>CM052883.1:46274413-46459652 GCA_028534135.1 Potos flavus
GACATTCAAATGGCCAACAGACACATGAAAAAGTGCTCAACATCACTCAGCATCAGAGAAATACAAATCAAAACCACAGTGAGATACCACCTCACACCAGTCAGAATGGCTAAAATAAGCAGGTCAGGAAACGACAGATGTTGGCGAGGATGCGGAGAAAGGGGAACCCTCCTACACTGTTGGTGGGAATGCAAGCTGGTGCATCCACTCTGGAAAACAGTGTGGAGGTTCCCCAAAAAGTTGAAAATAGAGTTACCCTTCGACCCAGCAATTGCACTACTGGGTATTTACCCTAAAGATACAAACGTAGTGATCCGAAGGGGCACGTGTACCCAAATGTCTATAGCAGCAACGACCACAATAGCCAAACTATGGAAAGAACCTAGATATCCATCAGCAGATGAATGGATCAAGAAGATGTGGTATATATATATAATGGAATACTATGCAGCCATCAGGAGAAATGAAATCTTGCCATTTGCAACGACGTGGATGGAACTGGAGGGTATTATGCTAAGCGAAGTAAGTCAATCAGAGAAAGACAATTATCATATGGTCTCTCTGATATGAGGAATTTGAGAGGCAGGGTGGGGGGTTGTGGGAGGTGGGAGAGGGAAATGAAACAAGAGGGGATCAGGAAGGAGACAAACCATAAGAGACTCCTAAACTCATGAAACAAACCGAGGGTGGCTGGGGGGTAGGGGCGGGTAGGGATAGTGTGGCTGGGTTATGGACATTGAGGAGGGTATGTGCTATGGTAAGTGCTATGAAATGTGTAAGCCTGAGGACTGAGGATCCATAGACATGTACCCTGGGACAAATAATACATTATGTGTTAATTAAAAAATAAAAAGTTAATAAAAAATTTAAAAAAGAAAAAAAAAATCCTGTTGACTTAATCTTCAAAACATATATGGAATCCTAGAATCACTCCACTTCATTGTTATTATTGTGCTGCAAGCCGTTGTCAGCTCTTACCTGCAGTAGTCTAAGGAGCCCTCCTGCTTGTTGTTCTTTCCCTATAATCTAGTCTCAAAGCAGCAGCCAGCAGTAATCTATTTAAAAACACAAATCAGATTATATCACTCTCCTACTTTAAAACTCCCCTTAGCTCTTCTTTTCACACAAAAAATAAGTCTTCATAACAGCTTACAAGAACAAGATCCTACCCTGGCCCCAACCTCTATGACTGTATCTCTTACTACTCCCTGCTCGCTCCCTCTCTTCTAGTCCCACTGACCTCTCCTTGCTATCCCAGGAACATATCAAACATTCCTCCCCTCTAGGTCTGTGCACAGGCTCTTCTCACTGCCGGGGAGGCTTTTCCGTTAGATATCCAGGTAGCTGACTCCTTTACTTCCTATTACTGTAGTAACAGGTACTAAGCTGTTCAGACTTCTCAATTTGAAATATGACTCTGCCTCTTCTCCTATCGAGAAGCATAGTCTACTTCTCCATCCCTTAAATATGGGGTTGGCCAATGGAATAATAATAAAACACAAGCACAGGTCTAAAAAGTATAAGGACACAGGGGCTTACCCTCTCTTGTTGCTGGGATCCCTCCTGCCACCACTAAGGTATGACAGCTACAGAGAGAGGCCCTCAGCCATGTGGGCCACCCTAGATCATGCATCTTGCCCCAGCTGAGACAGCCCTGATCTGAAGAATCACCCAATCATAAAAAAGAATAATATAGAGGGTACACATAGTTGCTCAAAAATTATGATTTGCTCCTTTAAAGCCAGGATTAAAAAACATTCTCACCGTAGAATCCTATGCAATTTCAATAACACCCCAAACTTTAAAAATCTCGGAAATATTTTGAACTTTGGAATTCAGTTTGAACCACCTTAATAGACATTTCCCAAATTTAAGGAAACTAAAATAAACATGTATAATCTGCTTTACAGATTAAGAATTCAATTACAAGTTGGAGAAGTCCCCAGGATTTACCAACCTCTCTCAGCCTTGAATCTTGCTACTGTTTCTCCACTATCCTTTCTCCCCATTCTTCAAGACTCTGCTAAAGTTCAGCTGAACGAAACAATATATAAGAAAAGTGACGAAACCTTAAAAAAAATAGTGAAAGAGAATGTGCCTGTGGGCAATAAATTATCTCAAGTATCTAAATGTAGGAATAGAGAGATTAAATAGAATAGGATATTTTTTAAAAAGACATCTGATACTTTTGGGGTGCCTGGTTGCTTCAGTCGTTTAAGCATCCGACTCTTCATCTCAGCTGAGGTCTTGATCTTGGTGTTGTGAGTGCAACCCCAGAATGGAACCCAATTAAACAAAAATTGATGCTCTCAAAAACAGAAAGCAGATACTATATACTATATACAAACGTAGATTATAATAAAAATGGTATCAGGGACACTTGGCTGGCTCAGTCAGTGGAGCATGCGACTCTCGACCTTGGGTTGTGAGTTCGAGCCCCACTGTGGGTGTAGAGATTACTTAAAAATTAAATCTTTACTAAAAAATGGCATCAATAAAAACATTAAATTCTATTTTGTTGCAGAAAAATACATACAGAAGGGAAGACTGTTCATTAGACAGTATTTGCTAATGATCTCAAACCACTGCTAATCTTTTTTAAAAAATCCCTATACCACATTATTCCAAATAGATATTCAAATGTAAAAAAAGAAAAAGCACCAGAAGAAAATATAAACACCTGTATATTATTTGGTAAGGAATGTCTTCCTATGTATGACACAAATAGGAGTAAAAAGACAAGGAAAATGATGACATCTGACTACATAAAAATTTAAAACCACTATAACCAAAGCTAAGGCAAAGGACAAACAAGGGGAAAATGTGACCAAAAGTCCTATAAAAAAGAATAGGAAACAAAAGCTAGTCTTGGGTTTGGCTTCCACAGCCCAATACATACGTTGAAATCCAGCAAATACATTACAAAAAATAAAGGTCATGCTCTACTTACAAAATCAAAACTAGAACTATTAGGCAATTGTGGGTGTGTAAGAAAGACCCTACAATGTGGAGCTGCCTCAGTGGGCTCACTCTGACAGAAGACAGCCTTGGCCTCTTCATCAATATCTTGATCAATGGGACTCCTGGGTGGCTCAGTCAGTTAAGCGTCCGACTTGATTTCAGCTCAGGTCATGATCTCGGGGTTGGAATCCAACCCTGCGACAGGCTCCACACTCAGCACAGAGTCTTCTTGAGGTTCTTTCCCTCTGCCCCTTCCCCCTCCCCGTGTGTGTGTGTGTGTGTGTGTGTGTGTGTGTGTGTGTGTTCGTGTGCGTGTGTGTGTTCTCAAATAAAAAATCTTGATCAATCAACACCCAATTCTGTTTTATTTTATTTTCAAGATTTTATTTATTTGAGAGGGAGACAGAAAGCATGAGCAGGGCAGAGGAAGAGGGACAAGCAGACTCCCAGTGGTGCAGGGAGCCCGATGTAGGGCTCGATCCCAGGACCCTGGGATCCTGACCCGACCCAAGCCAAAGGCAGACCTCCAACCGACTAAGGTACCCAGGCACCTCTCCCAATTCCATTTTAAATTAAAATAAAACATTTAGGGATGCCTGGGTGGCTTAGTTGGTTAAGCGGCTGCCTTCGGCTCAGGTCATTATCCCAGGGTCTAGGGATTGAGTCCTGCATTATGCTCCTTGCTCAGCGGGGAGCCTGCTTCTCCCTCTGCCCCCTACTTCTCCTGTTTGTGTGTGTGCGTGCGCACTCTCTCTCCTTCTGACAAATGATAAAATCTTCAAAAAAATAAAACGTGTAAAGTAAAAAGATTCATGCATTTAATTTTATATAAATTTTACCTCAAAAGAAAAAAAATAACTAAACAAACATGGAATCTATGGTTAATGCTAAGCATGCTAAAGTATTTAGATGGAAACGTACTATTACCTGCAATTTACTTTAGGTAAAAGAATAAATGTGTGAGAAGGCAGATATTATAAAATGTTAATGACAAAATCTAGATGGCAGATACATGAGCAAAATTTCGTCTTTGCTGTATGTTTAAAAACCTGTGTAGTAAAATGTGAGAGAAAAAAACTACTATTATTGAATCAAACACTCTAACAGAAAAATTGGGCACTGAGCATGAATACACACTTCACAAAAGAAATGTTGCCAAACACAACAGAAAATGTTCAGAGATACTCATTCTGGAACCTTAAAGCAGAAAAACATACTATTTTTCACCTATTAAAATAGCAAAGAGTAAAATGATTAGAGGGAGTGCAAGGGAAATAAATGGTCTCATATGCTATTCATGAGAGTAAAAGAATATCATTACAGCAGGCAATTTCACAATCAAAAAGCTTTAATGTACAGATCCTCTCACCCAGCAGTTTCAATCCTAAGCATTTATTTTAACAAAAATATACACAAAGATGTAGATAGAAATTCAGTACTATCATTCAAAATTATAAAAAAAAAAACACAAAGAACTGTCGGGCAAATCAGATGTTGTAGAGACTGTACCTCATCATATTGAACATACCGTATCATTCAGTTGTTAAGAATGATTATCTGTATAAAATGGTGTAGACATGAAAAAGTCTCCAGAATACATTTAGGTGAAATACGTAAGTTACAAACAGTCTATGTCACATGCAATCAACATTTATGCATGTGTGGTCCACATTTCAATATCTGAAATAATAATTAACTTAAAGTTAACAGTATTTATACTGTTAAGATTTTTATGATCTTTATTATTTGTTTTTCAGTATTTAGGTAGTTTCTACGTGCCTGGCACTGTTTCTATAGACTCTGGATACAGTTTACCTATAGATTCATGTTAATAACTCAGGCAGAGTCCCTGCCCATGTATGAAGGAAATCAGCAAAGTGACATAGTGACCAAGAAAACCTACTTTAATACAGACAGCCTCTCCTAAAATGTGACAGCTGCTTGGAGCCCTGAATGGTAAGGAACCAGTCATATACAACAGATGCTGGGGAGGAATATTATTCATAGAGGAAGTTATAGGAGCGAACAAAGGCAATTCAGTAGGAGTAAGCGCCATGCTTCTTAGAGTGGAAGGAGGGAAGAAGTAAGAAAGTGGAAGTACTAACACTGAACATGTTACCACTTTTACAATCAGGAAAAAGGATCAAGTTAGTTTCATCCTAAAACACTATAAACTTTTACTATGACCCCAATCATACTAGAAGACAAAATTTTGAAAATCTTTCTTTCCTAACTGCTTGCCATACATCTCATTTAAGTCATGCTAGAGCTATTAAAAAGCACTCAGAAAATTTCAAAGTAGAGCATTCTCAGGGCAACGGTTCTCCAAGGCCATTCACAGAACAGATGCATGAGAATCCCCTGAAGACATGTACACAGTGCAAACATACATTGCCGAGTCCTACACCTAAGCTTCAAACTGATTAAGTGGGACTCAGGATTCTCTACTTTTTACCTCCCAGATGGCCCTAAGTTACTATAGTTACAGAGAGACCTCCATACCTCAACAGGCCTGACTGCCCTGTATATATGTAGTCCCAGATTACCACATCTAGATTAAGTCCAAGAGAAGGTCATGTTTGCATTCGGTAGATCCTATTTAGGGAATCAGCAAGGTGCGTACTATGTTTTTCAAACATTTCATAGATCCAAAAAAGATATTCTTTAAATTCACACTTTTCCATAGGAACAACTCCAATTAGACAACTCCAAACCCATCTACCACTCTTTCTCACTCCCTTCACAGCCAAACTTCCTCAAAGATTTGTCTATATTCCATTTCTTCACTTCCCATTCATTCTTTGACTCATTCTAATCTAATCTAATCTAACCTAATCCTACCCCTATTAAACCACTAAATCTGTGAAGTCAATGACCACACAAGGCGAAACCCAATTAATGCTTTTGTAACTTGTTTTGTTAGACCTAATAAATGCTCTCTCCTGGTTTTCCCCCAATTCTGGAGTATTTTTTCTTAGTCTTCTCTTCCCCACCCCACTACCTCATCACTGAACACAGAGAGGTTCTGAAGATTCCATTGAAAGCCCTCTTCTCTAAACTCTCCCTGGGCAAATCCATCCATTTCTGGGGTTTCAACTACCAAGTCAGAGAATAAAGGCGAAAATCACCTCTGCTCAATTCCCCTTGACAATTCCCTTAAATTCACCGTTGAAGTTTTACCACATCAACAGGTCACACTGGCAACCAATATATCATCTGAATAAATATAAATGAACCATTTTTCCCTCTGGCACTCAAGTACCAGGTTAAGCAGCTAATTCATACCTAAAAGCCACATTGTAAGAGAAGTTACAAGATTTTTCTCCTTACTTCTACTCTATTCCAACTCCCTACTCCCTGGTTTAAAACCCATCAACGTCTGCCATCTCTGCTTAAGATAACATTCAAAATACTTTTTTTTAAAGATTTTTTTATTTATTCATTTGAGACAGAGAGATAGAGAGAGCATGAGAGGGAGAGAGGAAGAGGGAGAGGGAGAAACAGCCTCCCCTCTGAGCCAGAAGCCCCACTCCATCCTAGGACCTGGAGATCATGACTGAGCCAAAGGTAGACGCTCAACCATCCGAGCCACCCAGGCGCCCCAACATTCAAAATTCTTGTGGTGGCCTACAATGGCTTATATAATCTCATACATGCCCCAGTCACCTTTCCCCACTTTTCACACATGACAGCCCTCAGGGCCTTCTTTCACCTCCCAAAGGATAACCTTCCTTTCCCTGCTTTGGAGCTTTTGCAAAATGCTACTACTCCCTCCTGCCTTCCCTCCCTTTCCACTTCCCTCTTCCTCCTAGCCACTGCTGACTCATCTATCAGGTCTCTATTTAAATGTCATTTTCTTGGAGAAGGATTTTCAGTGTAGCCTTTTCACCTACTCTGTCAGGGGTCCCCCTGGTATGCAATAGCTGTCTCCTGCTCTAAACTATAAGCTTCATAAGGATCTTATCTGCTTTTTTCATAGTTCTATCCCCAGCACCTAACACCTGAATATCCACCAAATAGCCTCAATCTCATTACAGAGGTTTTTATAATCTTATAACTTTCATATCCAAATATAAATTCAAATTTGCCTTTTAAAAAACCTACGGTAAAATATACAAAACATAAAATTTACCACCTTAACCATTTTTAAGTGTACGATTTAGTGGTAATAAGTATAATCATACTGTTCTGCAACCAATCTCCAGAACTCTTTTCATCTTATAAAACTGAAACTCTATATCCACTAAACAAATCCCAATTCTCCCCTTCCCCCAACCCCTAGCAGTCATCATTCTAATTTCTGCCTCTATGATTTCGATTACACTTAATACCACAAATAAGTTGAATCATGCAGTATTTGTCTTTCTGTGACTAGTTTATTTCGCTTAGCGTGATATCCTCCACGTTCATCTATGTTGTAGCAAATTGCAGAATATCCTTTCTTTTTAAGAGTAAAAAGATCCCACTGTATGTGTACACATTTTGTTTATCCATTAATCCACTGAAGAACACTTGGGTTATTTCTACCTTTTGACCACTGTGAATACTGTTGCTGTGAATATGGATATACAGAGTCTCCTTGAGACTCTCCTTTTAATTCTTTGGGGTATATAGCCAGAAATGGGATTGCGGGATCATTCAGTAATTCTATTTCAAATTTTTTTGAGGAACCACCATAATGCTTTCCATTTCCATTTCCATTTTACATTCCCACGAATAGTATACAAGGGCTCCGATTTCTCCACATTCTCTCCGACACTTGTTATTTCCTTTTTTTTTTTTATAGCAGCCATTCTAATGAGTATGAGGTTTTGCTTTTATATAAACTTTATGTGCTTTCTTTTTCCTACAAAGCTGTGGTAAAAAGCCCCCTTAAAACATGCGCCCCTAAACTAACCCAAGACATTCTAGAAGATAATGAAAATGGGAAAGAGACAGTCTTTGAGGGGCGCCTGGGTGGCTCAGTGGTTAAGCCCTCTGCCTTTGGCTCAGGTCGTGATCTCAGGGTCCTGGGATCGAGCCTGCATCAGGCTCTCTGCTTGGCGGGGAGCCTGCTTCCCCCCCTCTCTCTGCTTGCCTCTCTGCCTACTTGTGATCTCTCTGTCAAATGAATAAATAAAAATCTTAAAAAAAAAAAAAAAGTCTTTGAAAGCAGGATTTTATGGAACAATAAAATTGTGGTTCATGTGCAGTGGCCAAAAAACAAAACAAAACAAAACAAAAACCAGGGAAAACAAATAAATGGCTTTCCTACTCATATGTGAAATTCCCTGATGCCAACTGCCTGCTTGGAATTCCTTAAGCCTGTGTTCTTCCTTCCATCATGACACTTACCCTCACCCTTACCCAAACCTATGTATCTTCCCAGAGTGCTAGGATTCTGTCTGCAGTCAGTCTCTTCCAGTCACATTCTTACTTCCTACTTCAGCTCTTAAAACTGGGTCAGTGCCCGCCCTACTCAGTGGGTGATTGAGGGGCAGGGCCTGACCTTCCTGGTTAATAGTCATCTGTATGCCTTGGCATAAGGGAGTATCAGTGATAAATACAGACATCAGGAAAGCTAAGGTAAAACAAATCCCATTACAACCTTGAAAGTTCAAATTAAATGTTTAATTAAATCTGGAAACAGATAAAAAGCTATACACAAAGCAATATATCAACACATCCTAAATCAGAAATGTATCCTGGTCTTGGGATTTTAAAACCAAAAGAAAGTTTAACTAAATTAAGAGATTAAGCTACAAATAAAGATTTAAGATTGTTTAGGAGGACTGTCTGGACACAGAAGTCACTAGTTAAGTACCTTCCCAAAGATCTAAAATAAAGCAAAAAAAGTTTTAAATCAAAGTTATTTAATAGTGAGTAGTCTTCATTCAAAAATAAAATTTTAAATTTGCAAACACAGGTGCACGCATAAAACTTACAAAACAGTTGTTACTTCTTTATCAAAATTCAAGTCACCTATACTGGAATTACTTTTCAGAGAACAAAATCTTTATATTTACATTTGTGAAGATGAACCCAGGTGTGAAAAGTAAAAGGAAACGCTACCTACCATTAATCCTAAAGCAGTCACCATTCCAGCATAAAAAGGCAGATACTATACAATAACAAAGATCAAGCTAAAGGGCAAACTAAAATTTTCCTTATATAAGTACAATGTCATTTACAGTTTTAAAAACGATATGATAATGAAACCACTAAAGATTAAAAAAAAAATACACCCCTAACTTTACTGGCTCTTTGTCCCAATACTTAGGAAAGGAGCAAATGAACCACGAAGTGTTTGAAAAGTTGCTTTCCATACCTTAAACAGTATCTAAATAATACTGCTTTTTATACAGCAATGTACCTTGTAAACCTAGATAAACATCTGCATTTTCACGATTCATAGTCTACTTCATATAAACTACAGTGTACATCAACTGTAGATATAAATGATATCTATAGATATAAATGTTGCAAAAAAAATTTATAAAAGTCACCCCAGTCCCATTCATTTATTTTGAAAAGGTTAAATAAAATGAAACCATTTGAAGTATATCATCATATATGTCAGGTTACACTTTTGAGAAAAACCCAGGGAAATATTTAATTACTTAAAATCATTACTATTCTATTTGAAAATCTCGTTACCAAAATGTAAGGTCCCTAAGAGGAAGTATCAACTAACCGAAGGGGCAAGAAGTCCAGTTTATACTTCATCCATTCTCCTCCTCAGCTTAGATACCACATTCAGAAAGAATGCACCATTGCTGACCTCAGAATGCTGCTTCAGCCCACTTCTGCTTTACTGTTAACACAAATTTCAAGCGCTAAATGACTACTCCACCCCTCCTGACACCTCAGGGAATACAAGCCATTTACAACATTGGGCTGTAAACAGCTCTTCTGCTGGGAAAGTTTTATTTTCTCAAGTTCTAGATGGAACCACTGCCTGAGTTGCAGAGAGCAAGTAAGTCTTTTGCAATCACTATTTCATTTTTATTCAAGCTAGTTTGCCAGTTTAATTTGTGAGTAGACTGCCCTTCTAAATAAGTAACACTGAATAAAATCCAAATTGTTTAAATAAATACACTTAAGGCAATTTATCAAAACCTGGACAACGTCTAACAATAAAATCCAACTCTACAAAAAATGAGAAGGAAGGTCATTCACTTAGCCAAAGAAAAGGGAGAGGGTGGAGAGTTTTCAAATATTTCTCAAGAGTTACAACTGTCAAAAACAGTACCAAATGTATTATAACATAGGATGAAAAAATTAGTACTATAGAAGGAAAAAAAGACTATTTTACAACATGCCACAATGTTTGTTTTTTTTTTTTTTTTTTAGATTTATTTATTTACTTATCAAAGAGAGAGAAAGAGAGGGAGAGAAAACATCACAAGCAGGGGCAGCTGCAGGCAGAGGCAGAAGCAGACGCAGCACTTGATCCCAGGACCCTGAGATCATGATCTGAGCCGAAGGCAGATGCTTACCCAACTCAGCCACCCAGGTGTCTCTGACACAATGTTTTAAAAAACACACTTTTTGATAGGAAATTTCTAGAGCTAAGAAGTATCTAAAAAGCATTCTTAAATTTCTTTGCAACTTTTTAAAGCTATTGATTGTATTTTAAATTTCCTTTATTTAAAAGCCTCAGAAAAAGTTCAGAAAACAAACTAATTTCAACTTTCCATTTAGTTGCCATAACCTACATATACCGATATAGAAGAACCATAATGAGTTCTAAAATAGTGAATTTAAAAATGAATGAAGTTTTATTAGAATTCTTGATATTAGGTCTAAGTTATACTGTCCACAGGGTGGCAGTCTCACAGCCTTAAATTTGTCCCTGGATTCAATGTACAATTTTAGTATTGAAAAAGCCACACACACACACACACACACACACGGGCAGTAGTAGTTTACTGTCTGACCAACCCTAGGAGCAAAAATTGCCTGTTCTCTCCAAAAAAAATAAATAAAAATCTATGCTTTGTAACCTCCCTACTTCTCTTAGGAGTATTTACTTCCTGACATCTTCAATTTTTTCTTCCATTTTACCTTTTTCTTTTTTAATCTCATCCTTTGTATTCCGCTGCTACCACCCTATTTAAGGGGAGAATAGAGACAAGGAGAGCTATTAGATTATTTCTGTACTTCCAGAGACACTCTACCTTGTTTAAGGCCTAACTCAAAGGGAAAGTGGGAGGAGGAACAGGAATGGAAGATGAGAGTGGACACTACAGACACAATCCTTCCATCCTCCAGTTCATCCTGCACACTACTGCCAAATTAATTTCATCAAAAACTCCTACATTACTAGAAATCCCTTCTCTCAGCTAATTAAATTCCTTATCCCCAAATTCAAAGACCTTCACAATCAGAACCTTCCAAAATTTCCTATCTTAGTGCTCTGGAAGAGGTAAGGGGATCTGTAAAACAAACTTCACTTTGAATAGACCTTCCAACTTCCTGGTTTTCATTCATTCATTCAAATACTTTTTGAATGCTGAGTGCCAAGCACTGTTCCAGGTGCTGATGGTACAGAAGGGAACAAGTCAAAGTCCCTGCTTCAAAGTTATTCTTTTGACTGGAGAGTCTTAAGTGGAGAGTTGTTGGGGGTAAGGGGATAAACCCCCCAAGCCCTTCCAGCTCTCTGCAGGTAGAGTAGCACCACTGGAGGAATACTAGTGGTTGGGTGGATGATAAAGATACCACACCAGAGATCTGACAGCATTGACATTGTCTGCTGCAGGCCCTAATCTATTTTTGCAGCCTTATTTCCAATTCCTATCCTACTTGTACCCTCAGTTCAGCCAAAATGTGCTAGCAACTGTTAATGTACCTCTGCTCCTGCCTGCTCTTTCTTAATCCCTTGTTTTCCACTACATCATCTCCACCAGCAAATGCCTAACCCGACTTCAAAGCCCATCCCGAATGTTGCGTCCTATAGGAGGCCTTTCCCCATTCACTTCACATGATTCCAGATGTGATATCGTGGAGGCCTTCAAACCCATATAACCCTTGGCTTAGTTTTCTCTGAGCATTTGTCACACTATATATTGTATCATAATTATCTGTATAGGTTAACCTCCTTCATCAACTATTTACTGAACACTTGCTACATTCCTGGATTTCCCAGGAACTAGAACTGCAGTGTTAAATTATTCCACTTATATATATATATTTTAAAGATTTTATTTATTTATTTGACAGAGAGAGAGAGATCACAAGTAGGCAGAGAGGGGGGCAAAGCAGGCTCCCTGCTGAGCAGAGAGCCCGATGCGGGGCTCGATCCCAGGACCCTGAGATCATGACCTGAGCCGAAGGCAGAGGCTTTAACCCACTGAGCCACCCAGGCGCCCCTCCACTTATATTTTTAAATGCTTACTATCCAAATGATAAATATAAAATGTAAAGACAAAATATTACATATGCTTTTTATTACTTCAATCTTTTAAGTTTTGTTGATATAATCTACATATCATAATTCACCCATTCAAAGAGTAGAATTCAATGTTTAGGTTATTTACTGAGTTGCACAACCATTATCATTATTAGATTACTTTAGGACATTTCAATCACTCTAGCAAGAAACCTTTATCTCCATTAGCAGTTACTCCGAGCCATGCCCCTGTAACCACTGCCCCCTCACCTCCCAATCCTAGGCCACCATAATCTATCCTCTTATAGATTTGCCTATTATGGACAGTTCATATAAATGGAATCATATAAAATGTGGTCTTTTGAGTTGGCTTCTTCTGCTTAGCATAACCATCTTGAAACTGATCCATATTATGTTATGTATCGGTTCATTCATTTTTATTGCCAAATAATATTTGATTGTATAAATATATCTTATTTATTCAGTTGATAGACATTTGTACTTCTACTTTCTGCTTATGAATAATGTTGCTATAAACATATGTACAAGTTTTTGTGCAGGCAGGTTTTAAAGATTTTTTTTTAAGATTTTATTTATTTATTTGACACAGACAGAGAGATCACAAGTAGGCAGAGAGGCAGGCAGAGAGAGAGAGGGGGAAGTAGGCTTCCTGCTGAGCAGAAAGCCCTATACGGGCTCAATCCCAGGACCCTGAGATCGTGACCTGAGCCGAAGGTAGAGGCTTTAACTCACTGAGCCACCCACGTGCCCTGCAGGCAGGTTTTAATTTCTCTTGGGTAGATAATTATGAATGGAAAGGCTGGGTAGTACGGTATCTCCATATTTAACATTTTGAGGGAATTGCCATCCTGTTTTCCAAAGAGATTGCACACCATTTTACACTCTACCAGCACTGCATTAGGGTTCCAACTACTTCACTATTGTTTGAATCTTAAAGAGCAAGAATGATTTCACTATTCGGTATCCTTACCCTCATGGAGTTTATACTGTAGTGGAAAAAAAGATAAGAAATAAATAGAAACAAATAAATGTGCTAATTTCAGGTACTAAGAAAAAGGAGAAAACAAAAGAGTAAAGTAACCAAAAGAAACCAAAAGAAAAAGGTGATCAGAAAGACCTCACTGAGGAGGTAATGTTGACTGAAATGTGAAGAGCTGGAGGGGGAATATTCTAGGCAGTGGAAACACCAAGAAATAATAGTGAGAAAAGAACAAGTTTGGCATATTCAAAGCCAGTGTGGCTGATGTATAATGAAGAGGCAGAGAAGGGAGGAGATGAAGTTGGGGAGGTAAGTAGAGGCCAGATAATATTTAACCATGGTAAAGTCCTTAGATTTTAAATGCCATCACTTTTTAATCCCTTATGTTTCTTTAAATATAGGTGTTCATCTGTGAAAACATTGGTCACATATCTTCTGATCGTGCCTGAGAATAGCAAATCTTAGAAACTACTTGGGTAAATACGTACCACTCAATTAGTATCACTTTACTCTGTGGACCAAGAGAGGACACCTAAAACATGACTGCCAATGGCCTTTTTGGTAAAAAGGCACAAGCATATGAATGAAGCCTTACAAATTTATCACTGAGCCTTAACCAATTTAAGGTGTATGCCTTATTGACAGTAGCTAGCAGCTCAGTCTTAAAATATTAAGGTCATTTTCAATAAAGCACACCAGTAAGAATATAGTCGTAGATAATGCTCATGATTTAAACCTAGATTTCCTTCTTTCGAATTGAATTCTGACTGCTTTTCTCATTCTGTTAATTAAAAATTAATATCCAACTGGAAAACATAAAATATAGGCATAAGTCTCTACATTGCTTGAGTTTTTTTAAAACTTAAAGTTTCATATATTACTGCTATATTTGTTTTTTTCGAAGGAGAAAATGTTTTTAAAACTCGAGTAACATAAATGCTACTCCTTTGATAAAAGAACCCGTTATCTAGTCAAAATTTATTAAGGTGAAATTCTCTTCTACCATCCCAGCTTGATTCCCATGCGTGTCTCTCGGTGCACTGTGTTCAGACTATTGCCAGCTTCATACCTGTTGACCCCACCTCCCCCACCAGCCCCCCACCCATCCACCCACCCTCCACTCCCCTCAGCTGGAAGATACACATTCCCCACCATGAGAAATCCAACCAGTTCCTCAAGGATCAGGGCAATCACTCTCCCCTCTACCTCTCTTTGCCAGTTCTCAAGAGTGGAAGTGATGTCTTATTTCTGTAACTCAGATACTGCCTTACCCTGTTTGGTCTGGTACACAATACAGGAGTCTGAGAAATACTGTCACCAAACTACTCCCCTCAGCATACCTTTAAGTATACATAAAGCAAAGCTATTTGCAATTTCTGGGTGTTCAGTTGAAAATCATATCCATTTTAGCACCGTTTGGTACAGTATGATACCAAGTCAACACAAAATGCAAGGTCAAGAAGAATTAAGCCCTCTCCAGAGAAAGGCAGAGGGGTCTTTCCCTCTTTCCAAATTCCGACTGAATTTTTTAGTAAATGGTTTCTTAATAATGACACAATCCTACTCTTCATTTAAATGAAACTTCCCCACATAAATAAAACTTTTCCACTTGCATTACCTATTCAAGAATTGCTCAACAATTCTTGCAACTCTATCTGAAGTTTCTGAATGATATGTATTATCAAGAGTTCAGGCTGTAAACACGGAGCACAGAGAAGGTGGAAGATTCACACAAGGTCAATCACAAGCTAATCACAGGAGCGAAAATACGATTCCATTCAGTACTGTATCCACAACCTACTAACACGAACCTAAACATCAGTTTTCAAAAGCGTGTGATGGTGCTTGTCGTAAGTATTCAAATATTTCAGCTAATGAAAAAATAAAATATTTTTAATTACGGGTTTACTTACAATGTAAAAGTGATCAATCCTTAATCATGCGGATCACGTTAACAGATTATTTCAAAACTCACTGTGCAGTTAAAATGTAAAAGTTTGGGAATGCGCACACTAACCACCAATCTTCTGCCTTATTAATGACACTGGCCAGAAACCCATCCACAAGAGCCAATTTTTCCTTCTCCATTTGTTCCTAGAGGCCCAATGGACTAAACATTATAGCTCACCCCATCTTCGAATTTCAGCTCGCATTTAAGATAACGCTTTTGTTTCATTTACAGCTCACATGCTGCTGACACAGCTGCCCCTTCTTTGTAATAAACACAGGGCTTCTATATTTAAAAATACAGTGAAACTTTGTTATAACATCCCCTCCCCAGTCTCCAGCCAATTTTCTCTCTTCCAAGCCCCACCTCCACCCTAAGATTTTTCTATCGGCGGCGCTCAAAACGTTAGACTCTTTGGAAAGTTAAATTTCTCTAAAGACATCTCATCGTAGCGGTATTTTTCTTCGCCGCCGCACGTGCGCGCGCGTCTGTGTGCGCGCTTTAAAGCCGGGCGGGAGGATTGGCGGGGGGAGGGATTCCCTTCCCCAGAGGCCTTCCCAGGCAGTGGCACTCAAGTGTGTGGCTCTGGAGTCCGCGGGACTTTTGTGCGCTAAAACCAGCGCCCCCGAGGTCAGGCTGGGCCGAGCTGGCCGGAGGGCTCGGCCGCCGGGGGACAGCCGGGTGGAGACGCGGCCGATCGGGCGGTGACTGGCAGCTGAGCGGACGGGAAAGCGCGCCCGAGGGCACCGAGGCTGGCCTGATCGCCCCGCGCCCCGCGACAGGCGGCTTTGTGCCGGGGGCCGGAGGGGGGGTGGTCCCGTAAACAGCAGGCGGGAAGAGAACGAGGACTCCGAACGGGGCGCGGGCTCCCGGCGCCGAGGCAGAGGGTGAACACGCCCGGCGTCACTTGCGACGGTCGGAAAACCGCGGCCGCGGAGGGTGTGGGCCCGAGGAGGGGGGGGGGGGCGCTTGGAGGAGATAAGGCGAGGCCAGAGTTAATCATCACCTCCCGAGCGTCTGGAAAAGGACGACTCGGGCGGAGGAGCGGGAGGGCAGCCCCTGGAAAGTGAAACTCCTCGTCGACTTAGCCGCGCCAGCCAGAGGAGGGAGGCGAGGGACCCCAGTGCACTCGCTCCTCCAGTCTGTCCCGCGCAGCCCGGGTCACTAACTCAGCAACGACTACACTAATGTTCGTTTTTCACAAACTCATCAGGAGGAGACAAGTAGAAAGCCAGGATATAGGAAAGAAAATAAGTAAGTTCCTCCCATTCAGTTTTTAAAAGTGTTACAGCGTTCCCATACCGGGAGTCGAACCCGGGCCGCCTGGGTGAAAACCAGGAATCCTAACCGCTAGACCATATGGGAAGTGTTGGTAGAGACGCTGTCGTGACTCACCTGACAAGCGCACGCGCCCCCACTGCCTCTGCTCTGCCTCCCCACGCCGTCGCTCCCCGCCGCCGCCTCTGCGCCACTCGAGCCGCCACCGCTGCCCACGCGCTCCCGGAGCGAAGGAACTAGCCGGCCCGTGCGCGAGGGCGTCGCGGGGGCGGGGCGGGGCCACTCCGCCGCCTCCGGAAAGTTCTGAGGCAAAGCCCAGCGACTCGCGGCCCCGACACCAGCTGTTTCACCTTTCTTTTTCTAACTCCGCCAACGGCCCCCAGCCTACAGGTCCGGGTTGCTTCGCTGGTCAAAGTGCGTGCGGACTAGTTGGCAAAGTTGAGGGCGGCGACGTCTCGGGGAACAGCTGTTTGCGTTCGGGGCGGAGGCGGCGCGCGAGCTCCTTGGCCACGAGCCAGCGAGCCTAGAAGGGTGGAGGTTCTGGATCCCAGGGGAAGAGAGAGAGAGTGAAGGCGGGATGATGCGGGAACTTGAGACGTGAAGTTCCCGTCCTTCGGCTCAGGTCCCGTCGCTCTTTCACCCCTTCTGGCTGACCTCAACCCCTTTATACCGACCCCACCTCTCAGGATCCCGGAGTACCGCCCCGTAGGGGGAGGGGAAGAGGAGGAGATTTCGAACGCGGATTGAGTCGCCTGGGCACCCGTAGTTGGGAACCGTGGAACCCTGGTCCCGGGAAAGAGGGAGGTGTTCGGGTTTGGAGGCTCCGGTGGGCCTCGCGGCGGGCTGGGTCCCAACTCGCCCCGCGTGGGGAACACGAGCTCAAGCCGGACCCGGGGGCGACGCGCGGAGCGGCTGGTCCAGTCATGTGAGTTGGGTCTCAGGCTCTAAACAACGAGGTGTTGTTTCCCAGGGCGGCCCTTTCTCTGCCGGGTCTCGCTCTCCACCACCATCCCCCCCACCTCTTTTCGGCTGGAGGCGTGACGGAGGTGCTCTTAACTCGCTCGAGACCGGCAGTAGACCGGCAGGGCCGGTTTTCTGGGCGCTTAGAAATGCTATTCTTCGGAGCGCCCTGGGGGCCCGAAGCTCGGGCTTCGGGAGGGAGGCTGGCGGCCAGTTGAGGTTGGACTGTTTCCCGCGAGGCAACCGGGAGCTCCCTCACTTGCACAGTTGGGGGTAGCAAGCACCCTCCTCGTTTCTATAGCGCTCGAACCCTGGGGTATTGTGAAACTTAAGGGTTGGACTCCTGCCACCGCCGCCTTCTCCGACTGGTAGGAACGGCTGGTCTTGGTTAGCGTAGTTACACCCCGCCCAAGACTTGCAGGCTGAGATCCCTTGGCTTTTCCAACTCTCTCTTGCCTCGAGTCTCAAGAACAAATTGTGTTAACTGAGTCTCGGAGGAACCAGTCTCCCACCAAAGGAGTCTTGTTTTTTGTTCTTTTAGTGGAAATAACTTGATTTAAAGCAAACTTTGAGCTTCTTCAGGCCTCCATTACAGCAACCTCCCCAAATGCCAGAAAGGCATAGAGAAGATAAATCTTTTCCAAGATTTTTCTTATTTCTTCACACTGATGACAGTGGCAAATGAGAAAAAAAAAAAGTTAAGCAATTTTATTAAAGCAAGTTTTAAATCCGGTGCAGAATTTTTCTTTTCTAGTGGCAACAATTTCAGATAACTGTTGCAGTGAGATAAATACTAAAACAAGGCAATGTGTGTAACAAGACAAGATTCAGTAACAGGGTCTTACACTTCAGACTCTAAGAAGATGTAAAAACATGCACAATTTTACCTTTTTAATTATAAATAAGCTTAGACTTGTTTTTCCCTTTTTCAGGGCAGACTACTGGAAGTCGCAACCAAAGAAATTCTGTGATTACTGCAAGTGTTGGATAGCGGACAATAGGCCTGTATGATAATTCCACTATTAGTTTAATGATACTGTATTTCAGTGTTTCTTTTTGATCTGAACAGTATTTATGAAGCACCTTCAAATACATTGCTCTTGATTTTTCAAAACATTGAAAGATTTCTGTTGTCTTTTCATTTCTTGTACGAAAGTGGTGAGCCGCCTTCTTTTTCATCAGCTTAAATTTGATTACATAATAAGCCAAATTATTTCTCTATGGTCCTTCAGTCACATTCAGAAAATGGACATTGAGTGGGTCATCTCATCCATGTTTATTCACATTGTGATGTTGTTTAATACTACTGTGTAAAAAGAAACAAAAGGGCAAAGCCCTTAATATGTAAAAAGGAAAATTATTGTAGTTTATCTTGTATCTTTTCTACTCCAGAAATAATTAAACATATTTGCAGAGCTTTGTAGCTATAAATGGTTTAATTTTAAAGAACATCATTACCTCTTTCATGGACTATGAAAATAGCAGCTCTACTAAGTACCTTATTACTGTATCTCTTAATCTAGATTAAGCTTTTAAGACATAAAAGCATTACTGATTTTTTCCCCTTTGTGTACATGTCATAATAATATATACATAGTACATAAACACTGGGGTTTCTTTTAAATATATGTTCCTATCCTTTGTACTTGATAGAGTTGCATGCACAACAGAACAGTAGCCCCGTTTTTAACAATGTTATACTTCTTTGACAGACATTTATTTACTACTGTGTACAAGGAGTTTGGGGATATTTTTCTCCAGGATTTTGTTTTTGGTCTTTTTGAATAGTTGCTTAAGCTCTCAACTTGTTTAACTTAGGCCATCCTTACACATAAATGCCGCAAATTTTGAATTCTGTACAGATCACTGATAGTTTTTCTTCTCTTGAGGTACCCAATCAGTTCAGTGAATTTTAGGAGTCATAAAGAGTAAATAATCCCTTCCAGGATAATATTTCTTCTCCTTGTATTATTAATATACATCAATTTAACCTTTAATTAGAAACAATTATTTTGTTTTCAGATGGGCCTTTAATATTCTTTATGTGGTGTAATCAGCTTTAGGAAACCTGATATATGAAAAATAGAAGGTGAACCTTTGTTTTACAATGTCTCACTTTAAAGAGGAATTCATGGTAATACTTCAGGATATCTTAGCTAAGATTTGATTGACAAAATTTATTTTGCAAAGTTTACCAGAAATTTCTTATACATACAACCAGACATTTGTAATTTAGGGAGCATTCCTGACTGTTTTAAATAGGTAATAACATTCACTCACTCCTTTGTCCCACCCAGTCATCATCATTTTTTGTAGGTTACCAATTTTTTTCATTTTCTTGTCCATTCCATTGTTTCTATATGCACATATAGTTTTTTATTCCAACATCTGTAAAACCTAGGATAGCATACACACTATCTACTTCACCATAGTTTGGTGTTTGTTTTTTAAATTGAACAATATGTCCTGGAGTTCTCTCCACATCACTATGCTTTGTTCTCTATTCCAGCAGCCAAAATTTGGTAGATAGTGCCAAATTGTCCTCCATATGAGTTGTACATTTCATATCATTACCACAGTGTATAAAAGTATTTATTTATAATTTAGAAGGAATTCCTTACTGTCTACTTCCCTCTCAATTTGGAGGAATAAGTTCTAATATTGTTTATTCTTTGTGTTTCCAGAGCAGTACAAATTCTAGAGACTTACTGGTTTTGACATTTTATGTTGAGAGGTGTTTCTTGAAGTTAAGTTTTTTTCCCACCCTCTTTTTGGCTTCATGTCTTGTTTAAGTCCTTGTTACAATCATATTCACTAGATTTGTCATCATGGGTACTTTGTATTTTTCTCCGTTGATATGGTCATCATAGTTTATTTTAGGCACCAAAGGAAACCTAATCAGAGGATATGATAACAGATAACATGGTCATATCATTTGATAAAAAGGACCGATTTGCATTAAAATTTTTCTGTCAATCATTTTAATTTCAATTTTGTTAATGTTCCATTCCTATATTTACTATTACTTTACTGTGAACATTATGATGTTGATGTAACTTTCCTTTGCATTTTCTCTTTTATTAATTTTCAAGAGTGTTGAATTTCACGAAAGAGGAAAGAATCACAAGGAAAATGTGGCAAAGAGGATCAGTGAGGTAATTTAGTTTATTTCTTTGCCAGTTTTTCTATGTAAGTATCAGTCCTTTATCTGGCTTTCAATTTTATATGTGTCTTACATAGATTAAACAGAAAAGCCTGGATAAGGCAAAGGAAGAAGAAAAGGCATCAAAGGAGTTTGCCGCGATGGAGGCAGCTGCCCTGAAAGCATACCAAGAGGATTTGAAAAGGCTTGGCTTAGAGTCAGGTAAAAAGCAGCCAGCGTGTTTTAAAACTAACATCAGAGGTCATGCTCAGTGAGCTTTTATTGTTTCCATAAAGAGGTTGTACACTCAGGGTCTACTCTTAGTGCTTTTCCTGTGCATCATAGCTGTATTTAGATTGTGAGACTTTGCTCATGCACTTTTGTTTTACTTTTAAACCTTCGTCTTTTAACACCTCCATTCATAACCATACTACCTTGGTGGTTAGCTAGTCCTAGTTCTGTCTTGGGTCAGTGTTCATTTCAGGCACAGTTGAGTTTTTTAGGTACTTGGCTAAAAGGAGCTATTCATTAAAAAATAGGCCTTGCATTATAACCACAGTTTGCTTTATCCATATGGTCAAAAGTATGAATTATGCTTGTTTATATGGTTAAGTTATAGTGAATTAACCTTTTGTGGACAAATTTACTGATTTTACCACTAGAAGGTAGATAATTTTATTAATTGGATAAATTTGACATAAAACATTGTTTATGCAGCTGTTACTTTGATGCATTTATATATCGTAATAAGATTGCTACTATAGCAATATTTACCACATTACCTATTACAGTATTGTTGTCTATATTCATTATACTGTGCATTCAATCTCTATGGCTTAATGTACTACTTATTGCAAGTTTATAACCTTAAACAGTATCAGCCTTACCCCTCAACCCCCTATCCCTTGGAAACAGCAATTTTACTTTTTGGTTTTATGAGTTTGACTCTTTTAGATTCCACATGCAAGTGATATCATACAGTATGCTTGTCTTTTCCTTATCTAACTTATCTCACTTATCATAATATGTTCAGGTTCCATCCATGTTGTTGCAGATGGCAAGGTATCCTCCTGTCTCATGGCTGAATAGTATCCCATTATGCATATGTACTACATCTTTTTTATCCATTCACCTTGTTGATAGGCATTAAGGTTGTTTACATATCTTATGTAAGTTATGAGTTATGAGTAATGCTGTGATAGGTATGGGAGTGCATATATCTCTCTGAAATCCTGCTCGTATTTCCAATGAGTGTATACCCAGAAGTGAAATTGCTGGGTCATATGGTAGATCTATTTTTAATTTTTTGAGGAACGTCCATATGTTCTCCATAGTGATTGGACCAGTTCACATACACCAGCAGTATATAAAGGTTCCCTTTTTTCCACATGGTCACCAGCAAGAAGGTAAATAATTTGGGGTTTGAAGATAACTCTGTTCCAGATAAAAGGCATTTATTTAAGTAGAGTGTATTGGTCCTGTTGATGAACTTAGGTTTTAACTCAGGAATTTTTCTGTCAGCATTTCTTCCATGACAAATCCATTATCCTTAAACCAGGCAAATAGCAGTCCCAGTTGCTGATCTTGCATAATGGTTGAAATAGTCAACATGGAATGATATTCTTTACTCTCTAAAAACTTCTTTCCATTAAGTTTTTAAGCAGAATAATAAGTCAATTGGTATTGGCCTCATCAAATAAGGATAGTTGTAACCAGACTTTAAAAATATTATCCTGGACGTTTTTAGTTAAAAGGAAGAGGTGGGGGCTGTATTTCCATGAGGATAGAGCTGTATGCTTAAAGGAGAAAAAGGGTATGGGTGTTCCTGCAGAATTAAAGAGGAGTCGTTGAAAATTCATCTCATCAATTATATGGATTGGGAGGTTCCATTATGCTACCGTATAAGCAAATCAGTCTTAGCATTTTGTATTTAAATGTATTTAAATAGGATTTTTTCAAATTAAATTACTTTTGATAGCCTTGTTTTCTTTAACAGGATATATAGTCCCCTTAAAGTACAATAATGCAGTACAAAGAAAGGACTTTTAAAAACTAAATGCTTTTAAGATTATCCCAGACATCTGTAGAATTTTCTTTTTTAAGTTATACTCTTCATTATAGTCTATTTGGAGGTGGTTTTATTTTTTTTCCTCAATAACATGTCAAATACTTCCTTTCTTTTAAATAATTAAGGATATACATCGTGTTTAGTGGCTACAGAGTGGTTAGGAGCACAGACTTTGGAATCCACCAGAATTGCTGCTTGTTAGCTATACAACCTCCGATTTTCACAAAACCTAAGTGACATAATGGTATAAACTGCTTATTACAGTGGCCACTTGTAGTAAGTGTTTAATAAAGGTTATAAAATGCCATAACAAAATGCTGTAAAAGTGTCATAACTTATTTAACTAATCTCTTCCAGACTAACATTTAAGTTGCTTAGAGTTTTCACTGTTAGAATGAATGCTTCAGTGAACACCCTTATGCAGGTGTGTTTTTGCACATTTATCTCTGTAAATTTAATCTCTATAGAGATGAAATTGCAGAATCAAAGTGTGAATATATATATATATTTTTTAAAGATTTTGTTTTATTTTTATTTATTTGTCAGCAAGAGAGAGCACAAGCAGGCAGAGTGGCAGGCAGAGGCAGAGAGAGAAGCAGGCTCCCCGCTAAGCAAGGAGCCCGATGCAGGACTCGATCCCAGGACCCTGGGATCATGACCCGAGCCGAAGGCAGCTGCTTAACTGACTGAGCCACCCAGGCATCCCGTGTGAATATATTTTATATATTGATAGCTAATACCAGGCTGTCTTATCGTTGTACTTTTTGTCCATCTTCTGTTAGAATGTTGGATTTATTTATAAGGAATCTTTGTTACGAAATTAATCATGAGCCATCTTCGTTGTAAATATTTATTATTTGTCTTTTTAGTTTTTAAAAATTTTAATTCTGTTATGATTAACATAGCATCATATTATTTGTCTTGTTTATTTTTTTGTTTTTATTTTTGCTATATGGAATATTTGGATTTGTATGTAGTTAAGTTTAACATTATTTTACTTTGTGGTTTTTTTTCACATATATCTTTGATCTGAAGTTTATATTTATGTCCAAACATGGGAGGGGCCATGGAGTGGGAAATAGCTTTACTTTTTTCCAAATAATTAACCAGTTAATCCAACATCATTTGTTAAATGATCTCTTTTTCTAATAAGCACCAGGAATCTGCGTTTGGGTCTGTTTACTCTTTGTTCTGTTTCATTCATATGTTTGCCTACTCCAGGATCATTTTACCTTTTTTTTTTTTTGGTACCAATTGTTTTAGAATAAGTTTTAACATCTGGTAGAACTAGATTCCCCTTATCACTTCTGTTTTATAATTCTGGATATTTGTGCATATTTAGTTTTCCAAATGAGCTTTATTTATAATTTGTCAAGTTCCCAAAAGAATCTTCTTGTCAGGCTTTTAATTGGAATAACATTATTAGTGTTTTATACCAGGAAAAAAAAAAAACTGTGTTGGTACTTCACCTTTGTTTTATCTTTTTCTCTAGAAATTTCAGAGCCAAGCATATCACCAGTAACAAGCACCATCCCACCCACCTCTGTATCAAAGCAGCAGAAGGAAAAGAAGAAAAAGAAAAAAGACCCTTCAAAGGGCAGATGGGTAGAAGGCATAACCTCTGAGGGTTACCATTACTATTATGATCTTATCACAGGAGGTAGGTCAGTTAGGCATAGAACTGGTAAGAATGATAACAGACGGTTTATTTCGTTTTGGTTAGTATTGGAACATTTAAACAATGGAAGACTGTAACTTTACATCTTTGCCACAATGGTAGAAAAGTTATGCGCCCTTTAAAAAGGTCCCCTTCTTATAGTGACTCAATGTCATACTTAGTTAAAGCCTTAAGAATGAGTTCCTTATGGGGCATCTGGGTGGCTCAGTCAATTAAGTGTCTGCCTTAGGCTGAGATCATGATCTCCGGGTCCTGGGATCGAGTCCCTTGGAGTCCTGCATCTTGCTGCTCAGCAGAGAGTCTGCTTCTCCCTCTCACTCTGTCTCCCTTACTCCAACCTCCCTGCTTATGCTCTCATTTGCTCGCTCTGTCTCTCTCTCTCACTCTCTCAAATAAATAAAAATCTTTTTTTTTTTAAAGGAATAGGTTCCTTACAAATAAGTTAAAGCTTTATATCGTCTCACTAAAATCTTTTGGATGTATGAACTACAGGGAAATAAAGCATTTTACATGGAAATAAGGCATTTCAGATCCACTTTACAAATTGCAGAGGTTCTTAAAATATTCTATGGGAGAGATTTTCTATCCAAAACCAGACTGGGAACCAGAACCATTTTCTTTTTTGTGTAGCTGTCTTGTGGTAAAGAACCCCACCCTCCTATTCATGTTTTGGATATCACTTTCTAATAAAATACACAGTGGTGTTTTCCTGTGGGAATATCAAAAACATTTTTGTTTTCCTTTAAAACTAAATGTATTGGGGAATTTTTCATTTTAATTCTGAGATAAGTAAATATATTTATGTAGCATCTTACTCTCCAGAATTATAAAATTTAAGGTGAGAAGCACAATACAAGGAGGAGTTTTAAAGTGCTGTGATATAATAGAGATATAAAATTGTATGGGAACTCTGAATCATGAGGGATTGTGATTATGTGGATGTGAGAGATTATCGCAGAAATTACTTTTGAACTGATCTATTATAAATTAAGAGGAGAGCATAAGAAATGATGTCTTATTCACCATTTGTATCCCTAGCACCAAACAGAGTGCCTGGCATAGTATAGACACTTTATAGATATTTTGATTGAAAAGATTGTAGTAGGTCGTTATGAGGGTGAAGCAAACGTTCCAAACAGGTGGAACAATATGAAGCTTTAAAAAGTTTGAAAGTAAAAAAAAAAAATTAAAAAATTGAAAGTTTGGGAAATAGTCATCTGGTAAAGGTAAAACATACAGTTCTCTGTGGGATGCCTTGGTTGCTCGGTCAATTAAGGGGCTGCCCTCGGCTCAGCTCATGATCCCAGGGTCCTGGGATTGAGTCCCACATCGGGCTTCTTGCTCAGCAGGGAGCCTGATTCTCCCTCTGTGTGCCGTTCCCCCTGCTTGTGCTTTCTCCCTCTCTGACAAATAAATAAATAAATAATCTCTAAAAATAAATAAATAAATAAATAAATATTAATTTTAAAGATATGCATACATATATAGTTCTCTGAAGATGTCAGAAGAAAGAAGCTAGAAAAATAGATTGGGGCTGTGTCATGGAGGGCTGGGAAGATGATCGTGGCATTTACTGGAGTATGGAATACAGAAATTGAGTAAATTAAAGTGGGACAATAATAAATTCAGTTTTTGGTATGTTGAGGTTGACGTACCTCCAGAACATTCATGTGATAATTTTCAGTAGCTGGTTAGAGTCTGGAATTAGGGAGATAAATTGAGTCTAGAAATGTAGATAATATCTTTTTTTTTCTTTTTTAAATTATGTTATGTTAGTCACCACACAGTACATCATTAGTTTTTGATGTTCCAGATGTTCCAAATTAGAATTTTGTTCTAATCAAAATTAGTTTTGATTAGTTCCAGGATTCATTGTTTACGTATAACACCCAGTACTGCCTGCAATACCTGCTGTCCTTAATACCCATCACCGGGCTCACCCATCCCTGCCACCCCCCCACCCCTCTAAAACCCTCGGTTTGTTTCTCAGAGTCCATAGTCTCACGTGGTTCATCTCCACCTCCCATCTACCCCCTTCCTTTTTCCTTTCCTTCTCCTAATGTCCTCCATGTTATTCCTTATGTTCCACAAGTAAGTGAAGCCATATGATAATTGACTTTCTCTGCTTGAATTATTTCACTTAGCATAATCTCCTCCAGTCCCATCCGTGTTGATGCAAAAGTTGGGTATTCATCCTTTCTGATGACTGAGTAATATTCCATTGTGTGTATGGATCACATCTTCTTTATCCATTCGTCTGTTGAAGGGCATCTTGACTCTTTCCACAGTTTGGCTATTGTGAACATTACTGCTATGAACATTGGAGTGCATATGGCCCTTCTTTTCACTGCCTCTATATCTTTGGGGTAAATAACCAGTAGCGCAATTGCTGGATCATAGGATAGCTCTATTTTTAATTTTTTGAAGAACCTCCACACTTTTCCAAAGTGGCTGTACCAACTTCCATTCCCTTTTCTCCACAACCTCTCCAACATTTGTTGTTTCTTGCCTTGTCAGTTTTGGCCATTCTAACTGGTGTAAGGTGGTATCTCAATGCAGTTTTGATTTGAATTTCCCTGATGGCTAATGATGATGAACATTTTTTCATGTGTCTGTTAGCCGTTTGTATGTCTTCTTTTGAGAACTGTCTGTTCATGTCTTCTGTCCATTTTTTGACTTATTTGGTTTTGGGGTGTTGAGTTTGAGAAGTTCTTTATAGATCTTGGATATCAGCCCTTTGTCTGTAGTGTCATTTGCAAATATCTCCTCCCATTCCGTGGGTTGCCTCTTTGTTTTGCTGACTGTTTCCTTTGTGGTGCAGAATCTTTTTATCTTGTGAAGTCCCAAAAGTTCATTTCCACTTTTGTTTCCCTTGCCTTTGGAGACCTGTCTTGAAAGAAGTTGCTGCGGCCGATGTTGAAGAGGTTACTGCCTATGTTCTCCTCTAGGATTTTGATGGATTCCTCTCTCATTGAGGTCTTCCATCCATTTTGAGTTTGTCTTTGTGTATGGTGTAAAAGAATGGTTGAGTTTCATTTTTCTGTATATAGCTGTACAATTTTCCCAGCACCATTTATTGAAGAGACTGTCTTTTCCATTGGATATTTTTTCCTGCTTTGTTGAAGATTATTTGACCATAGAGTTGAGGGTCTAAATCTGGGCTCTTTGTTCTGTTCCATTGATCTGTGTATCTGTTTTTGTGCCAGTACCATGCTGTCTTGGTGATCACAGCTTTGTAATACAGCTTGAAATTAGGCAACATGATGCCCCCAGCTTTGTTTTTATTTTTCAACATTTCCTTGGTGATTCGGGGTCGTTTCTGGTTCCATACAAATTTTAGGATTGTATGTTCCAGCAGTTTGAAAAATGCCATTGGTATTTTGATCGGGATGGCGTTGAAACTATAGATTGCTCTGGGCAGCATAGATATTTTAACAATGTTTATTCTTCCAATCCATGAGCATGGAATGTTTTTCCATCTTTTTGTGTCTTCAATTTCTTTCATGAGTGTTTGTAATACCTAGAGTATAGATCCTTTACCTCTTTGGTTAGGTTTATTTCAAGGTATGATTTTTGGTGCTATTGTAAATGGAATTGATTCTATAGTTACATTGTTAGTGTATAAGAAAGCAACTGATTTCTGTGCATTGATTATACACCACAACCAGGTGGGATTTACACGTGGGATGCAAAGGTGGTTCAACATTCGCAAATCAATCAGTGT
Organism: Potos flavus; assembly: GCA_028534135.1. Lineage (NCBI taxonomy): Eukaryota > Metazoa > Chordata > Mammalia > Carnivora > Procyonidae > Potos > Potos flavus. The sequence goes on from CM052883.1 coordinate 46,302,543, forward strand.
GCTAAAACACATAAATAAGAGAAGAGACAAGAACCACATGGTACTCTCAATTGATGCAGAAAAAGCATTTGACAAAATACAGCATCCTTTCCTGATTAAAACTCTTCAGAGTATAGGGATAGAGGGAACATTCCTCAATTTCATAAAATCCATCTATGAAAACCCCACAGGGATTATCATTCTGGTTGGGGAAAAGCTGAGAGCCTTTCCTTTGAGATCAGGAACACGACAAGGATGCCCACTCTCGCCACTATTGTTCAACAAAGTACTAGAAGTCCTAGTAACAGCAGTCAGACAACAAAAAGAAATAAAAGGTGTTCAAGTTGGCAAAGAAGTCAAACTCTCTCTCTTCATGGATGACATGATACTTTATGTGGAAAACCCAAAAGACTCCACCCCCAAATTACTAGAACTCATACAGCAATTCAGTAATGTGGCAAGATAGAAGTATAGATAATATCTTAACTTTTAGGAGTATATGAGATCACAAGGAGAAAGTAGAGAACAAGTACGAAGGATGGGTAGTACATATATTGAAGGAAAGAAGAAAATACAGAAAGAAAAGTTAAGAATGATCAGAAAGGTAGGAAATGAGATCAGAGTTAATATGAAAAAAACCTTGGTCTATAAGTATTATAATTATCATGATTTTTAGAATCACAGTTTTGGACTACATAGAAATAGTAATAATCACTCAGTTTCCACTGAGCCTTAAAAGAAGTGCGTGTTAGATAGTTCGGTGGTGAACTGCAAATGATTTTATGTATGCTAAGGATCATAAGTCTTTCTCAAATTTACATAGAAACTATTTATTAGTGGGGCACCTGGGTGGCTCAGTTAGTTAAGCATCTGACTCTTGATTTCAGCTCAGGTCATGATGTCAGGGTTGTGGGATAGAGCCCCACATCGGGTTCCTGGCTCAGTGTGGAGTCGGCTTGAGATTCTTTCTCTCTCATCTCTTGTTCCCTCTGCGCACCCCCCATGCTCTCTCTTTTCGTCCCTCTTTCTTTTTCTTAAGATTTTATTTATTTATTTGAGAGAAAGAGAGTAAGTGAGAGAAAGAGAGCATAAGCCAGGCGGGGTGCAGCAGGCAGAGGGAGAAGCAGACTCCCCACTGAGCAGAGAGCCCAATGTGGGGCTCCATCCCACAACCCTGAGGCCATCACTTGAGCCAAAGGCAGACACTTAACTGACTGAGCCACCCAGGTGCCCCTTCCTTCCTCTTTTCTAAAATAAGTAAATAAAATCCTTTTTAAAAAAGATTTTTAGTGGGGCACCTGGGTGGCTCAGAGGATTAAAGCCCCTGCCTTCGGCTCAGGTCATGATCTCAGGGTCCTGGGATCAAGCCCCGCATCGGGCTCTCTGCTCAGCGGGAAGCCTGCTTCCCCCTCTCTCTCTGCCTGCCTCTCTGCCTACTTGTGATCTCTCTCTCTCTCTGTGTCAAATAAATAAATAAAATCTTTTAAGAAAAAAAAAAAAGATTTTTAGAGGCACCTGGGTGGCTCAGTGGGTTAAAGCCTCTGCCTTTGGCTCAGGTCATGATCTCAGGGTCCTAGGATCAAGCCCCACATCGGGCTCTCTGCTCAGTGGGGAGCCTGCTTCTCCCTCTCTCTCTGCCTGCCTCTCTGCCTACTTGTGATCTCTCTCTGCCAAATAAATAAATAAAAATCTTTAAAAAAAAATTTTTTTTAAGAACTATTAATTATGTGTTTCTCCCTTCTAATTCCTATTGCTTGCTTCCTTTGCTCGCCATCCTATTGTGTATACTCTTGCTCTCAGCAAAACCCTTGAACAACACAGGTGTTAGGGGAGCTGACCCCTCCCCCATGTGGTTGAAAATCAGCTTATAACTTTTTTTAAAGTACAGTTGCCATACAGTGTTATATTAGTTTCAGGTATACAACACAGTGATTCGACAATTCCATACGTTAACCTGTGCTCACCACAATTGTAGTCACCATACACTGCTATTGCAGTTTTATTGACTGTATTCCCTCTGCTCTCCTTTTCTTCATCTCCATGGCTTATTTTATAACTAGAAGTTTGAGCCTGTTCATCCCCTTCACCTATTCACGTGTCCCCCCATCCACCACCCTCTGGCAACCACCAGTTCTCAATATTTAAGAATTTGGTTTTATTTGTTTTGTTTTTTAGACTATACATGTAAGTGAAATCATATGGTATTTGTTTTTCTTTGTTTGATCTATATCACTTAGCATAATATCCTCTAGGTTCATCCATGCTGTCAAATGGCAAGATTTTATTTTTTATGGCTGAGTGATATTTGTGTGTGTGTGCGTGAAAGAGGGAGAGAGATATGTATCTCACATTTTTATCCACTCATCTATCAATGAGCACTTGGGTTGCTTCTGTATCCTGTCTATATATAATAATAAACTTTATTGTATTATATAATATTATATATTATACATATATAATATTATATAAATAATGCTGCTATGAACATAGAGGTACATTTATCTTTTCAAATTAGTGTTTCCATTTTCTTGTAGAATATGCCCATAGTGGAATTACTGGATCATATGATATTTTATTACTTTTGACTCCCCAAAAACTTAACTACTAATAGCTTACTGTTGACTGGAAGCCTTATAGATGACATAAACAGTTGACACACACATTTTGTGTGTTATATGTATTACATACTGTATTTTTATAGTAATACATACTGTATTTTTATAGTAATACCTTTTTCTTAATTTTTTCAGTATTTTTAGACCACATGGTTCATCTGTGATTTTTTTAAAGTGTCACAAATCTCTCAAAGAATTTCCAATATATTTATTGAAAAAAATCTGCTTATAAGTGGACCTGTACAATTAAAACCCATGTTGTTCAAGGGTCAGGTGTACTTGTTTGTAATTCCTGCATCTTTCATCTTCTTCCTCTTAAGTCATTCATTCTGTCTCTCGCTCTCCCCTCCCCAGGATGTCAAACAGCCATCTCATTTCTTTAGAACTTATGAAACCTGGGGCACCTGGCTGGCTTAGTCGGAAAAACACATGACTCTTAATTTGGGGGTCATGAGTTTGAGCCCTGTGTTGGGTATAGAGATTACTAAAAGTAATAATAATAATAAACTCGTAAAAGCTTTTCAAGCCTGGGGGTACCTGGGTGGCTCAGTCAGTTGAGCATCCAACTCTTGGTTTTGGCTCAGGTCGCCATCTCATGGGTTGTGGGATCAAGCTCCATGTCAGGCTCCATGATCCCTCAGGAAGTCTGCTTAGGGTTCTGTCCCTCTACCCTGCCTCCCATGCACACAGGGGCATGCACACTCGCTTGCACACTCTCTCTCTCAAATAAATAAATAAATGTTTAAAAAAAACAAATAAACTTCAAGCCTGAATTCCGTGAAGTCTTACCTGCATCTAATAATTCTTTTTTTTTTTTTTTTAAGATTTTATTTATTTATTTGACAGAGAGAGATCACAAGTAGGCAGAGAGGCAGGCAGAGAGAGAGGGGGAAGCAGGCTCCCCGCTGAGCAGAGAGCCCGATGCGGGGCTTGATCCCAGGACCCTGAGATCATGACCTGAGCCGAAGGCAGAGGCTTAACCCACTGAGCCACCCAGGCACCCCTGCATCTAATAATTCTTGTGGAAGTCCCAGTAAATTATAATCCTTCATTCTGTTCTTCCTTCTTGGTTAAATATCATTCACATATGTTCTGTACAATACTATTGGGATGTATATTGTTTCTTTTTATTTTTAAATTATATGTTTAACTATAGGCCTGTAGTGTTTTGTACACATTGAATGTCCTATAAATTTTTGCCAAATTTTTTGAGAAGTTTGTCTTTTGAAATGAAAAAATTTTATTAATGAAGTGTATTTTGCTTTAAGCATCCCAATGGGAGAGACCAGAAGGATTTCAAGGAAACTTAAAAAAGGTAACTGAAGCACATTGATAGTGTCTTTTCTTTAAACTGATTGGTTTCTGGGCTTTTTATAAAAGAGTTCTGTTAAGTAAATTTACTTCCAAATAAGCCTCCCTACACACACTTTGTTCCTTTCTTGCTATAATTCTTTTGTGAGAAGACTGGGTGGAGGTGAAAAAGTGATATTTACCTAAAAATTCCATGCAGGGCAAATATTATCAGTTGATTTGTAGTCCATTGGCATTCAGATGTCCCTGTCCATCTACAGAGTATTGTTCCTATCTTTCAGAGGTGCGATGTTCTCTCTCTGAAAGTTAGTTCATGATTAACAGAAACCAAGCTTCCTGGCCATAGTCAGTACTGCCCCTCCTACTCTCAGCCGTTAAGAGGAAAAGGAAGGTAGCTGACTCTCTGCCTTAGTTATTTAATATAGTATAACTACGTCATTATCTTCAGTTTATGCTGGTTTTTTCCTCCCATTAGACAGCAGGGAAGACTGTTTGGGTAGAAGGAGTAAGTGAAGATGGTTATACCTACTATTATAATATAGAAACAGGAGGTAAGTACTACCTTTGATTATCCTAACTATATACAGTTGTACCTGGAACTGCTTATTAGCCTGCTGATGAAGGGAACTTGGGAATTTTAGTATAGTGATCAAATATCCACAGCTTTGAGAACTTTGAGAGGCTTAATTTAATTATTTGTTAAATTTCTACTATTCAAACACATAGCATTAAATCTTTTAGGAGGAAAAGGCCTTTGTAGCCTCCAAGTAGATACCTAGCCTGCCCAACAATAGTAATGGTTCTAGCTTGGTAAAATTGAGGTACTTAATCTTTCTAAATGTAAAATAATATAGCGATATAATATAGGTGGACAGTTGGTTCTGGGCTCAATGCATAGCTTCTTCCCTTACCAGCTATATGATTGTGGGGCAAGTCACTGAACCTCTAGTTGCTCTTACATAAAACCGAGATGATTATGTATACTGTCGGGTCATGAAGGTCAGGTATCTGTAAAGTTCCCAGAACAGTACCTAATACATAGTAGGTGCTTAAATTATTTCCTGAAAGTTTGTTACTCATGTGAAATATAGATGAGGAAATAATGTTTTTTTATGTTGGAAAGCACCTTTTTTTTTAAAGATTTTGTTTTTGAGTAATCTCTACATCCAGTGTAGGGCTCAAACTTACAACCCTGAGATCAGGAGTCGCATGCTCCGTTGACTGAGCCAGCCAGGCACCCTAGAAAATACCCTCTTTTAATAAGAGGCTATACAAACTGATTTGCCCTCAAACAGTTTATTTATGTGTAGGCAAGTGTAATTATTGATACAGTCCCTTTCACTCTTAAAACTGTCTCAGTTGGACAGTAAATCTTACCATTCCTTTCCCTTTATTACACTAAAAATACAGACTGTAAGATAATTAGAAATGCTATCTTTTTTTTTTTCAGTGTTCCAAGATTCATTATTTATGTACAACACTCAGGGCTCCATGCAGTACGTGCCCTCCTCAATACCCGCCACTAGGCTATCATTTTCTAAAAGCCCAGTAAACCACTGGATGGCAGTAGAGTTCAATGGAGATTATTTTTTTCCTAGTATAAAAATGACGAATTATATTCATTCAGGTATTCACAGTATGATTTCACTCTGTGAGGACCCCAGGAAATCTTTGTGATAAATAAATTCCACGAAATCTGATGTGTACTCATTAGCACATGTTTCTTGATATTGGTGTCAGATAGTGTGACAGTCCTTCAAAGGTATTGCCCAATTCTTAGGGCTCTTTCCGTTGGGGCTATAGTTTATACATCTGGAATCCAGATTGAAATCAACTCTCAAAAGATAAAAGAGCAAGTACTTTGGGAACTCTTATTTATTATCTTCTTAATCAAGTGATAGTGTAAAGTAGATGTAGTGCTGTTGTTTAATAATATATTCTGAAAAAAAAGTTTAAAAAAATAATAAATTTGTAAGTGATAGGGAGTGTTATATTGGGATTTACTTCGGAATAGAATTGGTAACTAAATAACATGACTATTAAAATGTGTTGAATAGAATCCAGATGGGAAAAACCTGATGATTTCATTCCACACTCTGGCGATCTGCTTTCTAGTAAGGTCAATGAAAAGTCACTTGGTACCTTAGAAGAGTCTAAATCATCAGATTCTCATAGTGATTCTGATGGGGAAGAGGAAGCAGAAAAAGGGGAGGCCTCTACCGAAACACAAAAGCCAAAAATAAAGTTTAAGGTAGGTTCTTGATTTATTCTTTACAGAACTTTACCAATTTATTGAAAGCTCGACAGAATTACTCAGTTTTCTGGTGGAAGATAGAAATAAAGCCAAGACATACATTTTTAACAGATGGATAAATGGTTGTACCACTTTTAGTATCTACCTGGTGGCAAGACAGTGAGTTCATTTTTAGACTTCTTAAGATACCCCAGGAACATCTAGAGAGCTGTCTGAATATACAAGTCTGAGTATCTATATCTAGGCTAGAGATACTAATTTGAGTATCATCAGCATACTGGTAGTAATTTAAATCTGAGATAACCTAGGAAAATGACTTCGGGCAATATTAAACATTAAAGTGACAGGCAGGGAAAGAGAAGCCCATAATGAAAAGAGTGGCAGAAAGGTATGCAGAGATGCAGAAGAATTTAAGATCCAAGAAGCTAAAGGAATAGAGAGTGTCAAGTATTAATTAGGTCTAGAACAAGAAAAATGAAGCCCTTCTAGTAGTTTCACCAGGGTTTGGGGTGGCAGAACTCAGATTATATTGTACATCTGAAACTAAATTAGACTATATATTAACTAACGGGAATTTGAATAAAAACTTTAAAAAAATAAAGGGGCGCCTGGGTGTCTCAGTTAATCATCTGCCTTCAGCTCGGGTCATGATCCTGGAGTCCTGGGATCGACCCTCATGTCAGGCTCCCTGCTCAGCGGGGAGTCTGCTTCTCCCTCTCCCCCTCCTCCCTGCTTGTGCTCTCGCTCAGTGTCTCTGTCTCTCTCAAGTGAATAAATAAAAAATCTTAAGAAAGAAAGAACTCTAATTATAGAGGAATGAAAAGTGTTTCGTGGTGTATATGTGCTTTGGATATGAGATGAAAACTAGAAATTGGTTGTCAGGATGATAGCTGCACATTAACTCTTAATCATGAGAGATTTGTGGTAATGATGTTTTCATTTAGAGGGACTCCAAAGGAGGTGGAGTGGGAATACGAACAAGGGTAGGTGGATAGGTTGGTCTTGAAGGAGGAATAAACTCATTTTCGATAAGAAGGTAAGGTTTTCCTTTTCTGTAAGAAGGTAGGACTATGGATGACCTGGTATCAGGGAGGAAATTGAGAGTCGTGCCCTTATAGCCTCAGTTTACTCATTTGTAAAGAAATCAAGATTGCTTCCCGAGAGTGAGGAGCTTTGAGTAGTTTGACAACATTAATGAAGTGAAACAGTCATTCAGCTGGGGTGGGAGAGGAAATGAGCTAAGTAAAAAGATTGTCAGGTGCTGCTGAATCCCCAGCTATGGCAGAAAAGTAAAATTAAACAATTCTATAGTATTGCTAGTCCTGCTTTGTGATCTTTCCAGGAACACTCAGGAGCCCAGGTGGCAAAGCAAAAAAGACACATAGCATTGATCCATAGATGACATCACTGGCCTGAGTAGTGAAGAAAATCCAAGGATGCTGGAGAGGGTACTTCCAGGTCATATCTAGAATCTTGTCGTTGCCTGGAATTTTTCTTCCTACCCCATAATTCTTGGTGGAACTCAGGCAGAGAGATGTATCCAGTTTGTAGAGGAGCAGCAGCAAAGCCCTTATAATAGCTATCACATGATGTTTATATTTCTTTGTTGTTCTTTTTTTATTTTCTTTTTTGAGATTTTATTTTTAAGTAATGTCTTCTTTTTTTTTTTTAAGTACAACCAACGTGGGGTTCAGACTCACAACCCTGAGATCAAGAGTCACATGCTCCACCGACTGAGCCAGCCAGGCATCCCCATCTCACAATGTTTATACCCAGTATCTAACCTGTACAGATATTATTAATTTCAAGCAAATATAATATTATAAAATACAGATAAACAAAGACTACCTATAACCCTGCTACTTCCCAGAGAAATCACTGTAACATCTTGGTGTTTTCTTGGTCTATAGTTTTTTTGTTTTTTTTTTTAATTATTCAGACTCTCATACATTATTTTAAAATATGGAGTCATACTGGGGGCACCTAGGTGGCTCAGTCTGCTGGGCGTCTGCCTTCGGCTCGGATCACAATCCCAGGGTCTTAGGATTGAGCCCCGCATTAGGCTTCCTGCTCTGTGGGGAGCGTGCTTCTCTCTCCCCCTCGGCCCCAACCCCATGCTCTTGTGCATGCTCTCTTTCAAATAAATAAATAAAATCTTCAAAATAAAATAAAACATGGAGTCATACTATAATAAGGTCTTAATTGCTTTGCAATTTAATCTGTCACAAAGACATCAATAAGTTTTCATCCACCAAAATGATGGATAATTTTCTGCGGTATGAATACACCATTATTTACTCAGCTGTTTGTAGCTGAATATTTCTTTTTAATAACCACTGATGACTGGGGAAGAAATACCTGGAGACACATTACTAAGCAGTATTAAAGTCTCTGCTGACACTGGATATCATAAATTTTGAAGTCTTACCAGTTTGTATGGTTGTGTGATTTTTTTTTTTTTTAATTCCAGTACACATAACATACAGTGTAATACTAGTTTCAGGTATATAGTTTAGTGACTCAGCAATTCCGTACATCTCCCAATGCTTATCACAACACAGGCACTTCTTAATCCCCATCCCCTATTTCACCCCTTCCTCCACCCACCTCCCCTCTGGTAACCATCAGTTTGTTCTCTATAGTTAAGGGTCTGTTTCTTGGTTTATCTCTCCCTCTCCCTCTTTTTTTTCCCTTTGCTTGTTTGTTTCTGGAATTCCACACAAGCGAGATCATATGGTATTTATCTTTGTCTTATTTCACTTAACATACCCTAGCTCCATTCATGTCATTGCAGATGGCAAGCTTTCATTCCTTTTTTACAGCCGAATAATAATCCAGTATATATACATATATCACATCTTACTCATCTGTCGATGAGCACTTGGGCTACTTCCATAATTAGTTAGTTATAAATAATGCTGCAATAAACATAGAGGTTTGGCTTCCATAGTTTGCTTAGGGATTTGGCTTCCATAGTTTTGCTTACATAGTTTGGCTGTTGTAAATAATGCTGCGATAAACACTATTTGCTGTAGTTTTGATTTGCATGTCCTTGATGATCAGTGATGCTGAGCATTTTTTCATGTGTTGGCCAATTCATGTCTTCTGTCCATTTTTAATTGGATTCTTTGTTGTTTGGGTGTTGGTTTGTAAAAGTTCTTTATATATTTTAGATACTAACCCTTTATTGGCTATGTCATTTGCAAAATCTCTTCTCCCATTCAGTAGGTTGCCTTTTAGTTTTGTTGATTGTTTCCTTCGCTGTGCAAAAGCTTTTTATTTTGATGTAGTCCCAATAGTTTATTTTTGCTTTTATTTCCCTTTCCTCAGGAGACATATGTAGAAAAATGTTGCTACAGCCAATGTTAGAGACCTTACTACCTGTGCTTTCTGAAAGGATTTATGGTTTCAGATCTCACATTTAGGTCTTTAATCCATTTTGAATTTACTTGTGTGTATGGTATAAGTGGTCCAGTTTCATTCTTTTACATATACCTGACCAGTTTTCCCAATACCATTTGTTGACAATAGTCTTTTTCCTGTTGTATATTCTTTCCTGCTTTGTCAAAGATTAATTGACCATAAAATTGTGAGTTCATTTCTGAGTTTTCTGTTCCGTTCCATGGATCTCTGTGCCTACTTTTTGTGCCAGTACCATACTGTTTTGATTACTACAGCTTTGTAATATAAATTGAAGTCTGGTTGTGGGGGGTTTTTTTTCCTCCGTTTAACACTTGACAGACCAATGATTGGATAGGTCTGTGTTGAGGTTTTTAGGTCCCACACAAGAGACAAATAGAGGGACAAAGATATTTAAGGGTGCTAGCAAAAGAAATGTTTATAAAGTGATTCCGTGTGGACGTGGAGTTCTTTAATGAAGGATGTAAAATCTGTGCTCAACATCACTGATCATCAGGAAAATATAAATCAAAACTACAAGAAAGTAATCACCTCATACCTGTCACAATGGCTAAATCTAAAACAAGAAACAACAGGTGTTGGCAAGGAAGTGGAGAAAAAGGAACCCTCTCATGCACTGTTGGTGGGACTACAAACTGGTGTAGCCACTGTGGAAAACAGTATGGAGGTGTCTCAGAAAGTTAAAAATAGAACTGCCCTAGGATCCAGCACTACTGGGTATTTACCCCCAAAATACAAAAACAGTAAGAGGGATCATGTACCCCTATGTTTATTGCAGCATTGTTTACAATAGCTAAACTATGGAAACAGCCCAAATGCTCACTGACAGATGACTACATAAAGATGTGGTGTGTGTATACATATATATATATGTATACACACACACACACACACACACACACACACACACAGTGGAATGTTACTCAGCCATAAAAAAGGAATGAAATCTTGCCATTTGCAGTGACATGGATGGAGCCAGAGAGTATAATGCTAATTGAAATAAGTCAGAGAAAGAAAAATACCATATGATCTCACTTGTGTGGAATTTTAGAAATTGAACAAACGAGCAAAGGGGAAAAAAAGAGAGGGAAAGATAAAACAAGAAAAGACCTTTACTGTTTAAAGCAAGAAACAGACCTTTAACTATAGAGAACAAGAGGGAAGGTAGGTGGGGGATGGGTGAAATAGGTGATGAGAATTAAAGAGTACACTTACCATGTTGATAAAAAAAAGATAAAAAATAAAATGATTCCCTGTGGATGTAAAGCTCTGTAATGATGTAAAATGTAGATGAGGTCAACAAACTCAGAATACAAGGAGAAGTTAAGGCATTAGAGATGTTAACAAGGTTGGACAGGAGGTATGTTAGAAATAAGTAAGCCAGAAAGCCAAAAGAAAAACTTACTGTGGTTAAACTCGGGCGTGCTTTTGGAGTTTTAAATTTCACAGGTAGGGCATTTTTGAGTGATGACATAGTTCAAACTAAAAGGTACATTGATGTAAGGATTTAATATTTAAATACTACCTATGTGCTATATGTGAGGGAAAATATATAACATGAAGTGGCTGAAATATAGTTGAAGGCCAGAGTCATTGAATGTGAAGCTCACAGAACAGGCTAGGAAATTGTTAAGGTCTAGGATGATGAGTTTGAATAGAAAGAACATGGTTAAAGTTATCAGTGAATATGGAGTAGTGGCCAAAAGTCATTATTGTCTGAAGAAGCACAGGAGAAAACTGTATAGAAGGTGGTATGAACCTCAGCAGGAGGCATTTATTATATTGCATTAGAATCAAAGCATACATTATGATCTCAATAAGTAATCTTTTATTTTAAAAAAAAGTCACAGCCTAGAAATTGCCAAGAATGCTAAGAAAAAGTGGATACTGTCTCCTAGTTTTATGATGGAACAGTATGAGGGAATGAGATAATACCCATTCAGAGAATTACAGAACAGTGTCCTAGGACTGCCACCCATGGTTGTGCATTTTGCAAAGAGAGCAAAATCTAGTGTATGGTCCATTTGTTTAACTGAATCATAGAGCTTTGTTTTCCCAGGTGAAGGGGTGCCATAAAAATACTAGCCCTAGCCAAGGGCTCCCATGGGACCTACTTTTACATTAAGGGTGTGTCTTTTTCTCATTTCACATAGTTACCAGTTATATATTCCATTGAGGCTTTGGCAGTCACCTCAATGTGAAGACAGATTTCAGGTAAGACTGATAGATTGTGGGAGTTCTTTAAGTAGATAGTGTAGGAGGATCTAATGACATGGCATTAAATTCAGAAAAGGCGCAGTATAAGGGAAGATCACTATTGGATATATAATTAAGGAGAGAAGGCAGGAAAGAGGAGAAGAGAGGATAAAAAAGGCCAGTATATGCCTTCAGTTGGAGAACACTGGGGCACCTGAGTGGCTCGGTTAAGCGTGTGCCTTCGGTTTAGGTCATGATCTTGGGGTCCTAGGATCGAGCCCTGCATCAGGCTACCTGCTCAGCAGGAAGCCTGCTTCTTCCTCTCCCTCTGCCTGCTGCTCCCCCTGCTTGTGCTGTCTCTGTCAAATAAATAAAATTTTTTTAAAATTGTAGAATATTAATAGAATCATACTAGATTATTTTAAAAACCAGCCTTGGCCCATAGTATCTTAACATTTGACATAATAAAAAACCTAATCGAGTATTAAAATTCTTTTATGTATATTTTTTGTGTTATGTGCAAATTAAAAATATTGAGTTAGTATATTATTATTTATAAATAAGATTATGTTAAAGAAATTTCTTTAGTTTTGCTTGAAGTATGTTATTTCTTGACTTTCACATTTCAGGAAAAAAATAAAAATAGTGATAAAGGAACTGAACCAGAAACACAAAAAGAAAAAAATATCCAAGAGCAAAATTCATCAGGTCCAAATGAAGAAAAATCCAAAGCTCATAAAAAATCAAACCCATATGGAGAATGGCAAGAAATTAAACAAGTTGAATCTCAGTAAGTACCTGAAACTTAATCCCACTGTTATTACAAATTGTATTTTCTCTCCCAGTACTTCCATACATTGCAGTAACTAATTTCAAGGATAAAGTGCTCATTAAAGATGTGGCTTATTTCTTTTATTCCTAGAGTGATTTTATCTCTTCTAATTCAGTATTTTTAAGTATTTGAAACTGTAAATTAGTGGTTATTTTAAAAAATAAGTTAATGGGTTTTTTTGATAGGAGAGATTCTATTTATTTATTTTAATTGCAGTATAGTTAACATACAGAGTTATATTTGTTTCAGGTGTATAATATAGTGATTCAGTAATTCCATATGTTACTTAGTGCAACCTCTAATGATCTTTCTAAGTCCTACCCAAATATAACATTTCTTTTGACCACACATTCACACATTAACTCATACCATGTACACATGTGCATTCTCACACTCACCATGATTATTCTGTTGGACAAACAAATATCTGCATATTCAATAAAGGCTTCATAGGATATGTCTAAAAACAAGAAAAAAAGCTTTTATTTTGTTACTGTCTTAAAAATGGTTTACGACACTTCACCGAAGTTTTAAAGCCAGTATTCAAGGGTGCCTGGTTAAGTGTCTGCCTTCAGTCAGGTCATGATCCCAGGCTCCTGGGATCAAGCCCCAAGCCCAGCGCCGGGCTCCCTACTTAGCAGGCAGTCTTCTTCTCCCTTTCCCTCTGCCCCTCCTTCTACTCCTGCCCTCTCTTTCTCTCTCATAAATAAATAGAATCTAAAAAATAAATAAGCAAATAAAGTCAGTATTCAAGAAACAGAACAGTTTTATCAATTAAACAAGATCATGGTAAGGATGTTACCTGACTTATATTATTAGCTTACATGTTTAAATTAGTTATTGTCTTGGGAGCATTTACACAATGAAAGGAAGAACTCATTCCCAGCTCCACAAATTAGTGTTTCTTAAATGTTTAAATAAATCTTCAAGTGGAAAAAAGTACATGAGTTAGCAGTATTTCTCCAAAAACATTAATGCTTTTAGTTGGTAATGTAAGATGACTACTCTGTGGATACTTTTATAGTGAAATTATTTACTATTGAAACTGTACTTTAATGAAAAGATGATATTTTTTCATAAGATAGAATAATGCAGGTTTTGGCAGCTTTATACTGATAGTCCCCAACTTGTAATGGTTCGACTTGGGATTTTTTGACTTTAAGATGGTGGAAAAGCGATATACATTCAATAGAAACTATACTTCAGATTTTGAATTTTGATCTTCCCCTGCCTAGCGATACACTCTTGTATTATTCTCTCTCCTACAGCAGTACGAGGCAGCAGTGTGACGATAAGGGTAAATAGCCAGTATATTCAAACCATTTTGTTTTTCACTGTCAGTATACTATTCAATAAATTACATGAGCTATTCAGTATTTTATATAAATATAAAATAGGCTTTGTATTAGATGATTTTGTCTAACTTAGCCTAATACACGTGTTCTCAGCTTATTTAAGGTAGGCTAGGCTAAGCTATGATGTTAAGTAGGTTAGGTGTACTAAATGCATTTTCAACTTAGGATATTTTCAATTTACAGTGGGTTTATTTGGACATAACCCCATCCTAAGTGAGGGAAGATCTGTATGCTGTTCTAATAAGAATTAATTCTTCAGGGATAACATACCATAGTATAGATTAAAACTGCTGTCAGAATGTTACCATTATTATGATAGTTTAGGTTGTATTTGTTACTTAATGTAATGCTAGAAAAAATGCATTTAATGCTGCAGACTGCCAGGCACCATGACAAGCCATGCTGACTATGTATACTGAAATTGCAGAAATAGGCTGCATTACTTAAGCCCCTAAGTGATTTTTTTTTTGAGATTCTATTTATTTATTTGACAGAGAGAGAGAGATCACAAGTAGGCAGAGAGGCAGGCAGAGAGAGAGGGGGAAGCAGGCTCCCCGCCCAGCAGAGAGTCTGATGTGGGGCTTGATCCCAGGACCCTGAGATCATGACCTGAGCTGAAGGCAGAGGCTTTAACCCACTGAGCCACCCAGGTGCCCAACCCTAAGTGATTTTTTTTAAGTAGCTTACAGTAGGAAGATGGCCCTACTCTACCAACATCCCCTATACTTAAAGCTAAGATTTCTTAAAATTCAAGTATTTTGTTTTCCACATAATAAATATACTGTAAAACCATTCTTGTTAAATTTTATCCTGGTCAGCCAGTTTCACATGTGATGGATTATGTCTGACTTCCTAAGTAGATAAACCTAATTTTTAAAAGGTCCCCCCCCTAAAAATAACCAATATATTTTTATTATAGAAAATTTTTGGAATTGAAGAAAAGCATAAGAATAACTCAATTACCAAGAGATAATAGTAACATTTTTAAGTATTTCCCCCAGTTTTTATCTTTTTTCCTATTTAGCATTATGTTAATATTTTTGTACTTTATTAAAATTTTGTGTTATTTTTAATTGCTATATAATATTTAATCAATTAGATGTACTTTGATTTTACTCAGCCATTCCCTTTCTGTTGGGCAGTTAGGTTATTTCTGCACTTTTGGATTTTATAACATTTTGACTATTATATTGATATATCACTCTGAACCCATTTCTGACTATTTCTAGAAATGGAATACCTGTTTAGTGGTTATGAACATGTTGAAAATCTTGATACACAGTGCTCAGTTACTTTCCAAAAAGAGCATACCAATCTATATTCTTCCTGAGCTTTTAAATATTTTCTTTTTTTTTTAATGTTTTATTTAAATTCAATTTAATTAACATAGTGTATTATCAGTTTCAGAGGTAGAATTTAGTGATTCATCAGTTGCATATAATCTTTTCTAATTCAGCAAAAAATATCTTATTTTAGTTTTCTTTGATTTACTGGTATGATTTTTTTTTCATATATTTATCAGTGTTTTGTATTTACTCTTCTGTAAATTGTCAATAGTCTTTGCAAGTTTTTCTATTGAACTATTAGTCTTTTCCTTATTTCTATAAGCTCCTTTTGTAGTACAGACACTAACCATTGTTTAGTTGTAGTTATGGTGGATTTTCCACATTTTTTTTTTTTTAAGATTTTATTTATTTATTTGAGAGAGAGAGCAAGTGAGAGAGAGCATGAGAGGGGAGAAGGTCAGAGGGAGAAGCAGACTCCCTGTGGAGCTGGGAGCCCGATGCGGGACTCGATCCCGGCACTCTGGGATCATGACCTGATCCGAAGGCAGTCACTTAACCAACTGAGCCACTCAGGCACTCGATTTTCCACATTTCTAGTTTGATTTTTAACCGTGCTTATAATGGTTTTTGATGTGCACAATTTTGTTAGGCTTAACTAGTCCAACTTTTTTTTTCTTTTGTGATCTATTATTTTATTGATATAATTTCCATCCAAAAGTCAAATATATACTTATATTTCCTTCTGGTTTGTGTGGTCTGTCTTCTTTTTCACATACCTATTTAATCCATCCCTAATTATTTTGATGCATCATATGAGATGAGATTTTTAAGTGACACTTTTTTTAATCTTGGGTTTAATTCTTGAGTTTGCCAGTTTGTTTCTAGCTAACTATTCTGTTCCATTATTAGCCTGTTTTTTTGACAGTACTGTAAAGATTTAATTATTGTGATTTAATTATACAGTTTTATATGATAATGTTCTGCTATCTGGTGGTATATTTTGTTTTCTGTTGGTTT
The DNA here is from genome assembly GCA_028534135.1 of Potos flavus. Classification (NCBI taxonomy): domain Eukaryota; kingdom Metazoa; phylum Chordata; class Mammalia; order Carnivora; family Procyonidae; genus Potos; species Potos flavus. The sequence goes on from CM052883.1 coordinate 46,318,808, forward strand.
TTTTTTTGTTTTTTTTTTTTTTTTCAAATTTTTCTTAGTAGTTCCTTTCTGTTTGTTTTTCTTTTCATTTTTTTCCCCAGGTAAATTAAATCACTTTGCAAGTGTTCAACAACTATAATGTAATTTTAGTCAGAATGATTGAAACTCTGTTTTAGTTGTTGAATTTGGTACAAATTGATGTTTTCAGTATTTCATATTTTCATCCAAAAATGTTGCATCTCTCTCTTTTTATTCAAGTCATCACGTATGATTCTCTACACAACCTTTGTAGCTGCTTCTCTGTTAAGTTTCATACTTGCATTTCTTTTTTTTTTTTAATTAACATATAATGTATTACTTGCTTCAGGGGTAAGGTCTGTGAATTCTCAGTCTTACACAATTCACAGCACTCACCATAGCGCATACTCTCCCAATGTCCATCACCCAGCCACCCTATCCCTCCCCCCCCCAGCAACCCTCAGTTTGTTTCCTGAGATTAAGAGTTTCTTATGGTTTGTCTCCCTCCCAATCCCATCTTGTTTCATTTTTTTCCTCCCAACCCCCCACAACCCCCTGCCCTGCCTCTCAAATTCCTCATATCAGAGAAATCATATGGTAATTGTCTTTCTTTGACTGACTTATTTCACTTAGGATAATACCCTCTAGTTCCATCCACGTCATTGCAAATGGCAAGATTTTGGGGGTTTTGATGGCTGCATAGTATTCCATGGTATATATACCACATCTTCTTTATCCATTCATCTGTTGATGGACATCTGGGTTCTTTCCATAGTTTGGCCATTGTGGACATTGCTGCTATAAATATTCAGGTGCACATGGCCCTTCAGATCACATTTGTATCTGTGCGATTGCTGGGTCATAGAGTAGCTCTATTTTCAACTTTTTGAGGAACCTCCATACTGTTTTCCAGAGTGGCTGCACCAGCTTGCATTCCCACCAACAGTGTAGGAGTGTTCTCCTTTCTCCGCATCCTCGCCAACATCTGTTGTTTCCTAACTTGTTAATTTTAGCCATTGTAACTGGTGTGAGGTGGTATCTCCCTGTGGTTTTGATTTGTATTTCCCTGATGCTGAGTACTTTTTCATGTGTCTGTTGGCCATTTGGATGTCTTCTTTGCAGAGATGCCTCTTCACGTGTTCTGCCCATTTCTTGATTGGATTATTTGTTCTTTGGATGTTGAGTTTGATAAGTTCTTTATAGATTTGGATACCCCTTTATCTGATATGTCACTTGCAAATATCTTCTCCCATTCTGTCAGTTGTCTTTTGGTTTTGTTGACTGTTTCCTTTGCTATGGAAAAGCTTTTGATCTTGATGATATACTTGCATTTCTTGAATATAGGCAACTTAGTCTAGTTGGTTCACTTCAGTACCCCAAAATTAAAAACAGTACCTGGCACATAATAAGTGCTTAGTAAATTTAATTACACATATTTTTACATGATTTGCTTCTTTTAAATTGTGAATTAAATCCATGTTTTCTATTATTTCTTTAACCAGTAATTATGGTCTCAAAAAGTTTGAGTCTGGTTGTATTGCTGAATTATTATTTATGAAATTTATTATTTTGAGTCTTGGGCTTTTCATGCAGAAATTTGTCTGCAGATATTTTATGGTTTTTTTCTGTTGATTTTATTTCCTGTTTATTTCATGTTCTATTTATTTTAGTTAGATTTTCACACCCAGTGGTATGGTGATTAGAATGGGCATTTATGTTTTGTTTCTGGTATCAGTGCAAATGTCTCTAAAATTTATATTAAGGATTATATTCACTATTGGCTTAAGATAGATAATCCTTATTATGTTGAAGATTTTTCAACATATTATCATATTATCAGAAAAAAAAATTTGGTAAATTTCAGTAGTGATAGCTTTGATGTGGAAAACAGAGTAGGAAATGGTGGTCTTTAGTTTAGTTTTGCTTTTGTTAAGTGTGTGATACCTTTATCAGATTTTGATATCCAATTTATGCTAAATAAAGTGAATTAGGTAGTTTTCCATTTCTTCTTATGTTTTTTTCCCCCCTGTAACTTTCTAGTAGCTTTTCTTTTTCCAGAAACTTCCCATTCTTCAGTGTTCTGGAATACTTAATGGTTTCTCTGGGATTAGCAAGTTTATTTATTTGGGGGTGGGGGATTAGAAAGGCTAAAAGAAAATACTAGTACCATCTTCTAGTCTTGGAGTCTTGGAATCCTAGGGGAGTTAATTTTTGATAACTTTTTAGATTCATGCTTACTATCTATGTGACTGTGGGCAAATTGCCTAATCTACCTGAGCCTCAATTTTTTCATTTGTAAAATGGCATAATAATAGTTCCAATTTCTAACTTATGGTGAAGAATAAATTAGAAAAGACAAGTTAACATAGCACCACGTATGCAGTTGGTATCTGGAACACCTAAGTACCCAATAACTTAACACACTGCAGTTTCAGCTATTTACTCTTTTTTTTTAAATTAACATATAATGTATTATTTATTTCAGGGGTACAGGTCTGTGATTCATCAGTCTTACGCAATTCACAGCACCCAGCATAGCATCTACCCTCCCCAATGTCCATCACCCCACCACACCATCCCTCCCACCTCGCTCCCCTCCAGCAACCCTCAGTTTGTTTCCTGAGATTAAGAGTCTCTTATAGTTTGTCTCCCTCTCTGGTTTCATCTTGTTTCATTTTTCCCTCCCTCCCCTGTAATCCTCTGTCTTGTTTCTCAAATTCCTCATATCAGTGAGATATGATAATTATCTTTCTCTGATTGACTTATTTCGCTTTCAGCTACTTATTCTTGAGTGCTAGTCAGTTTTTTTTATAATTTATTATTTTTGTTTGTTTGTTTTTAAAGACTTTATTTATTTGACAGAGAGAGAGAGATCACAAGTAGACAGAGAGGCAGGCAGAAAGAGAGGGGGAAGCAGGCCCCCCACTGAGCAGAGAGCCCGATGCGGGGCTCGATCCCAGGACCCTGAGATCATGACCTGAGCCGAAGGCAGAGGCTTTAACCCACTGAGCCACCCAGGCGCCCCGAGTGCTAGTCAGTTTTGATAATTCATATTTTTCCCTAAAATCTTGTATTTCATCAAGGTTTTAAATATTAAAATGTATATACATATAAAAATATGTTAAAATATATACATTGAACTTTCTGTATAATTTAAGTTTTTCAGATGTCAATGCCTCCTTTTAAATTTTTATTTTTGCTTCTTTTGTGATATTTGCTAAAGAAATTTTTCCAGCTTTATTGAGATATAATAAACATATAACACTGTATATGTTTATATGATATATAACACTGTATAAGCTTAAGGTATACAATGTGTTGATTTGATACACTTCTGTATTGCAAAATGATTACCACAATAGTGTTAGCTAACACTTCTATCATGTCACATAACTACTTTTTTTTAATGGTGAGAACATTTAAGATCTAGTCACTTAGCAACTTTAAAGTACATAATACAGTTTTATTAACTGTAATCATCATACTATACATTAGATACACAAAATTGTTAATCATCTTGTTGGAAGTTTGTACCCTTTGACCAGTCTCCCTACTTCCCCAGCCCCCCTCACACCCTAGTAAAAAAAGTCAGTATCCTTGTCTTGTTCTTGATCTTAGAGGAAAAGCTTTCAGTCTTTCACCATTCAGTATGATGTCGGCTGTGGGTTTGTCATATATGGCCTTTGTGATTTTGAAATATGTTTGTTTTATATCCAGTTCATTGAATGTTTTTATCATGAAAAGATGTATTTTGTCAAACCATTTTCCTGCCTTTTGAAATGATCATATGATTTTTGTCTTTCACTCTATTAATATGTGGTATATCACAATTCATTTGGATGTTGAACCATCCTTACATCCTGGGGATGAATCCCACTTGGTCATGGTGTATGATTCTTTTAATGTACTGTTGAGTTCAACTTGCAAATATTTTGTTGAAAATGTTTGCATCTATATTCATCAGGGATATTGGTCTGTAACTTTCTTGTAGTGTCCTTCTTTGGCTTTGTTATCAGGGTTATGCATGCCTCCTGTAATGAATTTGGAAATGTTCTCTTCTCCAGTGTTCTGGAAGAGTTTGAGGGGAATTGGTGTTAATTATTCTTTAAATGTCTGGTAGATTTCACCATTGAATCTGGTCTTGGGCTCTTTGTGTTGGCAAGGTTTTGATTACTGGTTTAATATCCTCACTTACTGGTCTATTCAGATTTTTAATTTCATCATGATTAAGTCTTGGTAGGTGATATGTTTTAGAAATGTATCCATTTCTTCTAGGTTATCCAGTTTGTTGGTATACAATTGTCCATAGTAGTTTCTTATGATAGTTTATAGCTCTGTGGTGTCAATTGTAATGTCTCCTCTTTCATTTCTGATTTGAATCTTTTCTTTTTTCTTAGTCTAGCTAAAGGTTTGTTAATTCTTCCTTTTCAATGAACCCTCTCTTAGGTTTCTTAATCTTTTCTGTTCTTTTGGTCTCTATTTCTGCTGTGATCTCTGTTATTTATTCTTTTTTCTAGTTCCTTGAATGTAAAGTTGTTTGAGACATTTCTTTTATCTTAATGTAGGCATTCACCATATAAACTTCTCAAAACCACTTTTGCAACATCCTGTAGGTTTTGATTTATTGTGTTTCCATTTTTGTTTCAGCTTTTTTAATTTCCCTTTTCTTCTTTGACTCATTAGCTGTTAAAGAGTTTATTTCTACATATTTGTGAATTTTCTAGTTTTCCTCCTGTCAATGTATAGTTTCTTACCATTTGGTCAGAAAAGATACTTCATATGATTTCAGTCTTCTTAAATTTGCTAAAAATTTTTTATGACCTATCATATGATCTGTCCTAGAGAATGTTCTGTGTTTGAGAAGAATGTGTATTCTGCTGCTATTGAATAGAATGTTCTGCATAGGACTTTAGATCCATTTGATCTATAAAGTATGGTTTAAGTGTAATGTTTCCGTGTTGATTTTCTGTATCCAGGATCTATCCATTGCTGTAAGTGTCATATTGTACTTCCCTGTTTATTGTATTGGAGTTGATTTTTCCCTTCAGATCTTATTAGTATTTGCTTGATTTATGTAGGTACTCCAATTTTGGGTGCATATCTATTTTTCATGTAGGTACTCCAATTTTCCCTTCAGATCTATTAGTATTTGCTTGATTCATGTAGTACTCCAATTTTGGGTGCATACATATTTTTAACTGTTACATCTTCTTGATAAATTGACCTCCTTTTCATTATATAATGATTTTTTTATTGTCTCTTATTACCATTTGTGGCTTAGAGTCTATTTTGTCTGATACAACTGTAGTTACCTGCTTTCTTTTGGTTTTCACTCTCATGGAATATTTTTTTCTATCCCTTCACTTTGAGCTTGTGTGTGTCCTTAAATCAGATGCAAATCTCTTAACGGGCAGCATATGGTTGCTTCTTGCTTTTTGTTGTTTTTTGGTTTGTTTTTAATCCATCTAAGCATTCTGTATCTTTTGGTTGGAGAATTCAATGTATAATTGTTTTTTGACTATTTTGTTGTTTCCTTTTTCCTTTTTTTTCCCTCTCTTGCTCCTTTTCTTTGTGAATTGATGGCTTTCCATAGTAATATGGTTTTTGCTTTGTGATTACCATGATGGTTACATAAAAGATTTTATACATACTATAGTCGACACTGATAAAAACTTTGATCACATACAAAAAGTATCCTTTTATTCCCCCGCCTCTTTTATGGTTTTCGATGTCCCAGTTTATATCTTTATGTATTGTGTATCCATTAACAAATTGTTTTCACTATAGCTATTTTTTATTACATTTGTCCTTTAACCCTTATACTAGAGTTAAGTTAAACACACCACTGTATTATGGTATTAAGAGTATTCTGAATCTGACTATATGCTTACCTTTACCATCATCTTGTATGTTTTCATATATTTTCATGTTAATAATTAGCAACCTTGCATTTCAGCTTAAAGAACTACTTATAGCATTTCTTGTAAGGCAGCTTAATGGTGATAAATTTTCTGAGCTTTTTTTTTTAAGGTAAGTATTTATCTCACCTTCATTTCTGAAGGAGAAAAAAAGTATTCTTGTTTTCCAGTTTATTTCTTTTAGCACTTTGAATATCATCCTTTCTCTCCTGACTTACAAAGTTTCTGCTGAGATGCTGAGAGCCTTTTGGAATTCCCTTGTATGAGAGAAATTAGTTTTCCCTTGCTGTTTTTAAAGTTCTTAATTTTTTATTTTACACAGTTTTACTAAAATGTGCTTGGAGAAGATCTTTTTGTATTAAAATTTTTAGGTGACCTGTTAGCTTTTACGTGCATGTACAGAGCTTTCCCCACATTTGGGGAATTTTCACCCATTATTTCTTTATATATTTAGTTCAATAATATCCCTTCTTTTTTTTTATTCCAGTATAGTTACATACAGTGTTATATTAGTTTCAGGTTTACAATATAGTGATTCAGTAATTTTGTACAATACTCAGTGCTCATCATTGTAAGTGTGTTCTTAATCCCCTTCACCTATTTCACCCATTCCCCTACACATCTCTTCTCTGGAAACCATCAATTTGTTCTCTATAGTTAAGAGTCTTTTTTTTTCCTTTGTCCTTTGTTCATTTGTTTTGTTTCTTAAATTCCACATATGAGTGAGATCATTTGGTATTTTTCTTTCTCTAACGGACTTAATTCATTTATTCCTCTTCCATCCTTACATTTTTAAGATATATGGTGTCATACTTTACTACTTTTTTTTTGTAAATACCTTGCCTGCTTTATATAGATATACTTAATCTTACTGCTTTTGTGCATTCTCCTTTTCTTACTCCTACTTGTGGTCTTTCCTTTCCACTCAGAAAGTTCCCTTTAGCATTTCTTTCTTTCTTTCTTTTTTTTTTAAAGTAGTCTCCACATCCACTGTGGGGCTCGAATTCATGACCCTGAGATCAAGAGTTGCATGTTCTACCAACTGAGCCAGCCAGGCATACACCTGCCCCGCCGTCCCCCTTAACATTTCTTGTAGGGATAGTTTAGTAGTGATAAATTCCTTTTTAACTTGTTTGTCTGGGAAACTCTTTCTCTGTCTTTCTATTCTAAATGGTAGCCTTTCTGAATAGAGTATTGATTGCAGGTTTTTTTCTTTCAGCACTTTGAATATATTGTGCCACTCTATTCTGGCCTGCAAAGTTTCTGCTGAAAAATCCACTGGTAGCCTTATAGGGTTCCCCTTTTATGTAGCTCTTTTCTTTTCTCTTGCTGCTTTTAAAATCCTACTTTTTGCCATTTTAATTACTGTTTGTCTTGATATGGACCTTCTTAGGCTGATTTTGTTGGGGGCTCTCTATGCCTCTTGGATCTGGATTTCTGTTTCCTTCCTCAGATTTGGCTTTCATTTCTTCAAATAAATTTTCTGCCCCTTCTCTTTCTTCTCTCCTTCTGGAATCCCTATAACATGAATGTTACTACACTCATGATGTCGCCAGGTTTCCTAAGGCTATTTATATTTTTTTTCTCTCTCTCCAATTCAGCTTGATGGCTTTCCATTTGTTCTTGAGGACAGTGATCCATTCTTCTGCTTCTTCTGGTCTACTATTTATTCCATTTAGTGTATTTTTAGTTTCATTTATTGAGTTCTTCATTTCTGTTTGGTTCTTTTTTATGTTTTCTGTCTCTTTTCTGAGGGTCTCACTGAGGTACTCTACTCTTTTCTCACGTTCAGTGAGTATTTTGATGATGATGACTTTAAGTTCTCTGTCAGGCATATTATCTGTTTTGTTTAGCTCCCTTTCTGTGATTTTGTCCTGTCCTTTCATTTGGGATATATTCATCTGTCTGTTCATTTTCTCTAACTCTTTGTGTCTGGCTTTTTTCTTTTTTCCTTTATGTCTATTTCTGTACGTTAGGTAAGTCAGCCACGTCGCCTGCTCTTGAAAGTAATGGACTTAATGAAGAAGTGGTTCTGTAGTGCCTGCCATGCAGTGTCTTCCTGTTCACCTGGCGCTTCAGGGGGGTCTCTTATGTGTGTTGCGTGCATCCTACCGCTGTGGCTGAGCAGTGTTTGCCTTCAGACCAGTCGTCTGCAATGGCTTTCTTTGCCTTTGGGGACAGGGTTTTGTTCATGTGTTATAAGTGGGCCAGTCAGGGGCTGCCTTAGGCTTGATTTGAGTCAGACCAGGTATTTGCCAGAGGTGCAGTAGCAGCGAAATGCAGAGCCCTTTCCGTGTGTTGTCGCCTGAAAAACTTTCATTGATGGGCAGGGCCTATAGTCAAACCCAATGTCTGCCCCTAGCCCACTGCTAGGGCCGAAGTAGGACCGGTTTGTCTGGTTATCTTCCCCTCAGTCCAGGACAAAAGTCATTTTGGAGTGATGCTGGTCCCTGTCAGGGCTGCTTGCACACTGCCAGGCTTATGGCTTCACTTTAGATGGGCCGTGGCCAAGGGCATATTGGAGGGGGCTCAGTCTTCAGGAGAATACAGGGGCAGGGGCGTAGTGATAGCAAGGTTTGTGTAGGGCTATTGTGGGAAGAGACCTGGAGCCACTTTAGAAAACTGCCATAGGGCTGGGAAGGGACCAGTCCTCAGGAGAAAGAGGTGGTGGGGCACAGTGCCAGCAAGGTCTGCACTGGTCTGCTCAGGAGGGGACCTGCCAGGTCAGAGGGGGCAGGTCTGTAGAAGGAGGAGGATGCACTGTTAGCAAGATAAGTGGGAAGTATTAGGACTGCACTGATTCCCATAGGTGTCCATGTGTCTAGGCTAGGGGTATGGGGGGAGGTAAATGGCACTTGCCACCTCCTTTGTCCCTAGAAAACTCTCCTAAAGATCCCTGCCTCTCCAAAAGATCCCTAGTCCTCCAACACATACTCTGAGACTAGTAAGTAAATCCCCTTCCTGTATACTCTAGGCATTTTTCCAATTGCTGCTTCTATGCTTTTTCTCTACACAGGGGTATTTGTCATGCTGTTTCTTTAAGGGTGGGGACTCAGGTTCCTGTTGACCTCCAGCTCTCCGACAGCCAAGCCCACTGATTTTTAAAGTTCCAGATGTTAAGCCCACTGATTATAAGAACTTGCAAAATTAGGCCCCTCTGGTTTTCAAAGCAAAGTATTACAGATTCATCTTCCTAGTGCAGGTTCCCTGTGCCTAAAGTGTCAGTCTCTCTCCCTTCTCCACCCCCACAGCATCCCTCCTTTCCACAGACAGCCTTGTGGCTCTGACTGTATCTCTACCCTTCCTACCCTCTTTGATATGGCCTCTTCTCTACATTTAACTGTGGAGAGTCTGTTCTGCCAATCTTCGGGTCGTTTTCTGGGTTATTTACACTGATGTGGGTATTATCCAGCTGTATGCATAGGACAAAGTGAGCTTAGAATCCTCCCACTCTGCCCTCTTCCCAGAAGTCCTCCAGCCATTACTTCTTTAAATAAGCTTTCCACTCCTTTCTCCCTCCTTTTTCCTTCTGAGACTATAATGATGCATACATTATTTCTATTGATGGTGTCCCAGAAGTTCCATAGGCTGGCTTCTTCATTCTTTTCACTTTTTTCTCCTCTATATTAGCTAATTTCCAATATCTGTCTTCAAGCTCTCGTATTCTTTCTTCTGCTTGGTGTAGTCTGTTGTTGAAGCTCCTCTCTGTTGAATTCTTCAGTTCACTCATTGTATTCTTTAGCACCAAAACCTTTTTGGTTCCTTTTTGTTTTCTTTGTTGAACTTCTCATTTTGTTGTTTTTGTTTTTCTGATACATTAAATTGCTTATCTGTCTTCTCTTGTGGCTGTCAGAGCATCTGTAGAACAATTATTTTTAATTCTTCGTTGGGCAATTCTTAGTTCTCGATTTTTTTTGCCAGTTACTGAAGGTTTACTGTATTTCTTTGGGGGAGACATTTTTCCTGATTCTTGGTGATCCCGGTAGCCTTTGTTAGGTATCTACACACCTGAAAAAAGAATCACTTCTTATAGACTTTTTGGACTGACTTCAGTAAGGGAAGACTTATCTGTGGGTGGAGCAACAGCAGAGCATGCTGTGATTCCATGTCTGGTGGTACAGGGCACCAAGCACTGGGGCATGTGGCAGCACTGGGTCCAGGGAACATACTGTCTCTTTGACTAAGGGCATTAGGATCCAACAACTGTGCACTTCTTTAGAACACTATGAGTATTTCACAGTGACTGCAAGGGCCATCCACAGCTGCCTGTGTAGTAGCAGGCACGTATAGTGATGGTATCCAGACAGACAGCAAGGGCTGGAGCCAACTACAGCTTCATTGGTAGCTTTAGGGACCTTGGCTGTTAGGATACTCTCCTGTGGCTATACAGTCTCCCCTCATGAGGGTACACTGCAGTGGAGGCTGGTGTCAGGGGTTAGACTAGGGTCATGCAGGTATGCAGCTGGAGGAGCTAGCTACAGATGAGCATCATCATACCGGCCAGTGACAGAGGATACAGCCTGATCCAGATCCAGATCTGGACCCCAGCTGCAGGGGTCCTAGCTGTTAGCATGATCTCCTGTGCTACATCATCTACACCCGTCCCCAGTGTATACACTGCAGTAGAGGCTGATAATGAGTGTTAGGGTGGTGGCATTTAAATGCACAGCTAGCCATGAATGTATGGATTAGCAGTAGGGGATCAGCCACAGATCTTGCACTTGCACAGAGGCAAGAGCTGCCAGGCTCTGGAGGGACTTGGGCAGTTGGGATCGGGGAAACCTAATACCTGTTGGGCGAAATACCTGGTAAAATTGATAGGAAGTCTGGAGTAGTGCTGTCCATTGGTTCCTTCTTTAGTGGCAAAAGCTGCTGAGTTAGTAGAGCAGGTCACTGTGAACCACAATCACTCCCACTGCATGGCTGCTCTTGGTAGATCCTGCCTCTCTTCCTTGTTCCTAGCCATCTCTGTACATCTCAGCTTGTCAGTATAAAGCGAAACTGAAATGGGACCTTCTTGCAGTGCCCCAAAAAGGCTAGATAAGCCAGTCACTCATCCCATTCTTGTTACCTGGTGAAGAGAACTCTTTCTAGCTGGGAAGTTGCCTCTCGGCTCTGAGCAATGTCACCTTTGTGGATGGGATGATGCAGATGAAATGAAGTTGTCTTCTTTCTGTTTTGCAGTTCTCAGGGTTTTTTTATGTTGCTAAAATATCTTAAGCAGATTCCAGAGCTCTCCAGAACTGTTTTTCTTCACATATAGCTCTCTAATTGCTGATCATTTTGTGGGGGATGGAGGCTTGGGTCTCCACCAAAGGAGTTGTTAAAATTTGTTTTTACTTAATGAATTAATTCTTGATTTTGTTTTATTTTATTATTTTTTTAAGATTTTATTTATTTATTTGACACAGAGAGAGAGAGATCACAAGTAGGCAGAGAGGCGGGCGGGGGGGAGGGGGGCGGGGGGGGAGGGGGGCGGAAGCAGGCTCCCTGCTGAGCAGAGAGAGCCCAATGCGGAGCTCTATCCCAGGACCCTGAGATCATGACCTGAGCCGAAGGCAGAGGCTTTAACCCACTGAGCCACCCAGGCGCCCTTGATTTTGTGTTTTATTATGCTTCCATTTATTACTGGATTTTGTTTATCCATTTCTACCTTTATTTTCTTAATTTTGTTACCCTGACTTTTCTTAAGTTCCTTTTTTTTTTTCTTTCTTTCTTCAGAGGAACACTTAGACTGTGACAGGGTATGAGGAAGGGATGTTTTTGTTTCTTAACGAAAATAGTTGAAGTAGTTTGGTCTCTGAGTATAGTCTGGCCATGTATCACAAACTTCGAATGAAGGTTCCTTGATTTCATTGTTTTTAGAACAGTTTAGTATTGTATTTTTGCTTACTTTTTCAGTTGGTGGTTTTCCAGAGTAGTATTTGTTTTGTTAACCTTAAAAATAAAACTGCCAGGGGCACCTGGGTGGCTCAGTCAGTGAAGTGCAGACTCTTGATTTTGGCTTAGGTCATGATCTCAGAGTTGTGAGATTGAGCCCCACATCGGACTCTGCACTGGGTGTGGAGCCGGCTTAAGATTCTCTCACTCCCTCTCCTTCTCCCTCACCCCCTTCCCCCTGCAAGTGCATGCCCTCAGTCAGTCAGTCTGCCAGTTCTTTACCAGCAAAAATGGGTTTATTCAGGAATAGCAAAGAATTGCAATCCAGGACTAGCAAACTATGGCAAAACCATAGGCAAGTCCCGAGAACAGAAGAGAGAATCCTGTTTTAGAGGAAAGGGGGATATTGGGAAGGCTATAATGAACAAAATTGGAGTAAACTGGGAACCCGAAGTGTAGTGGCTTTTCATTGGCTGAGTTGTGATGGTCTCATATTGGCTGGACTGTTTGCAGGGGTGGTGGGGTGGAGAAGGAAAGCCTCCCTCCTGCTGGAATACTAATATGGGTCCTTTGTCTCTAGATTCTGTTGGCTTTGCAACTGAGGAGTGACAGGGTGTGGTGTGAAAGCTCCCCCTGCTGGCCTCCTGACTCCGTTCTAAATGAGGTTTCCTTGTATTAAAGTTTTTGAATCCCCACCCCCCACTTGTTTTTTTTTAACTCAAGACAGTAGTGTATTTCTCTCTCAAGTAATATGCAGAGATAGAAGGTAATTTAGAGCAGGTAAGTATCTGTATTTATCAAGTCATTCAGTGATACAGGTTCTTTCCATCTTGTTGCTCTACCATTCTCCGGGATGTTGTCTGTTGAATTGTCAAAGCTGGATCACTGCCATATCCATGTTTCTGCCCTTGTAAAGGAAAAAGAATGCTGGAAGAAATAGCCAGTGTTTTAATGCCAACACCCAAGAGACTCATAACTTGAACTTAGTTTACATGGCTGGCCATACGTAACTGCAGGAGAGATGCCAAAATGTCTTGAGAAACCATGTGTCCAGCTAATGCCCTAATACTAGGGAAGAAAGGGAGAATGGATTTAAGGGAGAAGCACCAGTCTTCTGCAAGGTAACTAACAGACTGATGTTCGTGAGTAAGTTCAGGGATGAATGGAGCTTCTGAATATTGAAGGGACAGTGAAGGAATCTGCAAAGGACAATGGTTGGCATAGAGGTTTCTGTTGTGGGGACAGTGAGGGTTCCAGGGCTCCTTGATTCACACTGGTACTGCAACAGGTGCTTAAGCACTTCCAAAAATAAAGGAGCAGTTGTGCTCAGTGGGGGCTATCCAATGGATAGATGAGCCAGACTTCTGAAGCCTTTTTTCCTTAATGTTCACCACACAGTCTTGGTTGGAGAAAAATATCTGTGCGGCCTAAGCTTTGTTTTTGCATTTTGTGGTTTTTGTGTGTGCTTATTTCTCTTTTTCTGTTTTTGTTTTTTTTTTCTTTTCTCTTTTTTCATCATGATAAGTATACTCTTTATTCCCCAAATCCTATTTCACCCATTGCCCCACCTACCTCCCCTCTGGTAACCAACACTTTGTTTTCTATAGTTAAGATTCTATTTCTTGGTTTCTCTCTCTCTATCTCACTTTCCCTTTGCTCATTTGTGTTTCTTAGATTCCACATATGAGTGAAATTATATGATATTTGTCTTTCTTTGACTGACTTATTTCACTTAGCATGATACTGTCCAGCTCCTCCATATCATTGCAAATGGCAAGATTTCATTCTTTTTTATGGCCAAATAATATATTCCATTATCTATATATAAACCACATCTTTATCCATTCATCTGTCAATGAGCACTTGAGCTGCTTCCATAGTTTGGCTATTGTAAATAATGCTGCAGTAAACATAGGGGTACATGTATCCCTGTGACTTAGTGTATTTGTATTTTGGGGGTAAAAACTCAGTAGTGTGATTACTGGATCCTAGGGCAGTTCTATTTTTAATTTTGTGAGGAACCTTCACACTTTTCCACAGTGGCTGCACCAATTTGCATTCCCACCAACAATGCACAGGGGTTCCTTTTTCTCCACATCCTCAGCAACACCTGTTCTTTGTTGTATTTTTGATTTTAGCTATTCTGACAGGCGTGAGGTGGTATCTCCTTTTAGGTTTTTGTTTATTTGTTTTGTTTTTAAGATTTACTGATTTAGGGGCACTTGGGTGGCTCAGTCATTAAGCATATGTCTTCAGCTCAGGTCATGATCCCAGGGTCTTGCTTGTGTTCCCTCTCTCGCTGTCTCTCTCTCTGTCAAATAAATAAATAAAATCTTTAAAAAAAAAAGATTTATTGATTTATTTTAGAGAGTGCGTGAGCACATGCAAGTGGGGAGGGGTAGAGGGAGAGGTAGAGCGAATCCTCAAACGGACTCCCTGATGAGCAAGGAGCCCGATGCAACTCGATCCCAAGACCCTGAGATCATTACCTGAGCTGAAATCAAGAACCGGCCCCTTAACCAGCTGAGCCACCTCGGTGCCCCACTCTCCTTATAAATTTGATTTGCATTTTCCCGATGATTAGTGATATTGAGCATCCTTTCATATGTCTGTTGGCCATTTGTATGTCCTCTTTGGAGAAATGTCTATTCATGTTTTCTGCCCATGGATTATTTAGGTTTTGGGGTATGGTGTTGTATCAGTTCTTTTTTTTTTTTAGATTCATTTATTTATTTTAGAGAGAGAAAGCATTCACACACAGCAGGAGAGGGAGAGAAGCAGACTCCCCTATGACCATGGAGCCCGATGCCAGGCTTAATCTCACAACCCTGAGATTGTGACCTGAGTGAAATCAAGAGTCAGGTGTTTAACTGACTGAGCCACCCAGGCACCCCGAGTTGTATAGGTTCTTTATATATTTTGGATACGAACCCATTATTGGATATGTCATTTGCAAATATCTTCTTCCATTCAGTAGGTTGCCTTTTAGTTTTGTTGATTTTCCTTCACAGTGCAGAAAATCTTTATTTTGATGAAGTCCTGTACTTTATTTTTGCTTTTATTTCCCTTGCCTCAGGAGATGTATCTAGAAAGAAGTTGCTATGGCTGATGTTGAAGAAATTACTGCCTGTGGTATCTTCTAGTATTATTAATGATTTCAGGTCTCTTATTTAGGTCTTTAATCCATTTTGGGTTTTCTTGTTTGTGTTTGGCTTTATTTATTTGCTTATTTATTTTTATTTTTATTATTATTATTTTTTTTTTTTACTTATTTATTTTTAAGTAGGCTCCACACCCAGCATGGAGCCCAGTGCAGGGCTTGAACTCATGACCCTCAGATCAAAACCTGAGCTGAGATCAAGAGTTGGACACTTAACTGGCTATGCCATCCAGGTGCCGCATTTGATCCATCTTGAATTTATTTTTCTATCTGGTGTAAGAAAGTGGTCCTGGTTTTTTTGTTTTGTTTTTTGGTGGGTTTTTTTGCATGTAGCTGTCCAGTTTTCCCAATACCAGTTGTTGAAGAAACTATCTTTTTCTCATTGCATATTGATTCCTCCATCATTGAAGATTGACTGTATAATTGTGGGTTCATTTCTGGGTTTTCTATTCTCTTCTATTGATCTATATGTCTATTTTTTTTTTTAAAGATTTTGTTTATTTGACAGAGAGAGATCACAAGTAGGCAGAGAGGCAAGCAGGGGCGGGGGGGGGGGGAAGCAGTCTCCCTGCTGAGCAGAGAGCCCGATGCGGGGCTCGATCCCAGGACCCTGAGATCATGACCTGAGCTGAAGGCAGAGGCTTAACCCACTGAGCCACTCAGGCGCCCCTCTATGTGTCTGTTTTTATGCCAGTACCATACTGTTTTAATTACTACTGCTTTATAATATAACTTGAAATCTGAAATTGTGGTATTTCCAGTTTTGTTTTTCTTTTTCAAGATTGCTTTGGCTATTTGAGGTCTTCTGCGTTTCCATACAATTTAAAGATTGTTCATTTTAGTTCTGTGAAAAATGCTGTTGGTATTTGATGTGTAGATTGCTTTGAGAGATATAGACATTTTAATAGTATTTGTTCCTCCAACCCATGAGCATAGAATGTTTTTCCATTTCTTTTTTTTTAAGATTTTATTTATTTATTTGACAGAGAGAGAGAGATCACAAGCAGGCAGAGAGAGAGGGGGAAGCAGGCTCCCCACTGAACAGAGAGCTGGATGCGGGGCTCAATCCCAGGACCCTGAGATCCTAGGACCCTAAGATCATAACCCGACCCGAAGGCAGAGGCTTTAACCCACTAAGCCACCCAAGCACCCCTGTTTTTCCATTCTTTGTGTCGTCTTGAATTTCTTTCGTCAGTGTTTTATAGTTTTCAGAGTACAGGTCTGTCAACTGTTTGGTTAAGCCTATTTCTAGATTTTTTTTTTTTTTTTTTTTTGGTTTTGGTGCAATTGTAATTGGGATTATTAATTTCATTCCTGCTGCTTCATTATTAGTGTATAGGAATGTAGCAGATTTCTGTACAATGATTTTGTATGCTGTGACTTTACTGACTTCATTTATCAGTTCCAGCAGTGTTTTGGTGGAGTCTTTAGGGCTGTGTATATATGTAGGTATATATATATATATATACATATATATACACACACACATACACGCATAGATATATATACTATATATATAGTATATTATCTGCAAATATCCTTCCTAATTTGGATGCCTTTTATTTCTTTATGTTGTTTAATTGATGTAGCTAGGACTTCTATGCTGAATAAAAGTGCTGAAAGTGGATATCCTTGTCGTGTTGATGACCTTAGGGGAAAAGCTCTGTTTTTCACTATTGAGTATGATGTCAGCTGCGGATTTTTCACGTAAGACCTTTATTATATTGGGTATGTTGCCTCTAAACCTACGTTGCAGAGAGTTTTTATACATGAATGGGTGTTATACTTTATCAAATGCTTTTTCTACATCTATTGGAATGATCATATGCTTTTTATCCTTTCTCTTATTAACGTGACATGTCACATTGTTTTGCAAATACTGAACCACCCTTTCATTCCGAGAATAAATCCCACTTGATTGTGGTGTATGATTTTTTAATGTATTCTTGGATTCGATTTGCTAATGTTTTGCTGAGAACTTTTACATTTATATTCATGAAAGATACTGGTCTGTAGTTTACTTTTTTGGGCTATCTTTATCTGGTTTTGTCTATGAGGCCATAGAGTGGATTTGGAAGTTTTCCTTCCTCTTACATTTTTTGGAATAGTTTGAAAACTAACTCTTTTTTAACTGTTTGGTAGAATTCACCTATGAAGTGTTCTGGTGCTGGACTTGTATTTTGGGGGAGTTTTTTGATTACTGATTCAATTTTATTGTTTGTAATCAGTCTGTTCAAATTTTCTATTCTTCCTCCTTTAGTTTTGGTAGATTATATGTTTCTATGAATTTATCCATTTCTTCTTCTAAGTTGTCTTATATGTTGCCATGTAGGTTTTCATGATATTCTATTAGTTGTTTTTATTTCAATGGTGTTGGTTAGTTCTCCTCTTTAATTATTGATTTTGTTTATTTAGGTCCTCTCTCTCTCTCTTTTTCCCCCCCCCCTGTTGAAAAGGTTTATCAATTTTCTTGACCTTTTTCAAAGAACCAGTTCCTGGTTTCATCGATCTACTCTCGTTTGTTTTTTTTTGTTTGTTTTTTTTTTTTTTTTTGGTTTCTATGTCATTTATTTTTGTTCTCAATCTTTATTATTTCCTTTCTTTGCTGGCTTGGGGTTTTGTTCTTCTAGCTCCTTTAGGTGTTTGGTTAGGTTGTTTGAGATATTCCTTGCTTCTTCAGATAGGCCTGTGTTGCTATAAACTTCCCTCTTAGAACAGCTTTTGCTGAATCCCAAAGATTTTGGGCCATTGTGTTTTCATTTGTTTCCATGTAATTTTTTATGTCTTCTTTGAGGTCTTGGTTGAGCCATTCATTGTTTAGTAGCATGATATTTAACCTGCATGTATTTGTCCTCTTCACAAGATTTTTTCTTGTGGTTGATTTCTGGTTTCATAGTATTCAGAAAAGATGCAGTGTGACTTCAGTCTTTTTCTGTTTGTTGAGACTTGTTTTATGTTATCTCTTCTGGAGAATGTTCTATGTACACTTGAAAAGAATGTATATTCTGCTGTTTCAAGATGGAATGTTCTGCATATATATATGTTAATCCATCTGGTCCAATGTGTCATTCAGAGCCACTGTTTACTTTAAAAACAAAACAAAACACAAAGCCAGTGTTTCCTGTTGATTTTCTATTTGGATGATCTATCCATAAACGTAAGTGGGGTGTTAAAGTGCCATACTTATGGAGTGCGTGGGTGGCTCAATACATTAAGTGTTTGCCTTCAGTTCAGGTCATGATCTCGGGGTCCTGGGATCAAGCCCTGTGTCAGGCTCTGTGCTCAGCAGGGAGTCTGCTTCTCCCTCTCCCTTTCCTCGCTCGCTCTCACTCTCACTAAAGTAAATAAATAAATATATACATAAATATATAAATAAAGTACCCTACTTAATATATTACCTTCAGTTACTTCATTTTTGTTTTTTAGTAACTGCTTTATGTTTTTGGGTGCATAAATATTTATAGTTGTTATATATTCCTGTTGGATTGTCTCCTTTATTATTATATAGCATCATTCTTTGTTGTTACAGTCTTTGTATTAAAGTCTATTTTGTCTGATAAAAGTATTGCTACTCTGGCTTTCTTTTGACATCCATTTGCATGATAGATGGTTCTCTGTACCCTTATGTACATTCTGTAGGTATCTTGGGGTAACCTGAGTCTCTTGTAGGCAGCATATTGATGGATTTTGTTTTTTTTTTTTTAATCTACTTTGTCACCCTATGTCTTATGATTGGAGCATTTAGTCCATTTATATTCAAAGTAATTATTGGTAGGTATGCATTTATTGCCATTTTGTTACTTGTGTTGTGGTTGTTTTTAAAGAGTTTGATCATCCTCTTGGTCTCTGTCATGATTTGTTGGCTTTCTTTAGTAAAGTACTGGAATTCCTTTCTCTTTATTCTTTGCATATCTATTACTGGTTTTTGATGTGTGTTTACTTTTTAGTTTGTATATAACATCTTCTGTATATAGTCTGTATAAAGTTATTGGTCACTTAAATTTGAACCTGTTCTTTATTCCTCTCTCTCCACATTTAAGTATATGGTGTCATATTCATCTCTTTATTAATCCTTTCACTGATTTTTACAGAAATATTTTTTTTACACTCTCACTTATATAGTCTTTCCTTTCCAGTCAGAGAGGCTCCTTTAATACTTGTAGGGTTGGTTTAGTGGCCATGAACTTTTTTTTGACTGAAAAACTGTCTCTCCTTCTGTTCTAAATGGTAGCCTTGTTGGATAGAGTATTCTTGACTGCAGATTTTTCCCTTTTAGCATTTTGAATATATCATATTACTCCCTTCTGACCTGGAAAGTTTCTGTTGAAAATTCACTGATAGCCTTATGGGGTTTCCCTTGTATGTAACTGTTTTCTTTTCTCTTGCTGCTTGCTTTTTTTTTTTTTTTTTTTTGGTCCTTATTGCTACTTTTTGCCATTTTAATTACTATGTGTCTTGGTGTGTGGACCTCCTTGGGTTGAATTTTTGGGGAGATCTCTGTGCCTCCTGGATCTGGATGTGTTTCCTTTCCCAGGTTAGGTAATTTTTCAGCTATTATTTTTTCAGATAAATTTTCTGCCCCCTCTTCTCTTTTTCTTCTGAGATACCTATAATGTGAATGTTATTACACTTGATGGAATCTGAGTTCCCTAAAACACTGTTCTTAATTTATATAATTTCCTTCCTTCTTTTCTCAGCTTACCTTCTGTTACTTTGTCTTCGGGGTCATTAATTTGTTCCTCTGCTTCATCTAGACTGCTATTTATTCCATCAGGTATATTTTCAATTGCATTTATCGTGTTCTTGACCTCTAGTTCTTTTTTATTTCTGTGTTAAGGATCTCACTGAGGTTCTCCACTCTTCTCAAGTCCATTGAGTATTTTTGTGATCATTATTTTAAATTCTCTATCAGGCATATTTCTATCCATTTTGCTTAGCTCTCTTGCTGTGGTTTGGTTCTGTTCTTTCACATGGGAAATGTTTTTGTGTCTTCTCATTTTGTCTGACTTTCTGTGTCTGTTTCTGTGTTAGGAAGGTCACCTACTTCGTGCTTTTAACACTAATAGTCTTATGAAGAGAAGTCCTATAATGCCCTGCAGTGCAGTGTCCCCTGTTCCCCAGGGCCTGGAGCTTCGGGAAGTGTCTCCTGTGTGTGTGTGTGTGTGTGTGTGTGTGTGTGTGCTCTGCTGTTGAGGCATGACCTCTTTTTTTCAGTCCAGTTGTCTGCAGAGATTCTCTTTGCCTATTGTGGGCAGTATTTGGTCTGCAATAGGGGTGGGGTGCATTTTAACAAAGTGTGCAGTGGTGTACTTGCAAAATGAGACCTGCCCCCCCCCCCCCCCCCCACCGCAGGAACTGAGGTTTCACAAAACACGCAGGTTAGGAGATGTGTTGGGAGGATTTGCACCATACTTCTCAGGAAGGGGATCTGTAGCACTGTTACTGAAGCAGGTATGACTGGGAAGGGAGATCCACTGAAGCAGAGGGTTGGGGGGTGGACAGCGGGGGCTTGGTGCAGGCAACTTAGGTAATTGAGTGTTGGCTTCACTGGTTCCCACAGGTGGCCATTGTTTATAGTGGGGGAGCAGGGGAGGGAAATGGCACCTGCCAGCTCCTTTGTTCATGGAGGAGCCCTGTGTCTCCAGGCCACACTCTGAAATGAGCAAATCACTCTCCCTTCGGTCTGCTCTTGGTGTTTTTCAAACTGCTGGTTCTGCATTGTATGTCCTTGAGTTGCTGGTTGTGCTGTCTCTTTAAGGGTATGAACTCAACTTTTTTTTTTTTAAGATTTAATTTATTTGGCAGAGAGAGAGATCACAAGTAGGCAGAGAGGCAGGCAGAGAGAGGGGGAAGCAGGCTCCCCACTGAGCAGAGAGCCCAATGCGGGGCTTGATCCCAGGACCCTGAGATCATGACCCGAGCTGAAGGCAGAGGCTTTAACCCACTGAGCCACCCAGGCGCCCCTAAACTCAGCTTCTTAATACCCTCTGCACTCTCCCAAAGCCGAGCCCTCTGATTTTTAAAATTCTAGGCTTTAAGTCTTACTGGGTGTAAGAACTCAAAAATTCAACTCCTCTCACTTTCAAAGGCAAATGTTATGGGGATTCATCCTTCCCGTTCATGGGCTCCTTGGTGTTAAAGTCTGGTTTTTGCCCTTCTCCCCACCGAAGACAGCCACAATCTATTTTACTCCCACACCACATATTTGCCCTTCCTACTTTCTTCACTGTGGCCTCCTCTCTACCTTAGTTGTGGAGTTTGTTCTGCCAGTCTTCAGATCATTTTCTGAGTTATTTACACTGAAGTGAGTGTTATCTAGTTGTATCTGTGGGACAAGGTGAGCTTAGGGTCCTCCTACTTCACTATCTTCCCAGCCAACCCTCCACATTTCTCCCTTTTGATGAAGTTTCTTTGAAGGTATTTCTGATCAAGTCAGGTTTTCCATATTTGGTGGTTTTATCCCTCAGTGCCTGGAAGGACCTTTCCTGGTTGTCATGTGCAATATCAGAAAGAATGTGCATAGCAGTTAGAAACCACTTAAAGCCACATTTGAGTAGCAAGAAAGGTTAAGAGGGAGAAACTCTCAAGTGCTCACACTAATCTTCTTGAGGTTGTGTTGGAGATCATCTCAAAGTGTTGGGCCAACATCACTTTATTGGGTCCATTGTTTTGTTTTAAGTGCAGGCAACATATATATATATAACTTAAAATAACTTCTGCAAAACAGAAGTAACAATTCCAAAATGTATGATGGTCCTAAACCAGATTCCAAGCCAAGACTCTTGGTCTGAAAGTAGCCAGCTGAAATATTTCTTGGCACTTATTCCAACATAGGGGAGAAAGGTTCTCCCTATGAAGGCAAACCTGGAGTCATGTATGCCTCCTTTCTGAAAGTCCCCACTTAAAAAGCAACAATGAAAACAGAATAGTAGGTACTGCAGAAGCACACTGAAGGAATTAAAACCAAGTGCATTTTGGAAGACACAGTGCAGGTATAATCATGAAGCAATAGCTGGTGAACTTTTTGCAAAACAGTAAAACTTGAAAGATTATTTTTAAAATAATATTATCTCAGAAGTGTTTAGAACCAAATGTGCTATTAATTATACAGTCAGGAAGCACCTGAGTGGCTCAGTTAGTTAAGTTTCCCAGCTCTTGGTTTTGCCTCTGATCATGATCTTGCAGTTGTGAGATCGAGCCCCATGTCAGGCTTAGCACAGAGTTTGCTTCTTCAGATTCTCTCTCCTCCTCCCACCCCCTCTGTCTCTTGCCCTACTCACGCATGCATGCAGGTGCTCACTCGCTGTCTCTAAGATAAACAAAATCTTTTAAAAAATTTTAAAAAAAGGTAATACAGCCAGTAAGTTTCCAAAGTCAGAAACCATTAATTTGGACAAGAGTCCAAAGTCAGTTAATAGCTCAGATGAAATAAAACTTCCGTGAATTCTGAATCTTCTAACCCTTCAGAAAAAGGAAGTGAAAAATTAATTTGTCCTGGGATCATAAGGATGTTTCCTAAAGATCATAATCAAAAGAAGAGGGTTTTTTGCAAGGGCTTGGGAAATGCAGATGAGTACCTTGTCTTTCCATGAGAGAGAAGAGTGAGAAAAAGGTATACAGCCTGGTCCAGACATCTTGGGAAAGCGTGTCATCAGAGGTTATCTGCTTCAGTTCCAGGAAATCTGTACTTTCAGGTCACTACATGATGTGCAGGTCCAGTCAGGGTTTGGTGCTTTCTTTAGATATGTCACATAAACCAAGAGTCTTCCCTGGTGTTTGGAGACACAAAGGTTGGTTCGCAGTTCCTGGAGCCTTTCTAGCAAGGTAGAAAAGGATTTTGGAGGTGCCTTTTCAAAATCCTTGGGTTGCAAGGTGTAATACTTAAGGTCATTGTCACCCCCAGAGTGCACTGTGAAAAACACGTACCACAACATGATTACTTTCGACAGAAGCAATTACATCTTTACACTGTTGAAGTAGATCTTCTCTTATTCCTGTGGGTCAGAGGAGGCAGGGGCCAAGTATATTGGGCATCCTGTGACTGTCTCAGAGGGTGAGAGTCTATGAGTTCCAAACCAGGTGGATCTGAGATTTAGGACCAGTGGCAATGCTTTCGGTCAAGGTTTTTGGAGGGTCTCTACCAGTTGTACGAGTTGTGTCTTAATAGTGCCATTACTGCATGCGACTAACTGCGAATTAAGGACGAAATGCACAATGAAAGTGTTGTAAAACTGGACAAACAGCATGTACTTTTCAAAGCACCTGGCCAGTAAAAAGGGTTCCCCAATCACTATGAAATTCGAGAGGGTTCCCAGGTAGGGATAATCTTTTCTAACAGAATGTTAGCCACAGAAGCATTATTGCCCTGTCTACAAAGGAAGGCTTTGGTCCAGTGAGAAAATATACAAACCATGACTAAAATATTTATCCATGAGAGGGAGAGGTTGTATGAAATCCATTTTTCCAAGCAGGTTTCTGTGGAATATACTTGGACAAGTGGGACCAGTGAGGTAGGCACTTTCTGTAGCCTTATTAACTTCCCTCACTAATATCGGTTGATGAACGCTATTATTTTATCAGTAGACCACAGGTTTAATGCTTGTACAGAGGTAGGTAAGTATTGGGAATCTTAGTATTGCTGGTAAGCCAGGTTGTTATTTGGTCCAAACCAGAGTTTTCTTTTTATTGAGCCAACAGTTACTACATTTCAAATACTGTTTCTGTTTGCTTGGGGCCAACTGTTAGATATCACTTGTCAGTTTTTCCAAATTATATTTGGGAGAACATCCCTGTGGACTTTGACAGAGGTTTGGCTGTTGGTCTCCTGAGTACAGCATTTTTGGCAGAAATATCAGTTAGGTAGTTCCCTTTGGCCTCCAGGGAGTTAAGTCTGGAATGCCTGGGAACCTTAATAATAGCTACAGCCACTGGCAAAACTATGACATCTAATACATTTTGGACATATAAGTCATTTTTACTCTCGTTGGAAGTAAGGACACCTTGTTGTTTCCATAATATTCCAAAATCATGAGCTCTCCCCAAGGTATACCAACTGTCCATGTAAATGTTTCTAGCTTTACCCTTACTGAAGTACAAGCTCAAGTAAGGATGTGTAATTCAGCCTGGTGGGCTCAAGTAGTTAAAGGTGCCGCCTCAGTGACTTCAAAAGGAGTATGCAATAACATGCTAAACACATTATTTACCATTTTTATCCTTTAAATAAGAACAATCAGTAAACCATGAAAAATCTGCATTGGTTAAAGGAGTGTCTTGTAAATTGTCACAGGGAATCAAAAGGTGAGCTGTCGACATGAAGCAGTCATGAGGGATTTCATCTATGAAGGAGGGGAGAATAGCAGGGTTAAGGTTATTGCAGTGAGAAAGAGTTACATGAGGAGCGGTTAGCATGAGGATTTCGTAGGAGGTGAGCAAGAGTATGAGGAGAATTCAGGACGGCTTCTGCTGCATGGGGCACAAGGATTCTTAAAGGGAATCTCCTATTACTTCAGTGGCCTTAACTAAAAAGACAGTGGCAGAAATGGCTCTGAGGCAAGGGGAGGATATCCCCGTGCCACAGCGTCTAGTTGTTGGCTTTGACAGCCTGTGGGTCCGTGATGGTCCTCATATTTTCGGGTCAGTACTCCAAGGGCGTTCTGTTCCTTCTTAGATACAAAGGAAAAAGGGGAAGTTGATAGTGACGATCTCCAAGAGCAAGGGGCGTTATTATTTATTAGGCTTTAAATTCTCAAAGGCTGTGTATCCCTATCTTTCCAAATAATAGGGTTATGTTTGCCATTTTTTAATAAGGCATATAAAAGTTGAGCCAGAATAGAGAAGTTTGGAATTCAGTTTTGACAGTAGCCAGCCAGTCCAAGAAAGCTTTCTACCTGGTGCTTACTTTTAGGTTTGGGGAAATTCAGGATGCCTTGAAGTCTGCCTGGATCCAGGTGTAGTCCTTGCTCTGAGATCAGGTGCCCTAAGTGTCTGAGTTTGAGGAAACTGCAATTTTTCTTTGAAGATTGTATGTCTCTTTAAGGCCAAAAGTTTTAACAGGTGGATCACTATCTTCTTGTGAAGAGGTTTGAAAAGGGAAGCAGTGAAGCATATCATCTACATTTTATAAATTAGAATCTACAGAAAACTTGATATCCAAATCAACTTTAAAGGTTTGTGAAAAGGAAGGACTATCTGAAACCCTGGGGAATTAGTGTCCAGGTGTACTTCCGTGTACTTCTTTTCTTTCCAAATGAAAGCAAAAAGATAGTGGCTCTCCCTATCAACTAGAATACTAAAAATGCACTGCATACATCAATTACAATGAAAAATTTCCTTTCATTGGAAATGGATATCAGTAGCATATGGGGGTTAGGAACAAGAGGGTGTCAAGAGAAGGATGGCAATGTTATTTATTCCTCAGAGATCCTGGAAAAACCTCCATCCTCAACCACTGGATTTCCTCCCAGGTAAAATATATATTATAGGGACTAGGGAAGGGGATAGTGAGGCCCTGGGCCTTGTAATCCTGTATTATGTGTTTGACACCTGAAAGGGCTTCTTTACTTACAGGGTATTGATTAATTATGGGATGAAGTTTTGAGGGCTCTATTTGAATTTTAAAGGAAGGTGCACTGTGGATTCTGCCAATTTTCATTTGAGGAGCTGTAAAGAGGATGGTAGCTGATTCAGTAGGAACAAATAGAAGATGCCAAAGGTCATCTAATTCCCCCGGTTGGCTATTTTGATTACTACTCTCAAATTCTAGAATTATTTCCCTCTTTTGGGAGAAAGAAATTCTCGCATGAGATGCTTTTCTAAGAAATTTAGGCCCAATAAATGAATAGGGGTGCGATAACTAAGGAAAAAAGAGCCTAAACAAAAGGAAATAGATTCAGAGACAGGAACTTTTTTCAGGTTATTAGAGATCTCCACTATCTAACCATTTTACTACTCCAAGGCAGGAGCAGCTTAGTAGCAGTGGGCTGGATGACAGAGTAGCACTGGTGTCAATTTTGGAGAGAGATTTTGTTCCCGATTTGGAGAGTGATTTCTCCGAGCTGATTAAGAGGAAAGAGCCCCTGCAGTTCCTCAGAGCCCCATCACTGGGAATTAGGAGGTCATTAGAAAGACTGACTAGAGGGCTGAAAGTGCCTGGAGAGCTTAAATTTACAAGTCTCCCTTCCCCCACCCCCACCCCCAGCTGCCCTGGCTCTTTGCAATAATAGCAGAAACTAGGTTTTTTTTGGTTTTGTGTTTAAGGGCCTTCATTTGCCAGAGTTGAAAATTGATACTTTTAACAGTCTGTCTTTTAGGTGACTCACCTAGGATGCAAGCAGGCCGGTTTGCCATAGTAGCTAAATCTGGAGTGGGCAATTTATCATTTTATCCTGGTCGTTTTAACTAAAGGAGAAATTCCCAGCTTGGAACATTAATAAACATAAAGTTAAATGTTACTTGGGTGGATTCAACATCTAAAGAAAGATCATAATTTTCTTTAAAGACAATTTGGAGTCAATCATAATCAACATGAAAAGGTTCATCAACTTTTGTGTGCAAACCTAAATTTTATTTCAGACAATGGACTTTAGGAAAAGTGACTGTAATTGCTCAGTGGAGATTTTCAGCAAGTGTTCTAGTTAGAGGTTTGTTTTTCAGGATGTTCTCTAGCTAGTTTCATGCAGTGTTTGGCCTGTTTCTTACCAACAAGCACATGGAATAATGGATATAAATCTGAGAAACCAAGGTGGTAAGTTTGAATAACTGTGTTAAATTCTTCAGCAAACTTACTGAGGATCCTCAGTCACTTTAGGAAACTATAACTATGGTTCATAATTCAGCCTTCGTCCAGCAAACATAAGGAACTTGAGGTTTATTTAGATCCTTAGAAAACTTAACTTTAAAGAAGGTTTTAATAGGTTCATGGGAGGAGGGAGCAGCAGAGATTAGTAGAAAAGACAAGTTCAGAGAGAGTAGACAAAAATGGTGCCAGAGGTGGGGCCTGAGTACAAAATGGGTGCAAACAAAGTGAGGGAGAAAAAGGCCTCAGAAGCCATTTTGATGCCTTTCAATTGTTTGTTTGCCTCAGTTGATTCAGAAATAGCATTTTGCAAAAAGGCAAACTCAGAATCCTGAAAACATCTGGAAGCCTCAAGGTACTGTTTAAAATAGGCATCTCCAAAAAATAATTAATTAAAAAAAATAAAATAGGCATCCCAGAGAGGAAGAGTTTGCCAGACAAATAAAAGGTAAAGGAATTCATGACCACTAAACTAGCCCTACAAGAAATGTTAAAAGGGACTCTCTGAGTGGAAAGACAGACCATAAGTAGGAGTAGGAAAAGTAGGAAACACAAAAGCAATGTATCTATAAAATCAATCACAAGATTCACAAAAGGAAAAAAATTATGAAACCATATAACTCAAATGTGTGGGGAGGGAGAATGGTAAAGAATGGGTTCAAACTTAAGTGACCATCAACTTCATATAAACTGCTATATGCTGAAGATGTTATTTACAAACCTAATGGTAACCACAATTCAAAAACCGGTAACAGATACACAAAAAATAAAGAGAAAGGAACTCAAGTATATCACTTAGGCCAACTAATCAGAGAAGAAAGGAACAGAGAACTATTAAAACAACCATAAAACAAGTAACAAATGGCAATAAATAAATACCTATCGGTAATTACTTTGAATGCAAATGGACTGAACACTCCAGTCAAAAGACGTAGAGTGTCGGAATGGATAAAAAGCAAGACCCATCCATATGCTGCGTACAAGGGACTCATTTTAGACCTAAAAACACCTTCTAAATGAACATAAGGGGAGGGAAAAACATCTGTCATGCAAATGGATGTCAAAAGAAAGCCCAGGTGGCAATACTTACATAAGACAAAATATACCTTCTTTTAGAAAAAATAGACTTTAGGGGTGCCTGGGTGGCTCAGCTGTTAAGCGGCTGCCTTCGGCTCAGGTCATGATCCCAGAGTCTTGGGATGGAGCCCTTCATCGGTCTCCCTACTCCATGGGAAGCCTGCTTCTCCCTCTCCTGCTCCCCCTGCTTGTGTTCCCTCTCTCGCTGTGTCGCTCCCTGTCAAATAAATAAATCTTAAAAAAAATACACTTTAAAACAAAGACTGTAACAAGAGACAAAGAAGGACATTATATAATAATAAAGGGGATGATCCAACGAGAATCTATAACAGTTGTAAATATTTATGCATCCAACATAGGAGCACCCAAATATGTAAAACAGTTAAGAACAAACATAAAGGAACTGATCAATAGTAATGCAATAATAGTAGGGGATTTTAACACCCCACTCACATTGATCGATCATCAAAACAATATCAACAAGGACAGTGGCTTTGAATGACACATTGGACCAGATGGATCTAACATTCAGAACAGTCCATCCTAAAACAGCAAAACATACATTCTTTTCAAGTGCACATAGATCTCCAGAACAGATCACATATTAGGTCACAAAACAAGTCTCAACAAATTGCAAAAAAATTGAAGTCATACCATTCATCTTTTTTAAACACAACACTATACATCCACAAGAAAAGTCTGGAAAGACTGGGCTCCTGGGTGTTTCAGTTGGTTAAGCATCTGCCTTCAGCTCAGGTCATGATCTTGAGGTCCTGGAATTGAGCCCTGCATCAGGATCCCTGCTCAACGGGGAGTCTGCTTCTCTCCCTCGGCCCCTCTCCCCTGCTCGTGCATGCACTCTCTCTCTGTCTCAAATAAAATATTTGGAACATTTTTTAAAAATTAAAAAATCCGGAAGAGGTCAAATACATGGAGGCTAAATAACATGCTACTAAACAATGAATGGATCAACCAAGAAATCAAAGAGGACATAAAAACTTACATGGAAATAAGTAAAAACAGATATTAGTCTGAAATCTTTGTGATGACACAAAAGCTGTTCTAAGAGGGAAGTTTATTGCAACACAAGCCTACCTCAAGAAGCAAGAAAAATCTCAAAAAACCTAATCTTATACTTAAAGGAGCTAGAAAAAGAACAAAACCCAAACCAGTGGAAGGAAGAAATCATAAGTATTAGAGCAGAAATAAATGAAATAGTAACTAAAACTACAGTAGAAGAGATTAATGATACCTGGACCTAGTTCCTTGAGAAGATCAACAAAATTAATAAATGTTGACCCAGACTTGTCCAAAAAAAAAAAAAGACTCAAAATCAGCAAAGAGGACAAATAACCGACACCACAGAAATATAAAGGATTATAAGAGAGTATTATGAAAAATTATATGCCAACAAATTGGACATCCTAAAAGAAACACAAATTTCCAGAAACATTTACCATTACCATAACGTTACCAAAACTATCACGAAGAAATAGAAAATTTGAACAAACCAATTACAAGGAATGAAATTGAATCAGTAATCAAAAGACTCCCCACAAACAAAAGTTAGAACCAGATGGCTTCACAGATGAATTCTACCAACATTTAAAGAATTAATACCTAGGGTACCTGGGTGCTCAGTCAGTTAAGCGTCTGCCTTCAGCTCGGGTCATGATTTCAAGGTCCTGGGATCAAGTCCTGCATGGGGTTCCCTGCTCAGCAGGGAGTCTGCTTCTCCTTCTCCCTCTGCTGCACACATGTTCTGTCAAATAAATAAATAAAATCTTAAAAAAAAATTAATACCTAGTCTTCTCAAACTATTCAAAAAATCAGAAGATGAAGGAAAGGTTCCATATTCATTCTATGGGGCCAGGATTTCCCTGATTATAAAACCAGATAAAGACACTACAGAAAAAAAGAACAACAGGCCAATATCTCCGATGAACATAAATGCAAAAATCCACAACAAAATATTAGCAAACTGAATCCAACAATACATTTAAAATAAATCATTCAGGGTGCCTGGGTGGCTCAGTTGTTAAGCGTCTGCCTTCAGCTCAAGTCGTAATCCCAGGGTCCTAGGATCAAGCCCCGCATCGGGCTCCCTGCTCGGCGGGAAGCCTGCTTTTCCTTCTCCCACTCCCCTGCTTGTGTTCCCTCTTTCACTGTGTCTCTCTCTGTCAAAAAGAAATAAAATCTTTAAAAAATCATTCATTCGAAATCAAGTGGGATTTATTCTGGGATGCAAGGGTGGTTCAATATTCCCAAATCACTCAACACATCACATCAACAAGTGAAAGGATGAAAGGTATCTGATCATTTCAATAGATGCAAGAAAATCATTTGACAAAGGACAACATTGATTCATGATAAAAACCTCAACAAAGTAGGTTTAGAGGAAACCTACTTCAACGTGATAAAGGCCATATATGAAAAACCCACAAGAACATTGTACTTAATGGTGAAAAACTGAGCTTTTCCCTTAAGATCAGGAACATGACAAGGTTGCCCACTCTTACCACTTTAAGTCAACATACTATTGGAAGTCCTAGCCACAGCAGTCAGACAAAAACAAAATGCATCCAAATTGCTAATGAAAAAGTAAAACATTCGCTACTTACAGATGACTTGGTACTATATATAGAAAACCCTAAAGAGGCCACCAAAAAAGTGCTAGAACTGATCAATTCAGTAAGGCCGCAGAGTACAAAAATCAATATACAGAAATCCAGAGCCCCTACCTGGCTCAGTCAGTGGAGCATGTGACTCCTGATCTCGGGGTCATGAATTCAAGCTCCATGTTGGATGTGGAGCCTACTTTTAAAAAAGTAAATAAATAAACTTAACCCGGGAGGTGAAAGAGCTAAACTCTGAAAACTGAAAACACTGACGAAAAAAACTAAAGACAACACAAATGGAAAGATACTCCATTCTCATGGATTTGAAGAACAAATACTGTTAAAATGTCCATACAATGAATGATACTCACTGTGGGTTTTTCATAGATGGCTTTTATGATATTGAGGTATGTACCCTCTATCCCTACACTGTGAAAAGTTTTAATCAAGAAAGGATGCTGTTCTTAGTCAAGTGCTTTTTCTGCATCTATTGAGAGCATCCTATGCTTCTTGTTCTTTCTTTTATTAATGTATTGTATCGCATTAATTGATATACGGATGTTAAACCACCCTTACAGCCCAGGAATAAATCCCACTTGCTCATGGTGAATAATCCTTTTTACTAATGGATCTTATTGGCTAGTATTGAGAATTTTTGCATCCATGTTCATCTGGGATATTGGTAATTCTCCTTTTTGATGGGGTGTTTGGTTTTGGGATCAGGGTAATGCTAGCCTCATAAAATGAGTTTGGAAGTTTTCCTTCCATTTCTATTTTTTTGGAACAGTTTCAGGAGAATAGGTATTAATTTTTCTTTAAATGTTTGGTAGAATTCCCCTGGGAAGCCATCTGGTCCTAGGCTCTTGTTCGTTGGGAGATTTTTGATCACTTCTTCAATTTCCTTACTGGTTATGGGTCTGTTCAGGTTTTCTATTTCTTCCTGGTTCGGTTTTGGTAGTTTATACCTCTCTAGGAAAGCATCCATTTCTTCCAGATTGTCTAATTTGTTGGCATATAGTTGCTCATAATATGTTCTTATAATTGTTTGTATGTTTGTATTTCTTTGGTGTCGGTTTTGATCTCTCTTTCATTCATGATTTTATTTCTTTTTTTATTTCTTTTTTATTTTTTTATTTATTTTTTATTTTATTTATTTCTGTCCTTTCTCTTCACTTTTTGATAAGTCTGGCCAGGGGTTTATCAAACTTATTAATTCTTTCAAAGAACCAGCTCCTAGTTCCGTTGATCTTTTCTACTGTCCTTTTGGTTTCTATGTCATTGATTTCTGCTCTGATCTTTATTATGTCTCTTCTCCTGTTGGATTTAGTCTTTACCTGCTGTTCTTTCTCCAGCTTCTTTAGGTGTAGGGTTAGGTTGTGTATTTGAGACCTTTCTTGTTTCTTGAGAAAGGCTTGTATTGCTATATACTTTTCTCTTAGGACTGCCTTTGCTGCATCCCAAAGACATTGAACAGCTGTGTTTTCATTTTCATT
Organism: Potos flavus; assembly: GCA_028534135.1. Taxonomy (NCBI): domain Eukaryota; kingdom Metazoa; phylum Chordata; class Mammalia; order Carnivora; family Procyonidae; genus Potos; species Potos flavus. Next base: position 46,350,745 of record CM052883.1, read on the forward strand.
AGTTTCCATGAATTTTTTAAATTCTTCTTTAATTTCCTGGTTGACCCATTCTTTAGTAGGATGCTCTTTAGCCTCCATGTATTTGAGTTCTTTCCAACTTTCCTCTTGTGCTTGAGTTCTAGTTTCAAAGCATTGTGGTCTGAAAACATGCAGGGAATGATCCCAATCTTTTGGCACTGGTTGGGACCTAATTTATGACCCAGGATGTGATCTATCCTGGAGAATGTTCCATGTGCACTTGAGAAGAATGTGTATTCTGTTGCTTTGGGATGTAATGATCTGAATATATCTATGAAGTCCATCTGGTCCAGTGTGTCATTTAAAGCCCTGTTTATCTTTTGCTTAGGTAATTCATCCATTTCAATGAGGGGGGTGTTAAAGTCCCCTACTATTATTGTATTATTGTTGATGTGTTTCTTTGATTTTGTTATTCATTGGCTTATATAATTGGCTGCTCCCATGTTAGGGGCATGGATATTTAAAATTGTTAGATCTTCTTGTTGGAAGACCCTTTAAGTATGATATAGTGTCCTTCCCCATTTCTTATTATAGTCTTTGGCTTAAAATCTAATTTGTCTGATATAAGGATTACCACCCCAGCTTTCTTTTGATGTCCGTTAGCATGGTAAATGGTTTTCCACCCCCTCACTTTAAAATATGGAGGTGTCTTTGGGTCTAAAATGAGTCTCTTGCAGACAGCATATCGATGGGTCTTGTTTTTTTATCCAGTCTGATACCCTGTGTCTCTTTGTTTAGGGCATTTGGCCCACTTACATTCAGAGTAACTATTGAAAGATATAAACTTGGTGCCATTGTAGTGCCTGTAAGGTGACAGTTACTGTGTATTGTCTCTATACCTTTCTAGTTTATGTTCCTTTTAGGCTCTCTGTTTGCTTAGAGGACCCCTTTAAATATTTCCTGTAGGGCTGGTTTAGTGTTTGCAAATTCTTTCAGTTTTTGTTTGTCCTGGAAGCTTTTTATCTCTTCTTCTATTTTCAGTGACAGCCTAGCTGGATATAGTATTCTTGGCTGCATATTTTACTCATTTAGTGCTCTGAATATGTCCTGCCAGTCCTTTCTGGCCTGCCAGGTCTCTATGGATAGGTCTCCTACCAGTGTAATGTTGTTACCATTATAGGTTACAGACCTCTTGTCCCGAGCTGCTTTAAGGATTTTCTCTTTGTCTCTGAGACTTGTAAGTTTTATATTAGATGGTGGGGTGTTGACCTATTTTTATTGATTTTGGGGGTGGGGGTTCTCTGTGCCTCCTGGATTTTGATGCCTGTTTCCCTTCCCCAAATTAGGGAAGTTCTCCCCTATAATTTGCTCCAATATATACCTTCTGCCCCCCTCTTCTTCTTCTGGGATCCCAATTATTCTAATATTGTTTCATCTTATGGTATCACTTATCTCTCAAATTCTCTCCTCGTGATCCAGTAGTTGTTTCTCTCTCTTTTTCTCAGCTTCTTTATTTTCCATCATCTGGTCTTCTATATCACTAATTCTCTCCTCTGCCTCATTTATCTTAGCAGTTAGAGCCTCCGTTTTTTTATTGCACCTCATTAGTAGCCTTTTTGAATTCGACTTGGTTAGATTTTAGTTCTTTTATTTCTCCAGAAAGGGATTTTCTAGTACCTTTTATGCTTTTTTGAAGCCCAGCTAGTATCTTTATAATTGTCATTCTGAACTCTAGTTCCAACATCTTACCAATGTCCATATTGATTAGGTCCCTGGCAGTCAGTACTGCCTCTGGTTCTTTTTTTTTTTTTTTGAGTTGAGTTTTTCTGTTTTGTCATTTTATCCAGAGAAGAATAGATGAGTGAGAAAACAAAATGCTAAAATGGTAACAACGAACCCAGAAAAAATACAAACTAATCAGAAAAGACCTAAAACTAGGGGGAAATGGGAAGAGAAAAAAAAAAAATATATGATCAGGCTGGTGAATAGAACAGAGCCACACACTAGATTTTGGCTATTTTGGTCTGTCAGAAGAAACTGCCTCCCAAAATTTTAAAGACAGAGAAACATATATATACAAAAATAAGGATAAATATGATGAAAGGATGGAATGTGACAGTAAAGAGGAAAATTTAAAAAGATTTTTAAAAAGGAATTGAAAAGAAGTTGGTTGAAAAAAGAAAGAAAAAAATAAAAAAAAAGAAAAAGAATGTGATCAGGCCAGACACTAGAACAAAGCCATACACTAGATTTAAGGTATATTTTGGTCTGTTAGAAGAAAATGTATCCCAAAATTTTAAAGAAAGAAAAACTTATATATATACAAAAAATAGGGTTAACTACAATGAAGGGATAGAATGACTGTAAAAATGAAAATTAAAAAAGATTTTAAAAGAATTGAAAATAAGATGTTGGTTGAAAAAGGAAGAAAAATTCAACAAAAAAAAATAGAAAAAGAAAAAAATTAAAATTAAAAAATTAACTTTGAAAGACTAAAGAATCATGAGGAAAAAGCCATGAATTCTATGTGCTGTATTCCTCTAGCACTGGAATTTTGCAGTTCTCATTGATTGGTAAACTTGGTCTTGGCTGGATGTTCTTGCTGATCTTCTGTGGGAGGGGCTGTTGCATTGATTCCCAAATGTCTTTGCCTGAAGTGGAATTGCACCATCTTTGCCAGGGGCCAGGCTAAGTAATCTGCTCGGGTTTGCCCTATGTAGCTTTTGTTCCCTGGAGGCTTTCCGTACAGCTTTGGAGGATGGGAATGAAAATGGCAGCCTCCCAGTCTCTGGCCCCAGAGAAGCCGAGAACTCAAGGTCCCATTCAGTGCACCCTCAGGGCAAAGAAGTCAGTTACTCTTGTCTCCCTGGTCTCCAGCCACACTCCATGCTCACCTGGCCTGTGACCAAGCATTTCTATCTCTGGCACACACCCCATTTGGAGTTTCCAAACCCAGCAGATTCCTGTGGTGCGCTCCCATGCCACTCCTCCCCAGAGAGGAAGGGGAGTCTCCCCAGATCTGCCGCTTGTGGGGTCCCTGCTCAAAGAGTAGTGGCCCAGCTGTGCCGCAGATCACGGTTTATGGCATCCCCGAGCTGAGAACCAACTCCTTGGCTCCGTCTTTGCAGCTGGCTTCCTGGCTCCAATACTTAGGAGCTCTGGCACACTCAGGTACCCCTGGTCTTTCTGTGACCCTGAGGGTCCTGAGACCACACTGTTCCAGCAAGGGTTCCACCCCCTGCTTAGCCACTGGAGCGACATCCCTCTGCAGAGCAGACTTCTAAAAGTTCTGATTTTGTGCTCTGCTGCGCTATCACTTGCTGGTAGCTGGCTCACGGAGTCTCCCTCCCCCTGCGGTCTATCTTCCCAAATATCACCTCGATTCACTTCTCCGCACGTCCTACCTTCCAGAAAGTGGTCGATTTTCTGTTCATAGAATTGCTGCTATTCTCTTCAATCTCCTGTTGAGTTTGTAGGTACTCAGAATGGTTTGATAACTATCTAGCTGAATTCCTGGGACCAGATGAAATTTAGGACTCCTACTCTCCACCATCTTGCCTTTTAATTTAAATTTGAGTAAAACAAGTTTGGGAATTTCAGAGTTCCCCATTGAAGTTCAGAATTACTTTTGGTTAAGTTGATCCATTTAGTTATAAATGTGGGTGCATAGGGACCATAGATTTTCAAGATAAACAAGCCAGAATCCCAGAAAGGTGGAGAGGAGATTGGGGGTGAGGGAGTACCTTCAAGCATTTTGATGACTGGGCTCCCATTTCTTAGAGACTTTTCCCTAGAGCAGAGAAAATTTCTGAACAGCACAGTTTCAACAGTAACAATCTGGTTCCAAAAATGAGTCAGACTGAACGCTAGAACTCTTTCAGTAGGCACAGAGTCTGGGTCCAGACGGGTTGGGCCAAAGACCAGCACAGGAACAGTCCAAGTCCTAATGGGAGTCAGACTGAAGGCCAAAGAAGTAAACGCTAGAGATTTAAAAACAAACAAGAAAAACCCAAGGCCTTAAAACAATCTCAAATGAAGCCTGGTGAGCTTGAACACAAAGCATGGCGCTCAAAATCCAGGAGAAAACTTACCTTCAAATTCCGGGGCTGGTGAGTAATCAGCAAACCCACTTGGCTCTGTAGGTACCATCATATCTTTGCTCACCAAGCCTCAGAGTTGCTGAGGATCTTCACGGATCCCATTTCTGATCACCAAGTAGTATTAACCTTAAAAATAAAATTGTCCATTATTTTATCAGCAAAAATAGATTTATTCACAAATAGCAGAGAATTCCAGTCCAGAACAAATAAGATAGGACAAAACCATAGGCAAATCTGCAGAAGGAAGGAGAAGAATGCCCCTTTATAGACAAAAGTGGGATGTTGGGAAAGCTATTACAAACAAAAAAGTCTGTTGGAGTAAACTGGGAAGTGGAAGTATAGTGGCTTTCCATTGGCTGAAGTGTGACCATCTCTCATTGGCTGGATTGTCCCCCGGGAGGAGGAAAGCTCTTCTTCCTCCTACTGGGATAGCAAAGTAGTATGCGTGTGCAAGGTCCCTCTCTTCCTGTTGAGTCTGGAATTGAGGAGTGATAGGGTGTGAGAGCTTGCCCTGCTGCCCTCCTGACTCCATTATAAATGAGGTTTCCTTTTATTAATTTTCACATTTTTAAATCTACACTGGGGCGGGGGTTGGTTGTTTTACCTTTATTACATTGTGTTCAGATACTATAACCTTTACAGTTTTTGCGTTTTGAATTTGGAAATGATTATGGTTTTATAGACGTGTTTGTGTAATTATTTTTGTAACTTCCAGAATTATTTGAAAAAGCATTTCTCTGGAAGATGTCTACTTGCAGGCTCTTGCCTTTTCTTTCAAATACAAACTTCTTTTCTGTTAAATATGTCATAATATATCCTACCTCACTGCCATTTCTGTTAACTTCCACTGGTTCCTAGAACTCCACTGGTTCCTAGAACCATCATTTCAAAGAATGGAACCCTTCTTATCTTATCTTTCCTATAATCCCACATAAGAAGCAATACTACATGGGTGCCTGGGTGGCTCAGTTGGTTAAGTGACTGCCTTTGGCTTGGGTCATGGTCCCAGGGTCCTGGGACAAACCCCACATCAGCTCCCTGCTCTGAGGGGCACCTGCTTCTCCTTCTCCCTCTGCCTGCTGCTTCCCCTTCTTCTCTCTGTCAGATAAATGAATAAAATCTTAAAAAAAAAAAAAGAAAAAGAAAAAGCAATATTACAGCTTGATCACTCTATCAGAATACAATATAAAGCACCAAGATTCAAGTAAAATACATGAATCTCACATCAAATTTTCTTGAATACAGAGTCATTTCTCCAGTGACTAACCCTACTACTCTTCATTCCTCAAATGTTTCTCTCCTGGTTAATAAAATTTCTTACTTTCACTTGGAAGCAGAGTGGTCTAGGGGAAAGAATATAAATTTTAGGTCCAAGAGACCTGGATTTTGTTCCAAGCTCTGCCACTTCCATAAGTTTGATTGACCAAGTTATTTAACATCTTTAAACCTCAGTTTCCTCTCCTGTAATAAAAGAATAGAAAGCCAAGAATTAATACTCCCATCAACTTCAGGGGCTACTAAGCTACTACTACTGGTTACTAGCACCATTGTTGGAAGTCTAAGAGAAAATAGGGAAGTAGGAAAAGCAAAACGGCATTTAACATCCAGTTTTAAAACAGTAAACCAAAGTTTTGGAAGGCATATGTTTTCAAAACAAATCAGATTTAAGACCTGTTCCTGTGAGAATCCCTATTTTCTGCATTCCCTCATCAGATTTTGAGGAAATGTTTATCGCATTGTGATCTACTAAGATAGATTCTTCCCCAAGTTTTATTATGCACAAGTTTTGTTTTAGTTTTGAGCCGTCCATTACTAGTTTGAAATTTTATTTTTGTATTTAACATTCTCTGTTTTTGTTTTGTTTTGTTTGCAATCCTGGCAAATTTCCAACTATTTTTACATTTAAAATAATAGGAGCACACCTGACTGGCTCAGTTAGTGAGGCATATAACTCTTGATCTTGGGGTTGTGAGTTCAATCCCCACATTAGGTTTAGAGAAGATTTTATTCATTTATTTGAGAGAGAGAGAGCACAAGCAGGGTGAGGGGCAGAGGGAGAAGCAGACTCCCTGCTGAGCAGGGAGCCTGACTCAGGGCTTGATCCCAGGACTGTGGGATCATGACTTAAGCTGAAGGGAGATGCTTAACCAACTGAGCCACCCAGGTGCCCCAAGATAACTTTTTTTAAAAGATTTTATTTTTAAGTAATTACTATGCCTAGAAACCTACTTTGTTAAACCTATGTTTTTATTCATGTATATGTAGGATGGAACATAAAAAGATCTTGCAGTACTATTGCTATAGACCTTTCTATATAGTCTTTCTGAGAGGGAATCAAATTTGTTATCATGTACTTTTAAGATAATTGAACCGAATAGGCATATATTGTTAAGTCTTAGCCAACACAAACGAATGGAAAGACACTCCATTATCATGGATTGGGAGAAATATTGTTAGATATTGTTAAAATGTCCATACTACCCAAAGCAACCTACTACAGATACAGTGTAATCCCTGTCAAAATACCAAGAGCATTTTACACAGAACTAGAACAAATAATACTAAAATTTGAATGGAACTGAATAGCCAAAGCAGTCTTGAAAAAGAAGAATAAAGCTGGAGGTATCACAACCCCAGATTTCAAGACCTACTACAAAGCTATAGTAATCAAAATGGTATGGTAGTGGCACAAAAATAAACACACAGATCAGTAGAACAGAGTAGAGAACACAGAAATAAACCCATTTATATGGTCAATCTACAACAAATACTATCTTTTGGTTTCAGGTAATAGAAACTTAAGTTACCTTAAATAAAAAAGAGGTTATTAATTCAGAGGTTCTCAGGAAGATTCTACCTACCAAGCTATGGGAAAGGCAAGAATTGGGCTGACTCTCAGGAGTTACTGGAACAATGAAACATTGGCAGGATTCTCTGTCTGCCCCCCCTTTGCTACTTTTTTCTGTAAGCCAGCTATATTCTCAGTCATTGCAGAATTCCTCTAAATAGGAGAAGATGTAGTTCCCCACAGATTTTACACTCTTACCCACTACAGAATTAAACATAATGATCTTTCTTGGCCATGTCAAAAAGCTCATGGGTAGAACTGATGGGTGTGGCATGACTTAGTTGCTCTTTCAGGGACCAACTGACTGTGTAGAGGTTGGGGTACTATGATAGGTTCATGTTAATAAGGCACCAATCTCTAGACTAGTCAGCTGATTATTTTTACTAACCATGTGGGTGGTTGAAGGACTAGTTCTTAGAAAAAGAGTACTAGGCCAAAGGCCATGTAGAGTCATCTACCATAGGACGGTGGGATCCCATGGTTTTCATCATGTGCTATGTAAGCTCCAGAGTCCTTGTCACAGTTCATGGCAAGATTGGTTTCCATAAATAATTTATCCACCTTTGTAACTTGTACTGCTAGTCCTGTATAAGCACAAACATTGCTTTAGATGATACATGCTCTGTGCAGAAGGAATAAAATAGATGAAACTCCCAGACATGTAGCCACCTAAATGAGTATTCTGTATCTTAAATAATATTATAAAATGTGTATCTTTAAGTAGTTTCCTACTTTGAAATGACTTTTAACTTCTCACTATCATTAGAAAGATGATCTTGGGCCTTTGGTGGACTCAGAGGTTATGTAAAAGTTTGTCTCAGTCTGTCAAATAATGGTTTTATTTTTACTTCTTGTTTCAGTGAGGAGGTAGATTTGGAACTTCCAAGCACCGAAAATGAATATGTATCAACTTCAGAACCTGATATTGGTGGGCAACCCAAAGTGATATTTAAAGAAAAAACAGTCACTTCTCTTGGAGTCATGGCAGATGGAGTGGCCCCAGTCTTTAAAAAGAGAAGAATTGAAAATGGAAAATCTAGAAATTTAAGGCAACGAGGTGATGATCAATAATTATAAAAGAGCTTTTTGTATCTCCTTTTTGGACAGCAGGGAGACTATACATCTTGAAGCTCCTCTGTGTGTGTTTAAATTCTAAAAATTTAGATTTATTCTAAATGTATTTTATGTGAATCTAAAATAAATCTTTTTTCATGTGAAACTTATTTTTGCTCCTAAAATGGAACCCTACCACATTTCATTGTAATACAGTGTATTATGTTCAGTGTCTAAAAATTGCTAATTATGACATAATATAAGATGCTATGTATCTGTTACTTAAAACATGGAAAAGCAAGGCCTTTATTCCATTCTTACTCAAAAGCACATTCTTATCCTGCACTGAAAATGCATTACTTTTGCACACTGATACTAACTTATCCAAGGCATAAGAATCAGACCACATAAGAAAAAATTCACAGTCACGTGATGGTTCAGTTCTGAGGATCCTGTCAGAAGGCTGATGGAGAAAGTGTATGTGTGTTAGCTTATCGTACTCAGTTTAAGGTCAAGGGCCAAAGAACAGGACTGCTACTCAGGTACTTCCAGTATTAATGCTTAATATGGAATGAAAATTGGACCAAAGGTAGAAATGTGTATTTTACCAGTTCAGCTCAAAGCAACAAGCATTACTTAAACATTATTACTTTAAGCGAAGCATTACGCTAGGAGCTGAAGATATAAAGATGAATGAGACATATCTCTGTTCTTCCTGACTTCCCATGCTAGCATAGTCATTCCCGCAGTCATGTGCTCTATTTAACAGCCTTATATGTACTGGAAAATAATTCTTAAGGCTTATTTAAAGCTATGTAGATGAAAGCTTGAAAAAAATAGTGTGGTCTCTGGCTTCAGTAAAGTTTTTAGTGTTCCCTTAGACAAATGGGAAATGTCTTTCTAGTTAAATTTCTTAAAAAGTAGAATTTTCTTATTTTATCCATTTGAAGTAGGTTTCTTCCCTTTATTACTCCAAATTCTTAAAATTATATTTTTTATAAATTGTACAGTATTTAACGTTTGGTAGTAAATATTTGTCTTTTTAAGCTTACTAGTGTACATGTAAGAAAATGATAGCTTATTAAAAACGTTATGAAAAATAATACTGTTTTTTTTTCCTTCTAATACTCAATAGAGTCAATGTAGCATTGGTGAAGCAGTATTTAGAGATTTGTCTTTATATTTGTTCAGTCTACTTATTTGGATATTTTGTGAATATATAGCATTATGAAGGAATATTTTAGATTCTGAGTAGCCCATTTGTCATCTACCTAAGCAGTGTATTCTGGTGCTTGACTGTCCTCAACTGGAGAAGATAATAAAACCATAAATGGAATGCTGCTTTATGTTACCCCCATTTAGCTCATACAAAAAATACAAAGAACACACCTTATCATCAGGAGCTTGGGAAGATGGTGGAGTAGGGGGCCCCTGAGCTCACCCCATCCCACATCTACAGCTAGGTATCATCCACATCCAAGTCAGTAAACAGGAGCACAATCCAAAGACTGGCAGAACAGACTCCACAACTAAATAGAAGGAACTGCATCTGAAAGATTAGGAAGGTCAGAAAAGCAGAGGGAGGCTGCCGTGGGAGGGAAGGAGCTGTGCCTGCGGAGAGGGCAGAGAAATGGTCCCTTGCATCAGGGAGCTCGCATGGGGGAGGTTAATACCCATAAGGTTTGGCTTTAAAAAAAATCAGAGGGGCTGAATTCTGTGAGTTTGTAAAACCAATGGGACTTGGAGCCTGGAGATTTAAAAGTGAGCTAACTCAGCACTGGGCGAGTGATAGCTGGGTTTCCACCCTTGAAGAGACAGCAGCCTGCTTGGAGAAGCAACATAAGAACAGCAGTTTACACAATGCCAGGGGAAACAGGAGACAGATCTGTTCATACTGATTGCAGAGCATGTTAGAGGACTTCAAAAATGAGGGAGCCAGCAGATGCCATTTTCGTCCCCCACCTCCCCCCCATAAACACAGCCACCTGCGGGAGGTGGGAGGTGGCGTCGCACGGACACTCGCTACCTAATGTGCTACCGGTGCACCACACATAGTTACTCCAGAGCATTACCTTCTCCGAGCCCGCTAGCTTCAGCCCTGGGCTCAGCACAAATTTCTTTTTATTTTTTTAAGTAATCTACACCCAGTGTGGGGCTGAAACCCACAACCCTGAGACCAAGAGTCGCATACTCCCCTGACAGCCAGCCAAGCGTCCGCTCAGGGCAAATCTTTTTAGAGCTGCACTTACACCCTACTGAGCCACGGGGTATACAGTTGCCTCTCTGTGAATCACTCAACTGCTGCCCCACGCCCATCCTCACAACCCCCTCGGCCCCAGCGCACAGCCCTCAGCTGCCATAGCACTTTGGGGGATCCGGCATAGGACTAGAGCCCCAACAGAAATTTTGCTAATATCTCGGCCCCATTGCTAAGTTCCCCAGCAGGCAGGCGCCTCAGAGTTGGCCTGCCTGGGTTCCACAAATGCCGCAGAGAACAAGCACAGCCCCTACGGCAGAGTCAGTGCAGATGACTGCACCAAAAGAAAAAGTGACTCAAACACAACAGGAGGGCATAAGCAACACTCATTGGATACCCTCCTAGAATGCCAAGTTCTGATAAACAGGGGACACTGCACTGCAGGGCACTCCAGGACCTCCTCTTCATAAAGGCATTACTTTTTTTTTTTTTTTTTTAAGATTTTATTTATTTATTTGACAGAGAGAGAGAGATCACAAGTAGGCAGAGAGACAGGCAGAGAGAGAGGGGGAAGCAGACTCCCTGCTCAGCAGAGAGCCCGATGCGGGGCTCGATCCCAGGACCCTGAGACCATGACCTGAGCCAAAGGCAGAGGCTTTAACCCACTGAGCCACCCAGGCGCCCCAAGGCATTACTTCCAGAGCAGAAGACCATGGTGCCTGGGTGGCTCAGTCAGGGAAGCGTCTGACTCCTGATCTCAGCCCAGCGTTGTGGGTTCAAGCCCCTACTTAAAAAAAAAAAAAAAAAAAGCAGAAGACCTAGCTGACTTTCTTAATACACAGAAATAGACACAGAGAAGCAGACAAAATGAGGAGACAAATTTATCCCGAATCCGAGAACAAGACAATCCATGGCCAGAGATCTAAGACAGATATAACTAACATGCCTAATAGAGAATTTAAAGCAATGATCATAAGGATTCTCAGTGGACTTGAGAAAAGAGTGGAAGACATGAATGAGACATTTACACAGGGATAAATAATATAGCAGAGACAAAGCACTCAATAAGCAAAATGAGAAACACACTTGATGGAATGAATAGTGAGATGGTGAGATGGAAGGAGCAGAGGGATGAATTAGTGACCCAGGAGACAGAGTAATGGAACATAATCAAGCTGAACAAAAGAGAAAAAAAAAGTTACACAAAACAAGGACAGGGAATTCGGTGACTCTATCAAATGTACTAATATTTGCACTATAGGAGTCCTAAAACAAGAGAGAAAAGAGGGCAAAAAAATTATTTGAAAAAATAATAGCTGCAAACTTCCCTAATCTGGGGAAGTAAACAGATATCCAGATGCAGGAGGCACGGACAACTCCCATCAAAATCAACAAAAGTAGGGGCGCCTGGGTGGCTCAGTGGGTTAAAGCCTCTACCTTCAGCTCGGGTCATGATCCCAGGGTCCTGGGATCGAGCCCCGCATCGGGCTCTCTGCTCAGCAGGGAGCCTGCTTCCCTCTCTCTCTGCCTGCCTCTCTGCCTACTTGTGAACTCTCTCTCTGTGTCAAATAAACAAATAAAATCTTTAAAAAAAAAAAAAATCAACAAAAGTAGACCCATGCCAAGACATGTAATTACACTGGACAAGTATGGTGGTAAGGAAAAAAACCTTAAAAACAGCAGGACAAAAGAAGTTGGTATCTTACAAGGGAAAACACGTAAGGCTAGTAGATCTTTCAACAGAACTTTGAAAGCCAGAAGAGAGTGGCATGATATATTCAAAGTGCTGAATGGGAAAAATCTGTAGCCAAGAATACTTTATCCAGCAAGGCTGTCATTCTGAATAGACAGAGATTCAGGCTTTCCCAGACAAACAAAAACTAAAGGAGTCTGTACCACTAAACCAGCCCTGCAAGAAATATTAAAGAGGAATCTGTGAGTAGAAAGGAGACACTGGGGGTGCACAACTGGCTCAATCATTACAGCATGTGACTCTTGATCTTGGGTCATGAGTTCAAGGCCCACATTGAATACAGAGATTCCTTAAATAAATAACTTTTTTTTAAAAAAGAAAAAAAGAAAGGAGAGACCAAAAGTGACAGCATAAAGGGAGGAAACACAAAAGCAGTAAAAATGAATATCTCTGTATAAAATTAGTCAAGGAACTCACCAAAAAAAAAAAAAAAAAAAAGGATATAATATATACCTAAAATACAGAGAGGAGAGGAGAAAAGAATGGATTCAGACTGAAACGACCATCAATTTAATGTAGACTGCTACTGAAGAAGAGTTTACATACAAACCTAATGATAACCATAACAGGGGCACACAGGTGGCTCAGCTGGTTAAGTGTCCAACTCTTGATTTCAGCTCAGGTCATGATCTCAGGGTTATGAGATTGAGCCCCTCATTGAGCACCCCACTCAGTGCAGAGTCAGCTTGTAGTTCTCTCTCTCCTTCTCCCTCTGCCCCTCCCTCCCTGTGCTCTCTCTTACAAATAATAAATAAATAAATATTAAAAACCAAAACTAAACTAATAGGGCACCTGGGTGGCTCAGTTGGTTGAGCGTCTGCCTTCAGCTGGGGTCATGATCCCAGGGTCCTGGGGATGGAGTCCTGCATCAGGCTCCCTGCTCAACAGGGGGTCGGCTTCTCCCTCTCACTCTGTCACTCCCTCTCTTTCTCTCTGTCAAATAAATAAATAAAATCTTTTTTAAAAATTTAAAAATAAAAGTTTTAAAAAAACACTAATAAACATGCAAAGAATAAAAAGAAAGAAATCCAAATATGTCACTAAAGAAAATCAGCAAAACAGCAGAGAACAAGAAAGGATCGGAGAAAATCTTCAGAAATAACCACAAAATAAGTAACGATATGGTAATAAATACTATCTATTGATAATTACTTTGAATATAAATGGACTAAATGGTCTAATCAAAAGACCTAAGACACTTGTAGATTGAAAGTAAGGAGATGGAAAAACCTCTATTATGCAAATGGATATCAAAAGAAAGCCAAGGGGCACTTGGGTAGCTCAATCAGTTAAGCATCCAACTCACGTTTCAGCTCAGGTCATGATCTCAGAGTCATGAGATCGAGCCCCACGTCAGGCTTCATGCTGAATGCAGAGTCTGCTGAAGTTTCTCTCTCCCTCACCCTCTGCCCCTCCCCACCTTGCTCTCTAATAAATAATATATCTTTAAAAAAAAAAGTTGAAGTAGCAATACTTATATCAGACAAAATAGACTTTAAAACAAAGACTATAACAAGAAACAAAGAAGGACACTGACACTATATAATAAGAAAGGGGAAAATCCAAAAAGAAGATATAACAAATGTAAATATTTATGCACCTAATATAGGAGCACCCAAATATATAAAATAGTTAATAATAAACATGAAGGAACTAATTGATATTAATAAAATAATGGTAGCATACTTTAACACCCCACTTACATCCATGGATATATCATTTAAACAAAATCAACAAGAAAAAAATAACTTTTTTTTTAAGATACATTTTATTTATGAGAGAGAGAGTGTGAGCAGGGGAAAGGGCAGGAGGAGAGAGTATCCAAGTGGACTCCCACTGAGTGCAGAGTGTAACGTGGGGCTCAATCTCATAAACCCTGAAATCAGGACCTGAGCTGAATCCAAGAGTCGGAAGCCTAACCAACTGAGCCACCCAGGAGCCCCGAAAACAACAGCTTTGAATGACACACTGGAACAGATGGATTTAACAAATATATTCAGAACATTCCATCCTAAAACAGTAGAATACACATTCAAGTATACATGGAACATTTTTCAGAAAGATTAACTATTAGCCCACAAGACCTCAACAAATTCAAGAAGATCAAAGTCATACCCTACATCTTTTCTGACCACAACACCATGAAACTAGAAGTCGACCACAAGAAAAAATCTGGAAAGAGTACGAATATATGGAAGTTAAATAAGATGCTACTAAGCAATGAATGGGTCAACTTGAAAATAAAAGAAGAAATTAAAAATTACATGGAAACAAATGAAAACAAAACAAACCACAATGGTCCAAAACTTCTGAGCTGCAACAAACACTGTTCTAAGAGGGAAGTGTATAGCAATACAGGCCGTCCTCAAGAAGCAAGATAAATCTCAAGTAAACAACCTAACCTTACATCTAAAGGAGCTAGAAAAAGAACAGGAAAACCAAAAACCAGCAGAAGGAAGGAAATATTAAAAATTAGCAGAGAAATAAATGATATAGAAACTAAAAGACACAATAGAACAGACCAATGAAACCAGAACTGGTTCTTTGAAAAAAATCAATAAAATTGATAAACATCTAGCCAGACTTATCAAGAAAAAGAGAAAAGACTCAAATAAAATCACGAATGAGAGAAGAAAAATAACAACGACCGCCACAGAAATACAATCATAATATTATGAAAAACTATATGCCAACAACTTGAACAGCTTAGAAGAAATGGATTAATTCTTAGAAACATCTAAACTACCAAAACTGAAACAGGAAGAAAGAGAAAATTTGAACAGACGGATAACCAGCAAAGAAATTGAGTCGGTAATCAAAAAACTCCCAACAAACCAAAATCCAGGGCCAGGCAGCTTCACAGGCAAATTCTACCAAACATTTAAAGTAGATTTATTACCTATTCTTGTCAAACTATTCTAAATATTAGAAAAGGAAGGAAAATTGCCAAATTCATTCTATGAGGTCAACATTACCCGGATACCAAAAATGGTTAAGACACCACTAAAAAAGAGAACTATAGGCCAATATCCCTGATGAACACAGATACGAAAATTCTCAATAAAATTATACCCAACTGAATTCAATAATGCATTAAAAAAATCATCCCACCATCATGTGGGATTTATTCCTGGGTTCAAAGGGTAGTTCAATATTTGCAAATTGATCAACATGATACATCACATCAATAGGAGATAAGAACCGTATGATCATTTCAATAGATGCAGAAAAAGCATTGGGCAAATTACAGTATTCATTTGTGATAAAAACAACAAAGTAGGTTTAGAGGGAACACACCCAAACATAATAAAGGCCACATATTAAAAACCCACAGCCAACATCCTTTTTTAAAAGATTTTATCTATTCGAGAGAGAGAGTGTGTGTGTACAAGCACAGGGGAGGGGCAGAGGGAGATGTGGAATTGGATGTGGGACATGATCCCTGGGATCATGACCTGAGCCAAAGGCAGACACTTAACCGACTGAGTCACACAGGCATCCATCACAGCTAACATCTTTAATGGGAAAAAACTGAGAGCTTTTCCCCTAAGGTCGGGAACAAGACAAGGATGCCCACTCTCACTATTTTTATTCAACATAGTACTAGAAGTCCTAGCCACAGCAATCAAAGAAAAAAAAGGAATAAAAGTCATCCACATTGGGTAAGGAAGAAGTAAAACTTCCACTCTTTGTGGACAACATGATACTATATCTAGAAAATCCAAAAGACTCCACCAAAAAATTGCTGGAACTGAAAAATGAATTCAGTAAAGTTGCAGTTTACAAATCAGTATATAGAAAGCTGTTGCATTTCTACGCACAATGAAGCAGCAGAAAAGTATAATTAAGAAAACAATCTCATTGGGGAGCCTGGGTGACACAGTAAGTTAAGCATGTGACTTCGTTTTGGCTCAGGTCGTGATCTCAGGGTTCTGAGATGGAGTCCCATGGTGGGCTCTGCGCTCCAAGGAGTCTGCCTCAGTTTCTCTCTCCATCTCCCTCTGCCCCTCCCCACCATGTGCACGCTCTCTGTCTAAAGTAAAAATAAATTCTAAAAAAAGAAAACAATCCCATTTACAATTGCACCAAAAATCAGAAACCTAAGAATAAATCAAACCAAAGAGATGAAAGACCTGTACTCAGAAAACTATAAAACGCCAAAGAAAGAAATTGAAGATGACACAGAGAAATGGCAAGACACCTTTTATGTCTCTCTCAAGTTCTGTGGTTTCCTCCCTAAGGGCCATACATCTCCTGAAAGGTAAGCTTCCTCAGGGCAAGGGTTTTGTCGGTTTTGTTCACACGTCCAAGTACATGGTACATTGGAAGCATTTAATACTTGTTGTTTAGAGAATGAATGAGAAACATAATCAGAAGAGAAATAAGCAACAAGAGAAATACAGATCATGGGAAATTTTCCCACACTGTGGGAAAATACATGATCTTATACACTGCTAGTTAAAATACATGCATTAATTTTTTTTTTTTCTGTATTTTATGGACGTTTTGACATCTTAAACAGCTTCCTGGCCCCTCCCAAGGCTAGCCCTTTCTTGGAAATAACAAAGGCCTTGCCCTGGAGCCCATCTTTCACATACAAACTAAGCAATCCCAAAGTCCACCCTCCAGCCACCTCCTTATCTAATTGTCACACACTGAACCAGCATTTTCTCTGCCCTAAATCACCCCAGGGCCAGAGAGCCGACTACCAGAGACAACTCCGATAGCCCAGCATGCCCTGGAATTACTCAAACCCACCAAATCCTCAACTGTGTACTTTGCCCTGTCTTGCCTTGCCTTTCCCACAGAAACCCTAATAAAGACTTTGGCCTAGACTTGCCCCTGCCAAAACCTAGTGCTCGCCCTGTGGCCTCATGTGGCATGTGGTGATCTTCTCTGAGACCTGTAACTACAATAAACTCTCTTCTTCCAAGCCTCAGTCTTGTCTCTTCTTGTGGCCCTGCCTATTTTACCGTGCCATAGCCAACATGTACATTTGTACAGCACTATAAATTGATATAACAGCGATAGAGAAAAATATATCAAAACTGACAGGTATATATCTGTTAATCAAGCAATTCCACATTCAGGGATGTATCCTATAGGTACTCTCAGGTACTCTCACACCTGCGGGAAGTGAGGAGAGAAAAACTCTCTGAGGGCCTGATATACAAGGGAAGCCATTTTAGATTTCTTCCTAAGTCAACAGGACTGTCTCTTAAGCTTCTTCTGATCAAAAGCCTGATGTATGGCCCACCACACACCCATTGTCCATCTGCTTTGTGAATGGGTAGTAGCCAAAGGAAAACCATCTTGTCCTTGGGATAATAATCAAGGCTCCTAACTCCCCGCATTCCTTGTGATTCCTGGCATAAAACTCATGATTCCTGCCTATATGCTAATCTATAATTTTTTTTAAAGATTTTATTTATTTATTTGACATAGAGAGAGCACAGGCAGTGGGAGCAGGAGAGGGAGAAGCAGGCTCCCTGCTGAGCAGGAAGCCTGACATGGGGCTCGAGCCCAAGACCCTGGGATCATGCCCCGAGCTGAAGGCAGATGCCCATCCGACTGAGCCACCCAGGTGCCCCTAATCTATAATCTTCTGAGCTTTGACAATATATTAAAAAGTACATAACTCTGTAAAATCTGTTCATTCTCTGGTGCACTCTCTTCCCTGTGAAGGGCATGTTTCCCAGGCAGCTGTCCTATCTTGGTCTCAAATAAAACTCTCTTTCTTACTTTTAGAGATTCTAAAATGTTTGTCCATTTTGCATCGACGTTTCTTGGCATAGCTGGCCGGGCATCAGAGCAACTCGCCTGAGTACATCTGGGTGTTGCCTGGAACTCTGCACTTGGCACAGAATGGGGCCTTTGTGCCCCTCTGGATTCTCAGCACCTCGAGGGTGTATCAGTGCGTTCTCCTGATATCCGGACTTCCTCAATTTAAGTCGGATGGTCCTGACTTTTATTCAAAGCTGTTCAGGGTTATCGAGAATGTTCTTTAGGTGGGAATAACCTAGAGGGGTTGGAGTTGACGGGTTGGTTGTTTTAATTTGGCATTCTCCTAATTGCTGTTATTTCTATAAGGCTTGAGTAAATTTTCTAGCTAGAAATAGGAGACTGAATGATTCAGCTCCAAGAGAAGAAACACTTGCTCCTCCAGGCTATCCAGGCCTTCTAGGCGACTGGACGCCCAGTGGTGTCTGAGGCTATCCTCAAGATGTGGAGCAGCCCCATGGGAGTTTCCCCTCTTGTAAGGTAATTCGTGATTGGCTCATGCAGAGACACACACGTGAGAATGGATTGTCCAGTGGTCTGAGCCCCCCAGTGGTCTTAGACCTCCGAGAGAAACCAAGACACGGCAGAGTCTTGACCATTTGGAAATGACACAAACAGCACCCTCTCCATGCACTACACTTACCATCCTTAGATTGGCTCAAAACGTATTCCAAAACTGAAACTACAACGAATAGGGAGGAAGCTTTAAAAGCCAAACAACTCCCAGAAAAGCAAGAACCATTCACAGGAACTCCAGCAGGCTCTATATACAACACATACGGAACCTTCTTGAAAGTGCTTAAAGGGGAAAATGTAACTCAGGATAACCTGAGTCTCAGATGGCCCAAACCGGGTTCTTTTGACATGTCGAAATTAGTCTTCTTACACACACAGTTAGAGAAAATCAAGACCAAGCAACTGGAAACGAGGAAGCCACATGGTTCAGTCAGTGGGGCCCCTGGCTTGGGGGAGGCCAGGCCTCACACAGGGGCCCTGGGCTTCATCTGGTTTCTTTGATGCTGCAGTTTTTGTCATCTTTGGTCAAAACCAGCCATGTTAGATTAGAAAATAGAAAAAGACTAATTCCTGGATCCATAAATTATAATACTACCTTGCAATTAGACTTATTTTAATAGAAAAGAGATACACAGTAGGATATTATTCAGTCATTAAAATGAACGAAGTCTCGCCATTTGAATAACGTGGATGGAGTCTAATGCTAAGAGAAAGAAGTCAGAGAAAGACAAATATCATAAGATTTCACTCATACATGGAATTTAAGAAACAAACAAGCAAAGAAAAAACAAGGGAGAGAGACAAACCAAGAAACAGACTCTTAACTATAGAGAACAAATATGGTTACCAGAGAGGGGTGGGTGGGGGGATGGGTGAAATAGGTGATGGGATTAAGGAGTGCACCTGTGGTGATGAGTGCTAACTAATGTATGGAACTGTTGAATTACTATATACACACCTGAAACTAATATACCCCTGCATGGTAACAACGCTGGAATTAAAATTAACACATTAATTACAAAAATTTCTGTGGTGCCTCGCTAGTTCTTTCCATGGAACATGTGACTCTTGATGTTAGGGTTGAGAGTTCAAGCCCCATGTAGCGTGAAGAGCTTACTTAAATTTTTTTCTGAAAAATAAAAAAATATAGAAACTGTTTTACTTGCAAGAGCAACAATTAATTATTGGTGACATATTTACTGATGTGGGAAAAAATGGTATTCTCACCAAAAATAGCAGAGAGTGAGAGAAAAGAATAGTCTATCTATTTTACTTTGAGTTTTATTATTTTTCCTACCAAAAAAAAAAAGGAAAGAGATTTGGAAATCGCTCTTCTAACGTCAACGAAAAAGAGACTAGATTTTGTTTGCACTTTGTGTATATGTGTTTATGTGTGTCATAAATGTAAGATATTTTTTCTATGTCCAGATGGTATTGCTAAAATTAATTTGTAAAAGAGCTCTTTTTGCTTTAAAGGCAAGCATTTACAGGAATTGTGCATTCTAAAATGCACTCAGACTAAATATCTCTCAGACTCTAACCCAACTAACCCAAACGTTTTTCAAATTCATATGATCTTGGAAAATATTCAATAATTAAAACTAACATAAGTTTGTTGTTTAATTAAAATAGACAGGTCTTTAGATTTATCAGCATGAAATATAAAACTATTATTCTACCAAGGTTTACTAAAAGTCAAATAAGCTTGTTATCTCTCTTCCAAATTGTCAGCAAAAAAATGACTGAAAATGATGGCTGATTTTGTCTCTTTCTTTTTAAGATTTTATTTATTTGTTTGTGAGAGAGAGAGCACAAGCAGAAGGAGCAGCAAGCAGAGGGAGAAGCAGGCAGAGGAAGAAGCAGGCTCCCTGCTGAGCAAGGAGCCCAATGTGGGACTCAAACCCAGGAACCTGGGATCATGACCTGAGCCAAAGGCAGACAGATGCTTAACCAACTGAGACACTCAGGTGTCTTATAAAGTTTTCATGCTGTAATTGTTATGAGCAAATAGGTTAAATAAGTAAGAAGTGTTATGGCTTTCAAATCTTTGGTAACCTGAAACTTTGAAGTTTTGCTAACTTAAATGATGCATTGGGCTGAATTCATCGGCTATCTAAGTCTTTTCCAACTAAGATGGAATACCGCAGTACGGATGACTGAACGCAGGTGTGTCTGCTTTGGCTTCTTATTGTGGAGAAATACTCACAGGAGGATACTTGGGTCTGTTGGCAAACATGCTTTTGTATTATGAAAATGTTTCTAGAAATTAAAAAATGTATTCACAAATTTTGGATCTAGGGCGCGTGCCTGGGTGGTTCAGTTGGCTAAGCGTCTGCCTTTGGCTCAGGTCATGATCCCAGGGTCATCGGATCGGATCGAGCCCCGCATCCGGCTCCCTGCTCAGCAGGAAGCCTGCTTCTCCCTCTTGGGCTTCCCTTGCTTGTGTTCCCTCTCTCGCTGTCAAATAAATTAAAAAAATCTTTAAAAACAAAAACAAATTTCAGATCTAACAAATTCTGGTGTAACAGGCAGTGCACAATTGGTTACTACTTAGTTTTCCCTGGAGACCAAGATTTCTAAAAAGTTAAAATTCTCATAAATGTAATTAAGACTGATGGAAATGATAAGGGAAGCAATTCTGAGTAGAAAGTAAGTTGTGTTTTTTGATAAGAAAGGTCTAAGGAATGGGAATGCATTTTTGTTGAGGGAAAAGAAAACAAGTTTGTCTTAAAATGAGACCGGTTATTTAGAGAGAGAAGGCTTAGGACAAAATCTGAATGAAAAAGAAAGCTATAGGTTTTGTTTTTTGTTTTTGTTTTTGTTTTTGTTTTAGAAAGCTGTAGGTTTGTCAAGGGAAATCTTTGGAGAAGAATCTATGTGTGTTCAGGACTGAATAAGATTGCAGTGAGTGAGTTCTAAATGTACATCGATATAAGATTGAGATTTAGCCTCTCTCTCTGTTAAAAAGACAAAGTTTTCTTGGATTGTTGGTCTGTTCTCTCTCTTTTTTTTTCTTAAGATTTTATTTATTTATTTGAGAGAGAGAAAGAGAACAGACGGTGAGTGAGAGGGAGAAGCAGGCTCCCCACTGAGCAGAGAGCCCCTGAGATCATGACCTGAGCCAAAGGCAGATGTTCAAAATGACTGAGCCACCCACTGCTCTTGATAAGAAATTATAAACAGGGCTCCTGGGTGGCTCAGTCGGTTAATCGTCTGTCTGCGGGTCAGGTCATGATCCCAGGGTCCTGGGATCAAGTCCCACATGGGCTCCCTGCTCAGTGGGGAGCCTGCTTCTCCCTCTACCTGCTACTCTCCCTGCTTGTGCACTCTCTCTCTGTCTCTCTCTGACAAATAAATAAAATCTTAAAAAAAAGAAGTTGCTCATAAAATTTTTCCTTATCTATCCCACGAGTTTCTATACTTAGTCTTTATCACATCTTCGATCACTTAAGGAAGTTAAAACTCAATATTAAAAGAACCTAAGTTTTGCTAACAACTAGGTAACCTTCTGTATTTGCCTTTGGAATCTCTTATTTCCACCTTGGTTAAATAGATAATTAAATATTAAATTTTATAATGATCCATAATCCTATTTAGGCATGTGCTTTAAAGACTTTTTATTTTATTTGAGAGAGACAGCATGAGCGGGAGGGGGACGGGAAAGGGCAGAGGGAGAGGAAGAAGAAGACTGACTCCCCACTGAGCACAGAGCTGATGCGGGGCTCAATCCCAGGACCCCCAGATCAGGATCTAGGCTAAAGTCAGACACTTAACCAACTGAGCCACTCAGGCACCCCTAGGCATGTGCTTTAAAACCTTCTGAGGTTTTTTGTTTATTTTATTTTCCTTTTGTGGAGGGAAACCTTCTGAGGTTCCTTTTTTTTCTTTTTTAAAGATTTTTTGTTTATTTATTTGACAGAGAGAGAGAGAGAGAGAGAGAGAGAGAGATCACAAGTAGGCAGAAAGGCAGGCAGAGAGAGAGGAGGAAGAAGGCTCCCTAGATCCCAGGACCCCAGGATCATGACCTGAGCCGAAGGCAGAGGCTTTAACCAACCTTCTGAGGTTCTTAACAAATCTCCCTACATTGGAATTCTAAATGAAGTCATTTTGACTAATTAGACATGTTTATTTGGTGTTTTTACACGGAAAGCATTGTCAAACAAGTGATGATAAACCTTCTTAGGTTATATTGAATAGGTAAATGCTATAACTGTTTCAGAAATTATATGAAATTCCTGACATTTTAATATGTTCTGGTATAAGGTCATCCCTTGACATTCTAATTATTAAAATGTTCTGTGTCAAAAAAAAAAATGTTCTGTGTCGCAAAAATAGCTGGGTTTCCTTGTCAACTGCATTATAATGAGCTCTCATTGGATCTTTAATCATGGCCATTTTTGAGTCTTTTGTCATTTGTAGTTATTGTTCTGATGCTCTTGCAAAATGTGTTTCGTCTTCAAGCAGATTCATGAAAAGATTTCTAATATATTTAAAGTAATAACACCAAGCTAAGTAAGAATCTGCAAAACTAAAGGAAAAGCTGCGTTCAAACAGAACAAGAATTAGTGACGTGAGACCAAATGAACTAAGATTATGGTTTTGACGACTTTCATGTGACACTTTGCTGGTCCTCTTCTGTTTGCTCTTCCAGATTTAAGGAAACTTCTCCTCTGAAGATACCAATGACTTACAGAAATACGATAAAGTATTCCTTTATGAACAAACTGAAACATTTATCTTTTCTCCCTACCTGAACTTTCTAGAATTCAGAAACTCTCAGTATTATTTCTTTCATGGCAATTATAATTATTTGCATAAGTTCAGTAAGAATCTGTGCCCCTTGTAACAGGACACCGTTGGAAACATTGGTTATTTTACCAAGGCTTTGATTGGAATGTTGTATCTGGCAAAGACACACATAGATTCAGATATGACCAGACAGCTCTCAGGAACTAAGGTTGACTTTATGGGGCCAACGAAGCCCTTTGGCAGTATCAGTCCGATACCTCGCTTACAGAGTTCCCAGCAGTCTCACCAGGTGATTGAAGAATGTCACTTCCTGACAGGTGCAGGAAACTCAGGGTCTTTTGGACACCTCAAGAAGAATTCACCCAAATCTACAGGTATTGCAGGGAAATCTGACAGCAAGAATTTGGCTTGCCAGGTGCCTGGGTGGCTCAGTGGGTTGAAGCCTCTGCCTTTGGCTCGGGTCATGATCTCAGGGTCCTGGGATCAGGTCCGCATCGGGCTCTCTGCTCAGCGGGGAGCCTGCTTCCCCCTCTCTCTCTGCCTGCCTCTCTGCCTACCTGCGATCTCTCTCCTCTGTTAAATAAATAAATAAAATCTTAAAAAAAAAAAAAAGAATTTGGCTTGCCTTCTGATCTTGAGAGGCTATTAAAAGCTCAATCTAAAATTCCTTATGAAAAGTTCCAGCAAGGCAGATTTAAAATAACTTATACGGTCAATCATTATTCTTCCTATGCTTATGTAAATAATTAGGCCCAGTTTGTTAGAACTGAACTTGCTTTACAAACAGATTAGTCTTAATTTAGCTATTTGGGTAAAAATGAGGGTGATTAAGGAATGAAAATGTTTCGATAACACATCTTTGCAGATACTGGATTTTAATACTATTCATTGTAAACTGGGGACTAGACCCTGATTTCTTCTAGTGTCCTCCAACGCCCGCCTACAACTCTCCAAACTAACATCTTTCTGACTTGGAATCATTTGAGAACTAAAA
Organism: Potos flavus; assembly: GCA_028534135.1. Lineage (NCBI taxonomy): Eukaryota > Metazoa > Chordata > Mammalia > Carnivora > Procyonidae > Potos > Potos flavus. The sequence goes on from CM052883.1 coordinate 46,374,694, forward strand.
CTGCCCTTTTCCCTGAAGCTCTGCAAATTGAAAATACAAACGGCTTGACGTAAAAAAAAAAAAATCATCGCAATAGCTCATGCATCATCAATCTTTGTGCCCATTGCTCAGTGGGCCACTCGAAGATCATCAGAGACATTCAAACCACAAACCAGGATGAGAAGTAATGACATCAGGGTGGACTGCTTTTCCAAGATTTGGGACCAGGCCTGTATTTCTACTCTTCTTTTAAAATAGTAATATCAGGAGATAGTAAGCCTATGTATTTGCTTTCACCTCCCCCTTTATTACATTCTGATAAAATTTTATGGTTGCCCACTGATTTAATTAACATAACTTCAGTACTCCCCTAGTGCTTTATTATGATAACTTACATAAAATATTTATGACCTCTGGGACATACTCTAATGTTCTTTTAGCTTCTGGTGCTTATATGTTACAAAGGACTTCCATTAGGAAAGACCTTTCAAGAAGTACCACCTAACTCACATTTAACCTATATTATATATAACATTCAACAGAATGACCATTGAAATCAATGCACAGAAATCAGTCGCATTTCTATATACCAACAACAAGACAGAAGAAGAGAAATTAAGGAGTCGATCCCATTTACAATATGGTTTTACCCAAAACCATAAGATACCTAGGAATAAGTCTAACCAAAGAGGCAAAGAACCTGTACTCAGAAAACTATAGAATACTCATGAAAGAAATTGAGGAAGAGGCAAAGAAATGGAAAAATGTTCCATGCTCATGGATTAGAAGAACAAATATTGTGAAAATGTCTATGCTACCTAGAGCAATTTACACATTTAATGCAATCCCCATCAAAATACCATCAACTTTTTTCACAGAAATGAAACAAATAATCATAAAATTTGTATGGAACCAGAAAAGACCCCGAATAGCCAGAGGAATATTGAAAAAGAAAACCAAAGCTGGTGGCATCACAATTCCAAACTTCAGGCTGTATTACAAAGCTGTAATCATCAAGACAGTATGGTACTGGCATGAAAACAGACACATTGATCAATGGAATAGAATAGAGAGCCCAGAAATGGACCCTCAACTCTATGGTCAACTAATCTTCGACGAAGCAGGAAAGAATGTCCAATGCAAAAAAGACAGTCTCTTCAACAAATGGTGTTGAGAATATTGGACAGCCACATGCAGAAGAATGAAACTGGACCATTTCCTTACACCACACACAAAAAATAGACTCAAAATGGATGAAAGACCTCAACGTGAGACAGAAATCCATCAGAATCCTTGAGCAGAACACAGGCAGCAACCTCTTTGACCTTAGCCACAACAACTTCTGCCTAGACACATCGCCAAAGGCAAGGGAAGCAAGGGCAAAAATGAACTATTGGGACTTGATCGAGATAAAAAGCTTTTGCACAGCAAAGGAAACAGCCAACAAAACCAAAAGACAACTGACAGAATGGGAGAAGATATTTGTAAATGACATATCAGATTAAGAGCTAGTATCCAAAATCTATAAAATCTATAAAGAACTTATCAAACTCAACACCCAAAGAACAAATAATCCAATCAAGAAATGGAGAGAAGACGTGAACAGACATTTCTGCAAAGAACACATCCAAATGGCCAACAGACACATGAAAAAGTGCCTAACATCACTCAGCATCAGGCAAATACAAATCAAAATCACAGTGAGATAGCACCTCACACCTCACAGTCAGAATGGCTAAATGGCTAAAATAAGCAGGTCAGGAAACGACAGATGTTGGCGAGGATGCGGAGAAAGGTGAACCCTCCTACACTGTTGGTGGGAATGCAAGCTGGTGCAGCCACTCTGGAGAACAGTGTGGAGGTTCCTCAAAAAGCTGAAAATAGAGCTACCCTACGACCCAGCAACTACACTACTGGGTACTTACCCCGAAGATACAAATGTAGTGATCCGAAGGGGCACCTGCACCCCAATGTTTATAGCAGCAATGTCCACAATAGCCAAACAATGGAAAGAGCCTAGGTGTGTATATATATATATATACTGCATCTTATTTATCTATTCATCTGCTGGTGTATATATGTATATATATATATACACACACATACACACATATACACATATGTGTATATATATATATATATATACATACACACACACAATGGAATATTATGCAGCCATCAAAAATTGAAATCTTGCCATTTGCAACGACATGGATGGAACTAGAGGGTATTACACTGAGTGAAATAAGTTAATCAGAGAAAGACAGTTATCATATGATCTCACTGACTTGAGGAATTTAAGAAAGAAGACAGAGGATCATAGGGGAAGGGAGGAAAAAATGTAACAAGATGAAACCAGAGAGGGAGACAAACCATAAGGGACTCTTAATCTCAGGAAACAAACCTAGGGTTGCTGGAGGGGAGGTGGGTGGGAGGGATGGGGTGGCTGGGTGATAGACACTGGGGACGGTTCGTGCTATGGTGAATGTTGTGAATTATGTAAGATTGATGAATCACCCTGAAACAAATAATACATTATATGTTAATTTTAAAATTAATTAATTAAAAAAACCAGAATGACCATTGTGTCTCTAGAAACTTAGAGAAATACTCTCTAAAGTCCTGATACACAAGGGAAGCCATTTTGGATTTCCTTCTATGTCAACGGGATTGTATATTAACTTTGTTCAAACCAAAAGCCTGATGTATGGCCCACCACACATGCATCCTCCATCTGCTTTGTGGATGAGTAGCCTAAAGGAAACCTTTTCTCCTTTAGGCTACTCACCTTGTCCTTGAGATATTGATCAAGGCTCCTCCTCCCTGCATTCCTTTATGATAAAACTCATGGCTAACTCATCTTTTGAGCTTTTAAAAACTGTTAGTTCTCTGGAGCACTCTTTTCCTCTCTTCCCTGTGAAGAACATCTCTTGGGTAGCTGTCCTAACTTGGGCTCGAATAAAACTTTCTTACTTTAGACATTCCAAAAGATCTGTTCATTTTGAGCTGATGGCAGTGACATGTAAGACCAACATAGCGGGGGTGCCTGGATGGCTCAGTGGGTTAAGCCTCTGCCTTCGGCTCAGGTCACGATCCCAGAGTTCTGGGATCGAGCCCTGCATCAGGCTCTCCCCTGAGCAGGGAGTCTGCTTCCCCCTCCCCCTCTGCCTGCCTCTCTGCCCACTTGTGATCTCTTTCTCTCTGTCAAATAAGTAAATAAAATCTTAAAAAAAAAAAAAAAAAAACCTTAATAAAAAAAGACAAGAAGGTACAGAGAGTTCCTACATACCCCATCCCCAAACACACATACCCACCACTATCAGTGTCCCTCAACAGAATCGTACATTGGTTACAACTGATGAACCTACATTGACACATAGTCCCCCAAAGCCCAGAGCTTATGTTAGAGTTCACTCTTGGTATTGCATACTTCTTGGCTACTTCTTGGGAGATTCTGTTCCAGTGTCGTTGGTTTTCATTCTTTTATTTCTTTGCATTTCACATGGGTAGATTTCTATGGACATACCTGCAACTAATTGCTAACTTTTCCATGTCTAGTCTACTAATGAGCCCATCAAAGTCATTCTTCATTTTACAATGTTTCTTATTTCTAGAATTTCCTTTTGATTTTTTTTTTTAAGATTTTATTTATTTGTCAGAGAAAGAGCAAGCGAACAAGCAGGGGGAGCAGCAGGCAGAGGGAGAAGCAGGCTCCCTGCTGAGAAGAGAGCCCAATGCGGGGCTCAATCCCAGGACCCTGGGATCATGACCTGAGCCGAGGTCAAAGGCCCAACAGACTGAACCTTCCAGGGGTCCCTCCTTTTGATTTTTTGAGATTCTCTCTCTCTGATTCTGTTTCCATCTCTCTGCACATTAGTCTTCTGTTCTCGTATGTTGGCCACTTTTTCCATGAGAGCTATTAGCATTTTAATCAGTTATCTTCAGATTCTGATAATTTCATAATCTCTGCCATATTTACGTCTGTTTCTGATACTTGCTTTGTCTCTTCAGATTGGGGTTTGTATCTCTTAGCATGCCTTGTAATTTTTGTGTTGAAAGCCATTCATGGTGTCTTGGAGAAAAGGAACTGAAGTAAATTGGCCTTTACTGTGAGATTTTTATGCTTGTTTTCCTTGGAGTGAGGCCGTGTTTGATGTTTCCTATACCTGTAGGTGTCAGAGGTTTCAATTTGATCTAATGTCCTTGTTAGTCTCTCCCGAATCTCTTGGCCTAGAAATTCCTCCTTAACTAGAGTCTGAGCCTTGCCGTTCATTTTTTCGGCTGTAATCCACTGTTTATATATATATATATATACACACACACACACCCTATATACAGGACCCCTGGTGATGCAGTGGGAGAGCGCAGGGGAAGGGAAGCATCCTAGAATCTGATGATTAAGTGTCCGTGTTGTATGTAGTGCACTCCTGTCTCTGGGCTGTGATCTCCACAAACGCTGGTCAGCTTCCTTCTTCCCCATTTTGGTGATCCTGGGAGACTAGAAGGTACTAGAGTTGGAATTTCCCCCACCTCAGTTAAGGCTCTGATAAAGCAGTTTCCTTTGATGGTGGGCTTTTGTTATGAAAAACAGAATGCGCTTGGGGGCATTTCAAAAAGATGTTTTTTCCCCTAGGCGTATTTCAAAATGGTTAATTTTCCCCTCCCCCTGGGCCACACAGAGGAAACTTTTCTGAGATTTCTGAAAGGACTGGTGGTGCTCCTGGAGGTAAAGTCCCAGAAGGAGGGGTCACTCCCACCAATGGGGCTCTCAGGAATTTTTAACTGAAGCTTGTGGGCATTCAGCCTCCAGCAGGCTTGTCAGTTACCTTGTAAGAGTCCCTACCAGGACTGGTGCTGGGCTGCTCCTTCAGGTAAGCTGATCAATGTCCTCTGTGTTAACCAGTCTTTCTGGTTTGGGGGATGGTGCTTTGTCCAGTGACCCCAGGTTTCTAAGATGGCTCTAAGAAAATTTATTGATTTAAATTAAAAAAAATTTTTTTAAAGGTTTTATTTATTTATTTGACACAGAGAGAGTGCAAGCATGACCAGGGGAATGGCAGGCAGAGGGAGAAGCAGGCTCCCCAGTGAGCAGGGAGACTGACTCAGAACTCGATCTCAGGACCCCGGGATCATGACCTGAGCTAAAGGCAGGTGCTTAACGACTGAGCCACCCAGGCGCCCTATTGATTTTAATTTTGGTGAACTTTCTTCCTTGGGAGGGCTGGGATAACTTTCAAGCTGTCTACATGTTAGAGCTGTGACTCTATCAATTTTTAAAAAATCTATTTTAAATATCTATTTTCTTTTGCCAAGCCTCCTATCTTCACATAACAGAGTCACTCTGGTTAAGATACACATTTGGAAAGGCAAATTTGTCTACACTTACCTATAGATGTTCTACAAAAGCGAATGAGTCTTGAACCGTTGCCACATTTTGCCCTTTGTACTTTGCCGAAGCCAACTTTAACACGTATGCCTCTGTTCCTACACCTGTGAAACAGGTGTGCGATCTTGTATAACTCGTTCTGGTTGACTCGTGTTGTAGAATTGCTTCCAAGCGGTAGAGGGAAGTATTGGCCTGGGTATTTCTAGAAAAGGTAATGCACAGAACTGAAGTAACTTCTGGCACCGGGGCAAATGGGGAATCCCATTTTTTTTTTCTCCTCATCAGTTCAGACAAATTTCTTTGTTCTTTAATTTGCATTGGAAATCGAGCTTTCAGGTTCCCAGGCTTGGAGGTCAACAAGGACCACTCTAAGTGCTTAGAGATACATCGCTGGCTGGAGTTCTTTTACAAGGTGGGATCTCCCTTCCCCTTAAGTTTCTTGCTAGTGATTCACTTCCTTTCCTTGTCTCCCATGTTATTTTGTTCTCCACTTCTTTGACCAAAAAAAAAAAAAAAAAAAAAAGGCAATTATACAAATTGTATAATTTTTCATACAGCAAATACTCACAGTGAACTCAGGACAAAGGACCTCACATAGGACCAATGAGAGATTTTCTCCAAATTTTCTCCAGTATCTTGAGACCTGAACATCATCCTCTCTTCTTATCTTACAAGTTAAGATTTAAGTTTGAGATGTAGGGTATAGCTCCTCAACTAAGTCTTTATTTGCACTTGATTAATACCTGGAATCAAGCTTCTCCCTTCCTCTTGGCATTAGGACGATGGCGAGGTCATCAGAGAGCGCTTGGAAACTGTTAGCCGCAGTAACAAATGAGCTGGTCCTCCAGGGCCAAGGAGCTCAATATGAGTTCTTTAATAAACCACTATGTGACGTAGAAGAAATTAAATTACATCACTTAAATAATTGGCAAACTATTAGCAAGCTGTTGCTAAAGCCCAAAGTAGCTAAACGTTGTGAATTGTGGCACCACATGCTGGCTTGAGAAATTTTTTGTTTTCGTTTTTCTTACTATATAAGCTTCATTATATCTTGATTTCTGCAGCAGCAATCAGGCATCTGGCCTGTAGACTTCCCTGTCATTGCATTACCTTCTTGGGCATTAATTAATTTGGTTCAGAGATCGGAAGGTAATTTTGGCGTTGGCTAGCTGAACTCAGAATGGAATCAAGAAGACACGTCCTCATGTTTCCTAAGTATTTAGTACCCATACTAATTACAATTTCAATATTTATCCGGAGACAGATGTGATAATGAGCCTAGCAGATCTGTGCCACGCACGTATTTCCGCAGTGACTGTAAAAAGACCTCACACATCATAATCCACTCTGCTCCCAAAATACATTTTTTGACAAAAGACAAAAATTGATCATCGCACCGCATGATGCCGAGACTCATCTCTCTCTGAGGGTTTGAGTCAATGCCTTTGATCCATGTCATTGACCCCAGAAAGGAGAAAAAGAACATAAATTCTGTGAGTTAAAAGTATACCACATAAAGTGGGCATAGATAAAGATTATAAATATTAAATAAAGATATTATAATAAAGATTCCCTGGGAATCTGGCACGTTCAGCTACAGAGTCTAGGCGCCTTTGCTCTACCCGGCCCCCCCCCCCCCCCCCCAAGGAAAGGTCTTCCTGGAGCAAGAGAAGAGATGCTACCCTCCCCACTCTGGCCTGGAGTGCAAATGGCAGAAAATTAATATGGGATGAAAACACGAAAGGCTGTGCAGTAATTGGTAAAATCTGTGACCCAACCCATGTAAATAGGACAAAGGCGTGTCACATCAGCTTCCACCCATAGGATTTGAATATCTTTTATAGCCAATTTTCAAATTCACATAGACCATAAAAATGTTCACTGGTTCATGAAATGTCCATTGACTGCACCTCCGTGTAATAGTACCATTTCCCGCCTTCTGCCATTCCTGAGTCTTTGGACCCAAACTATTAGGGCCAAGATGCGACACGTGTCTGTTGATTTCGAGGAATATTTTCATCACACAAAAGAGCGCTGTGATTTCCCCATAAAAACTGAACCAAAGAGGAATGAAAAAGATGGCTATACTGTGAGCTCCTCCTAGCCCTCCCTCAGTCTCTGATCTCAGAGAGAACAGATTGCTAGTTGCATCTGCTTGGCACCTTGATCTTGGACTTGCAGCCTCCAGAGCTGTGAGAAAACGTATTCTGTTGTTGAAACCGCCCAGGCTGTGGTGTTTGTTAGGGCAGCCCGAGCAAACCAACACAGCACCGTAGGTTTGAGAATCTGAGAACAGTTTTTAAGGTTCTATTTTTTTTTTTAATTTAAAACTTTGAAAAGTATAACATGCTCATTATAAAAAATTCCAGTGATATTCAAGTATATGAGGGGGAAAGTTAAAATGTCCCCCTAACCTTGTCAGTCAGCCTCTCCACCCAGAGGTAACCAGCCAGTCTTTTTGTATCCTTCCAGATATTTCTTTAAATACCCACCTGCATGTGTATATAGCTTTTGTTTTTATTTATTCTGGTTTTATAAAAATATCAATCACTGGGGACGCCTGGGTGGCTTAGTTGGTTAAGCGGCTGCCTTCGGCTCTGGTCATGATCCCAGGGTCCTGGGATCGAGTCTCTTTGCTCAGCGGGAAGCCTGCTTCTCCTTCTGCCTCTCTCTCTGCCTGCTTGTGCTCTCTCTCTCTCTGACAAATAAATAAATAAAATCTTTAAAAAAATAAAATAAAATTATCTTTAAAAAAATATCAATCATTATATGCATATTATTCCTCAACTCGATTTTACTCTCAAAAATAGATCATAGATCATAGATGTCTAGGTCTAGATTCTTAGTTGCAAACAACAGAAACTTCCTCTGGTTAATTTAAGCAAAGAAAGGAATGCATTGGAAAGGCAGAGACGTAGCTCGGAAAACATGAACAAACAAAAATTTCTTTTTCTTTCCTTTTTTTTTTTAAGTAGGCTCCATGTGCATCGTGGAGCCTGGTGCAGGGCTCTGACTCTCAACTGTGAGATTAAGACCTGAGCCGAGATCAAGAGTGGGACACTTAACTGACTGAGCCACCCAGGCACCCCAAGAAACAAAAATTTCTTAAACAGCCAAAAATAAAGTCAAAATCAAGTCAGAGCAAAGATCAATAATCTAATAATATATTTTGGGGAGGGATGTGGGGAAATGGTACCATTACTCATGGAGGGTAGGAGCATAAACTGGCTTACCCTTTCCAGAGGGCAATTTTGTAATACCTCATCAAAATTCCAAATGCATATACCCTTTGAGAAGTTTGTCCTACAGAGACTTTGGCAAAGATATGGAAGAACACAAGGATAAGAGTATTGACAACGGCACTCTTAGTAATAGCAAAGGACTCCCAAGTCACCGAAATGTCCATCCGTAGAAACTGACTGCATTAGGATATATTTGCACAATGTCTACTCTAAAACTATCAGAGTGAACATGTTCCTGACATACCGATACGGAATGTGCTTAAAGATCAGAAGCAGTTTCTATAATATGCTGCTGTTTTAGTAAAAAAGAAAAAAAAAATGAGAAAAAGGAAAAAAGAGAAAGATACACATACTGTCATATATGCCCAGAAAATAGGCCTAAAAGGAGACACACAATATTAGTAAGATTGGAAAAGAAAACTAGGTTTCAGGGATAAGATGGACAGGAGAAAGGAAGGGGGGCTTTCTTATTATGTAGGTTTGTACTCTCTGAATTTTGAATTAATTGAATGTAATACCAATTTTAAAAGAAAGTGAAAAGTCACCTCAAAAAGTCTTATTGGGCCCCTGGGTGGCTCAGTCGGTTAAGCATCTGCCTTCAGCTCGGGGTGTGATCTCAGGGTCCTGGGATCGAGTTCCGAATCAGACTCCCTGCTTGGCAGTTCTCCCTCTGCTTCTGCCTCTCCTCCCTGCTCATGCTTGTACTCTCTCTCTCTCTCAAATGCATAAATAAAATCTTAAAAAAAAAACTTATTAATACACTGCTACTTTCCTGCTCCTTTCTGCCGGTACCCCAGAACGAATTCTAAACAATTCTAAACATTCGTGTTCATTTAGAACACGAATTCTAAACATTCTAAACACTCTGCTTCTTTGTGTCCCTTCTGGAGAGTGGAAGTCCTGGAAAAGACCATCCATGCCATGACTTTTCCCCATGGGCTCTCTGCCAGCAGTCTGGGATGGTACCTGCCTGCTTGTGAACTTTCTGGCTTCTGTAGAGAAGGCCTGGTCCCTAGGAGACTCACACGACATTAGGTTGTGCAAACACAGGAAAGGGTTTCAGAAGTCACATGGCCCAAACAACAACAAAGTCTGTGGCAAACATCTTCCCATATCACAGATCCACCTCATTTTCTCAAAGGTTGCCTATGGTTCTTTAGTATAAATGCTTGCTGAATATTTGGGTATATGCTTAGCCTATGAGTATTTGTTGATGAGCTTTAATGACTTTTTAACATTGCCACAATGAAATTGCAACAAACATACTCGTATATACAATCTCTTCATATTAGTGTGTGTGCGTGCGCACATAGAGAGCGATAACTTTTTTTAATAGCGAGAACTTTCTATAAAATGAGAAAGTGTGACAAAAATCACATAAAATCACCATAAATGTATAGTATGATTTATACGATCAGTGTAAGAAAACTTGTTTTCTAAAAAAACGACTGGAGGAAGTATGGCAAAATGCAAAGGGTACTGTAATCCAACCTAGAGCACGAAAGGAACATAAAATTTTGAGTTGTTCCAGTTCTCAGATGAGGGTCTGGAAGGATCTTGGTTAAGCATTGCCACATACTATGAGACCAAAAAAAAAGAAAAAAAAAAGATCTTCAAATCCAGAGAGTGAACAAGTGAGAGAGGGATCAAGAATAGACTAAAAAACACATAAATAACTAGCGTTGGGAGGTTGGGTTTTACTGTCTTTGAGTATCTCCTTCATACACATAAGAATAATCATAATCATACCTAAAATTTCAAAGTATATTATAACTTGCTATTTCAGACAGAATCTGTATAAATCTATTTCTAAGCCTAGAAAACTCCCACAAGACCTCTTCATTCTCCTGAAGGAAATCCATCTTTACTCAAGTACAGCCTTAAAAAATAAACTTAGAATTATTATATAATACTCTCAATTTTTCTAATTTGTTTTGAATTGCAGAAGATATTATTTTTACTTCCTTATGAGTTCCCATGCTTCACGTGGGCCCTGACCTCAATGCTGAACTGTCACAGATAGCCCACCGCTCTTATATACTTCTTTGCCTTCCGGCTCCTAATTGTTCTGTCGTTTCAAATAAAGACAGAGGAAGTCTTCAGATCGAAAAGCAGGATCAGAATCAAGGATTTCATGAAAGCTTTGCTGGGCTTATTTTTACAGGAGACAGAATAGCGGATACCTGCACAGATGACATTGACCGTATCCCTCATGTGAAACAATGAAATGGTAACGGGGTTGATGCGCTGTTTGAAATTCCCCAAGTAACAAGAATCCGCTGATCCCTTCTTCCTCTTCCTCTAGCCTGCTGTTGAACCCCTCTGTTTAAAAGCGAAACCAAATTGGGATACCCATTTAGCATGAATCCCTTTACAACCCCCTGCTAATTGGCAGCGGTGGGTGGTTACAGCTTTTATGTTAAAACCCAGGAGGTAAGTTAATTGCAATATAATTTCATTCAGGAACGGTTATGGGACTGCTTACTGGTGGGTATTGCAACCTTATTTATAAGAAAAGCATTCAGAACAGCACAGAGGAAGGGTGAAGTAATTAGCGCAGGATACACCTTGGAACTGGGCGGCGCCTGACTCTCCCTAGAACAGGAGGAAAATCTACAGAAGAGAAAATGCCGCATAACGTCTGTGTAAAATCCCCTCAGCGTATCACCATTAGACTCTGCCTTTTAAAAACTACACTGATGGCTGGCTGAATGGCCCCCAGAAGCCCTGTCGTATAAAAGGGATCCTAATGAGTTTTCTGTGATTTCTAACTCCGTTTAATAAAATCTTTCTCAGCTCCAGCCACTAAAATACGAGCCAAAGGAACAAGGCGGGGGAAGGGGTACCTGATTTTGGAACTTTTCAGTACAAATCTCAATTTTTGTAAGACTGCTGCTATTTGTTCATTTCACATGAAATTTAAGAAACAAGCAAGGAAGAGAAAAAGAGAACGTTAAGCCACAACAGAGCTCTTTAGTCTCGGAACAATTAATTTTTTAAACTTCCTTGGACAACTTGGACAGAAAGCCCAGCTTAATTCAAAGGTGCTTGTGGAAAGGTAGAGCACTCAGAGGAAACAGGAAAGGCTTGGGGGTAGAGATGGAGGTTAGGCTGCTTCATTTCCTCTAGCCTTTGTGGTCTGAACAGACTTGTTTGCTTGCTAATTTTCTGCTGTCTTTATAAAAAATAGAGAAAGATACAGTGTGAGGGCTGTGATTTATAATAGCGTCATTATTCCATAATTGAAAATACCGTGCGTTTGGTTGTCGGGTAGAATATGCCCATCAGAAATAACCTGTAGCTCGGGAGGCCAGTGGGTTGCTATGACAACCAGACAAAAGAGTTTAATAATAGCTCTCCCTCAAAGCTGGAAAATTGACAAAAAGATGAGATTTCTAAATGCAAGTGTTTCTCATATAAATGCAAACAAGCACCAAATATGTTTATTTCTTTGTTCAACAAATATTCATTGAACGCTGTGTGCCTGGCTATGTTGGGAGCTGAGGAAAAGACAGGGGGTCCCTCCATGATGGAGTTCACATTCTAGTGCAGGAGGCAGATAATAAAGAGTCAACAAATCAATAAACTGGATAATTGCCGCGTGCGAGATCTTGCAGGAAAGAAAGTAACGGGCTGTGATCCTAAACAAGAGATACCCAGAACAGAAAATGCAGAACCCAGTCCCAGCATAGATCACAGATCGTGTCTCTGGGCTCAAAGGAGGTTTAGCAATGAAACAGAAAATGGAGTCTTACAATCTTGATTAATTAAGTAGGGATAGAAACATAACTACTAACTGGCGTATTACTCTTCGCTTGCTGGGAGAGGTTGGGGTTCTATATAAAAATAAGGGGGGTGTGTTTTTCAAATAAAAATACGGGTATTTGTAATGATAATGATGATGATAAAAAGCTATATCCCAAACTTGACAGAAGCGATTATTCACAACGTTCTCTGGCAGCTGTTTTCGAAGTTTGCCCAAACACAGAGAGTGACCCTCTATGTGTACGCTGAATAAACTATGATGGACTGGAAGTCAGGACAAGAATTCAGCAAGAAATGAAGTTTTGAATAGACTATTGTGGCTGACGGTCTGGGCTTCAACAGAGAGGGAGACCAGTAGATTTACATTCACACAGCACTGCATAGATGATCCAGGCACAGAAAATGCTAGAATGTTGCTAAATAGCTGAGCTTGTTCTAAGAAGCTTCCAGCTTTCATCATTACTCTGTAATGCTGATAGCTTTTTTTTTAGACAGAAGTAACATTTGCTGTTTAAGATAATTAATACTGCCATTGATTATACAGAGCCATTTGTCAGTGCTCTTTTCTTTCTTTTCAGAAGTGGAAACATTCCATGATACAATGCCAAGACTAGGCTTTGGCTCGTGATTTAGGGTTCCAGTACACATTGAGTCTGTGAAGCTTTATTTAATCGAAACAGGATGAAGTGACTTTCCTTGCCTTTTCTATACAGAGCAGCAGCAGGAGCCCAGGGAGCTCCCCCAAGGCTTTCTGGGGTGCAAGGCCCAGCCCATGTCACGGGGATTGCAGTCACCCCCGGGATGGTGTTACAGCTCTGGAGGCCATGCGATAACATCTGGCCTGGCAGATGGTGTGGCAGAGGTTGCTATTTAACCTAATAGCCTTTCTCCCCCATTCTATGATAAGAAGGAACCCCTGAATTTTAATTTGATACATGGCCTAGAATAAAGACTACCTCTTGCAGGCACTCTTGAAGTCAGGTGTGGTTCCGTGGTTTAGACCTGGCCAGCGTCATGTGTCTGGAAGGGATGCATAACCTCTTTACAGGGGAGGGCCACGCTCTCTCCTTCCCCTTCCTCTCTTCTTGATGGCTGGGATATGGACATGGGTATGAACCAGTTTGGGCCGTGTGGACCAGGACAATACCCAGGGATAGCCAAATGGGAAAACAGAAAAGCTTGGATCTCAGGGGACTTTCTAGATGAGGGGGTGACATAACAGATTAGACTTTTATACGAGAGACTGCTTGTTTAAATAACTATTAGGTCTCTATTACTTACAACCAGACCTATATTCCAGCCAATATACAAAGTGAGAGAAAACATTAGCTCACGATATCGTCTGAAGACACAGATTCTAGATCAGGCTGTAAGTTCTGATTGCTGGATTTTTCTGTTATAATAGCTCCCCCCCGCCCCAAATCTACTTGATTTTCTTCAGACCATCTAGGTTAAGGTGATATTACTTAAAATTTAGAGTCCTGGCTCTTCCTGTCTTTAAGGCGCAGAGAGTTTTGTTTGGAAGAAAAATTTTGCCTGACATTTACATTAAGTCCTGTTTAGCTCATTTCCCTAGAATTAACGAGTAGTTTGCCCCCAAATATTACTTGAGATATGGTGTTTCTAAGCAGCAATTTTAACTTTGGAGGTGGGACTGTAAAAGGCAGACTCCATTAGGTGACTCCTGAGTAGGCTGTTTTAGGAGAAAATAGATCTCCCATATAAATGGAATGTTATTACAACAATATCCATTCCCTACTCTGTGCCTTGCTTGGACCATGCTGTATCCTCAAGGTTACACATGTAAGGAATGGAAGTTTGGTGAAACAGATCTGCATGACAAACGGCTCAGACTCAAGGAGGGGGTCCTTCTTCCTGTTTTGCACAAAACCTATTGCCCCCATAGTACTCAGCCACAGAAGCTTCTGTGAACACTATCTTTTGTTTTTTATTATAATTTAAGGGGCGCCTGGGTGGCTCAGTGGGTTAAAGCCTCTGCCTTCAGCTCAGGTCATGATCTCAGGGTCCTGGGGTCGAGCGCCACATGGGGCTCTCTGCTCAGCAGGGAGCCTGCCTCCCCCTCTCTCTGCCTGCCTCTCTGCCTACTTGTGATCTCTCTGTCAAATAAAAAAAAAAAAATCTTAAAAAAATATCAATTGGATTCAAATCATATTGAATGCTGTTGTTTTAAAAACGACATTCTTTTACATTTCTACTGATGGTCACGTTTTCTGTAAGTGATTTTGCTTCCTAATACTTCCCTGCTTTATCATATTTGCTATAATGAATATCCTTTTAAAGTTCAAGTGATGCAAACTGTCTTGAAGTTTCTAAGCAGATATGGGAAGGAAACAGTCACATGTACTCTTACCTTAGGTCTGATGAGGAGAAATATCCTATCACCCTTGACATTATAAAGTTACAACAAATTTGCCTTTTTCTTAAGAATAGACCAAAGGGGGCGCCTGGGTGACTCAGTCGTTTAAGCGTCTGCCTTCAGCCCAAATAATGATCCCAGGGTCCTGGGATCCAGCCCCACATCAGGCTCCTTGCTCAGCCGCAAGTCTGCCTGCTTCTCCCGTTCCCTCTGCCCCTCCCCACCTTGTGCTCTAATAAATAAAATCTGAAAAAAGAAAAAAAAAGAAAGAATGGATAAAGCTTTCCGCAGATTCTCAAAATATCAAGTATAAAAAACTTTAAAAAAATCTTTGCTCAACTAAAAGCAATAAAAAAAGCTATTATAATTTAATTTCTTTAGTATAGATAAGCCAGTTGTGAAATTAATTTCTAGTTTATCTTTCTGAAAGCCCTAATGACACTCATCGTTTGAACTTAGAAGAACCTGCAAAAATCTGGGTTACGCTTTTCAGACTGCAGGAAGATACAAAAGATAATTAAGGTCATTTAAATCTTACAAAGGGTCGGCTTGCAAAGAGGGCTATCCTGAGCATTTGCTAAAAGATGTGCTGATTAACTGGAAAATTGAGACAAAGGTGCATCCCTGTCAAGAAGGGATTTCAACACTGCTGGCTGTGTCACTCACGGCACAAGCAAGGGTTTTATACATTTAACAGAAACACTGAATTAAAAAGCCAGTAAGTTTAGGTTCTAATACCAGTTTTATTTGCAACTAATCACATACAAATCACTTACCTATAAAATAATGATTAACATCGATTCTCTAATTCACAAATATATCACGGAACCAAAATTCTTCCCAAGAAAACTTCTTTGTAAACCAGGATATTACTGCTACTTAGCTTTTACCTAACTCAAAGGTTGAGAATGACAAATTAGAGAATTTGTCATTTATCAGTCGTTTGCACACCTTAATTCTGCAGATAGACAATCTGGTTCAGATCGGCACCGTCCTATTTCAACCTTACCAAACGAAAGCTATCCACAAGAAGTTACTGGTGAAGAAGAAATTGGCCAAATACACTACTGAGAGACAGCTTTGTGTTTACAGTGCTTGTAACAACCCTGCTGTTAAATGAAACAAAACATAGCCTTAAACAACTAAAAGCATGTTTGCCCTTTTGAAGGAACACATACTGTTAGGACAAGCATCTTAGTTCACTAAAAATGTTAAAGAGGAATGTTTTGTAGTATCTTCAGATGGCCAATCGAAATGGCTGAGACTTTTTTTTTTTTAACCTTTTGTGTCCCTCTCTCCATTTTCATCCTATGGTAGAGTTCATTAAAAAATTCAGTTCCCCACCTGAGAATACAATCCTCTGTACTCAGCCAACATGTGAGAAATGTTAGCATTCTACCACTAGAGCATAAACATAGAAGAGGAATTAGCATGTTACTGAGTGAACATTCAGGAAGAAAATTCTAACTGGGTATAGGAAAAACATATACACCGTAAGCAACTGGTCATTTTTCACGGGTACGGAGCGTGACGACCACAGCTAGTAAATCCTCAAGAGGTAAGCACTTGTATTTAGCAAGGTCAGTTTTGTACGATGTAGTCTCTGTTTCTGAATTCTCCCTTACATAGTGTGACAGAAACAAAGACTGGAGCATGGTTCACAGAGAAACACAGAACAAATACAAATACCCTAATAAAATAACCATGTATACCACTGCTTAGGGAAATATTTTAGACGAAATATACTTTCACTACTGGCCCCAAATGCCATCATTCACTTATGTTATTTAACTGTAAACTTTTAATACAAAAATACCTTTAAGCTGATAATAACATTTAGTGACTTACAAAACTGACAATATTTCAATGCTACACAAAACAGTTCTATACACAACTTAAAGTTTTAAAGTTCTTTGCTGGCACTTGATTTTATAGTTGATAGACACAATATCTACTGATCTCAATAAAATACTGTTCTTAGCTTACACACATATTTTCAAAACGAATATTATCTCATTAAACAGCAAAGAATAATCACATTTTGCTGACGAATCTAAGATGAACACCAAAACTGTACAGCCAAAGTATTTTAAGAATCACATAAACTTTTTAAGACAATGGATACAAATTTACACAATCGTGTCCAGTGAAAAAGAGGATGATTCCTCTGATTCTGTGAAGCATATATCAAGTATAGATCAAAAACGTGAACCTACAAAGCAAGTTAGTTTAGTTTTTTGTTTGTTTTGTTTTTTTCTTAAGGTTTTTTGATGACTGGTGACACTACTAGAACAGATGGAAGATTGGTCACTGTTTGCAAATACACGTTTTACATCACAAATTTAAAACTGAAGTTTCTTTTTAAACAGTAGAATCCAAAAAAAAAAAAAAAAAAAAAACAGTAGAATCCTGTTTTTGTTGGTTTTTACTTTGAGTGAGCTTACAGCCATTTTGTACATCATTACAAATGAAATCACCAGTCACATTAAACATATGCATTTTTTTTTCTTCATAAAAGGAGAGGTAACTAAACTAAAACCTGGCAAACTATATTTAAATTAGAACACATTTTGTAATAACCCACTAGTTTAAAGTTTTGGAAACCTTCTACCTTGTTCTGAAGGAAAAGATAGGCTTTCCAAACCCTACCTGGTAATTCCTATCCAATCAGCTTTCTATTTTAAAAATCAAAATTCAAGTCACAGTACTTGTGGCACGAAACAGAATATAAGATTTAATAACAGAAGACTAAATTAGTATAATCAAACATAAACATATCCTGTTAACAATCAAATCAATACTGGACTTTTAGAACAGTAAATTATTAAATTGGTTGATTTGAGTGTATAAATTCCCTAACATTAAATTATGTTAGTATTTCAAACAATACCCTTTCTAAACCAAACCTGAAATTAATCAACCTGTTGTTGTGGTGGGTTTTTTTTTCCAGCAAAGAGAAAGGGTATCTCTTTAAGACACTTTCCAAAGCAGTAGAAACACCTTAGTGTTTCAACCTATCTATAACAAATTCTGCTGATCCTGTGCATTTCACTGAGGAGCTACCTGAACCCACAAATCATCATCAGATAAAGAACTTGAACTTCCTGACTCAGAGTCCAGCTCACTGAATCCACCTAAATCCCATTCAGTGCTAGATTCACTCGGCACATCTTCTTCCTCAGTGAGGAAACTGTGACCAGGTTCAAGGCAGGAAGGATAAACACGAGCTGAGAGGCAAAAGAAGTTAGAATCAAACTGGAAGAGGCCTAAGGTGGTACCTATGTTAATCCACTGGTCTCCCCTACTGTCATATTCATACACGGTCACCCGGTTCTTCTTCCACTGTGGGGTGCGAGAGGTGATCAGCAACAGTTTTTGGCCGTGATTGATAATGCGGTAGTTGTTGGTCTCCGACACCAAGGGAATATTATTAATCTGCCTCCATTCTCCTCTGACTGGATTGTAGACCTTCATGACTGGGATGTCACAGATGCAGTAGATCTCATCATTGAAGACACAGGCTTCCTGAAAGTCATTACGCTTGAGAGAAACACACTTGAGCCACATATTGTGGCTAGGATCATAGCAGAACATGCGCTTACTGTTGAGAGCATAGAGATAGTTCTGAATTACCATTAGATCGAAGGATATGAAGGAATGGGGTAGCGGAGCCACCAGAGCCCACTGGTTTCTCTGGACACTGTAGCATTCCACTTCCTTCAGCTTAACGCCGGTAATGGGGTCTCGCCCACCCAAGATGTAGATGTAGCCATTGAGGTAGGCCACATCCATGCCCTCCCGACACAGCAGGCGGTCGGCAAGCTGCTGCCAGCTATTCTGGGCTGGCTTGTACACCCAGAGGTCCTTCCTGGGCTGAGCGGCCAGGTAGATGTCATGGTCTGGAGAGACACAGACAGCTAAGGTGGTGACAGTCCTAGTGTGAGCAAGGCAGGTCAGAGGCGACGGCACTTTGTAAATATCGCCGGTGTATGGGTCACAGCACAGAAAGGGATCTCTAGGATGTCCAAAGAAGATCACCATCTTCTTAGCACACACGCCCAGCCTCTGGGGGGGATTTTCTGCTGTGGGCACAACAGAGGAGCTGGAGCTGCTGCTGCTGCTGCTGCTGCTGCCGCCGCCGCCGCCGCCGCCGCCACCCCCGCTGGTGCCGCAGCCGCTGCTGCTGCCGCTGCCGCTGCCGCTGCCGCCCGCCGTGCTGCTGCTGCTGCTGGCGCTGCTGGTCTCTGGCTTGGGCACCAGAGACTTGCACAACTTGTCACCATAGCGCATCTGCAGGGCCCCTTCAATAAGGTCCAGACAGTACTTCTTCACTATGGTGTTGGTCAGCAGCCCTTCTAGGTAGTCCTTATTTTCATCGGTGAAGTGCGTCCAGCGGACACACTTGAAGACCTCCGCAGCATTGGGACCCCGCTCCTTGGGAGCCGCCTCCAACCACTGCACTGCCACATGACACACGGTCTGCTCCAGCTCTATGTTGAGACTATCCAGGCGCAGGATAGACAGCAACTGGGCGAGGGTCAGATCTGCCAGAGTCTCTTCCCGAATCGAACCCATCTGGCTGAGCTGCTTGAAATTGTGGGCTATAAAGGACTGGGCCTGCGATCGCAGCTTGCGATGGCCGAAGGCGTCGGCAAACTTGAAGATGGCAGTGCAGTTGGCCAGGTCAAGGCGGCGGGCTAGGAAGGAGGCACAGGCTTCCCGCACGTACTCGAGCTGTAACATGTCAGAGGCCGCGTAAAGGCGTTCCACGTTGGCTTCACTCAAGGACACGCGACCCGTGTAGCAGTAGTCGACCAGCACCTCGAAGGACTCGGCATCCACATCATGCATGGTCACGTTGGCCTGGTGGCTCTCGTACATGCCACCAGTGAACATGCTCTTGAAGTAGGGACACGCGGCAGCCAGCACGTTACGGTTGCAGGGGAAAAGGCGGCCGGTGCCAGGCCCGCTGCCAGGCGTCACCACCTCGATGGTCACATCACATAACAGCCGTGCGTCGTAGAAGGACTTCAGCTGTGCGAGGAGGGCTGCAGAATGAGCTGTGTCCTTTAGCTCCTCCGGGCCCGTGAAAAAAGCCGAAACCGTGGGCTTGTGGATCCTCTTGGGCCGCTTGCCGCCGCGGGGACTGGCCAGGCGGCGAGAGCGCGGAGCTTCTTCCCGGGACTGCATGGTGGAGATGGCGGCGGGGTACGAGGGCGAGAATGGGTGCAAGGACCGGGCTCTGGCTCCTCCTCGCCCTCTTCTCGCTGGCGCTAGACCGCGGTGTCTCCGGAGAGACTGCAGCACGGGTCCATTTACCTAATTCAGCGCTATGCCGCAGTGCCGCCTCCCTTTATCACGTAGGCAGTGCCTGACTCACCCTCTTCCAGTTCCGCGCCCTTTCTCCGCCTCAGCTCGCCTTACAGAACCCGCTGGACGGAACCGAGAGCCGCCACTGCCGCGCTGGCAATACCGGTAGGCGTCCAAGAGAACTACGGCTCCCAGGCTGCCTTTCGCGCCTCGAGGCATGCCGGGGCCCTCCAGACTCAAGGGGATAGGCGGATGGACAGAAGCCACTGTGCATGTTGGGAGTAGTAGTTTCGATAATATCGCGAGATTTATCGGCCGTTCATTGTTTCGGCTGACGGAGTTAGAAATCACTAATTTTCTTTCGTTCGTATTTATGGTTTAGAATTTTGGATTTGGAATCCAGATTGATCGCCTGTTCTCTAGTCATCGACTGTTTCGCTTCGCTCTCAGAACGGTTTTTAAAAATGTGAATAACGATAATATGTCATAGCGCTGTGTGACGACGACATGAATTGCGTAGGTTAAATAGGATGCTCTGAATAAATATTTGCGGATTAGATTAATAAAGTACTTACGCAGTACCTATAATGTAAAGGTTAGATAAGTTTTAGCTTTTCTTCTACGTTTGTGAAAAATCAAGCACCCGCTCTTGAGATTATGAGCCTGTAGGAAAAAAGTCAAAGCCCTGCAGGTTTCTGCAGAGATTCCACCCCTTCCTCGCCCCCGCCTTTTTGTAATAGATTTTGTTCCCTTTTTCAATTATTAGTTTCAGATGTACAATAAAATGATACAATAATTCTATACATTTCTCAGTGTTCATTAAGTGTACTCTTGATTCCCTTTATGTCTCCCCCCCCCAACCACCAGTTTGTTCTCTATATTTAAATCTGTTTTCTGTTGTTGTCTCTTTTCTTTATTCGTTAATAATTGATTTTTAAGATCAGTTTTAGGTGCTCCAAAACTGAGTAGAATTTTGTAGGGAGCCTCCATATACTCCATCTCCTTATAGTTTCTCCTATTATTAACACCTTGCCTTAGTGTATGTGTTGCTACAAGTGATGAACTTAACACTGGTACGTTGTTATGAATTAAGGTGGATCGTTTATATTAGATTTCACTCTTTGTGTTGTACAGTTCTATGGGTACTGAAAAAGGTATGTCATGTATCCACCATTACAGTGACATACAGAACAGTTTCACTGCTCTAAAAATCCTCTGTGTTCAATCTATTTGTGCCTCCTTCTCCCTGCCCTCCAACCCCCAGAAACCATTGATTTTCTTGCTGTCTAGGTAGTTTTAACTTTTCCAGAATGTCATATAGTTGGAATCATATAATGTGTGGCCTTTTTAAATATCTTCTTTCACTTAGCAGTATTCATTTCAGTTTCCTCCATGTCTTTTCCTCATTAAAAGCTCATTTCTTTTATCATTGAATAATATTCCATTGTGATTTACCACAATTTACTTATCCATTATCTACTCTATGACATTTCATTTGCTTTGAATTTTTGCAATTGTGAGTAAAGCTGCTATAAACACTCTTGTGCTGGTTTTTGTGTGGACATGTTTTCAACTTATTTCGGTAAATACCAAGGAGAGCAATTTCTGGATCCTAGGGTTAGATCATGTTTAGTTTTGTAAGGAATTACCAACATATTTTCCAAAGTGGTGGCTATACAGTTTCTGCATTCCCATCAGCAATTAATGCACATTCCTGTTGTTCCACATTCTTCCTAGCATTTGGTGTTGTCAGTGTTTTGAATTTTTGACCTTACAGATTTTAAACTTGCCTCTGGAAAAAATTCTAAAGTATATGATAGTATTTTAAACATTCACCAGTATCTGCAGGCCTGTTAAATTTTGATCTCAGAGAGCAGTATATAAGGATTATGTCAAACCATGTAAATCAGGAATATAAATGATGCTTCGGTGGTCTCACAAAGTCAGTATTTCATGTTCAGGAAGCAGTGCAAAAGTATTTCCATTAACTTCTTAATGTAGTCCAATATACCGCCTTACACTCCCACCCCTAAATCAATGGAAGCAACTGGAATTCTGGTTACTGAGGATAATTTTAAATAAAAATATTTCCACAAAGAGACCTTGTTCTACTCAGGATTCTTAGAACTCAGCATCATACATACTCAACCATTCCTTGAATTAATCTAGTCTATGTTTTATCAAAATGTCATAAATTTGTATTTATCAACATTGTTTCAGTATACAACCTCAAAATAAATTGTGCTCAGTCACTGAGTTTTAACTTCTTCATGTATGCCCTCAACAGCATTATTTGCCTTCAATTGCTTTTCACAAAATCCAAAATGTTAGACACTGTGCTCTCAGGCCTACAGGAGCATTGTTCAGTAGAATTTTCTGTGATGATGAAAATGTTCTGAATCTACAAGCCAGAGAGAAGCCTAGAACAGATCCTTCCCTCACAGCTTCAGAGAAACTAACCCTGCTGACATCTTCATCTGGGACTTAAAAAGTAGATGATAAATTTAAACATTACTTGCCTTTGTTTACATCTTTTTCTGCTTCACTAGTACCTCTCACTACAAAGCATGGCTTAGTGCTTAGTTCCAGGGGTCCACTCATCTTTCTGGAAGAGATTTGCTCCCCCCAATGCTTCACCCTTGAAGTCCCTTACTCTGTACCTATGTATATTTGCCTTTTTAGGACTCATTGAACACCAGATTTTTTTTTTTTTTCTCCTATGAAAAGGCCCAAATACGTAAGTACAAACTATGTTAACTGTAATACCTGACTCCCTTTGGGCAGCTCACTCCTCTGACATAGGCCAAGTCTGGGAGGCCAAACCTTTGGAAGTAGAAATACATCCTTCTGTGCCACGCCCAAGATTACCAAGACATACTTAAAACTAGAAGCTCTCCAAAATTTTCACCCTAGGATTCAAGGCTTTGTTGACACATCTTGTAATAATCCCCCCCTCCCCCAGTAAAGAATCCTAATGGCAAGGGATACTGATTAGTTTAACATTTGTGAGCAATAAACTAGCTAAACCCAGTTTCCTCTAGTTCCTAACCCCAAAAGCCTATATGCAATCCCACACTACTCACTTCACAGTTATCAACTTATGTTCTGCTTCCCCCTGCCCCCGACTATACCCCTTTACCCTGATTCAAATATCTTTTGGGCCATCAGATGGAAAAAAAAAAAAAATCAACAATACGCATGGCCTTCCATGCCTCAGGGGTTTCCTGAAGCCAGTAATTATTTCTCTCGGACTCTCTGCAAACCTGAGAAATTTAACCTTTCCGTGTAATTCTCTCCTTATCCATCATGCAGATGACTGTCTTCTCTGCTCACCTGATTTTAACAACTTGTTTATTACAAGCCTTTGCCCACAACAGACAGAAGGTTTCTAAAAACACAATGCAATGATTCAGCCCGCTCAAGAGCAGTAGCTAGGACACGTTACCTCCCGTGAAGGGACGACTCTGTCCCCTGAATATCTTAGCACCATCAATAATTTCCCTTTCCCTGAGACCAAAAGGCAACTCTGAGGATTTCTAGGATTAGTTGGCTAATTGCTAGAACCAGACCCCTAGCTTTATGCTGTTGCCTCTCCCTTGCATGCCATGACTGAGAAAACAATGCCATTCTCCCTAATTGGGACTCTCCTTCCACGTCGGCATTTGAAAACCTCCCTATCTGTTTCTCTCACTTTTAGACTCTTCAATTGCTCATTACCTTTTTCCCTTCTTTTACAACAAAAGAAGGACATTCATTCCTTGTTTTCAGGATGGTTAGAAGCTTTTCTTTGCAAACAGGCTACTGCCACAAGTGTAGCTAAGCTGCCACCAGAAAGAATTTTCCCCATTCTGGAATCCCTTTGTTCCTCTCTAGTGATAGAGAAATTCACTTCAATGGTAAGGTTATTCAGGATATTCGACAAGTACCCACACTGCTACAAAAATTTCTCTATTCTCTACCTCCCTCAATCCTCTGGGAAAAACAAAACAAAACAGCAAAACAAACACAATGGTTCTCTTAAATTCAAACAAATTTGTCATTGTTTAATTCGTTTGTTTGAAGGCGCTCTTAATTTGACCGATCCAACACCTGTGCTTAAATACTGCTAATGTCTTATTAAACACACTCATTTATCATCAACAGGCCAGGTTTCCTTTGCCACCACAGCCCTTACATGATCTTCAAATTGGAGATTTCATCTTCTGCAAAGACACCACCAAAAAACCAATCTTGATTCGAAGTGGAAGGGATCTTACCCTGCGTCTTACACACCAAGACTGCTACAAAACTACAAGGGATGTGACACGAGACTTTATATCTCACAATTAAAAAATGCAAGACCAGTCAGGTTTCACATATCAGGAGCTTGGAATCCACCACTCTGCCTAATAACAAGTAAAAAAGCTGAACAGGCTGAAAATCAACAACTCTTCTTGGAATCATAAGCAAGAGGAAAGCACAGGGCAAACAGCAGCTTAAGACCGAAGAGAGGTGAATAATACAGGGAGTCGAGGCTTACCGGAGCAGAGGTCCAGGAGCGGAAACTGCGGCGGGAACCAGTGCCAAGGTGGAAAAACTGGAAATATGCTTGAGGGATTGCTGAGGGTTCAGTGTGGGCAACTCTAGAGTCAACAGCCCCAGAGGACCCGGTCATGGGTGGGGGCCGGGCACTGGGCACAATGTGTGAGATTTACCTCCGGGACCTTGACCAGTCCTCACAGCAAATATAGGGAAAAAGCCCCTCGTACTTCTGAAGGGAGAGAGGAAAGGCAGCCCTTTTTAAATACATCAGAGCCCTCTGTTCTTAACAAGGATCCTTTTCAGGAAAAACTAGTTAGTCAGAGCCTCACCTGCTGGGGAGGGAAAACAATTTAAACACAAGAACTTTTAAAGCTCACAGTTCAGAGGTATAAGCTCACTGAAAGACTGAAACCTAGTCATAGATCCCGTCCCCTCTGCCTACTCCTCACCCCCATATTACTACGGGCTACCTTCCAACAGTTCCTCACACATCATGTCTGGCTATGAAGAAAGTTAAAAATTTGAAAAGACAGAGCAAATGTATTGTTTTGTTTTTAAGATTTTATTTATTTATTTGAGAGAGAGAGCATGAGAGCAAGCGAGAGGGGAGAGGCAGAAGGAGAAGCAGACTCCCTGCTCAACAGGGAGCCGGATGCGGGACTTGATCCCAGGACGCTGGGGTCATGACCTGAGCTGAAGACAGGCTTAACCGACTGAGCCAGACAAGTGTCCAAGTGTATTTTTTTTATGTTGAATGCTTTTTTTTTTTTTTTGGCATTTGAGCGTAGTTCACACAAGGTTACATTATTGTATTTTTTTTAATTGAAGTACTGTTGGCCCATAATGTTAGTTTCAGGTGTCTAGAGCAAACGTATTTAATAAGATAATTTGAAGAGACAAGAGCAAGCACCAGAACCAGACATGGCAGGGTTGTTGGAATTATCAGACGAGGGCTTGAAAACAACTATGCTAAGTGCTCTAAGGATAAAGTAGACAGCATGCAAAAACTGATTGGGCAATGTCAGCAGAGAAGTGGAAATCCTAAGGAAAAAACAGAAAGGAATGATAGAAGTTCCAGTTCAAGATAGTGATATTGGAAGATTCTGAAATCACCTTCTCCCCTGGACAGACTGAATGTAGAGCTATATATGGAACAATTTCCTCTTAAAAAAAAAAAATCCAAAAAACTAATGGACTGACCCCTCTATGCCCCGTGGATGAGAGGGAAACCACATGGAACTGGATAAGAAGGCTGAGAACAATCTTGCCATAAATTCCTACTGGGAGAACACCCAATTGCAAGGCAACTCAGAAAGCTAGAGCTTCTCCATGGGGAGTGAAGGGTTCGCACCCCACCTTTTAAGACTACCAACTGAGATGAGCCCCCAAACATCTAGCTTTGAAGACCATCAGGACTGCCATCCACAAGACCCAAAGGGCTACAGGAACTGAGGAATATTATTTTTTTTTTTGAGATTTTTTAGCATTTTCATTTATTTATTTGAGAAAGAACATAAGCACAAGTGGAGGAGGGAAAGGGAGGGGAGAAGCAGACTCCCCGCTGAGCAGGGAGTCCCATCTGGGGTTCCATCCTAGGATCCTGAGATCAATACCGGAGCCCAAGGCAGACGCTTAAATGAGTGAGGCACCCAGACGCCCCGGAGGAATGGTTCTTAAAGGGCTCACATGCCATTCACCCTTCCCGGGGCCCAGGGCAGAAGCAGCCCTTTGGAAAGTACCTGGACTTTATTGGAAAGAGATTCATTTGCTGATTTTAAAGCACTGGTCAGAGGGGCAGGAGCCTGACGGGATACTCTCCAGGGACAGAGAGTATGGGTGCCATCTTCCCGCTCTCCGTCTGCCTTGCTGGAGCCACCAGGCACCATTTCCCCCCCTTTCCGGCAGGTGCCATCATTATGCTCCACTAGGTGCACCCTGTGGAAATTAATAAAAGGAAAACTCGTTTAAAATGGAGTCAGGAGGCCAGCGGAAGAGGGCTCTGCCCTACCACTCCTAGTCAATCCCAGGGGATATACTACTTCATTTACTCTCCCAGCAGGAGGAAAGGAGGTCTCTTGGGGCGGGGCGGGGGGTGGGGGTGGGGGGTTCAACAGTCCCAGCAATGAGAGACAGCCACAACTTAGCCAACGAAAATCCACTATACTTCCAGCTCTTGGTTTACGCCAATGGACTTTCTGTTTATAACAGCCCCTCCCAACTCCTCCCTTTCCTCTATAGAAGAGCTTCCTCTCCCTTTGTTCTCCAGAGCTGCCTATGGTTTTAGCCTAGCCGGCTTGTCTTCCATTGCAGTTCTCTGCCATTTCTGAAAAAAACAAAACAAAACAAAAAAGCCCCGCTATCTTTTGCTGTTAATATAACTGGCAGTTTTATTGTCAAGGTTAATAGCTCCGTCTCCTGCGTTCTCACTCTGTCTTGCTAAAGCCGGCAGGCGCCATCTTTTTTTTCCCTTTTCATTTTTTCCCCTCTTCTTTGTTCATTTGTTTGCTGGGTGCCCCTTGATCACCTGGCTGTGGAGGCCAGAGGGGCTTGCATTCCTGGGTCCCAAGGGACTGTAACAACCAGAGAGACCGTTGTTGGCAGACTCCCTCTCCCAGAGCACTGCAGAGAGAGCAGACTGAAACACACGCTCGGGCTTTCTGAGAAGGAGGCCTCTTTGCTCTGTCTAGGAGCTGTGGCCTAAGGACGCAAGCCCGCTTCTGGTCTGGCACACTTAAGAGGGACCTGTGGAGCTACCCCCCAGGGAGCAGAGACCAGGGGATGCAGTGTTTGTGCTCCCATTCTGCCCCGCCCTCCAGCTCACTGGTCTCTTCCAGAAAGAACCTTAAACACTTGTCTGGTGCCCTGATTTTTGCAGCTGCAGCCAAGGAGCCACCCCCCCGCCTGGCATTGCCTGGCCCCTGCCCCCGCATTGCCTGGCTCCAGGGGCCAACAGGGCTTAGGACTGTGGATCCCACAGGGCTGTAACTAACCACCGAGAAAGACTTCTCAAACAGCTACGATCCCCAACCAGAGGCAACAGACTCGGGGAGCTCAGTCTTTCAGTGACGGAGGCCTTATCATAGTTGCAGCCTGAGGGCCAGGCTTCTAATTAAATTACATCTGAGAGCTGACTGTAAACCTTTCCTGAGCCTATGGAGAGCAGGCACTGTTTTTGCACTCCCCCCCCATCCTTCCACCCCCACCCCACACACCCTCCACCCCACCCCACCCCAGAATGCCAGCATCACAGAGAGGAGCTCTCACGTTTCTGATACCCAGCTTTTACTTCAGGTACCTGGCTTTGGAGGCCAGTAGGCTTTGCGGTCCTGGTTTCCGTGGGACTGTAAAAATTGGACAGATGGCTTTTAGCAGTCTGCTACCCTCAGGGCACTGCACAGACAGCAGTCCGAAACACTGAAAAAAAAAAAAATTAACTAGATGTAAAATTGAGGGGGGCACCTGGTTGGCTCAGTCAGTAGAATATGCGACTCTTGATCTCAGGGTGGTGAGTTCAAGCCTCATGTTGGGTGTAGAGACTAAAAGAAAGAAAAAGAAAGAAGAAGAAGAAATAAGATTGATATGCCAAGAGAGAAGAGAATATAAAATTATATAAAATTCACTTCAATACCTATTAGTAACTGATAGGTCCAGCAGGTAGAAAATCAGTAAGGATATATAGTAGTACTCTCTTATGCATGGTTTTGTTTTCGAGGGTTTCATTTTTAAAAAAAAATTATTTGCCAGAGAGAGAGCACAAATAGGCAGAGCAACAGGCAGAGGGAGAGGGAAACACAGGCTCCCTGCTGAGTAGGGAGCACGATGGGGGGCTCGATCCCATGACCCTGAGATGACCTGAGCCGAAATCAGATGCTTAACCAATGGAGCCACCCCGGTAGGTGTCGCTTGCTATGGTTTCAATTACTTGCAGTTAACTGTGGTCTGGAAGCAGAGGAGCCTCCTTCTGACCTATCTCAGAGCCTCAGTAGTAGCCTCGCATGCCACCATGATGCCTGTGTTACTCATCTCACGTCGTCTCATCACATACACGTTTTATCATTTCCCATCCCCAGAGGAAGGATGAGCACAGTACAGTAAGATATTTTGAGAGAAAGATCACATTCATATAGCTATCGTTACAGTACATTGTTATAATTGTTCTAGCTTATTATTATTGTTATGAGTCTCTTACTGTGCCTAATGTATGAGTTAAACTCTCGTAGGTATGTGTGTATAGGAAAAAGCAGTCTCCATAGGTTTGGTAGTATCTGCTTGATCAGGCATCCACCAGGGATCTCGGAACGTAGCCACCATGAATAAGGGAGAACTATTTAAGTTGAACTGAAGGGCACCATCAATCGGCTAGATCTGAATTGATATTTGACATTTGAAGAATGCTACATCGGCAACAGCAGAATATACATTCCTCTCAAATTCACATGGAATGTTCGCCAAGATAGACCACATTCCGGGCCGTAAAACACACCTTAACACACTTCAAAGAACAGACATCACGTAAAGTGTACTCTCAGACCACATGGAATTAAACTCAAAATCAGTAACAGGAAAACACCTGGAGAACCCCAAGGTGTGTCTGTAAGGGTTAAACAACACACGTCCTTCCTCCCACTCCTCAGCTTTACTGCAGTATGATTCACAAATAAAAATTACGTATATTAAGGTTATACAGTATGATTTTTTTAAAGGTGTATAACATGATGATTTAAGATCTTTTGTGTAGTTAGTTAATCCATCCATCAGTTTACATTGTTACCTTTAAAAAATTTTTTTTTGTCCTGAGGACGTGTAAGATCTACTCTTAGCAGATTCAAGTATAAAGTACAGTATTATTAACTATAGTCACCATGCTGTACATTAGACACCTGGGACTTACTCATCTTACAGCTGAAATTTCATGCCCTTTGACCAACCTCTCTCTATTTCCTCACCCCTAGTCACTGACAACCTCCATATATTCTCTGGTTTTATGAGTTTGAGCTTTTTACATTCCACATATAAGTGATCAGACAGCATTTGACTCTCTGTGCCTGGCTTATTTCACTTAGCATAATATCCTCCAGGTTCATTCATGTTGTTGCAAATGGTAGGATTTCCTTCTTTTAATGGCTGAAAAATATTCCATTATATACATATACCGCATTTTCGTTATTCACACATCAGTGGATACTTAGGCTGTAGCCTTATCTTGGCTCTTGTGAATGATGCTGTAATGAACGTGGGAGTCTGGATATCTCTTCAAGATATTTATTTGATTTTCATTGGATATATACCCGGAAATGGTATTGCTGGATTATACAGTAGTTCTATTTTTAATTTCTTGAGGAATCTCCATATAGTTTTACATATGGCTGCACCAACTTAAATTCCCACGAATAGTGCTGAAAGTTTCTCTTTTCTCCACATTCTTATTACCAACACTTGTTATCTCTTGTCTTTTTTTGTGATTTATTTATTTATTTGAGAGAGCGAGAGAGCACATGTGTGTGAGTGAGGGGAGGGGCGGAGGGAGAGAATCTTTAAGCAGACTCTCCACTGAGTGCAGAGCCCAAAGCGGGGCTCAACCCCATGACCCCTGAGATCATGACCTGAGCAGAAACCATGAGTCGGACGCTTAACCAACTGAGCCACCCAAGTTCCCCATCTCTTATCTTTTTGATACTATCATCCTAACAGGTGTGAGGTGATATCTCATTGTGGTTTTGATTCTTTTTTCCTGATGTTAATTATGTTGACTTAATTAATTATGTTGACTAGAAGTGGTAAGTGTGGACACTCTTATACTTAATCTTAAAGAAATCATCTAACTTTGACCATTAAGTGTAATGTTAGCTGTGGACTTGTCATGTATGGCTTTTGTTATGCGAGGAGCATTTCTTCTGTGCCAATTTGGGAAAAGCTTTTATCATGAAAGGATCTTCAATTTTGTCAAATGTTTTTTAGCATCGAGATGATCACGTGATTTTAATCCTTCATTTTGTTAATGTGATGAATCACATTTATTGATTTGCCTATGTTAAGCCAAACTTGAATCACAGGGATAAAGCCCTCCTGATTATGGGGTGTTTTTCTAGTCTCTTTTATTTAGTTCTGCTACAATCTTTCTTCTTTTCTTCTGCTGTTATTGGATTTAGTTTACTCTTTTTTTTAGTTCCTTGAGATGTAAAGTTTGGTTGTTCACTTGAGACTTTCTTTTTTCTTAATGTAGACATTATTGTGCTAAACTTCCCTGTTAGAATGGCTTTTGCTGCATCTCACAAGTTTTGGTATGTTGTTTCTATTCTCATTTGTTTCAAAATATTTTGGCTTTTCCTTTGATTTCTTCTTTGACCCACCAGTAGTTCAGAAGTATATTGTTTAATTTTCACATATTTGCGAATTTACCAAATTAACCTCCTGTTATTGATTTCTAGCTTCATACTATTGTGGTAAGGATAAATACTTGATAACATTTCAATATTTTTGATTTTTAAGAGTTACTTTGTGGCCTAACATATGATCTGTGCTAGAGAATGTTGTATGTGCACTTGAGAAGAATGTATGTTTTGCTGGTATTAGATGGAACATTTTTTTGTCTGTTAGGTCCGTTTGGTATAGTATTGTTTACACTTGCTATTTTACTGATCTTCTGTCTGGGTGATCTATCCATTGTTGATAGTGGAGTATTAAAATCCTGTACAATTATTTTATTGCTGTTCTTTTCTCCTTTTAGCTGTGTTAGTATTTGCTTTATATATTTAGGTGCTCCTATGCTGGGTGTATAAATATTTATAATTATTATATCCTCTTGATGAATTGACCCTTTTATCACTGTGTAATGACCTTACTTGTCTCTTGTTACCCTCTTTCACAGCCAGTCTATTTTGTCTGATATAAGTGTAGGTATCCCTGCTCACTTTTGGCTGCCATTTTCTTGGGCTATCTCTCTCCATACCTTCAGTTTTCCCTTATATGTGTCCTTGAAGCTAAAGTGAGTCTCTTGTAGATAGCATATCATTGGAATTTGTTTTTTACCCATTTAATCTTTCTATATTATTTGTTTGGAGCATTTATTTAAGTAATTTTTAAAAAAGATTTATTTATATATTTAAGAGAGAGTGGGTGTGTACGAGCAGGGGAAGGGGCAGAGGAAGAGGGAGAAAGAGAATCTCAAGCAGACTAGCCACTGAGCGCAGAGCCTCACGTGGGGCTCGATCATGACGTGAGCCAAATCAAAAGTCTGACACTTAACCGACTGAGCCACCCAGGCACCCCTGTTTAAGTAGTTTTTGGTATGTAAGGGCTTACTATTGCTGTCTTACTGTTTTCTGACTTTCGTATTTCCTTAATTCTTTACTTCCTCTCTTGCTGTTTTTCTTTATGATGTATGACTTTTTTTTTAATCTTTTGTGCTATCTGCTACATGTTTTTCCTTTGTGGTTACCGATGAGCTTACATATAATATTTTCTAGTTATAACATCCAGTTTTAAGCTGATAAAAACTTCAACTGCATACAAAACTCTGTACTTTTACTAATACATCCCCATTTTAGATTATTAATATTACAATATACATTTTTAAAATATTGTGCATCCATTATCAAATTATGTGTAGTTATTTTTAGTACATTAATTTTTAAAGCTTTTAACTAGGGTTGAAAGTAATTTATGCACCACCATTACAACATTAGAAAATTCTGATTTGGACTATTTAGCTTTATTATTGAGTTTTATATAATTAGATGCTTTTCACTGTTTTTCATTGCTAATTTCATTTCCATTTCACTATGAAGAACTCCCTTTACCATTTCTTGTAAGGCAGGTCAGGTGGTGATGGTGATAAAGTCCCTCAGCTTTTGCTTGTTTGGGAGTTCTCTGTTTCTCAGAACAGTTTTCTGGGAATAGTATTCTTATTTAGCAAGTTTTTTGCTTCAATATTTTGAATATATTATCAGATACTCTCATGGCATGCAAGATTTTTACTGAGAAATCTGCTAATATTTATGGGACTTCTTGTATATTATGAGTCAGTTGCTGCTTTCAAAATTCTCTATTTTTGACTTTTGATAATTTAATTATAATGTGTCTTGGTGACCTTTTCAGGGTCATACTATTTAAGGATATTTTGGACTCACGTACCCAGATGTCCATTGCTCACCCTGAATTTGGGAAGTTGTCAGCCAGTATTTTTTTTTTAACTTTTTTATTACTATATTTTTGTTAAATTTCTGTGTAATTTTTTCCCTGCAAGACTGGGTGTTGGTAGCACTGTTGTAGTTTAACTTCAATCCCAAATTCCATGAAATAGAAATCAGCACTAAAGCTTTAGAGGGGAGGGAGGGAGGCAGGCCAAGGAGTAAACAGAGTTTGACTAGAAAAAAAGAAGAGGGTATGTGTAGTGGGAATTCCCAGGCAAGGCCATTCCTTGAAAGATGGGGTTGGCAGGAAGCTTACCTCAGGAAGGAGAGGGAAGAAAGATCCCCTATTGGGTCCCCCTCTTCCTAAAGTTTCCTGTCCCTAGGGGAAAGCTATTAACAGGAATCAGCCACAACCTCAAACAGGGCTCTCCACCCACCTCTCACCCTGGTTTGACTCCCACCTCTACCCTGCCTGGAAAGTGTGTGAGACATTGGCTTCCTTTGATCCTGCTTTCTGTTGAAGATGCTGATGCGATGGGGGAAGGGATATAACCCACTTAGAGACTACTAAACTTGTCACACCTTCTGCTGCTCTGTGAGTTCCTGTTATCTAGGCTGGTTGTGTTTCCTAGAAATGCCTCCCCCCAGCCCCATGCCCCAACTGCCAGAGTTTTGGAGAGTGGGGTCCTAGCTCAAGTGCCTCTAACCCTGTGCAGTAGAAAGATCTTCTTTAGGCCCCCTTAGAAATCTAATCAAAGGCTGTAAGTGAGTCCAAACCAACCAAATAAACTTTAGGGGGAGAGAGGAGGACGGGAGAGGTCAGTGGGGAGACATGACTGCATTGGACTTTTTCTTTCCTTTACACGTTGCTGTTGACACCGGCCATTATTTTTTGAAATAGACTTTCTGTCCTTTGTCTCTCTCTCTCCACTCTTCCTAGGATCCTCGTAATGAGGAATGCAGTGCTCCAGCACGATCACTGCACTGGTTGCTGTGAGTTCTTCCCTTCTTCTTTTTTTCTAGTTGACCCAATTTTGTGTAGCCCTGCCAATTCCCGGGGTGTTCCATGTGAGGTGGGTTAGGATGCTGCATATCAACCTCAGGCTCTCTTTTCTCCACTGGAGAACCATGGACCCAGGGGAATCCTGTCAGTGTGGCAGTGTGCCAGCCTGAGGGAAGGGCAAATTGGTCAAAGTGAAACCACCCCTCTTAGCCTTCTAATCTGGCCTCTCTCAGTTTTTGTTATTCGGGGGTGCTTCATCCACACCCCTGTATTCTACAATTTTCACACTGATGTTATTTTCTGTGAAGAGTTGCTTGTTGGTCTCTTTGTAACAGAGACTAAAACCTAGGACTTCCTTTCCTGCTGTCTTGTTTTCACAGTGGAAGTACTGGCATTGGCTCAAATGTGATTTAATTATCTTTGAACTGAGAAAAAAATGAGGAAAAATAAATGAATACTTTCTTCACAGAAGGATATCGACTAATAAGCACAGGAAGAAAGATGGAGTTAGAAAGTCACCATTTACAACGTCAGTATAAGAGTTGAGTCAGGCAATGATTGTTAGCAGATGCGAAAATCATGAGATTAAAGTTTTGGGGGTAATTCTTGTTGAAAAATGAGTTACACTCAAATTCAGCATCTTTAAGATAAGCAATGTTTATTATCCTGCAGTTGCTGCAGATCAGAAATCCAGGAGGGATTTAGCTGGGTGGTTCTGGCTCAACTTTACTCATGACCTATTGGCCAGAACTGCATTCATCTCAAAACTCTACTTGTGGTTTAAGATCTGCTTCATTATCAGCCTTCAGGTCCTTAAGAATTGTTGGAATGAGGCCCTCAGATTCTCCCCATGCCATACTACTCCAGCATGAGTGATGAGACAGAGAGATAAGGAGAGAGGTGGAAAATACTTCAGGTTTTTTTCATAACCCAATCTTGGAGGAGACATCTCACCACTACTGTCATATCTTGTTGTTAGCAGAGAGGCTATAAGTTCAGTCCACACTCAAGGGGAAGAGTTTACACAAGTACCTAGCATGAGCAGAGATCATGCTCTGGGGTAATCTCAGAAGCTGCCCGTCACATCAAGGAACCAAATGTTTGTATGATGCCACAGATTGCATACTAATTATTAATGGGGAAATGAACAATTACAACAAAGAGACATGACAGTTATCTTAGTGATTAAACTTAGCATCACTAATAGTGAGACTTCCTGTATTTGTTCTTACAGATGTGATATACTAGGAACTTCTCGACACTATTTATGAAAATCTTGTCGAATGCTTTTAACCTGAATCTAATCATTAAGTCTAATTTAATTTATACTATTAATTTATTAATATTATATTATAAATTATATATTAAATATATATATATTAAATTATAATATCAAGGGGATGGATGAAATTTACTGGATTATTCAGGATATGCCAGAGAAATAAAACCAATAGGATATCCATATATATGAAGAGATTTATTAATAAGGAACTGGCTCATGCAAATATGGGGGCTAGTAAGTCTCAGGATCTGCTTTCTACAAGTCTGACACCCAGGAAAGCTGGTGGTGTATGTAGTTCCAATTGGACTCAAGATATGAGAGCAACCAGGAGCAACCATTGGTGCAAGTCCCATTACGGGAGCAGAAGACCAATGTCCCAGTTCAGTCAGGGCAGAGTGAACTGTTCCTTCCTCTCCTTTTTATTCTATTCAGGCCCTTCATGGATTGTATAATTCCCACCCACATTGGAAAGGCAATCTGCTTTACTCAGTCTACCAACTCAAATGCTAATCTCCTCTGGAGATTAAACACCCTCACAGAGAGAAACACCCTCACAGACACACCCAGAAATAATGGCACCCTGTGATCCACTCAAGTTGACACATAAAATTAAACATCACAATTACCAACACCTAAGGAAGCAGCCAGACAAATCCAGAACGTAGACCATTCTATAAACCATTTTGCTGGATTGTTAAAAAGCCAATGCCATGTGGAAAGAAAATTAGAAGAACTAATCTAGAAAATAAAACCATGCAACCAAACGCAATGCATGAGTCCTAATTAGATTCTGGACTGGACAAAATGAATATATATGTATATATATACAGTAGACCCTTGAACAATGCAGGGCTCAGGGGTGCTGACTTCCCACACAGTTGAAAATCCGCATATACTTTTGACTCCCTCCAAAAACATAAGTACTAATAGCCTACACTGTCCCAAAGCCTTATCAATAACATGGACAGTCAATTAAGAAATATTTTGTATGTTATATGTATTATATGCTGTATTATTACAATAAAGAAAGCTAGAGAAAAGAAAATGTTATTAAGAAAATCATAAGGAAAATACATTTACAGTACTGTACTGTAAAAAATCCAGGCAGAAGTGGACCCATACAGTTCAAACCCATGTGTTCAAAGGTCAACTGTGGGGTGCCTGGGTGGCTCAGTTGGCTGGGCGTCTGCCTTCAGCTCAGGTCATGATCCCAGAGTCCCGGGATCAAGTCCCACATTGGGCTCCCAGCTCCACGGGGAGTCTGCGTCTCTCTATGACCTTCTGCCCTCTCATGCTCTTGCTCTCTCTCTCTCTCTCTCCCTCAAATAAATAAATAAAATAAAATCTTTAAAAAAAAAAAGATCAACTGTGTTTACACACACACATATGAAGAGGGAGGGAATATAGGGAAAGAAGAAAAGCAAATGTAGAAAAAAAATTAATAGTCATTATATCTATGTGTGGCATATATAATGTTCATTGAAGAATTCTTTAAACTTTTTCGTATGCTTGAAATTTTTCAAAAATAAAAATTTGGTGAAAATATCTCTCATCCAAATAATTCCACTGGGCTTAAAATAGTTTCAGCTTGTCTTTCCTGGTATATATTTCCTCTGTGGGAAATGCCTAAAATAATCGTTTCTCTTACTTGCTCAAAATCATTTCTCAGAACAATTACTACATACATCATGCCACATTGTTGTGCAGTTATTTTTATAAGAACTGAATTGGAAGCTCCTGAAGGAAAGGACTGTTTTACTTTCACTGCCATTTCTATAAACCTACACAGTAGACAACTCTTATTAGACCATCTGTTGCTGCTCATTCAATTAAGGCAAAGAAAAACAAGAATTAGAAGCTAAGCTCAGAAGTAGAGATAAGCCAACACTTTAAATATGGTGTATTCGTTGCAGAACTCATTCAACTCTCAAAGAAGCTTATAATCTGTATGCTCATGATTGAGTGACTCAGATTCTTCATAATTTGTAAAGACTCTTTTAAAATAAAAGTGGCCCTCTTCTTCCCAACTTGATCTATAGATTCAAGCGATTCCATCCAATTAACCAGCAAGTTATTTTGTGATTAATGACAAACTGATTATCCGGGGAGGGACATTCGCATCATGCCAGTGTAAGACATCCATCTGTTTGTCTCCCTTTCAAACAACTAAAGACATATCCGTCCATAAACAAAAATGACTCTGCGGGAGGCACTGTGGGATCCAGCAGCACATGCCAGGGGATCTTGGGGTACTCTTGCCCACCTGCACATGCAGTAATATCCAGACAGCCCTCGGAAGGGACTGCAGAAAGAGGAAAAGCCAGCAAACCTGCTTCAGAGCCTCAGGCTGCACCTGGAGAAAAACCTGGAGAGTGCTGACTTGGGCAGAAACCCACGGATAATAGAGACTTTGTAGAAGTCCAGCCTTCCTAAGAGGAGATTTGAACTCTCTGTTGCAGTAGGAATAAATAAATAATAAGTAAGTAAGTAAATACAATACAATACAATACAATAAAGTTATGAGCTTGGACTCACTGGGGAGAATAAGAACATTTCCAGTGCCACCAGTCCCCCAAGGTAACACTACATGGGATGGGACTAGTTGGCAACGATCACCCCTGTGGGAAAAGAGAGAGCGGCGAATAAATGCCAGGCTTCTCTTGCCGTGAGGTATGCTGCCCGAGAAACCCGTTTCTCTCTAGCAGCACCCAGAGTACTGAGGCAGGACCTCCATGACTCCGGGGAGGGAGATTGGGAAAGATGCTGATAAGAATATCTAAGGGCATTAAAGGAACACAGTTCTTGTTGACTGCACTCAGGATTTCAGCAGGAATTCCACCCTTAAGCCTCTGGAAGAACCTTGCCCTAGGATCCCCTACTGGGCCCACAGGCACCACCAATGCCCTGTGCGCTAAACCTACACTTGCCCCAAATCTGCAGCTGGCTCTTTAGGTGTGCTCCTGAGTGTGATGGTGAGAGTGAGCTCTCCAGTAAACTGAATGTCTCAGACAAAATAGACCAAGGTCTATGCGCAAGGGGAAAAGCACAGTCTTGAGCTGTATGTCCACCCTCCGGAAAAAAAAGGAAAGGTTTGTAGAAACTGGCCTGGTGAGTTTTAAGAACCAGAGAAGACATAAAAGCTTAAGAAATATGTTATAAGAGGGAGCAAGTAGTGTGGAGCAGTTGTATCCGTACAAAATCTGAGAAAAGCCCTCTAGATAGAACAGGACTAACAAATAGCAAATCTCACCCGAAAGTAAGTCACAAAGATTTGAGAATTTGCTGCTGCTTCGAATATGAAAGCAGCAATGCAAAACTACAAGGAATATAAAGAATCAAGGAAACACATCATCGAAAACAATCAAACAAACAAAAAACAGGTCTCCAATAACCGAACTCAAAGGCACAGAACTTCGTGATCTAACTGATAAAGAATTCAATATAGCTGTTTTGAGGAAACTTCAATGAGCTACAAGAAAATACAGAAACGCAATTCAATAAAAGGAGTAAAATAATACATGAACAAAATGAGATATTTAACAGGGTGAAAATACTTTCAGAAAGAACCAAACAGACATTTTGGAGCTGAAAAAAAAATCAATGAATAAAATTCAAAAATGCGATAGTATCTATAGCATAGTAGACCAAATGGAAGAGGGAATAAATGATGTAGAAGATAAGAACTTTGAAGCAAGCTCATCAATGGAAAACAAAGAATAAACAAAAAAAAAAAAAAAAATGAAGAAAGCCTGTGTGGTAAATAGGACTCCATCTAAAGTAGAAATACTAGAATAATCAAGAGTTGCAGAAGGAGAAGAGTGGGGAGAGAGGGGGGAAGAGGACTTCAACTGTCTCCAGTTGTTCTCAGTCTGTACTTTCTAATTGATTAAGTTCTTTTTTCCAGCTTATCTTTTAACTCAGGCAAAAGACCTGGCAGCCAAGGCATCCCGTGACAAGTAACAAAACTACCCCTTCAAGGAATAAAGACCCCATGTGATTGACCCCAAGACAATGATCAACCTGACCTTTACTGCCCAGCTGCACGTCCCCATCAAACTTTATCCCATATTTTTCTTATATAAACCTGGAGGTATTTCCAGCATTCTGGAGACAGCCTTTGAGATGCTAGTCTGCTATTTTCCCAGGGTTGGCCTCATCAAAATAAATTCCTTTCTTGTTTCACCACCACTCGTCTCTCTGCCTTTGGATGTGTCAGCGGTGAAGGGCTGAACACAGTCTGTTGGGACCCCCAGAGCCAGGTGTTCTTGCAGCCTTGGGCCCTGGTTACAGGGACAGGAAATTTATTTAAAGAAATAACAGCAGAGAACTTTGCAATTCTGGGAACTTTGCAATTCTGGGAAGAGAATTAGACATCCAAGTACATGATGACAATAGATCACCCCATTATCTCAATGCGAAGCAAACTGTCCACACTATAATAAAACTGTCAAAAATGAAAGATCAGAGGAGCCTGGGAAGACGGCAGAGTAGGAGAATCCTAAACTCACCTTGCCTCACAGATACACCTAGGTAATAGTCACTTCAGTGCAGCTAACCCAGATAACACCCCAAAGACTGGCAGAACAGACTCTCCACAGTCAATTGTGGAGAAGAGGCCGCATCAGAAAGAGTAGGAGGGGTGGCGGTAGAGATGAACCAAACTCTCCCATGAGACTAACCACAAATAGGAGGGACACCACAAGCATGGAGAAGGGAGAGGGATAGACCTTACATTGGCTACCCTAGTAACAGGGGACCTGCACTGGGAAGATGAGTCCCCATAACATTTGGCTTTGAAATCCAGTAGGGCTTAACTTCAGGAATTTGTATAATTAGTGAGGCTTAACTTGGGGTACTTTAAAGATGAACAGCTCAGGGAGAGCCAGAAGGTGATAAGAAACGGAGTTGCTGCCCTTAAAGAGGCAACCTAAGAAACAACCCCTCCTAGATACAACATAGAAACAGCAGTTTGAAAAAGGCCTGGAGTATACAGGAAGGAGATTTATTTACTAATCTCAGAACGTGTACAGGACAGTCAGGGATCTTTAGGAGACTTCTCCAAGAACAAAAGAGCTGATGAGGTCATTTCGTCCCCACTCCTGCCACCTAGCCTAGATAGCCAGACACCTGCAGGAATCAGCTTAAACACTCTCCACCTCGCTTGCTAACACCACGTGTCCCCACTCCCCTGTTCTTCTGTAGACCTTCCCACTCCAACCTGCCCACTCAGCAGGAGTTCCTCCAAAGTGCTCCCGATGTGTCTCATTATGCAAGCAGTCCCGATAGCGAATAGCACCACTCCAAAGTGACTCCTGCCCTGGGAAGAGGGGAAGAAAGCCATACATGCCAGTCCCACTGCAGCTCCAGCATGGGCTGGGGCAGACTTCTGGGCTGACCCAACTACAAACACGAGTTGGCCCCAGCCGGGCCTCGGAACAGCGCAGGGAACGGATTTTGCTCTCAATAGGCAAAATGGGCCACTGCAGCCAACAATACTGCAGGCAAAAGAAACTCAGCCCCAACAGCGGGACACACAAAACACACATAGGAGACACCCCTGAAGTGCCTGGCTCTTCTGCGCACGAGCATTGCACCGCAGGACTCCACAGGACCTCTTCTTCATAAGGCCACCGCTTTCAAGAGCAGGAGATGTAGCTGACATGCTGATACATAGAAATAAACACAGAGAATTAAATAAAATGAGGCAGAGAAATATGCCCTAAATGAAAGAGCAGGACAAAATTACAGCAAAAGAGCTAAACGACACAGAGATAAACAATATGCCTGATGGATAATTTAAAGTAATGGTTGTAAAGGTATTCACTGGACTTGAGAAAAGAGTGGAGGACCTCAGCAAGACCTTTAACAGAGAAAATATAAAAAAGAACCAATCAGAGATGAAGAACTCAATAGCTGAAATTAAAAATACACTGGAGGGAATCAGTAGTAGATTACCAGAAGAAGAAGACCAAATCAGCAAGGTGGAAAATAGAGTAATAGAAAAAAAAAAAAAAAATGAAGAGCAAAAAAAATAAAGAGTAATAGAAATGAGAATAGGTTAAGGGAACTCAACAACATCATCAAGTGTAATAACATTCACATTATAAGGATCTTAGAAGAAGAGAGAATAAAAGGGGCATACAATTTTTCTGACAAAGTAATAGTTGAGGATTTCCCTAATCTGGAGGAGGAAAGAGACATCCAGATCCAGGAGGCACAGAGAGCCCCCAACAAAATCAACCCAAGGAGGTCCACACCAAGACACATGATAATTAGAAGAGCAAAAAGTAGTGATAAAAAGAGAATTTTATTTACTTTGAAGATTTTATTTATTTGAGAAAAAGCGAGTGAGAGAGAGCACAAGCTGGGCGGGAGGGGCAGTGGGAGAGGGAGAAGCAGACTCCCCACTGAGCAGGGAGCCCACCCCGATGTGGGACTTGATCCCAAGACCCTGGGATCATGACCTGAGCTGAAGGCAGACACTTAATCTTCTGAGTCACCCAGGTACCCCTAAAAAGAGCATTTTATTTATTTATTTATTTATTTATTTAAAGATTTTATTTATTTATTTGACAGAGAGAGAGAGAGATCCAAGCAGGCAGAGAGGCAGGCAGAGAGAGAGGGGGAAGCAGGCTCCCTGTCGAGCAGAGAGCCCGATGCAAGCCTTGATCCCAGAACCCTGAGATCATGACCTGAGCTGAAGGCAGAGGCTTTAACCCACTGAGCCACCCAGGCACCCTAAAAAGAGGATTTTAAAAGCAAGAGAAAAGAAAATAGTTACATACAGGGGAAATCCCGTAAGGCTAGCAGCTGATTTTACGGCAGAACTTTTGCGGGCCAGAAAAGAGTGGCATGATATATTCAAAGTGCTAAAAGGAAAAAACCTAAAACCAAGAATACTCTATCCATCACGGCTATCATTCAGAATAGAGAGGTGAATAGTTTCCCAGACAAAGCTTAAAGGAGTTCATCACCACTAACCAGTCTCAAAAGAAATGTTAAAGGGGATTCTTTGAGTAGAAAGAAAAGGTCGTAATTCGGAGTAAGGGAATTAGGAAAGGAAAAAACTTCACAGGCAAATGCAAACATTACAAAAGTAGTAGATTAATCATTTATAAAACCAGTATGGAGGTTAAAGCATACAAACAGTAAAATCAATTACATCTATAAAAATTTGTCAAGGTGGGGCGCCTGGGTAACTCAGTCAGTTAAGCATCTGACTCTTGATCTCAGCTCAGGTCTTGATCTCTGGGTCATGCGTTCAAGCCCACATTGGGCTCCACACTGGGCATGGAGCCCACTTAAAAAAAAAATCTGTCAAGGTATTTACAGAATAAAACAATGTAATATACGACATCACATATATAAAATATGGGGGGAGGAGTAGCAACTTAGTGCTTTTAGAATGGGTTCAAACTTACACAACCATTAACTTAATATAGACTGCTATAGACATAAGATGTATGTATAAACCTAATGGTAACAACAAGTGAAAAACCTGTGATATATATGCAAAAAATAAAGAAAAAGGAATCTAGGCTTATCACTAAAGAGAGCCATCAAACAATAAGGGGGGAGAGCAAGAGAAGAAAGGAATAGAGAAGAACTACCAAAAAACTCATAAAACAAGTAACAAAATACCAGCAAGTACATAGATACTAATAATTACTCTGAATGCAAATGGACTAAATGCTCTAATCAAAAGACAAAGGGTGACTGAATGGATAAAAAAGCAAGACCCAGGGCCCATGGGTGGTTAAGCGTCTGCCTTCAGCTCAGGTCATGATCCCAGGTCCTGGGATCGAGGGCTCCAGGCTTGGTGGGAGCCGGCTTCTTCTCCCTTTGCCCTTCCCGCCCCTCATCCGGCCCCTGTTCATGCTTGCTCTCTCTCATGTGTTCTCTTGTCTCTCAAATAAATAAATAAAATCTAAAAAAAAAAAAAAAAAGCAAGACCCATCTATATGCTGCCTTCAAGAGACTCATTTCAGACGTAATGACACATCCAGATGGAAAGTAAAAGGATGGAAAAATATT
Source organism: Potos flavus (assembly GCA_028534135.1). NCBI lineage: Eukaryota > Metazoa > Chordata > Mammalia > Carnivora > Procyonidae > Potos > Potos flavus. Next base: position 46,417,725 of record CM052883.1, read on the forward strand.
TATCATGCAAATGGAAGTGAAAAGAAAGCTGGGGTAGCATTACTCTTAACTATAGGAGACAAACAGAGTTGCTGGAGAGGAGGTTGGTGGAGGGTTGGGGTAACTGGGTGATAGGCATTAAGGAAGGCACTTGATGTAATGAGCACTGGGTGTTATATGCAACTGATGAATCACTAAATTCTATCTCTGAAACTAATAATATACTATATGTTAATTAAATTGAATTTAAATAAGTAGAATAGACACTTTCTCAAAGAAGACAAACGGATGACCAACAGACACATGAAAAGATGCTCTTTATCATTAATATCAGGAAAATGCAAATCAAAACAATAATGAGATATTACCTTACACCTGTCAGAATGGCTAAAATAAAAACACAAGAAACAACAAGTGTTGGTGAGGATGTGGAGAAAAAGGATCCCTCATGCATTGTTGGTGGGAGTGTAAACTGGTTCAGCCACTGTGGAAAACAGTACGGAGTTTCCTCAAAAGTTACAAATAGAAATACCATATGATCCAGTAATGCCAGTTCTGGGTATTTACCCAAAGAAAACAAAAACACTAATTTAATCCCTATGTTTATTGCAGCATTATTTACAGTAGCCAAGATAGAGGAGCAACTCAAGTGTCCACCAATAGATGAATGTATAAAGAAGAGGGGGTATCTGTGTTTACAATGGAAGATTATTCAGCCATAAAAAGAATGCAGTCTTGCCACATGAAACAACATGAATGGATCTAGATGGCATAAAAATGGATCTTAGATGGCTAAGTGAAATGAAAAGATGCTAATTAGTGACATGAAAACATATGAAAGTATCCAATACAGTGGTAAATGTAAATACACAGCTTTAGAGAACTCTGATCTTGTAATAGGACGTATGCTAACCACTTAATTAAAGTACAAAGGTTGAAAGAATAGAGCAAAATAAAATAACTGTAGCTACTACAATTTGTTGATAAGTACACTTTTTTTTAAAGATTTTATTTATTTGACAGAGAAAAAGAGATCACAAGTAAGCAGAGAGGCAGGCAGAGGGAGAGCGCTGAGCAGAGAGCCCAATGCGGGGCTCGATCCCAGGACCCTGAGATCATGACCTGAGCAGAAGGCAGAGGCTTTAACCCACTAAGCCACCCAGGTGCCCCTAAGTATACATTTTAAAGAGAGGTAAATTATAATATCAAAAGTATAAAGGAAAGACATATGGGTAGAGTTTTTTATGTGATCAAAGTTAAGTTGCAATCAGCTTAAAATGAACTATTTTACCTTTAAGATGTTTTATGTAAGACTGATGGTAACCAGAAGGCAAAAGCTTAGAGCAGATGCACAGAAGATAAAGAGGAAATAGAGCATCCAACTATGGAAAAGTATGAATTTACAAAGCTAGGCAAAACAGAGAGAGAGAAACGATGGGACACTAAAACCATCAGAAAGCAATCAATAAGATGATATCAGTAAGTCCCTCCATACCAATAATTAAATATAAATGGACTGTTCACCAATCAAAAGACCCTGAATGACTGAGTGGATAAAAAACCCAAGGACCATATCTGCCACCTATAAAAGACTCACTTTGGATTTAAGAATATACATAAGCTCAGGGCGCCTAGGTGGCTCAGTGGGTTAAAGCCTCTGCCTTTGGCTCAGGTCATGATCTCAGGGTCCTGGGATCGAGGCCCACATCGGGCTCTCTGCTCAGCGGGGAGCCTGCTCTGCCTACTTGTGATCTCTGCTTACTTGTGATCTCTTTCTCTCTGTCAAATAAATAAATAAAATCTTAAAAAAAAAAAAAGAATATACATAAGCTCAAAGCGAAGAGATGGAAAAAGATATTCCATACAAGAGGAATCCAAAAGAGATCAGGGATACTTACCTCAGACAAAATAGACCTTAAGCCAAAAACGGTAACAAGAGATAAAGAAGATATTTATATAATGACATAGGAGTCAATTCATCAAGAACATATAATAACTGTAAATATGCACACCCAAAATTGGAACATCGAAATATATTAAGCAAATACTAAAAGATCTAAGGGAAAAACTAAATATAAGAGTAGGGGACTTCGAGCCTATGCTTTCAGCAATCCACAGGTCATCCAGACAGAAAATCAACAAGGGAACATAGGACTTTAACCACCTTAGACAAAATAGATCTAACACATATTTATAGAACGTTCCATCCAGGTAACAGAATACACATTATTCTCAAGCACACATGGAGCATCCTCTGGGACAAATCACCCTGATAGGCCACAAAATAATATTAGCAAATTTAAGAAGGTTGAAATCATACCAAATATCTTTTTTGACAACAATGGTGTGAAGCTATAAATCAGCAACAAAAGGAAAGCTAGATATTTTCAAGCAAGGGGAAACTAAATAACACATTCGTGAACAACAAATGGGTCCAAAAAAAAAAAAAAATGAAAAAAGAAATAAAAACATATCTCAAAACAAATGAACATGGAAACACAACACACCATATGGGCTCTGCAAGAACAATTCTAACAGGGATGTTTACAGCATTAAATACATATTTTAAGAAAATAGCTAGATCTCAAATACTACCTAACTTCACAACTCTAGGAACTAGAGAAAGAGGAACAACCTAAACCTAAAATTAGTAGGAGGAAGGAAATAACAATGATCTTAGTGGAAATAAATGAAATAGAGACCAGAAAAACAATAGAAAAAAAAAATCAATGAAACTAAGAGCTGCTTTTTCAAAATGATAAACAGAATTCAAAATGATAAATAAATGATAAGTGTAACTTTAACCAGTTTAATTAAGAAAAAACAGAAGATTCAAATAAACTTAGAAATGAAAGAGGAGACATTACAAATGATACTAAGAAATTCATAGGATTGTTAAGAGACCTCTATGAACAATTATATGCCAATAAATGGGATCATCTAGAACAATTGGATAAATTCCTAAAAACACAGCCCACCAAGACTGAGTCAGGAAGAAGTACAAAATCTGAACAGATCAATACTGAATAATGAGATCAAATCAGTAATCAAAAACATTTCAAGACAGGAAAGCCCAGGACAAGATGGCTTCGCTGGTAAATTCTAACAAACATTTAAAGAACAATTAATGCTAATCCTTCTCAAAGTTCCAAAACTTGAAAAGAAAGGAACACTTCCAAACTCATTTTATGAGTTTATCCTAAATATCAAAGCCAGATAAGTACACTACAAAAAAAGAGAACTACAGACCAATATTCCCAATGAATAAAGATGCAAAAATGCTCCACAAAATATTAGCAAACTGACTTCAACAGCACATAAAAAGAATCATACACCACGATCAAGTGGAATTTATTCCCAAATGCAAGAGATGGTTCAACATATGCAAGTCAGTAAATGTGATACACTACATTAATAGAATGAAGGATGCAAATTATATGATCAGATCAATAGATGCAGAAAATGCATTTGACAAAATACAACATCTTTTCTTGATAAAAATGCTTAACAGATTGGGTATAGAAGGAACATACCTGGGATGCCTGGATGGCTCAGTCGGTTAAGCATCTGCCTTTGGCTCAGGTCATGATCCCAGGGTCCTGGGATAGAGTCCTGCATTGGGCTCCTTACTCAGTGGGAAGTCTGCTTCTCCCTCTGCCTACTGTTTCCCCTGCTTGTGCTCTCTCTGACAAATAAATAAAATCTTAAAAAAAAAAAAAGAAGAAGAAGGAACCTATCTCAACATAATAAATGCCATATATGACAAACCCACGGCTAATATAAGACTCAACAGTTAAAAGATTAAAAGTTGTACCTCCAAGATCAGAAACAACACAAGAATGCCCACTCTGACTGCTCTTACCCCACACAGTACTGGAAGTCATAGAGCAGTTAAAAAAGACAAAGAAATAAAAGCATTCAATAATAAAAGGTAATAAAGTAATCGTATGGGTCTTTCATACCCCACTGTCAACGGTGGATAGATCATCCAGACAGAAAGTAAATAAGGAATCAGCAAATTTGAATAATACCATAAACCAAATAGATGTGACAGACATGTACGAACATTCTATGCAATAGCAGCAGAATATACATTCTTCTCAAATGCACAGGAAACATTCTCCAGGATAAATAGGATGTTAGTGACCACAATAATATAAAACAAGAAATCGGTAATAGAAGGATAATTTGAGAACTCACAAATATGTGTGCATTAAACAATACACTTCTGAAAAACTAATAGGTCAAAGAATACATCAAAAGGGGAATCCAAAAATATTTTGAAACAAACAAAAATAAAAACACCAAAATTTGTGGGATGCAGCACAAGAAATTCTCACAAGGAAATTTATACAAATAAAAGCCTACATTAAAAAAAGGAAAGATCACAAATAAACAACGTAACTTTACATCTCAGGAACTAGAAAAAACCAAACTAAGCCCAAGTAAGGTAACAAAGTAAGGAAACAACAATTATCAGAGGAAAAATAAATGAAATAGAGTTGAGAAAAACAATAGAAAAGATCAGTAAAAGTAAGAGCTCAGCTTTAAAAGAAGCAGAATTGATGAACTTTTAGGTAGACTAAGTAGGAAAAAAAAGAGAGAGGATTCAGGTAAATAAAATCAGAAATGAGGGGCACCTGGGTGGATCAATCGGTTAAGCATCTGCCTTCAGCTCAGGTCATGATCCCAGGGTCTTGGGATCGAGTCCCACACTGGGCTCCTTGCACAGCAGGGACCCTGCTTCTCCCTCTGCCTGCTGCTCCCCCTGCTTGTGCTCTCTGTCTCCCTCTGTCAAATAAATAAATAAAATCTTAAAAAAAAAATAAAATCAGAAATGAAAAAGGAGACAATACAGTTAATAATATAGAAAAAACAAGGATCATCAGAAGCTACTATGAACAATTAATTATAAGTCAGCAAATTAGATAACCTAGAAGAACTGGACACATTCCTAGATCATAGGACCTATGACTGAACCTATGACATAGAACTTATGACTGAATCAGGAAGAAAAAGGATAATGGAACAGAATAAAAACAGGTAAGGAGACTGAAGCAGTAATGAAAAGCCTCCCAGCAAAAAAAAAAAAAAGCCCACATCCAGATGGCTTCATTGGTAAATTCTACAAAACATTTAAAATAATTGATACCAATCTCTCTTAAACTCTTCCAAGAATTGAAGAGGACAGAACATTTCCAAACTCATTTTATGAGATCATCTTTACTCTCACACCAAAGCCAGATAAGGATACTATAAGAAAGGAAAATCACAGATTATTACAGAATACAGAAAAATTACAGAAAAATTACAAAAAATTACAGAAAATTACAATATCCCTGATGAACATAGATTAAAAAATCCTCAAGAAAATGCTAGCACACTGTAGCATAACATACTGAATTGTGAAATCACTATGCTGTATACCTGAAACGAATGTAATATTATGTCAACTATACTTTAAAAAAACACCAGCACACTGTATTCAAAGCAAGTTAAATAGCTGATACATTATAGTTAGCTGGGAATTATCCCTTGTATATAAGCCAATTAAGGTTGGCTTATACACAAATCAATAAATGTGATACAACACATTAACAAAATGAAGGATTAAAATGATACGATCATCTCACTTGATACTGAAAAAAACATTTGACAAAATCCAATATCCTTTCATGATAAGAATTTTTAATAAATTTGGATAGAAGGAATGCTCCTGAACATAATAAAAACCATATACGACAAGCACACAGCTAACATCATATTCAATCGTGAAAAGCCGAATGCTTTTTTTAAGATCCGGAACAAGACAAGAGTGCCCACATTTATCACTTCTGTTCAACAGTACTGGAAGTCCTAGCCAGAGCAATTAGGCATCCACATCGGATAAATAAAAGATCTATATCAGAAAGAAATATGTAAAACTGTCTTTGTTTTCGGATGACATATTCTTATGTATAGAAAACCCTAAAGACTCCACCAAAAACTGTTAGAACTAAGCAACAAATTCAATGAAGTTTCAAGATACAAAATCAACATACGAAAATCAGTTGTGAAAAAAAATGATTGTATTTCTATATACTAACAACAAGCTATTTTAAAATGCAATTAAGAAGACAATCTTATTTAAACTAGCATCAAATGGGACGCTTCGCCTCGGTGGCTCACTCAGTTAAGCATTTGTTTGTCTTTGGCTCAGGTCATGACCTTAGGGTCCTGGGATCGAGCCCCACATCGGGCTCTCTGCTCAGGGGGAATCTGCTTCTCCCTCTCCATCAGCCTATCTCCCACTCTTTGTGTACTCTCTCTCTCTTAAATAAATAAATAAACAAAATCTTTTTTTTTTTTTAAAGAATTTATTTATTTATTTGTCAGAGAGAGAGATCACAAGTAGGCAGAGAGGCAGGCAGAGGCAGAGGGAGAAACAGGCTCCCCGCTGAGCAAGGAGCCGGATGTGGGACTCGATCCCAGGACCCTGGGATCATGACCTGAGCCGAAGGCAGCTGCTTGACCAACTGAGCCACCCAGGCGTCCCAATAAACAAAATCTTTAAAAATAAAATAAAATAGCATCAAAAAAACAATAAAATACCTAGGAATAGATTTAAACAAGAAGGCAAAAGATCTGTACACTGAAAGTGTGAAAGGTGAAAGGGATAAAACACAGATCTAAGAAATTCGACTAGGCATAAATAGATGGAAAGATATTCTAAGTTCAGGGATTAGAAGCATTAATATTGTTAAAATGTCTACACCACCCAAAGCAATCTATACATTCAAAGCAATCTATATCAAAATTCCAATGGCATTTTTCACGGAAACAGAAAAAACAATCATAAAACTTGTATGGGACACAAAAACCCCAAAGAGCCAAAGCAATCTTGAAAAAGAAGAATGAAGTTGCAGGCATCACATTTCCTGATTTTAAACTACAGTTGGCCCTTATACAACACGGAGGTTAGGAGTGCCCGTGCCCTGTGCCTTCAAAATCTGAGTATAACTTTTGCCTTCCCAAAAACGTAACTACTAATAGCCTACTGTTCACTGGAAGTCTTACCATCAGCATAAAGAGTCAATTAACACATATTTTGTATGTTACATATATTATACATTGTATTCTTACCATAGAGCTAGAGAAAGAAAGATGTTATTAAAAATCATAAGGATGAGAAAGCATATTTACAGTACTGTATTTATTTTAAAAATTCTGTGTAAAAGTGGACCTGTGAAGCTCAGACCTATGTTGTTCAAGGGTCAACTGTATATTACAAATGGTACGGTACTGGCATAAAGACAGATAAATCAAGGGAACAGAACAGAGAGCCCAGAAATGAACCCCTGCATATATAGCCAGCTAATCTTTGACAAGGGCAGAATACATAATGGGTAAAGAATAGTTTCTTCAATAATTCATGTTGGAAAATGGATAGCAACAGTCCACAAGAGCCAAACTATGGAAAGAGCTTAGATGTCTATCAACAGATGAATGGATAAAGAAGATGTGGTATATACATACAACGGGATATTATGCAGCCATCAAAAAACCCCCAAATCTTGCCATTTGCAACGACATGGATGGAACTAGAGGGTATTATGCTAAGCAAAATAAGTCAATCAGAGAAAGACAATTATCATATGATCTCACTGATATGAGGAATTTGAGAAACAAGACAGAAGACCATAGGGGAAGGGAGGGGAAAGTGAAACAAGATGAAACCAGAGAGGGAGACAAACCATAAGAGACTCTTAATCTCAGGAAACAAACTGAGGGTTGCTGGAGGGGAGGTGGGTGGGAGGGATGGGGTGGCTGGGTGATGGACATTGGGGAGGGTATGTGCCCGCAAATACCATCAAATATCATCAAATCACCATAACTAGGTAGTAAGCCTTAAAATGAGATAGAGTAATTTCTCCCATTTTCTTCTTTGTCACAGCTCTTTTTTCTAGGCCATGCAGCTTTCCATATATATTTTATTTTACTTTTTCCATATAAATTTTAGAATAAGATTGTCTGTGTCTACAAAGAAGACTTGCAAAGATTTTGATAGGAATTGCATTAAAATGATAGACTGATTACGGAGAACTGACACCTTTACTATTTTGAATCTTCCAATCCATGAATACAGTGTGGCTTTCTATTTATTTCAGCCTTAATTCTCTTCATCATCACTTTGTAATTTTTAACATACTTTACAGGCTTTGTTTAGTGTATACATAAACATTTCACTTTCTTTGGGGTAAACGTAAATGGCATTATGCTTCCCTTCAGGTTTATAAATGAATAAGTAACAAACTTGTAAATATTTAAGGCGCACAACGTGATGATTGGATATACATATATATTGTGAGATGATTACCACAATCAAGTTAATTAGCACATCAATCACCTCACATATTTACCATTTAAAAAAATATTGTGTTTTTAAATTTTGGATCTGCATGTTCATTTTGGTAGGCAGAAATGCCACTGACTTTTGTGTGCAACATTGTTGAACACATTAGTTCTAGAAAATATTTTTAGATTCCTTGAGATTTTGAATCATTATTTGCAAATAGACACAGTTTTATTTTTTCCAATCCAAATTGCATGCCTTTTCTTTCTTTTTCTAGACTTATCCCAGTGGCTAGAAATTACATTACTATATTGTATAGTTGGTGAAGGAAACATTCCTGAATTTTTCTTGATATTAGGGGAAAAGCATTCAATCTTTCATCGTTATGATGTTAGCTGTAGGGTTTTTCAGATGAGGCTTTTTATCAAGTTGAAGTTGAGTGAATTCCCTTCTATTCCTTCTATTTCCTGAGTGTTTTCTTCATTTTTTTCTTTTTCTTAAAAATTGAGGCAAATGTCACATAACAAAATTAACCATTGTAAATTGAACAATTTAGTGGCATTAAAAATTCATCCACGTTGTGGTATATATCAGTGCTTCAGTCTCTTTTTTAGCTGAATAATATTCTGTGGTATGAGTATGTGACATTTTGTTTATCCATTTGTTTGTCCATTGATGGACATTTTGGTTATTTCCAATTCTTGGCTATTGCAAATTGGGTGCTATAAACATTTGTGTACAAGTATTTCTTGGAATTCCTGTTGTCAGTTCTTTGAGGTATATACTTAAGGATGAAATTACTTAGGGGTGAAAATTCTATATGTAACTTACTGAGGAACTTTTAAATTCTTTTCCTCAAAGGCTGAACCATTTTATATTCCTACTAGTAATGCATTAGAATTCCAAGTTCTATACATCTTCACCAACAATTGTTAATTTCCTTTTCTTAAAAAATGTCACTTATGAGTGTAAAGTAGTATCTCATTATAGTTTTGATTTTCGTTTCCCCAGTGACTATTAATGTTGAGTATCTTTTCATAGGCTTGTTGTCCATTTGTTTATCATTTTTGGAGAAATTTGTATTCAAGTCCCTTTGCCTATTTTTTTAAAAAGATTTTATTTATTTATTTGACAGAGAGAGATAGCTGGAGAGGGAGAAGCAGGCTCCCCGCTGAGCAGGGACCCCAATGCCAATGCCAGGCTCAATCCCAGGACGCTGGGATTATGATCTGAGCTGAAGGCAGATCCCCAATGACTGAGCCACCCAGGCGCCCCTCTTTGCCTATTTTTAAGGTGGGTTGTCTTTTTGTTATGGAGTTGAGTTATTTATATATTCTAAATACATACTTTTATTAGATGTATAATTACAAATATTTTCTCCCATTCTGTAGGTTGTCTTTTTACATTCTTGGTAATGTCCTTTGATACACAAATGTTCTCCAACATCGTTTTTCTTTTTTAATATTGTCTTGCCTATTCAAGCTGCTTGCAATTTCATATGAATTTAAAGGCTCACCTTTTCATTTCTGTGAAAATGGCAACTGAACTTTTGATAGGGATTACACTGAATGCGTAGGTCACATTGAGATAATTACCACCTTAACAGTATAAAATTTATCCATTTATTTAGGTCTTCTTTAAATTCCTTCAGTAATGTCTTATGGATTTTCAGTGTATAGGTATTTTATTTCTTTGATTAAATTTCATTATTTTTTATGCTATTGTAAATGAAATTGTTTTCTTAATTTCCTTTTTGGATTTTTATTCCTGGTGTATAGAAGTACAACTGATTTTTGTATGCTGATCTATTCTGCAACTTTACTAAGTTTATTTATTTGTGCTAGTAGTTTTTGGATTCATTGGGTTTTTTTTAAATATATAATCATTTAATACGCAAAGAGTCAGTTTACTTATTCTTTCTAATTTGGATGCCTTTCCCCCCTGCCTAACAGTTCTGACTATAACTTCTAGCACGATGTTGAATTATAGTGGTAAAAGAGAGCATCTTTTTCTTGTTTCTGATTTTTAGAGGGAAAGCTTTTGGTTTTTCTATGCAATATTTTCTATGCATATTTTCGATGATAATAGTTGTATTAGTCTGCTTGACTGTTATAACGAAACACCATATACTGAGTGGTTTAAACAGCAGACATTTATTTCTCAGTTTCAGAGGCTTAGAAGTCCAAGACCAAGATGTCAGCTCATTCAGAGAGCCCTCTTGCTTGTGAGGGCCATGGGTGTGTCCAAACAATGCTCGCTCACTCTCTCTGTTTTCCTCTTCTTATAAAGCCACTAATGCTATCAAGAGAGCCCACCCTCAAGACCTCACCTAGCCTCAATTACTTCTCCAAAGCCCCATATCCAAACACCATCACATTAAGAGTTAGTTCTTGATCTTTATGAACTTTGGGTGACACAATTCTGTCCATAGTATAAACTGCAGGATAGTCATAAATGCTGCTTATCATATTGAGAAAATTCTTCTTCTATTACTAGTTTGCTGAGTGTTTATAACATAAAAGGGTGTTGAATTTTCTCAAGTGTTGTTTTTTTTTTTTTTTTTCTGTTTCTATTAAGATGATAGCATGGGTTTTTTTTCCCCCTTTGTTCTAGTAATGCGATGCATTTCATTGACTTTCCTACAATGAATCACCCTTGCATTCCTGAGATAAATCCCAGTTGGTCATGGTGTATACTCCTTTTAACATGTTTGATTTATTAGTATGTTTTCTGAGGCTGTTCCTATCTATATTCATAAGGGAATTCATCTACAGTTTTCTCTTGTGGTGTTTTTGGCTACAGTATTAGGTAATGCCTGCCTCGCAGAATGAGTTATGAAGTGTTTCCATTTCTTCTATTATTTGAAAGAATTTGAGAAGGATTGGTGATAATTCTTTAAATATGTGATAGAATTCACCAGAGAAGCCATCTGGTTCTAGATTTTTCTTCTTGGTGATTTTTAAAAATTACAGCTCCAACTCCTTTAGTTGTTATAGGTCTGTTCAGGTTTTCTGTCTCTTCTTGGGTCAGTTTGTTCATTTGTCCATTTCATCCAGATTATCTAATATGTTGCTGTGCAATTGTTCATAGTATTCCCTTACAATCCTTTTTAATTCTGTAAGATCAGTAGTGATGTTTTAATTTTTATTTCTAGTTTTAGTTTTTTGTGTCTTCTCCCTTTTTCCTTAGTCGGTCTACCTAACAGGTTGTCAATTTTCCTGATCTTTTCAGGAACCAACGTTTGTTTTCTTTAATACTCTCTATTGTTCGTCTACACTCTATTTCATTTATCTTCACTCTAATCTTTTTTATTTTCTTCATTATTTAATATTTTATTTTTTTTCTTCCTAGTTCCCTAAATTGTTGAGTTGGGTTATTGCTTTGTGATCTTTCCTATTTCTTTCTTTTCTTTTTTGTTTTTAAGATTCTTATTTATTTGACAGAGAGAGAGAGAGCACAAGTAGGGGGAGTGGGAGAGGAAGAAGCAGTCTCCCTGCTGAGCAGGGAGCCCAACACGGGACTCTATTCCAGGACTCTGGAATTACGACCTGCGCCAAAGGCAGATGCTTAGCGACTGAGCCACCCAGGTGTCTATGATCTTTCCTATTTCTTAATGTAGGCAGTTATAACCATAAATGTCACTCTGAGCACTGCTTTTGCTGTATCCCATGTGTTTTAGTTTTAACTTATGTCCAAGTATCTTCATATTAACCTTGTTGATTTCTTCTCTGACCCACTGATTATTTAAAAGAGTGTTGTTTAATTTCCACACATTTACAAATTTTCCAGTTTTCCGTCTGTATTTGATTTCTAGCTTTATTTCATGGTGTTTAGAGAAAATGCTTTGTATAATTTTGGCCTAAAATATCTATTCTGGAGATTGTTCCATGTATATTTGATAACAATGTATATTCTGCGATGGTGAGCAGAGTGTTTTATATGTATGTTGGATCTAATTGATTTTTAGTGCTGTTCAAGACCTCTATTTATTAATTTACTTATTCATTTATTTAAGATTTATTTATTTATTTTAGAGAGGGAGAGAGCATGAGCATGGGGAGGGATAGAGGGAGAGAAAGAGAGAATCTCAAGCGATCTCCCTGCTGAGTGTGGAGTCCAACTTGGGGCTTGATTCTACCACCATGAGATCATGACTTGAGCCAAAACCGAGTCCCTCACTGAAACTGAGCCACCCAGGTGCCCTGAGACCTTTATTTATTTCTAGACCTTTATCTAGATGCTTTGTCCATTATTAAAAATGAGTTATTGAAGTCTCAAATGATTGTGTAGAATTGACTACTTCTCCCTTTAAGTTTCCCTTTTAATGTTTGCTTCATATATTATGGGGCTCTGCTAGTATTGTGTATATTTTTTGAATTGTTGTATCTTCCTAATGAATTAATCCTTTCTTCAATATATAATATTCTTCTTTTTCTCCTGCATTAATTTTTGACTTAAAATGTATTTTGTCTGACATTAGTATTTCCACTCCTGCTTGACTTTGGTTACTATGTGCATGGAATATTTTTCCCCCCACTCTTTCACTTTCAATGTATTTGTGTCTTTCTATCCAAAAATGAGTCAGCCGAGAAGGCTGACAGATTTCCTTAAACACCTGATGCCAAAGGAAAAAGAAAAACAAGGGGCACCTAAGTGGCTCAGTGGGTTAAGCCTCTGCCTTCAGCTCCGGTCATCATCTCAGGGTCCTGGGATTGAACCCCAAATCGGGCTCTCTGCTCAGCAGGGAGCTTGCTTCCCCCTCTCTCTCTGCCTGCCTCTCTGCCTACTTGTGATCTCTCTCTCTCTGTGTCAAATAAATAAATAAAATCTTTAAAAACAAAACAAAACAATACTCACCTGATCTTTGTAGATTGAATCTAGGCTAGGGCACTCCAACACCATACCCACTTGCCTTAGCTTTTACCTCCTGTTTGTATGGAGCTCAAAAATCAGCCAGAGGTGCAAGCCAGTGGTCATCTCAAATCTTTTCTGACCAAACAGCTGGCCCCGGGCATGTATGTTGAACTTTGTATTCCATGGTGTATACACAGTAGCCCTTCAAAACCCTTATTTCCCCGAATCTTCCTCCACAGCCTCTTCCTTTTCAAGCTCTGTATCTTCCCAGGCCTTGTTACCTCTGCTTTCTCATGACTCGGGTGGCTATGAGTGTTGTATATATCTTTAATTGTTTTTTTTTTTGTTTTGTTTTTTTGTGTTTTTTTTTTTTTGTCGCATGTCTCCTGGACAGTTGCTCCAGCCCAGTGGGGGTAAAACAAAGGTCAGCCTCTATACTGATCATCAGGCAGACCAAAATGCATTACTACAATTTTTTGAGAAAAAGGTTCCCATAGCATCAGCAAGGTGCACCTGGATTTCAAGCTGCCATTCCCATAGCCACCACTTAAAACTGGGGAATGGGGATGATAGGTGAGTAAACAAGAAATAATGTTTTCTTACTGAAGTTTATCAGTCTCTTTCTTTTCACAGCATTTTCCTGGTTGCTGTGAGACTTTGCTTAGATTCTAGAATTCCAAAGAAGTTGATTCTGTCAGTTTTCATCAGTTTATTGGTTGCTTCAGTGGAAAGATGGATTCTTAGATCTTCCCACTCTGCCATTTCCATGATATCTCTCCTGAGATTTTTTTAAAATCATGAATGGGTGTTGGAATTTGTCAAATACTTTTTCTGCATCAACCGATATAATCATACATTTTTTTCTTTTTTAGCCTATTGATCTGGTGTATTACATTTATTTTTCAAATTTTGAACCAGGCTTGCAAACCTGGAATAAATCCCACTTGGTCATAGGGCATAGTTTGTTTTATATATTGTTATGCTCACTCTGCTAACATTTTGTTGAGAATTTTTGCATCTATGTTCATGAGAGATATTTTTTCTTTTTTTGTATTTGTTTTGTCTGGTTTTGATAATAGGGTGTTATTGCTCTCACAAAATGAATTGGAAAGTGTTCTCTCCTCTTCTGGAAGAGATTGTGTGACATTGGTGTTAATTCTTTAAATAATTGGTAGAATTCTCCAGTGAAACCATCTGGGGCTGTAAATTTCTTTTTTGAGGAGCTATAAAATAAATTCAATTTTTAACATTGGTACAAAGCCATTCATATAATCTATTTCATCTCAGTTGAGTTTGATAATCTGTGGTTTTTGAAAAGCAGTCCATTACTTCTAAGTTGTCACATTTATGAATGTTATGTTTTCTGTAATATTCCTTTATTTCTTAGTGGCTGAAGCATATGTAGTGACATCCCTTGTTTCAATACTTATATTGGTAATATGTGTTTTCTTCTTTTAGTTTTTGTCAGTCTTACTAAAGTTTATCAATTCTATTGATTTTAAAACAAACCAGTCTCTTATTTTATTGATTTTCTCTATTGTTATTTTTTATTTTCAATGTAATTAAGTACTGCTCTGATCTCTACATTAGTTCTTTCTTTATACTTATTCAGATTTCTTTTCCTCTTCTATTTCTGGTGCCTTAAGTAAAAACTTATTTTATTTATTTATTTAAGTAATCTCTATACCCAATGTTGGGCTTGTACTAACAACCCCAAGATCAAGAGTCACAAGCTCTAACTACTGAGCCAGCCAGGCATCCTACCTTTAGTAAAAATTTACATTCTTGAGTTGAGTCCTTTTGTCATGTCTAATGTAAGCATTTAGTGCAACCTACTTCATTCTCAACAATGCTTTAGCTGCATCCAACAAATTTTGGTATACTGTATTTTTATTTTCAGTCAATTCTATTTTTAAATATTCTTTGAGATTTCCTCTGATGCATGGTTATTTTAAATTGTGTTGTTTAATTTCTGTGTGCTTAGAGATTGTCTTATTGTCATTCTATTATTGATTTTTAGTGTGATTCCAATATGGCCAGAAAATGTACCCTGTGTGATTTCAATTTTACATTTGTCAAGGTTTGTTTCATGGTACAAGATAGGATATATCTTGGTAAGTGTTCCCTGGGCAAACAACAAGATGTGTATTTTTATTATCTGGTGCGTTTAGTCCATACGTCACTCCATGACTGGTTGTGTTGTTCAAATCTTCTCTACCGTTTTTGGTTTTCTACCTAGTAATTCTATCAGTTGTTGAGAGGTCATGTTGAATTCCCTACTGATAACTGTAGAGTTGCCTACTTTTCCACTCACTGCTATCATTTTTTGCTTCAGGTATTTAAAGTTCTATTTCTTGGTACATACACATTTAAGATCATTATTTCTTCCTAGTCTGTAGATATTTTTGTTATGTAATATTTCCCTTTATCATCTCCATTCTACTTTACTGATTTTCTTTGCTCTACCACCTACTATTTCAGATGCTAATGTAGCCACTTATGCTTTTTAAAAATTAATATTTGTGTAGTATATGTTTTTACATGCTTTTATTTTAACCTAGCTATGTCCCTGAATTTGAAATGAGTTTCTTATCATGACTTATCATGGCAAAACTTGCAAAATACGCAGATAAAGAGAGAATTCTGAAAGTAGCTAGAGACAAAAGGTCCTTAGATACCTGGCAGGCCAGAAAGGAGTGGAAGGAAATATTCAATGTGCTAAGTGGGGAAAATATACAAACAAGAATACTTTATCCAGCAAGGCTGTCATACGGAATAGAGGTAAAGAGTTTCTCAGACAAAAACTAAACGAGTTCATGAACACTAAACCAGCTCTGAAAGAAATATTCAGGGGGACACGTTGAGTGGGAAAGAGAGACTAAAAGTAACAAAGACTAGAAATGAACAGAGATAATCTACAGGAATAGCAACTTTACAGAAAATTCAATGGCACTAAATTAATATCTTTCAGTAATCACTCTGAATGTAAGTGGACTAAATGTTCCAATTAAAAGACATAGGGTATAGGAATGCATTAAAAAAAAACAAGACCCATTGAAATGCTGCCTATATTCATTTTAGACCCAAACAAACATCCAGATTGAAAGTGAAGAAGTGGAGAACCATTTACCATGCTAATGGACATCAACAGAAAGCTAGAGTACTTTATTATACTTAAATCATATCAAACACACCAGATTTTAAACCAAAGACTGTAACAAGAGCTGAAGGAGGGCACTATATCAATAAAGGGGTCTATCCAACAAGAAGATCTAACAACTGTAAATATTTATGCCCCCAACTTGGGAGCACCCAAATATATAAATTGATAAATATCAAACATAAAGAAACTCGTTGATAATAATACAATAATAGTGGGAGATTTTAACACCCCACTCACAGCAATGGGCAGATCATCTAAGCAGAAGATCAACAAGGAAACAAGGGCTTTGAATGACACACTGGACTAGATGGACTTAACAGATACATTCAGAACATTCCATCCTAAAGCAACAGAATACACATTCTTTTTGAGTGCATATGGAACATTCTCCAGGACAGATCACATACTGGGTCACAAATCAGGCCCCAACTACAAAAAGATTGAGATCATACCATGCATAGTTTCTGACCACAGTGCTATGAAACTTGAAGTCAACCACAAGAAAAAAATTGGACAGACCACAAATACATGTAGGTTAAAGAACATACTACTGAAGAATGAATGGGTTAACAAGGAAATTTAAAAAGAAATTTAAAAAAGTACTTGGAAGTAAATGAAAATGAAAACATGACAGTCCAAAACCTTTGGTATACAACAAAAGTGGTGCTAAGAGGCAAGTATATAGCAATACGGGCCTACCTCAGGAAGCAAGAAAAGTCTCAAATACACAACCTAACCTTACACCTAAAAGAGCTGGAAAAAGAACAGCAAATAAAGCCTAAAGCCCCAGAAGAAGGGAAATAATAAAGATTAGAACAGAAATAAATGATATAGAAATAAAAAAAACAATAGAACTGATCAACAAAACTAAGAATTTGTTCTTCGAATGTATTAACAAAATTGATAAACCCCTAGCCAGACTTATCAAAAAGAAAAGAGAAAGGACCCAAATAAATACAAGCATGAATGAAAGAGGAGAAATCACAACCAACACTGCAGAAATACAAACAGTTATAAGAGAATATTATTAGCTATTACATGTCAACAAATTAGGCAATCTGGAAGAAATGGACAAATTCTTAGAAACATATAAACTGAAACTGAAGCAGCAAGAAATAGAAAATGTAAACAGACTGATAACCAGCAAAGAAATTGAATGAGTAATCAAAAACCTCCCAATAAAGTCCAGGTCTGGATGACTTCCCAGGGGAATCCTACCAAATATATTTTTTTAAGATTTTATTTATTTATTTATTTCACAGAGAAAGAGAGAGAAATCACAAGTAGGCAAAGAGGCAGGCAGAGAGAGAGAGAGGGGGAAGCAGGCTCTCCGCTGAGCAGAGAGCCCGATGCAGGGCTTGATCGCAGGACCCTGAGATCATGACCTGAGCCGAAGGCAGAGGCTTTAACCCACTGAGCCACCCAGGTGCCCCTAGAAGTCTACCAAATATTTAAAGAAGAATTAATACCTATTCTTCTGGAAGTGTTCCAAAAAAATAGAAATGGAAATAAAACTTCCAAACTCATTCTATGAGGCCAGCATTACCTTGATCTCTAAACCAAAGATCCCACTAAAAAGGAGAATTACAGACCAATATCTCTGATGAAGATGGATGCAACAATTCTCAACAAGATACTAGGTAATCCAATCCAACAGTACATTAAAAGGATTATTCACCACGACTAAGTGGGATTTATTCCTGGGCTGCATAAGTGGCTCAATATCAGCAAATCAACCAACGTGATACACCATATTAATAAAAGAAAGGATAAGAACCACATGATTCTCTCAATAGATGCAGAAAAAGCAATGGACAAAATACAGCATCCATTCTTGATAAAAACACTCAGCAAAGTAGGGATAGAAGGAACATACCTCAAAATCATAAAGGCCATACATGAAAGACCCATAGCTAATATCATCCTCAATGGGGAAAAACTGAGGACTTTTCCCCTAAGATCAGAAACATGACAAGGTTGTCCATTCTCACCACTATTGTTCAACATAGTACTGTTTAAGTCCTAGCCACAGCAATCAGACAACAAAAAGAAATAAAAGGCATATGAATTGGCAAGGAAGAAGTCAAATTTTCACTCTTCACAGACAACATGATACTCTATGTAGAAAACTTGAAAGACTCCCCCCAAAATTGCTAGAACTGATACAGGAATTCAGCAGTCACAGAATATAAAATCAATGCACAGAAGTCTGTTGCATTTCTATACACCAATAACAAAGCAGCAGAAGGAGGAATTGATGGCATTTGCCTGGGTGGCTCAGTGGGTTAAGCCTCTGCCTTCGGCTCAGGTCGTGATCTCAGGGTCCTGGGATCGAGCCCCGCATGGGGCTCCCTGCTCAGAGGGGAGCCTGCTTCCCCCCTCTCTCTGCCTGCCTCTCTGCCTGCTTGTGGTCTCTCTCTCTCTGTCAAATAAATAAAATCTTAAAAAAAAAAAAACAGTTGCACAAAAAAACGTAAAATACCTAGCAATAAACCTAACCACACAGGTAAAAATTCTGTACTCTGAAAATGATAGAACATTCGTGAAAGAAATTGAGGAAGACACAAGGAAGTGGAAAAACATTCTATGCTCATGGATTGGAAGGGTAAATATTGTTAAAATGTCTATACTACCCAAAGCATTCTACACATTCAATACAATCCCTATCAAAATAACACCAACAGTTTTTACAGAGCTGGAATAAATAATTCTAAAATTTGTATGGAACCAGAAAAGACCCCAGTAGACAAAGTAATGTTGAAGAAGAAAACCAAAGCTGGAGGCATCACAATTCCAGACTTCAAACTGTATTACAAAGCTGTAATCATCAAGACAATATGGTATTGGCACAAAAACATACACATAGATCAATGAACAGAAGAGAGAACCCAGAAATGCACCCTCAACTCTATGGTCAACTAATCTCCAACAAAGCAGGAAAAAAAATATCCAATGGAAAAAAGACAGTCTGTTCAACAAAGGTGTTGGGAAAATTGGGCAGCCACATGCAGAATGAAATTGGACCACTTTCTTACACCATACACAAAAATGAATTCAAAATGGATGAATGACCTAACTGTGAGATAGGAATCCAGAAAAATCCTAGAGGAGAACACAAACAGCAAATAGCAACCATTTTTTTTTTTTTTAAGATTTTATTTATTTATCAGAGAGAGAGAACACAAGCAGGGGGAACAGCAGGCAGAGGGAGAAACAGGCTCCCCACAGAGCGGGGAGCCCGATGTGGGGCTCGATCCCAGGACCCTGGGATCATGACCTGAGCCAAAGGCAGACACTTAACTGACCTGAGCCACCCAGACGTTCCAAACAGCAACCTTTCTGACCTTGGCTGAAGCAAGTTCTTACTAGATATGTCTCCGGAGGCAAGGGAAACAAAAGCAAAAATGAACTATTTGGAATTCATCAAGATAAAAAGCTTCTGTATAGCAAAGGAAACAATCAACAAAACTAAAAGGCAACCTAGAGATATTTGCAAATGACATATTGGATAAAGGGCTAGAATCCAAAATCTATAAAGAACTTATCAAACTCAACAACCCCCCCCAAAAAAAACTCCAGTCACAAAATGGGCAGAAGATGTGAACAGATATTCTTCCAAAGAAGACAAAGAAATGGCTAACATCATTTGGCATCAGGGAAATACAAATCAAAACCACAATGAGATACCACCTCACACTTGTCAGAAGGGCTAAAATTAACAACTTAGGAAACAATAGATATTGGCGAGGATGTGGAGGAAGGGGAACCCTCATACACTCTTGGTGGGAATGCAAAACTGGTGTAGTCACTCTGCAAAACACACACACACAATGGAATATTACTCAGCCATCAAAAAGAATGAAATCTTGCCATTTGCAATGATGTGGTTGGAACTAGAGTGTATTATGCTAAGTCAAATAAGTCAGTTAGAGAAAGACAAATACTATATAGCTTCATTCATACATGCAATTTAAGAAACAAAACAGATGAACAATGAACATAGGGGAAAGGAAGGAAAAGTAAGATAAAAACAGAGAGCTAGGCAAACCATAAGAGACTCAACTATAGGGAACAAACTTAAGGTTTGCTGGAGGAGAGGTGGGTGGGGGGGAACGGGTAAATGTGTGATGGGCATTAGGGAGGACACTTGTGATGAGCACTGGGTGTTACATGTAACTGATGAATCACTAAATTCTACCTCTGAAATTAATACATTATATGTTAACTTACTTGAATTTAAATAAAATCTACAAAAAAGAGGAAAAAATGAAATGAATTTCTTATAAACAATATATGATTATGTCATGTTTTTTATTCACTCTGCTTATCTGTCTCTTTTGATTGGTATATTTAGAACATTTACATTTAAGGTAATTATTGCTATGTTAGCTTTTAAGTCTCCCATTTTATTTTTTATTTTCTCTTTTGTTTTCTCTGGTTCTTGTTCCTCTTTTCCTCTTTTCTTGCCTTCCTATGAGTTACTTGAACATTGTTGGGGATTCATCTGTATTTATTCGTAGTATTTTTGAATGCATATATTTGTATGGTTTTTAGCGGTTGCTCTGGTATTAAAATATACCTATGTGTTGGGACACCTGGGTGGTACAGTCAGTTAAGTGTCTGCCTTCGGCTTGGATCATGATCCTGGGGTCCTGGGATTGAGTTCCTCATCAGGATCCTTGCTCATTGGGAAGCCTGCTTCTCCCTCCCCCTGCCTCTCTCTCTGTCTCTGTCTCTGATAAATCAATCAATCAATCAATCAAACTTAAAAAAAAAGACTGGGAAGGAAATGGTAAAGGAAAGTATCTTTTAGTATTAGGAAGGAAGAAGAAACAACAGAAAGACTGGAAATATGAATACACACAAAAGTATGTTATTAATTATACAATGTATGTTTTATAAATCATAATCTTTATAAAGCATATTTGACGATTGAGGCAGGAGCAAGCACAAGCAAGGGGAATGGCAGGCAGAGGGACAAGCAGGCTCCCCACTGAGCAAGGAGCCCGATGTGGGGCTCAGTCCCAGGACCCGGGGGTCATGACCTGAGCTGAAGGAAGACAGTTAACAAGCTGAGGCACCCAAGCATCCCCCATTATTTCATTTAATGAGACTAAGATATCTGAAGATAAATTTTGCTGAAACTTTAACAATTTGGTTAAAAAAACACAACCAAATTCAACAGATGCTTGTGGAAAGGTGGAGAACTTGGAGGAAATATGAAAAGGTTAGGAATAGAGATGAGGGTCATACTGTTATTTGTTTTTTTGCTGCATATATTGGATTGAACAGATTTTTTCCCCTTTCTAGTTCTATGCCATCTCATAAAAGATAAAGAGAAAACCTCTCCATGCCTTTTTATAGTATGACAAATGTGATTTATAACTGCGTCATTATTTCAAAACTGAAAGTGCTGTTTGGTCTTCTGGGAAAATAAATATATCAGAATTATTTTGCAGCTCTGGAGGTCAGTGGGTTGCTATAACAACCAGAAAGAAAGTGGTGCAATAATAGCTCTCTCCCTCAAAGACAGGTAATTTACTAAGGATGAGATCTGTAAATGCAGATATTTGTTAAATAAATGCGAACAAGCACCAAACACATTAATTTGTTTCTTCAATAATGAGCACAACTCTATGCATGATGCAATGTCAGGAATAGGTGAACAAAATAGACATGGCTTTGCTTATGATGGAGTGCACGTTCTAGCAGAGGAGACAGAAAACAAAGAGTATATATATATACATCAATACACTAAATATTTCCAACATGTGAGAAAAGCCCTATAGGAAAAAAAACAATGGAACCTGATACTGGACAAAGCAGAGAACTGCTGTTTTCTCCATATTCTTGTATAGAATATGGATACCATAAATAGTGACTTTAAATGTAGATGAGCTTTAGTAAAGTGAAGAAATAGAGAATGGAGTCTTACATGCTACTTATAAAAATTATTTAAGAACCAAGACTGCAGGGGTACCTGGGTAGCTCAGTTGGTTAAACATGTGCATTCGGCTCCGGTCATGATCCCGGGGTCCTGGGATCGAGCCCCGCATCGGGCTCCCTGCTCAGCGGAGAGCCTGGTTCTCCCTCTCCCTCTGCTGCTCCCCCTGCTCGTGCTCTCTCCCTTTCTCTCTGTCAAATAAATAAATAAAATCTTAAAAAAAAAAAACCCAAAAACTGCTAACTGAAGCATTATTATTATTTTGGCTCAAATTCCAGTCAAACTGGGTGGATTCAACATGAGAATAAGAGTTGTTTGTGTATTTCAAAAAATGGGTATTTTATTAAGCAATCATTCCTTTATTAGTAGTCGGCGAAAATTGGCAACAAATCTAAATGTCCTTCAGCGGGTGGATGGTTAAACAAACTGTGGTACACACATTCTATGGAATACTATTTAGCAATAAGAAGGAAATGAATAATTTTTTAAATTACAGCTTTATTGAGGTATAAGTACACATACTATAAAATTCATCTTATTTATTTATTTATTTATTTATTTATTAAGTTTTAATTCTGTCTGACCTACACACAGTGTTGTATTAGTTTCAGGTGTACAATATAGTGTCAATAATTCTGTACATTACTCAGTGCTTATCACATTATAATACCTATACTCTTAATCCCCTTCACCTATTTCACCCATCCTCTATCCACCTCCCTTCTTATAACCATCTGTTTGTCTTTCTATTGGTAAGAGTCTGTTTTTTGGTTTGTCTCTTTTTTTCACCTTAAGCTCATGTGTTTTGTTTCTTAAATTCTACATATGAGTGAAATCATATGGTATTCATCTTTCTCTGACTGGCTTATTTCACTTAGCACTATACCATCTAGACCCATCTAAGTTGTTGCAAATGGCAAGATTTCATTCTTTTTTATGGCTAAGTAATATTCTATTGTATATATATATATATATATATATATATATATATATATATGCACACAAACACATATATATCCCACCTCTTCTTTATCCATTTATCTATTGATGGACACTTGAGTTGCTTCTATAATTTGGCTATTGTAAATAATGCTGCTATAAACATAGGGATTCATCTATCTTTTCAGTGTTTTCATATTCTTTGGGTAAATACCCAGTAGTGGAATTACTGGATCATATAGTATTTCTATTTTTCATTTTCTGAGGAACCTTTATTCTGTTTTCCAGAGTAGGTGCACCAATTTGCATTCTCACCAACAGTGCATGAGCATTCCTTTTTCTCCACATCCTTGCCAACACTTGTTATTTCTAGTGTTTTTTATTTTAGCCATTCTGACAGGTGTGAGGTGATATCTCATTTTGGTTTTGATTTGAATTTCTCTGATGATGAGTGATGTTGAGGATCTTTTCATGTGTCAGCCATCTGTATGTCTTCTCTGGAGACAAGTCTGTTCATGTCTTCTGCACAGTTTTTAATAGATTTATTTATTTATTTTTTTGAGAGAGAGAGAGAGATTGAGAGAATGAGTGGAGGAAAGAGCAGAGGGAGAAGCAGACTCTTTGCTGAGCAGAGAGCCCAATGTCGGCACTGGGCTCGATCCCAGAACCCTGGGATCATGACCTGAGCTGAAGGCAGACGCTTACACAATTGAGCCACTGAGGCACCCCAGTCTTCTGCCAATTTTTTAATTGGATATCTCTTGCTTCTATGTCATTTATTTCTGTTCTGATCTTTATTATTTACCTTCTTCTGCTAGCTTTAGGCTTTATTTGCTCTTTCGTTTCTATGTCCTTTACAGGTAAGTTTAGGTTGTGTATTTGAGACTTTTCTTGCTTCTTGAGATAGGCCCGTATTGCTATATACTTCCCTCTTAGGACCACTTTTGTTGTATCCCAAAGGTTTTGGACTGTCATGTTTTCATTTTCACTTGCCTCCATGCATTTTTTAAATTTCTTAGTTAACCCATTCATTCTTTAATAGGATGCTCTTTAACCTACATGTATTTGTGGTCTGTCCAAATTTTTTCTTGTGGTTGACTTCAAGTTTCATAGCATTGTGGTCAGACACTATGCATGGTATGATCTCAATCTTTTTGTACTGGTTGGGGCCTGATTTGTGACTGAGTATGTGATCTATCCTGGAGAATGTTCCATATGCACTCAAAAAGAATGTGTATTCTGTTGCTTTAGGATAAAATGTTCTGAATATATCTGTTAAGTCCATCTGGTCCACTTAACATAATCTTCTCCAGTCTGGTGATGGATATTAAGGAGGGCACGTATTGCATGGAGAACTGGGTGTCATACACAAACAATGAATCATGGAACACTACATCAAAAACTAATGATGTACTGTATGGTGACTAACATAACATAAAAAAGAGGAAAAAAGTCCATCTGTTCCAGTGTCATTCAAAGCCCTTGTTTCCTTGTTGATCTTCTGCTTAGATGATCTGCCCATTGCTGTGAGTGGAGTGTTAAAGTCTCCTGCTATTATTGTATTATTATCAATGAGTTTCTTAATGTTTGATATTTATTGATTTATATATTTGGCTGCTCCCAAGTTGGGGGCACAAATATTTACAGTTGTTAGATCTTCTTGTTGGATAGACCCCTTTATTGATATAGTGCCCTCCTTCAACTCTTGTTACAGTCTTTGGTTTAAACTTTAGTTTGTACTCTGGCCTTCTTTTGATGTCCTTTAACATGGTAGATGGTTCTCCATCCCCTCACTTTCAATCTGCAGGTGTCTTTAGGTCTAAAATGAGTCTCTTGTAGGGCGCATATAGACCAGTTTTGTTTTTTTAATGCATTCCTATACCCTGTGTCTTTTGATTGGAATGTTTAGTCTATTTACATTCAGAGTAATTATTGATAGCTATGAATTTAGTGCCATTGTATTACCTGGAAGGTCACTATTCCTGTAGATTGTCTCTGTTCCCTTCTAGTCTTTGTTGCTTTTCATCTTTCTTTCCCTCTCAGAGTCCCCTTGAATATTTCTTGCAGGGCTGATTTAGTGTTCATGAACTCTAATTTTTGTTTGAGAAACTCTATCTCTCCTTCTGTTCTGAAGGACAGCTTTGCTGGATAAAGTATTCTTGGCTGTATGTTCTTCTCATTCAGCAGGTTGAATATATCATGCCAGTCTTTTCTGGCCTGCCAAATTCCTGTGGATTGATCTAACCTTATTTGTCTTCCCTTCTTTTCCGTTGCTGCTTTCAGGATCTTTTCCTTATTTCTGTATTTTGCAAATTTTACTACAATGTCTTGGTGTTGGCTGTCCTTTTGTTGAATTTAATGGGAGTTCTCTGGGCCTCCTGGATTTGGATATCTGTTTCTTTTTCCAGATCAGGGAAGTTTTCAGTAATTTTCTCAATAAGCCCTTTGCCCCTTTTTCTCTCTCTTCTTCTGGGACTCCTGTAATAAGAATGTTATTATACTTTACGAAGTCACTGGGTTCTCTAATTCTACCTTCGTGATCCAATATTTTTCTTTCCCTCTTCTTTTCAGCCTCATTTCCCCCCATAATTTTGTGTTCTCTATCGCTTATTCATTCCTCTGCTTCTTCCTTCCTTGTCATCATTACAACCAGTTGGTTTTGCATCTTGGCTATAGCATTTTTTACTTCAGCCTGACTGGTTTTTAGGTCTTTTATCTCTGCAGTATGGGACCCCCTGGTGTCTTCTATGCTTTTCTCAAGGCCAGCTTGTATCTTTATGATTGTTGTTTTAAATTCTGGTTCAGGAATATTACTCGTATCTGTTTTGATTAGATTCCTGGCCATGACGTTTTCTTGTTCTTTCTTTTGGGATGAATCCCTCTGTCTTGGCATTTTGTCTAGGTCTCTGTCTTCTGTGCATAAGGAAAGCCTGTTATGTTTCCTGCTTCTGAGAGTAATGGCTTTATTAAGAAGAAGTCATATACTGTCCAGGGCCTGGCACTTCGGGAAGTGTTTCTGGTATACTCTGTGTGTACTCTGTTGTATTTTGGCTGCTCTTTCCCTCAGGTCAGTCCTCTGCAGAGTTTCTCCTTGCCTGTAGTAGGGGAATGTTTAGACCTTGTCCAGTCTGTGGTGAATTTTAAATAGGTGTGCTCTGGTCTGTTTGTTAAAAGAGGCCAGATCCTATTTCCACTAGAGCTGAAGCTGCTTTGCAGCACTCTATAGTTAGTAGACTTGGTGCATGTGGGGGGTTTGTGCTAGTCTCCTGGAGGAGGGGGCCCACTGCTGGTCTGGCTCTCAGGCACACATGTTCTAGTAAAAAAAGTACCTGCGAGCACAGGGGGGCAGGGCTTGGTGTAAGAAGCTCAAGCCTCCACTGTGGGTCCTCTGCTGCTCACTGAAGTCCCTCTGTGCTGCTGGGCAGGGGGAAAGTGACATGAGCCTGATCTCTCCTCCCGGAGAGGGGAGTTTGTGCCTGCCATTTTTCAGAAAGCCCCCACAGAAGAATGAATAATTTCTATTCGTGTGTCCCAGGCGTCCCTCAGATCCCTGTCTTAACCCTGTCTGGGTCCCAGCTGTCTGCCCACCTGGTGGCGCAGTGCTCCTTTGTTTTACCTCGGGTGCACAGGCTGAGTTTCAAAACTCCAAACTCCAGGCACTGGGCTTGGCCTGGACCCACACTGATCCTCTGGGGGAGGGTCTCCCTGCACTGTGGCTGGTGCTGGCTTGTCCCTGAATGGCAATTCCATGAACTCACAGGGGTTTGGAGTTGATGGTGAAGTGCAGCAAAAAGCTGGCATCCAGGTTAGCTGCCCTCAGCAGGTGCCTCTGCTTGTATGCTAACGAATGGGGCAGTGCAATGGCACCCGCTGGCTCTTTTGTCCCTTGAGAGGCAGGGGCACCTCTCCTAAATGCATTCTAAGAAGGCAAGGCAAACGATCTCTCAGTGTGACCCAGGGCATCCTCAGACCACACTGTCCACTCCCGGGCCTCCACCCTCCTTCTCCACAGAAGGACTGCTATGCCCTCTAGGCTCCGCCCAGCATTGGCTTCTAAAACTTCAGTTTGACTCACTGATTACAAAACTTGCCATAATCAGCCCTCCTCATTTTCCCCATCAATGGTTTTTGGGGACGTGTTTTTCTTGTGTAATCCCCTGCACACTGCTCTCTCTTTCTCTTTCTCGCTCTCATCTCTCTGTGATCATGGTTCCCTCCCCTCTGCAGCATGTGTGATTCTTTTGTCCCCTAAATCATATCTCTGCCCCTCCTGCCTTGCACAAAGTGGCCTTTTTTTCTTCCTCTGGTTGTGCAGTTTGTTTTTTCTGTCCTCAGATCAATTTCTTGGCTGTTCAGAATGATTTGATATTTATCTAGCTGTTTGAGGGACAAGGTAAGCATAGGGTCCTCCTACTACTCTGCCATCTTAATTCCTCCTCCCCAACCGGATATTTCTTTGATGTTGAGTGGTATAAGTTCTGTTTTATTTGGATATTAACCATTTATCAGCTACGTTATTGAAAAACATCTTCTCCAATTCACTAGGCTGTCTTTTAATTTTGTTGGTTGTTTCCTTTGCTGTGTGGAAGCTTTTTATTTTGATATAGCCCCAATGGTTTATTTTTGCTTTTGTTTCCCTTGCCTCAGGAGGCATATCTAGAAAAATGTTACTAAGATTGCATCAGAGAAATTACTGCCTGTGCTCTCTTCTAGGATTTTTATGGTTTCAGGTCTCACATTTAGGTTAAAGACCTAAATGTGAGACCTGATTTTGAGTTTATTTTTGTGTGTGTTCTAAGAAAATAGTCCAGTTTCATTCTTTTGCATGTAGCTATTCAGTTTTCCTCACCATTTACTGAAGAGACTTTTTCCCATTGCATATTCTTGCCTCTTTAGTGAAAGAGTAATTGACCATAAAAGCATGGGTTTATTTCTGAGCTCTGTATTCTGTTCCATTGATCTATGTTGATTTTTATGCCAGTACCATACTGTTTTGATTACTACAGCTTTGTAATATATCTTGAAATATGGGATTGTGATGTCTTCATTTTTCTTCTCCTTTTTTCAGATTGCTTTGGTTCTATACAAATTTTAAGATTGCTCGTTCTATTTCTGTGAAAAATGTTGGTATTTTGATAGTGAGTGCATTAAATATGTAGATCGATTTGTATAAATGGATATTTTTTAACATTTTATTTTATTTTTTCAATGTTCCAAGATTCCTTGTTTATGCACCACACACTGGATATTTTAACAATATTTGTTCTCCTAACCCATGCTCGTGGAATATCTTTCCATTTGTTTGTGTCATCTTCAATTTTCTTCATCAGTGTTTTATAGTTTTCAGAGCACAAGTTTTTCACCTCCTTGGTTAAGTTTATTCCTATGAATTTTATTATTTTAGGTGCAATTGTAAATGGGATTGTTCTCTTAATTTTTCCTTCTGCCACTTCATTATTAATGTATACAAATGCAATGATTTCTGTATATTGATTATGTATCCTAAGACCTTCCTGAATTCATTTGTCAGTTCTAGTGGCGTCTTGGTGGAGTCTCTAGGGTTTTCTCTATTTGTGAATATTGAATCATACTTGCATCTCAGAAATAAATCCCACATGATCATACCGAATGATTTTTTTTAAAGGTACTGTTGGATTAATTTTGCTATTATTTTTTAAAAGATTTTATTTATTTGAGAGAAAGAGAGCAAGAGACAGAGAGCATGGGGGGGGTAGAGGAAGAGGGGGTGTCCGACATGGGGCCCAATCCCAGGACCCTGAGATCATGATCCAACTGACTGAGCCACCCAGGCTTGCCATTTTGCTGATATTTTTATGAACATTTTTGCATCTATGTTCATCAGAGATATTGGCCTACAGTTCGCTCTTTCTCTCTCTTTTTTTGTAGTGTCTTTATCTGGTTTTGGTATGAGGATAATGCTGGTCTCTTAGAATCAATTTGGAAGCTTTCTGTCCTCTTCTATTTTGGGAATAGTTTGAAAATAGATATTATTTCTTCTTTAAATGTTCGGTAGAATTCACTCACGAGGCTATCTGGCCCTGGACTTTTGTTTATTGGGAGATTTTTGATGACTGATTCAATTTAATTGCTGGTAATCAGTCTGTTCAGATTTTCTATTTTTTTCCTGATAGAATTTTGGGAGATTACATGTTTCTAGGAATTTATCCATTGCTTCTAGGTTGTCCCATTTGTTGGCATATATTTTATCATAATTATCTCTTATAATCCCTTATATTTCTATAATGTCAGTTGTCATTTCTCCTCTTTCATTTCTGATTTTGAGTCCTCTCTCTTTTTAAAAAATTTTTAATTTTTATTTATTAAGTTTTTTTTTTCTTTTGAGAGAGAGAGCACAAGAAGGGGGAGGTGCAGAGGGAGATAAAGAATCTTAAGCAGACTCTATGCCTAGTGCAGAGCCTAACGCAGGGCTTGATCTCATGATTCTGAGATCATGACCTGAGCCAAAATGAAGAGCCAGTGTTCAACCAACTGAGCCACCCAGGTGCACCCTCTGCCTTTTTAAAATGAATCTGGCTAAATGTTTATCAATTTGTTGATCTTTTCAAAGAACCAGCTTCTGGTTTTGGTGACCTGTTTCATTATTTTTTTAGTTTTTATTTCATTTATTTCTGTTCTAATCTTTATTATTTCCTTCCTTCTACTGGTTTGAGTTTTGTTTTTTCTTCTTTTTCTAGCTCCTTTAGGTGTAAGGTTAACTTGTTTATTTAGATTTTTCTTGCTTCTTGACGTTGACCTGTATTGCTATAAACTTCTGTCTTAGGGCAGCTTTTGCTGTATCCCAAAGATTCCGGACCATTGTGTTTTCAATTCATTTGCTTTTATATATTATTTAATTTTCTCCAGGTTTTTGTTGTTGTGGTGGTTGACTCAGTCACCTTTTAGTAGCGTGTGATTTAACCTCTGTGTATTTGTGTTCCTTCCAGATTTTTTCTTGTGGTTGATTTCTAGTGTGGTTGGAAAAGACACATAGTATGACTTTGATTTTTTCATTTGTTGAGACTTGTTTTGTGGCCTAATATGTGATCAGTTCTGGAGAATGTTCCATGTGCACCTGAAAAGAATGTATTCTGCTGTTTTAGGATGGGATGTTCACAATATCCGTTAGATCCATCAGGTCCAATGTGTCATTCAAAGTCACTCTTTCCTTTTTAATTTTCTGTCTGGATGATCTATCCATTGATGTAAGTGGGGTGTTAAAGTCCCCTACTAATATGGTATTACTATCAGTTACTTTCTTTATGTTTGTTATTAGCTGCTTTAAATATTTGGGTGTTCCTCTGTTAGGTGCAAAAATATTTACAATTGTTATACCTTCTTGTTGGATTGTTGCCTTTATGATTATACAGTATCCTTCTTTGTCTTGTTACAGACTTTGTCTTATTGTCTATTTTGTTCATATAAATATTACTATCCTGGCTTTCTTTTCACTTCCATTTGCATGATAAATGCTTTTCCATCCCTTCACTTTTTAAAAAAGATTTTGTTTTTTTATTTCTTTGAGAGAGAGAGTGAGAGAGAACATGAGCAGGAAGGAGAAAGGGGACAAGCAGACTCTGTGCTGAGCATGGAGACCGATGAAGGGCTCAATCCCATGACCTTAAGATCATGACCCAAGCTGAAATCAAGAGTCGGATGCTTAATTGACTGAGCCACCCAGGCGTCCCTCCATCTCTTCACTTTCAATCCGCATGTGTCTTTAGGTCTGAAATGAATCTCTCGTATGCAGCATATGGTTTTTTTCTTTTAGCACTTTGAATATATCATGCCACTCTTTTCTGGCATGCAGTGTTTCTGCTGATAAATCAGCTGTTAGCCTTATGGGGTTTCTCTTGTGTGTAACTGTTTTCTTTCTTCTTGCTAGTTTTAAAATTCTCTATCGCTACATTTTTGCCATTTTAATTACTATGTGTCTTGATGTGGACCCCCTTGGGTTGATTTTGTTGGGTTGTATGCCTCCTGGATTTGGAAGTCTTTTTCCTTCCCCAGATTCAGCAAGTTTTCAGCTATTATTTCTTCAAATACATTTTCTGCCCCCTCTTCTCTATCTTCTCCTTCTGGGATCCCTATAATGTGAATCTTATTATGCTCGATGGTGGCACTGAATTCCCTCAATGTATTTTCATTTTTTATTATTCTTGTTTTCTGTCTCCTGTTGAGTTTGATTGCTTTCCATAGTGTATTTTAAATTTCAGTTATTGAGTTCTTTATCTCTGGTTCTTTTTATGTTTTCTATCTCTTTGTTGAAGGTCTCACTGAGGTCCTCCATTCTTAAATCCAGTGAGTATTTTTATGACCATTACTTTAAATTCTCTATCTGGAAAAAAATTTCTCTATCAGGCATATTATTTATCTCCGTTTCGTTTAGCTCTCTCATTGTGATTTTATCCTGTTCTTTAATTTGGGACACATTCCTCTGTCTCCTCATTTTGTCAAATTATGTATATCTGCTTCTATGTGTTAGGAAAGTCAGCTCTGTCTCCTCTTGCAAGTAGTGGCTTTATGAAAAAGAGATCCTGTAGTGCCCTGCACTACAGTGTCCTCTGCTCACCAGAACCTGATGCTTTGAAGGTTTCTCCTATGTGTGTTACATGCATAATACTGTTGTGGTAGAGTAGCATTTGCCTTAAGTCCAGTCACTTGCAATGGTTTTCTTTGCCTTTTGTGGGCAAGATTTCATCCCTGTGTTGTTAGTGGGCCAGTCTGGGTCTGCCTTGGCCTTGTGTTGAGTCAGACAAGACATTTGCCAGAGCTGTAGTAGCACTGAACTGCAGGGTGCTCTCCCTGTATTGTCCGCTGAGAAACTTTTGTTGGTGGGAATGACCTGCAGTCAGATCAGATGTCTGCCCCCTGCTCACTGGTGGGGCCTCGGTTAGACTTGTATGTGCAATTAGCTTCTCCTCTTCCCGAGGCAGGAGTCACTTTGGAATGGTGCTGGCCCCTAAACACATAGAAGGTGTTTGCACAGTGCCAAGCCTGTGGCACTGCTTTGGACTGACTCCTGCCAAGGGCATGTTGGAGGGGGCGGGTCTGCAGGAGCACACAGGGTCAAGCCATGCAGTTAGCAAGGTTGGTGCTGGTACTTTGAGGGAGGGACCTTGCAGCCCCCTGGGACAACTCTTGCCAAGGCTGGGATGGATGGTGCCTGTTGGTAGAACATGGGTGGTGGTGGGGTACACTTTTACAAAGCTAGGTGAAGAGTGTTGGTGATGTGCTGGTTCCCACAGGTGTCCATGTATCTAGGCTGGGGGCAGGGGGAACGGAAATGGCACCTGCCCACCAGTCAGATGTTTTTGGAGAAGTCTCCCACAGATCCCTACCCCTCCAGCACACACTCTGAGATGGATAAATAAATCTACCTCATATACCCCAGGCATTTATCACCCTCTGGCTCTCTCAGAGCTGAGCTTACTGATATTTAAAGTTCCAGGTGTTAAGCCACACTGATCATAAGAATTTATGATGTTAGGCCCCTCTGGTTTTCAAAGCCAAAGGCTTTGGGGATTTGTCTTTCCAGCATGAGCTCCCATGCCTGGGGTACCTGGTAGGGGTCTGTTCCTCTCCCCTCTTTTCACCCACTGGCATCCCTCCCTCTCAGAGACTGTAGCTCCTGGACATATCTCTTCCCTTCCTACTCTCTTCAATGTGCCCTTTTCTCTACATTTAACTGTGGAGAGATTGTTCTGCCAGCCTGACCCAGGCTTTGGGTCATTTTCTGGGTTATTTACACTGATGGGGGTGTTATTTAGGTGTATTCATGGGACAAGGTGGGTCTTGGATCCTCCATTCCACCATCCCCCTCTGAAGTCTCCATAAAGTTCATCCTTTTAAAGTTTACAACTCACTCATTTTTACTATAGTCATGGTATAAAAACTAGATATCTAAGGGTGCCTGGGTAGCTCAGTTAACTAAGTGTTTGACTCTTGATTTCAGCTGAGGTCTTAATCTAAGAGTCATGAGTTCAATCTCTGCATTGGGCTCTGTGCTGGCCATGGAGCCTACTTAAAACAAAAACAAAAACAACTAGATATCTAAACAATTTACATGTTGTACAGCAATCATCACAAATTTCAAAATATTTTCATTGCTCCCCCAAAACTCCATACCTATTAGCAATGAATATCCATTTCCTCCTGACCTTCCATATGCCCAGCTCCCAAGTCCTCAGTAACCACCAATCTCCTTTCTCTCTGTGTTTTTGCCTATTCTGGATATTTCATTTAAATGGAATCACACCGGGGCACCTGGGTGACTCAGTTGGTTAAGCATCTGCCTTTGGCTTAGGTCATGATCCTGGGGTCCTGGGATCGAGCCCCACATCGGGCTCCCTGCTCAGCAGGGAGTCTGCTTGTCCCTCTTCCTCTGCCCCTCCCCCCTGCTTGTGATCTCTTTCTCTCTCTAATAAATAAATAAATAAATAAATAAATAAATACATAAAATCTTTTGAATAAATAAATGGACTCATGCAATATGTATCCTCTGTGTTTGATTTCTTTCACTTAACATAACATTTTCAAGGTTCATCCATGTCATAATATGTATCAGAACTCTATTTCTACTTATGGCCAAATAATATTCCATGGTTTTGATTTTGGCATTTTTTCATCCATTTATCACTTAATGGGCATCTGGGTTTTCCTACATTTTGTCATTTATGAATAATGCTTCTATGAACATTTGTGTACCAGTTTTTTCTAGATGTATGTTCTCAGTTCTCTTGGGTATATACCTAAAAGTGATATTGTTGGGTCATATGGTAACTCTATGTTTAACTTTTTGAGGAACTGCAAATGGTTTTCCAAAGCAACTGTACCTTTTTATTTTTTATTTTTTAAAATTTAAAAATTTTAATTTTAAAAAATATTTTCTTTGTTTGACAGAGAGAGAGAGAAAGAGAGAACATGAGCAGGGGGAGGGACAGAGGGAGAAGGAGAGAATCTTAAGCAGACTCCACACTGAGCCTGGGCATAGGGCTTGATCTCACAACCCTGAGATTATGACCTGAGCCAGAATCAGGATTTGGATGCTTAACTGAGTCACCCAGGCACCCCATCAACTGCACCATTTTAAATTCCCACCAGCAGTTATAAGGACTTCATTTTTTCCATGTCCTTCCCAGCTCTTGTTATTTTCAAGTTTTTTTGTTGTTGCTATTTATTTCATTTTGTTCTTTTTTTTTTTTTTTAAGATCTTATTTTTAAATAATCTTCATACCCAAAGTGCGGCTTGAACCCATAATCCTGAGATCAAAAGTCATATGTCCCACAGACTGAGCCAGCCAGGCGCCCTTCATTCTGTTTTCGATTCTAGCAATCCATGGGGGTGTGAAGTGGTTTTGATTTGCATTTCCTTTAATGAGTATTGATGTTGAACATCTCTTCTTGTGCTTGTTGGCACTTGTATAGCTTCTTTGGAGAGATGCAAATATACAAATATACAAATCCTTTCTCTATTTTCAATTGGGTTGTTTGTATTTTTATTATTAAATTGTATGAGTTCTTTACATATAGTAGACACAAGAATCATATCAGATATATAATTTGCCAATATTTTCTCCCTTTACATTGTCTTTTCATTTTATTGATGGTATCAGATGAGGCGCAAAAATTTAATTTTTATTAAGACCAATTTATTTTTTTCTATTGTTTTGTCGGGTTTTTTTTTTTTTTTGGTTTTGTTTTGTTTTTGTTTTTTAAACAAAAGTCCTGTATGTCAAGCTTTTTTCACAGAGTGTACTCTGAAATAGGTCAAATAAAGACAAGTCCTGATAATGGAGCTTTTAGGTGAGCCATAGAGAAGCAAATCTCTGGGAATAGGGGTTTTAGGGATCTCCAAATTCATTATGTCTCCTCCAGAGGCTGCTAAACTGCTGTTTTTTACAGGCACTGTAGTTGTGAAGCTGTTGAATTTTAAGGCTCCCATAAAGCTGAGGTGAGAAGGATGGGATTAGGGCATGTTAAAATGTCACAAGGCTTACTGCTCTTACCAAGATTCATCTGTTTTCCTTAAATGACCACTTCTTGATCTTTAGTTAATTTCCATATTCTGATAAATTTATTTTAAGAGTTTTTGCTAGAGTTCTCATTGCTTTTATGGAGGGGAAGATTTTGGGAGGGATTGTTACTACATCTAGAAGTGAATTACCGATACACAGAAAACTTAGACAAATCTCAAGAGAATTATACTGAGTGAAAAAAAATCTCAAAAGGTTACATACCATATGATTCCATTTATATGGTGGGATTTGTATGATATTTATATTATTCCATTTATATGATATTCTTTAAATAAAACAAAACTAGAGATATGGATTACAGACTAGGGTTGGCAAGGGTTAGGGAAGTGAGGAAGGAAAAGGCTGTGGTTATAAAAGCATAGCAGTTATGAAAGTCCTAGATGATATCTTTTTCCAATAGAAGGCTTTTTAATCTACACTGAAAATCTGTTGTTTAGTGTAGCTACCTTCATTAATGATCTAAGCCAGATCTGGATAACTTGCTGCAGCTTCTCTATCAGCACTTGCTGCCTCACCTTGCACTTTCATGTTAAGGAGAAGACTTCTTTCCTTAAACCTCATGAACCAACTTCTGCTAGCTTCCAACTTTTCTGCAGCTTCCTCACCTCTCAGCCTTCCTAGAATTGAAGAGAATTAGGGCTTTGCTCTAGATTAGCCTTTGCCTTAAGGGAATGTTGTAGATGCCTTGATCCTCTATCCAGACCACTCAAACTTTCTCCATCTCAGCAATAAGGCTGTTTCACTTTCTTATCATTTGTGTATTCCCTGGAGTAGCACTTTTAATTTCCTTCAGGTAGTTTTCCTTTGCATTCAAAACTTGGCTGTTTGGTACAAAATGCCTAGTTTTTGGTCTGTTTTGGCTTTTGACATGCCTTCCTCACTGCACTTAATGCTAATGAGCTCCAGCTTTTGATTTAGAGTGAGAAACATGCAACTCTTCCTTTCACTTGAATACCTAGGGGACACCATAGGGTTATTCAATGGCCAAATTTTAATATTGCTGTATCTCAGGGAATAGGGAAACTCAAGGAAAGGAAGAGAAACAGGGAAAGAGTACATCAGTAGAGCAGTCAAAACACACAAAACATTTAGTCATTAAGATTGCCATGTTTTTTCTTTTCTTTTTTTTGAGAGAGAGAGAGGGAGAGAGAGCACATGGTAGGCAGGGCAGAGGGAGAGGGAGAGAGAGAATCTTAAGCAGGCTCCATGCTCAGCACAGAATCTGACACGGGGCTTGATTCCATGACCCTGAGATCATGACCTGAGCTGAAATCAAGAGTTGGCACTTAACTGACTGAGCCATGCAGGTGCCCTTAAGCTTGCCATCTTATATGGGTGTGGTTTGTGGTATCCTGGAATAATTACTATTGTAACTTAAAAGATTACAGACTACCATAACAAATATAATCATGAAAACTTGGAAATATTGTGAGAATTACCAAAATGTGACACAGAAACACAAAGTGGGCAAATGATGTTGGAAAAATAATGCCAACAGACTGACTCAATGCAGGAGTGCCAAAAGCTTTCAATTTGTTAAAAAAGAAAAAAAAAAATCCAACACAATATCTGTGAAGTGCAATAAAATAAAGCACAATAATCAAGGTGTGTCTGTATTACAAAACTATAATAATTATAACAGTCTGTCACTGGCATAAATAGAGACACATGGATCAATAGAACATAATAGAGAGCCTAGAAATAAACTCCTGCATATAAGGTCAATCAATACTTGACAAGGGAGTCAAGAACAGCCAATGAGGAAAGAATAGTCTCTAACAAATGATGCTGAGAATACTGGACAACAAATAGAGAAAAATGAATAAGACCCTTAGCTTACAGAGATCTTATTTTAAACACTTGGTTGTGCCTCACCTTTCTCCAAATGTTCTGAGTCTTGTAACATGCACTTCAGTTGGTTGATTCCAGCTCTCCATCCTGTCTCTTTTCTTGAGCATTCACAGAGCCAGCAGACAGTCAACATGGGAAAAGAAAGGACCTGAGCTCCTAGGAAAATCAGAAATTGATTATATTAAAAGTTCTTGACATTTCAGAGACCTGAAGCATTAAGTCATATGGTTAATTTAATTTTGACTCCAGCTGTAATTCAAAACTTCATGATGAGAAATGTGTAGACTTTTTGATATAAATTTATTGCATTTTGAAATAAAAAGTGACATAATCATATCTTTAAGTCTGAACCTTGATACTGTGCAAATTGACTCAAATTTAGACTGTTTTATTGCTTCTCACACTTATATTTAAATGGTATTTGGTGAGTACACAGAGGCAGTATTTGAGCAAGTACACTTTATCATTACCTTGACATATTTAATATCATAACTGTGAATTTTAATATAAGAAAACTTTGAAATTTATTAAGTTAGCTCAATGCTCTGATTTGAGATTACTGAGGTATATCTGAACTGAAATGGTCAAAATACAATACTAAAAATATAAATAGTATAAATACCAAATATAATATTAAAAATAAAAGCATATGTAACACTAAAAATAATACTGTGGATTTTATTTTTATTTTTTAAAGGTTATTTATTTATTTATGAGAGAGAGAGAGAGATTGAGAATGAGCAGGGGACAGGGAGAGCGACAGAGGGAGAAGCAGACTCCCCACTGAGCAGGGAACCTGAGCCTAAGGCAGACGCTTAACCGACTGAGCCACCCAGGCGCCCCTAAAGTTCTTTAGGTTTAAATAAGAAAAGTGGGCTCCAGTATTCTATGATTCTAATTGACAAAAAAATCTAGAATCACCTAGTGATCAAGAACAATATACAGAAATTCAAACTACTTAAGGACTATTCTTAAAATAAAAATTTTAGTAATATATCTTATATTGTTAAAATCTAGGATATTCGGGGCCCCGGGATGACTCAGTTGTTAAGCGTCTGCCTTCGGCTCGGGTCATGATCCCAGGGTCCTGGGATCGAGCCCCCATGGGGCTCC
Organism: Potos flavus; assembly: GCA_028534135.1. Taxonomy (NCBI): domain Eukaryota; kingdom Metazoa; phylum Chordata; class Mammalia; order Carnivora; family Procyonidae; genus Potos; species Potos flavus. Next base: position 46,455,956 of record CM052883.1, read on the forward strand.
CCGTTCAGTGGGAAGCCTGCTTCTCCCTCTCTCTCTCCCCCTGCTTGTGTTCCCTCTCTGGCTGTCTCTCTCTGTCAAATAAATAAATAAAATCTTAAAAAAAACAAACTAGGATATTCACAGTCCTATTTTACAGTAACACCTCCAGTCTTAAATTTTTTAAAAACTCCGTTCAAAGCACTTTGGTGTTATGAGAGATATAAAGGTGATGTAGACCTTGTCCCTACAAGAAGGAACCTGTAAAGTTGAACTCATGAAGCTTACCGGTGAATAGGTATACTCTCTCCTCCAAGCCACTCCCTTTCTTTTAGCAGGAAACCTTGCAACCTAATTCAGTGAAAGAATTAAGAAATTCATCTCTAGCTCTGTGAGCCTTTCTCCCTCCAGGTTTGAAAGAAGGGTCGTGGCTCCTGTTCCAGTATGAGCCTGACCCTTGGGCTTTGGTCCATCTCCTCCCTTTCCCTGAGCTTCTGGGCCCAGGCTCCTCATTATTCTCTTAATGGATTTTTGCCTGAGCCTCGTAAAGCGTTAAAGACTCAAAGCAACCAAAAACACAACCTGAGGTAGTCTCTCTTTCACTAGGTACTGTCTCTTCCTTTCCACGGAGTAGCCCACGCCTGCCCTTCCACTTCTTCACATCTTACCGTGTGAGGGAAGACAGAGGACTGCTGACGTCGTGTTAGTGGTCCTGCTGGATACCCCACATTCTGGACTCGGCTGATTGCTTCTTCGTAGTGGTTTTACTTCGTCCTTCTGGCCAGCCTCTCCTGTAAACTGGAAGTTTGTTCTAATGGCTTAATTAGATTCAGGCTGAACATTGTTGGCAGCACAGATTTTTATAAAAACACGAAGTTTTGTGTTGTCATGTCGTAAGAAGGGCTGTGAGACTTGAACTCACCTGTGCCCTTTCGTGGCTGGGTAAACCCGTATTTGGCAGATGGCTAATTAAAGCTTCATCTCACTTATTCTAATTCATTCTTTCTAGGCTTCTGCCCCCAAGCAAATCTTCAGATTGAAACTTCTTTGCGAAATAGCACCAATGACCTTCTAAGGGCCAAATCCTTTCTGTGATGTGACCCGGTAGGCCATACCCTGAAAATGACACAGGGGAGAGGTGTTACTGAATTGATTACTGTGGTGGGAGACTGGGGTACAATCCAGCAAGGGACCCTCGGGGATCCATAGAGAATGCATTTCAGAGCTGTCTCTTTCTTAAAGTTGGGATCCTGCAACATATACCTACCAATTCCCATCCTCTGTTGCTTAAAGACTGCCCTGGGGGCATTAACTTCCCCCTTGAACTCCTCTGCTGTTGCAAGAGCATTGCCCAAGAGAATGATCTTTCAGAGAAAGCCTCGAGCCAGAAAAGCAAAGTAAAGTGGACTGTTATCATGGTCTGGGAGTAGGTGCCATAGCTGCAGCTGAAATCAGAGGTTGTTGTTGTGACATGGGACACCACATGCGCCTACTAGTGTCTCCAAATCTGATCTGACACCTAAGATTCTCAAACACATTGACAGCATTATCCACTTAGTCAACCCTGACAGTGTCAGCTAATTGGCCCTCTTCATTCTCCTCTTTCTCCTCTTAGTAAAAGTGACAGCTGTTGGGGCGTGGGAAGAGTGAGGGGGCTCAGCAGTAGGTTCCCAGAAAAGAGGGGAGTGGAAAAGAGCTCTGACACTATGAAGGCTTAATTTCTGCCTTGTGAAAAATCATTATTTGGGATTACATGGAATTTAACTTTTGGCTGTGAATTTATTGTGGAAGGAGGATTAGGGAGATTTGAAATGACCATCAAGGAAATAAAGCCTGAATGGTATTGTGAATTGTCTTCATTCGAATACAGGAAGCCTGGACATGTCTACATTAAAATATATTAGTTTACTTGTCTATTTAGTAATAGAACATCAAGTTTTCGCTGGGCACAGAGCTACCCCTCTAATGACTGTTTCCCAATCCACCTGGCAGCTAGATATGGTGGTATGATTAAATTCTCCCCAGTGGAAAAATGGCACAATTATGTAAAAGTCCATTAAAAAATGAATTTTTTTGCATTTCCTCTCTTTTCCCTTTCCTGCAGGCGGCAACATAGATATAATTCTGGTGAGTGCGCTTTGCCTATGGGGATGAGGATAACTCACTAGGAGTTGAGGGGAAAATGATACAGGAACCTGGGCTCATGAAGAATCTTACTGGGAAGACCCACCCTGCCAGCACATGACTGCTCACTTCTGGACGCAGCGGAGAGAAACAAGTTTCCAGCTTTTACCTTAGGGCTTCTTTGGTACAGAAGTTTGGCTTACACATGAACACAATATTCAAGCAAGAATCTTGGGAAATAGCCTATAGTCCTTCCTTTCTCACATACCCTACAGCTCTCTCATCACCAAACATACAATTATAGGTCCAGCTCAATCTCTTCAACCTCTCATGCCTGCTCCTTCCTCATTAAGCCCACAACTACTGTCCCTGCTGAGGACCGCATCATCTCACTGGATTACAAACTGTATGCAAAAATAGTCAACTCCTTGGCATGGAATATAAAGTTTCCAAGATTTGATGCTAACCAACATTGCCAGCTTGTTCCCATTCCAAACCTCGCTTCCTATTCCAAGATCTGATCAAAACAAAATACATTCCGTAACTTGAATATTCCCATCATTGGAACTCTTACTGTCTCTGTAGGAACTATAACTCTTTATTGAGGTTATTTCCTTATCAGTCTTCCTCAACATTCCCATCCTCCAACTTCATCGATTACAAGTGACCATCTACAAGTGGCTACCCAGAGTCCCAGGTCCTGCAGGATTTATGTGCCAAAGGTATCAGAAAATACTGTCTTTTTCCACTGGGGTTTCCAGCCTGGTAGGATGTGGGTCGTGGGTGTCCTGGTAATCATTTTGGCTGCCATGCCATAAAATCTAGCCAGACCGATAGTATAGTAGAGATTGCTATTTATACAATATCTTTCCTTAGCATTCTACAAGAAGGAACCTGTAAAGTTTAACTTCATACATTTTGACCCAGAATAAAGACTACCACTCCCAGGCACTCTTGCAGTTAGGCGTGGCTACGTGGTTAAGACCTGGCTAGTGTAATGTGATTGGACATGATGTACACACTTTCCCTTACAGGGAAGGGTCATGTCCTCTTCTTACCCTCTTCCTTATAGCTTTTTCCCCTTCCTTCCCTATATAGTCATGGACATAAGTGTGAACTAGCTTGGACCATGTGGACCAGAACACTCTAGGGATAGCAGAATGGGAAAGCAAAAAGCCTGTCCTCAGGTGACTTTCTAGATGAAGATAGTAGATTGTGGATTTATATGAGAATCTTCTACCTTATTGCTAACAGACACATGAAAAAATGTTCATCATCATTAGCCATCAGGGAGATTCAAATCAAAACCACATTGAGATACCACCTTACACCAGTTAGAATGGCCAAAATCAACAAGACAGTAAACAACAAATGTTGGAGAGGATGTGGAGAAGAGGAACCCTCTTCCGCTGTTGGTGGGAATGCAAGTTGGTGCAGCCCCTTTGGAAAACAGTGTGGAGATTCCTCAAGAAATTAAAAAGAGAGCTACCCTATGACCCTGCAATCGCAGTAACGAGTATTTACCCCAAAGATGCAGATGCAGTACAAAGAAGGGCCACATGTACCCCAATGTTCATGGCAGCACTGGCCACAATCG
>CM052883.1:46459752-46473646 GCA_028534135.1 Potos flavus
CGGGACTGGAAGAGATTATGCTTAGTGAAATAAGTCAATTAGAGAGAGTCAGTTATCATATGGTTTCACTTACATGTGGAGCATAAGGAAAAACATGGAGGACATTGGGAGAAGGAAAGAAAGGTTGAATTGGGGGAAATCGGAGGGGGAGATGAACCATGAGAGACTGTGGACTCTGAGCAACAAACTGAGGGTTTTGGAGGGGTAGGGGGTGGGGGGATGGGTGAGCCTGGTGGTGGGTATTGAGGAGGGCACGTATTGCATGGAGCACTGGGTGTGGTGCATGAACAATGAATCTTGGAAAACTGAAAATATAAAATAAAATTAATTGAAAAAAATAAAACAACTGTAGGGTCTCCACATACATACAAGCACACACAGATCATAACTAATGTATAAGAGGAAAGGAAAACATCAACCCCTGATATCTTCTCTACACAAAGAAATCCATAAGGACATGGAGACTCTGACCAGACTGTGCCTTGAAGTGAGAGCCATCGCTATTTGCTAGTTACCCCAGAATTAAAGAATAGTTTTCTCCCCCACCCCCAATATTCCTAATATATGGTGGTTTCAAGCAGCTATAATTGCTTTGGAGGTGAGACTCTAAAAGGCTGATTCCATTGGAGGGGTGACTGTCCAGAGTAGGAATGGCTACTGAGAAAATACGACTCGAATGGGGGAAATGGTATGCAACAATGTCTGTACCTTACTCTCCCTGTGTCTTAGACCACGATTAGTCCATAAGGTTAAAGAAGCAAGGAACTGCAGCTGATGGAATAGATACAGGTGACATAATGGCCCAGAGTCAGGGAAAGGGCACGAAACCTATTGCCTATCTGGTTGTCTAAGACTTGGCAGCTTCTGTGAACACTATTTTTATACCTTCATTAAATTAAAAACAAAACAACAACAAAAACTGGTTTGCATACATTTAACCATCTTGATGGTTCTAAAAATAGCTTATCAATTCTCTTCGGATTGCTAGTCACATTTTCTAGGAGTAATTTTGCCTAATACTTTCCTGCTTTATCATATTTGCTATAGTGAATATTCTCTTAAAGTTAGTTGTAATGATAAGGTGTTTAAGACGCGGGCGAGATCTGATGAGAGGACAGAGGCAAAGTGAAACACCTAAGAAACACACAACATTAAATGATTCCAACAGTTCAAATGTAAGCAGACTAGGGATGTCTACATTCTAGTTACCACAGTTTAGGATTTCTAAGACAAACTTTCTTTTAAAATTTAGTGGGCTGATAAAGAGCTGCAAACTTTTTATATTTCCAATTTATGAACATTAAAACAAATTCAATTAAATAATTTTAGTTTACAACTCATTTGTCATGTATTATGTATTTTCCTTATGTCAGCACAACTTGACAAAAATGACGTCAGGCAAAGCACTGGTTCCTAGTTTAATGAGCAGTGAGTAGCAAATTGATTATATTTTAAATAGATTCCTTATGGTTAAATGCCCTTTGCCAACCACCTGTTAACCTGGTCATTATGAGATAAAGAACTCTTGGTACTTAGGTGTATGTCTAATAAACAGCTATGATGTTAGCAGTTTGAAACATCTGGAACCTATATTTTGCTTTGAATTCTTGCTATACAGTCTTCCTAGACAGTAATCATATACATAACATATATGCATAACTCTTCAAGTCAAAGCTTTTAAATAGATTAGCTCATTTGATTAATTTCTTTTGATTCAGAAATTGAATTTAGTTACTTAACTACTCTTGTGTTATCATGGGGAAATTTGAACTGCAGAAATGTCAACTCTGTCTCAGTTCTGAGGTACCCCTTCACAGTCATATCCCTTTCGGATGGTAAATGTATATTATTTCGTTAGCTCTATTTTAGGAATGACGTAATAATGCTCTTCTCCCTCTAACAAACATTTGAGCAATATGCCTTGTGAAAAAAGGTGAATTCCTTTTTGTAGAAGTGTTCTTGGGACTCTGTCACAAGTGTTCTTATCCTGGGTGTGTGGAAGATCTTCAGAAGTGTCATAACACCCTTGAAATTTTAAAAACATGGACATATACATTTTTCTGGGGAATGAGTCAAAAGCTTTCATCGGATTCTCGAAAAGATCCAGGTACAAAACAGAAAAAACATTGCGACTACAGAAGAAGGCAACTATAATTTAAATTTAATCCTAAACCAAAATTAAACAAGTTATTTGCTTAGTCTTTTATCCTTCTGAAAATGCCAATGACACTTATCATTTGCATTGTGTATTTAAAATAATTTGGGTTCTCTGAGCTTTTCAGACAGGCATAAAGATACAAAAAACCATTAAGATCCTTCTAAACCCTACACAGAATAGCCTTACAAACAAGATTATATTGAGCATTTGCTAAAAGGCGTGTCAATTAATTGTAAAACTGAGACAAAGTTGCTTTCCTGTTAAGAAGGGATTTCAACACAGCTGGTTGTGTCACTCACGGCACAAACAAGGGTTTACACATTTAGCAGAAACGCTAATTAAGAGGTCAGAAGGCCTGGGTTCCAGTGCCACTTTTATTTGTAACTAACCATATACAAATCACTTATCTATAAAATAATGGTTAACATCTATCCCCTAATTCACAAATATATTATGAAACCAAAGTCTTCCCCCAAAAACTTTTTAAACCACGACATTACTGTTAATTAGCTTATACTTAACTAAAGGATGAAGATGACAAATTGTAGAATTTGTCTTTTATCAATCAGTTGCAGACTTTAATTCTGCAGATGGATAATCTGGTTGAGACCAGCACTGTCCTATTTCAACCTTATAAAACAAAAAGCTATCAACAAGAAGTTACTAGTGAAGAAAAGGTGGCCAAAAATAACACCACTAAGAAATCGCTTTCTAAGTTGAGACCAGTGCTTTTAAAATCCCTGATATCAAATGGAACAAAAGTTAGCCTTAGGCCACTAAAGCAAGTTTGCTGCTTTGAGGGAACACATTCTTAAGAACACATTGCTAGAGCAAGAATCTTATTTCACTAGAACTAATGTTAAACAGGAATGTCCTATGGACTCTCCGGATGCCCAATCAAAATGGCCAAGAAAACATTTGTGTGCTTGTTTTTTTTAATCCTTTTCTCTCTCCCTCTTTTTTTCATTTAAAATTCAGTTCCCTACCCCGTGGCGCACTCCTCTGTACTGGGATGTGGTGTAAGAAATGTTAGCATTCAGTCACTAGAGAATAAACATATAAGAGGAGTTAACATTTTGAAAAAAGATGCAAAAAGAGGATTCTAAGTCAGTATGGAAAAATTCAGACTATAAGCATCTGTATATGTGCACCATTTATCCTGGATATGTGTTGTGACAGTCGTATGTATTAATAGACCCTCAAAAGGTAAGCGCCTCTATTTCTCTGTATTTAACAATATCAGTTTTGTGTAATTTAGTTTCTAGTTCTGGACTTTCCCTTACTTTATGGTGACACAAAAACAAACAAAAAGACAAAAAACAAAGACTGGAGCATGGTTCACAGAGAAATACAGAACAGATACAAATAACCTAATAAACATTTTAGAGGAAACATACTTTCACTATTGGCCCCAAATGCCATCATCCACTTATGTTCTTTAACTGTCAACTTTTAATAGAAAAATAACTTTATGATAATCATATACAGTGACTTACGAAACTTGACAGTACGTTTCAGTGCTACACAAAACAGTTCCATATGAGGTTGAAGTTTTAAAGTTCTCTGCTGGCACTTGATTTTATAGTTGGTAGACGCAGTAACTACTGATCTCAATAAAATACCCTTTTTAGCTTCAATGTATTTTCAAAACCAGTATTACCTCACAAAAACAGTAAAGAATAAACCACTTCCTGCTGAAGAATCCTCTAAGATGAACACCAAAATTGTACAGCCAAGGTATTTTAGGAAAGCATATAAACTTTTTAAGACTAGGCATGACCAATAGATAAAAATTTACATTACTCAATCATATGTCCAGTGAAAAAAAGGATTGTTTATTTGATTCAACGAAGCACGTATCAGGTATAGATGAAATATATAATCTTAGGAAGCAAGTTACCTCTTTTTTGGTTTAAAAGGGTGTTTAAATAATTGGTGACTCTACTAGAATGGATTTTTTTAAAATAGAAAAATGGTCACATTTAGCAACTGCACGTTATATTCCAAAATTAAAAATGAAATTTCTTTTAAAGCAATGGAATCCTGATTTTTTTTTTTTTTTTTTACTTTCTGTGAGCTCTTAAGACCATTCTGTACATTATCAAAATGAAATTCTATTTTATAACATATATCCAAATTTTTTCTTTGCAGAAGGGGAGAAAAACAAACCAAATTTAACAAACTATACTAACTTATAATACTAAAAACTGGCTAGTTCAAAATTTGGGAAATCTACTACTTTCATTATTCTGAAGGAAAATATAAACCTTCAAAACCCTATCAACGATTTCTAGTCCAATGTTCTACTTTTTAAAAATTAAAAAGTTAAATTCTTTGTGGCGCTAAATAGAATTAAAAAGTTAACAGAGGCCAAAGTAGATAATCAAAATATAAAGAGCGTAACTAACCAAAACAATCCACTGGTGCAACAAATATTTGAACAATGAAAAAACCACCAAGCATTCTAATCAATTAGAATAGTTCATTTTTGCATATTTTAATCTTGACTTTTAGCACAGTAAATTATTATATAGGTTGATTCCACGGACTGTTTAAATTTTGTAACATTACATTAATAATTCAAACATTACCCTTTCTAAACCAAACCTGCAGTCCTAATCAACATTTTTTTTTTCCAGGAAAAGGAAATCTTTTAAAGATACATTCCATAGTAGTCGAAACATTTTAGTACTTCAAAATATTTACAAAGAACCCTGCTGATCCTGTGCATTTCGCTGAGGTGCTACCTGCACCCAGACTTCATCATCAGAAAAAGAACTTGAACTTCCTGACTCTGAGTCCAGCTCACTGAATCCATCTAAGTCCCATTCAGTACTAGACTCACTCCGAGCATCATCTTCCTCAGTGATGAAACTCTGTCCGGGTTCGAGGCAGGAAGGATAAACACGAGCACAGAGGCAAATAAAGCCAGAGTCAAACTGCAAAAGGCCTAACATGGTACCTATATTAATCCACTGGTCTTCCCTAGTATCGTATTCATAAACAGTCACCCGGTTTTTTTTCCACTGAGGGGTGGTGGAAGTGATGAGAAGCAACTTTTGGCCATGATTGACAATCTGGTAGTTGTGGGTCTCTGAGTCCAAGGGAATATTACTAATCCGCCTCCATTCTCCCCTGGCTGGGTTATAGACCTTCATGACTGGGATGTCGCAGATACAATATATCTCATCGTTGAAGACACAGGCTTCCTGAAAGTCACTACGTTTAAGAGAAGCGCAGTTCAGCCACGTATTGTGGCTAGGATCATAGTAGAGCATGCGCTTACTGTTCACGGCATAAAGATAGTTCTGAACCACTATGAGTTCAAAGGAATAGAAGGAATGGGGTACAGGAGCCACCAATGCCCACTGGTTTCTCTGGACACTGTAGCATTCCACTTCCTTCAGCTTAACACCGGTAATAGGGTCTCGCCCACCCAAGATGTAGATGTAGCCATTGAGGTAGGCCACATCCATGCCCTCCCGACACAGCAGGCGGTCGGCAAGCTGCTGCCAGCTATTCTGGGCTGGCTTGTACACCCAGAGGTCCTTCCTGGGCTGAGCGGCCAGGTAGATGTCATGGTCTGGAGAGACACAGACGGCTGAGGAGGTGATAGTCTTAGTGTGAGCCAAGCTGGTTAAAGGAGATGGCATTGTGTAAATGTCCCCTGAGTATGGATCATAACAGAGAAAGGGATCTCTAGGATGTCCAAAGAAGATCACCATCTCCTTGGCACACATACCCAGTCTCTGGGGGGGATTTTCTGCTGTGGGTACAACAGGGCTGTTGCTGCTATCTGGCTTTGGGACCAGAGACTTGCACAACTTGTCACCATAGCGCATCTGCAGGGCCCCTTCAATAAGGTCCAGACAGTACTTCTTCACTATGGGCTTGGTCAACAGCCCTTCCAAGTAATCCTGATCTTCATCTCTGAAGTGTGTCCATCGGACACACTTGAAGACCTCCGCAGCGCTGGGACCCCGCTCCTTGGGAGCCGCCTCCAACCACTGCACTGCCACATGACACACGGTCCGCTCACTCTCGATGTCCAGACTATCTAGACGCAGGACAGCCAGCAGTTGGGCCAAGCTCAGATCTGCCAGACTCTCCTCCCTTACTGAACCCATACGGCTGAGCTGCTTGAAATTGTGGGCTATAAAGGACTGGGCCTGCGATCGCAGCTTGTGGTGGTCGAAGGCGTCGGCAAACTTGAGGATAGCAGTGCAGTTGGCCAGGTCAAGGCGGCGGGCTAGGAAGGAGGCACAGGCTTCCCGCACGTACTCGAGCTGTAACATGTCAGAGGCCGCGTAAAGGCGTTGCACGTTGGCCTCACTCAGCGACACGCGACCCGTGTAGCAGTAGTCGACCAGCACCTCGAAGGACTCGGCATCCACATCATGCATGGTCACGTTGGCCTGGTGGCTCTCGTACATGCCACCGGTGAACATGCTCTTGAAGTAGGGACACGCGGCAGCCAGCACGTTACGGTTGCAGGAAAAAAGGCGGCCAGTGCCAGGCCCGCTGCCAGGCGTCACCACCTCAATGGTCACATCACATAACAGCCGTGCGTCGTAGAAGGACTTCAACTGTGCGAGGAGGGCTGCAGAATGAGCTGTGTCCTTCAGCTCCTCCGGGCCCGTGAAAAAAGCTGAAACAGAAGGCTTGGAAATTCTCTTGGGTCGCCTCCCGCCGCGGGGACTGGCCAGGCGGCGAGAGCGCGGAGCTTCTTCCCGGGACTGCATGGTGGAGATGGCGGCGGGGTACGAGGGCGAGAATGGGTGCAAGGACCGGGCTTTGGCTCCTCCTCGCCCTCTTTCGAAGGCGCTAGATCGCGGCGTCCCTGAATAGACTGCAGGGGCCGCACTTACTCAACTCAGCCCCGTGCCGCGGTGCCGCCTCCCTTTATCGCGTAGACAGTGTCTGACTCACCCTCTTCCAGTTCCGCGCCCTTTCTCCGCCTCAGCTCGTTTACAGGACCCGCTGGACGGAACCAAGAGAGCCGCCACTGCCGCGCTGGCAATACCGGTAGGCGTCCAAGAGAACTACAGCTCCCAGGCTGCCTTTCGCGCCTCGAGGCATGCCGGGGCCCTCCAAACTCAGGGGGATAAGCGGACGGACAGAAGCCGCTGTGCATATTGGGAGTAGTAGTTTGAGTAATATCGCGAGGTTTCTTGGGGTGGACTGTTTTGGTTAACAGAATTTGAAAGCGTTAATTCTCCTGGATTTGTTGGTTTGTAGGATTGGCTTTGAATTTCCAGGGTAAAATCTCCGTTTTAGTATTCGTTAATTGTGTGACATCCTCTAAGAACTTTTCCGTCTTTGTGAAATGGAGATAATAGTTTTCATGGGATTGTGTGAGAGGGGAATGAGATAAATTGCATAGGACACAGAGCGCTTCAATAAATACTTGTTGATTAGAATAATTACATGCTTACGCTGTGCATAGAATATAAAGATTTGATCTTTGTTAGCTTTGGGGGGGGATTTATTTTAAAAAACGAGGTACCCACAACATGTGAAACCATGAGCAATTTCTGCAAGAAAACTTCGTTTTTAATGTTGCTTTTTTTGAAGGGTTCTGAAGGTTATTACAATAATTTCAATACTAAACGATATCCATAGGTTCATTAGGATGTCTTAGACAGAGATGAGGTCCTAGAGAACACCATTTATAGGTGGCCTCAAAAAAGCAGATAAAGCATATTACACAGGTGGGTCTCAACATCTCACCAGATCAATACTTCCTCCGCGGAGCCAGACTACTTTCATAAGCTCTTAATATGAGTGTTTTTGAGTTGTTTAATACTGCTCATTTGACTTCCTTTCCACAAATCAGTTGAAGATTATAGAGTTGTCTTTATCAAGGAGTTTAAACGGGAGTTTTAAGATATTTAAACACAAGACCTTGTACAAAAAGCACAAGATCCTGAAAGCTTCATATTTATGCAGGCCCTAATATTTTGAATTGATATAGTTCAATCTGTGCTTTAAAAAAGTGTTTATGGGGGCGCCTGGGTGGCTCCGTGGGTTAAAGCCTCTGCCTTAGGCTCAGGTCATGATCTCAGGGTTTTGGGATCAAGCCCTACATCGGGCTCTCTGCTCAGCAGAGGGCCTGCTTCCTCCTCTCTGTCTGCCTATTTGTGATCTCTCTCTCTCTGTCAAATAAAAAAAAAGTGTTTATGTATGTATTGATCAATATCTTAGCTAAATCGTCAAAATCAAGTGCTTAGAGATTGGGTTTTGTGTCTTTTTTTTTTTAAAGGGAACTTTTACTTAAAAAAGCAGGTTGCTCTTGCCACTAGTTGGTCATGCGTTACCATAACTTAATGAAATCTTTGGTATTACATTGATAGGTGGATAACACATGGCAGGAGAATAACTCAAATTGTTTTGCTCTCTTGTCCTATTAGCTGAAGAGCTTCTACTGGAAATAGATACTGGGCTCCAGTATCTCCTCTGTAGGGTTGTTGGGTATATCCCTTAGATACACTTGAGAGAATTAGGTCACTAGTAACAATGATTGCTTTCTCACCTGTACTAGAACAGCTGGGGAAAAAGCAATTACAATTTTTTTATATTGGTAAAATATACAGTAGTTCCCATTTTAAACAGTTACTTTAAGAGTACATTTCTCTAGCATTAACTACATTCACGTTGTTTTGCAACCATCACCACCACCCATCTCCAGAGCTCTTTTCACCTTGCAGAACTGAAGCTTTGTACTCATTCACAGTAACTCTCCTTTCCGCCTTCCCCCAACCCCCTAGTAACCACCATTCTACTTTCTGTCTCTGAATTTGACTACCTTAGGTACTGCATATCAGTTCACCAATTGATTTTTAACTTCCTTATATCTGCCCTTTGTTAGTTGGTTTAGATTACCTTTTCACACAATCCAAAGTATTTAGCAGACACTGTGCCCTAAGGTCTAGAGCAGTGCTGCCACCAAACTTTGTGATGCTGCAAACATTTTCTACCTTGGCTGACTGATAAAGTAGCTGGACACCACAGGTAGCTCTTAAGTACTTCAAATGTGGCTAGTGCAACTCAGGAACTGAATTTAACATTTTAGAAACCCAGCATTGGTATCAGTGCAATTCAATGGGAAGAGGAAAGTCTACTCAACAAATAGTGTTGAACAATCAGTTCACAATGTAAAAAAAGAAAAAAGAACTTTAGTCCTTAGTTTATACCACACACATAAAATTCTAAATGGATCTTAATATTAAACAGAGACATGAAAACTCTAACACTTCTAAAAGAAAATATAGAAGGCTATCTCTGACTCTGATGTAGGCAGACATTTTAGGACACAAAACACCACTAGTCTTTTTTTTTTTTTTTTAAGATTTTATTTATTTATTTGGCAGAGAGAGAGAGAGATCACAAGTAGGCAGAGAGGCAGGCAGAGAGAGTGGGGGAAGCAGACTCCCCGCCGAGCAGAGAGCCCAATGCGGGGCTCGATCCCAGGACCCTGAGACCATGACCTGAGCCATAGGCAGAGGCCCCAAGCCACTGAGCCACCCAGGCACCCCCAAAAAACACTAGTCTTAAAAAAATGATAAAATGAACTTCAACAAAATTACAAGCTTTTGCCTATCAAAAGGCAGTGAAAAAATTAAAAAGACAAAAGCCATAGTCTGCAATATATATACACATATATACATATATATATGCAATATATATACATATGTATATATATATATTTATATTTGTAAGGGTGCCTTGTTGGCTCAGTCGGAAGGGCATGTTACTATTAATCTTGGGAGTTATGAGTTCAAGCGCCACATTCGGAGTAGAGATTACTTGAATAAAACTTAAAAAATTTGTGATACATAAACCCAATGAAAACATGAGGAAGCTGCTCAATGTCATTCATCTTCAGACGAATGCAAATTAAATTCATGAGAAAACACTGCATACCCACGAGAATGGCTAAATTTAAAAAGTTCAAAGATGCTAAATGTTGGTGATGATAGGTAGCCTTTGGAACCTTCGTATACTAATAATAGGAATATAATTTGGTATACCCATTTTTAGAAAACTGGTAGTTTCTTTGGATGTTAAACACTTAGTAATCTCTTGTAAGCATTTATTTGCCCAAGGGAATTTTTTTATTCTTAAGATTTTATCCTTTTTTTTTTTTTTTTTTTGACAGAGAGAGATGCATTGAGAGAGGGAACACAAGCAGGGGGAAGTGGTGAAGAATAGGCTTCCCGCGGAGCAGGGAGCCTGGTGCAGGGCTTGATCCCAGGACCCCGAGATCATGACCTGAGCCCAAGGCAGACGCTTAACGACTGAGCCACCCAGGCACCCCTGCCCAAGGGAAATTAAAACATATGTCCACAAAACACTTATGCAAGAATGTTCATAGTACCTTTATCTGTAATAGCCAAAAATTGGAAACAATCCCCATGGGCATCAATAGGAGAATGAAAAAAATTAATTGTGGTATATTCATACAGTGTAATACTACTTGGAAATAAAAAGATACCACCTTTGATATATGTCATCATGTGAGGTTTCAAAACTTTTATGTTGATCTAAAGAACCCAGATATACAAGAGTACACGGTGTATGTGAAGTTCCAGAATAGTGAAACTAAGTTATGGTGAATATAAATCATGGCAGAAGAAAAAAAATCATATTAGAGGCTGCCACTGTTGGGGGAAGGGGTTTTGGCAGATTGCTGGATCAACTGGAAAGGAACGCAAGGGAAGTTGCAGGGGTCATGCAAATGTCCTCTTTTTGCTTGGGCTGGTGGTTACCTGGGTGTATGCAATTGCCAAACTCAACTGTTTCTTAAGATCTGTGCATTTAATTTACTATAAATTATACCTTCTCTGAGGAGGAGCCGCTTCATAATTGCTGGCACTAAATAAAGTTGCAGAATTCCTTGCCAGAAAATTGTGATGATCATTCAGTCATTAAGTATGAATCTCTTCATCTAGAGGTGTATAGGTCAACACTGCTCCAGCTCTCAGTCAATGTGGCGCTCCATATACATGGGACAATGCTGACTCAGGGCAATCTTTGAGGAATTCACATACTGGGGTCTTTCAAATTTGTAGAGTAGCTGAGTTCCCAACATTATATTCCAGTTTTTTAAATTCCTGCCACAACTTCATTAAAAGCATAGTCCTTATTTTCTGTGTTTCCTCAAGATTTCCTATAATTTGCATAATCCTTTACGATGGAATCCATATTCTTCTTCACAGGAAGATAGAACTGTTTTTGCCTGGTAATTATGCCTCAGTCATGAATAATCCATGGATTTATTATTTTTTTAATTAAAATTTTTTGTTATTTTTAAGATTTTTATTTATTTATTTGAGAGAGCGAGAGTGAGAGAGATCACAGGAGGAGAGGGAGAAGCCAACTCGCCGTTGAGCATGGAGCCCAACAAGGGGCTTGATCCCAGGACCCTAAGATCATGACCTGAGCCAAAGGCAGACGCTTAACCTACTGAGCCACCCAGGTGCCCCAACAATCCATGGTTTTAGTTCTTCAGAAGTCTTTAACTTCAACTCTGTTCATGAACGTTTCCAACAGCAGGATCTACTCTGGCCCTTTTCTTCTGAGGAGGCTGAGGCATCTCACTGGTACTGCCACCATTTCCATTTCTGGGTGACTTCAACATTCTTCTTACAGATCAGACATCCTCCTTCTTGGGGCAGCCCCTCTAATCTTCCCCTCTGAATGTTGCTCCTGATCGACAGTGTGTGTGTGTGTGTGTGTGTGTGTGTGTGTGACTGACTTCTTGAAGTTCTGTTTCTGCAGACTGGTTTCCATGCATCTGAGTACTCGGCTTTCTGGAACCCCTTCGTCTCAACCACTGTAATGTATATAGTATTTCACTTATTTGTTCTTTATGGCAACTTTTACACACTTGGTTTCATAAAGAAGCCCATGCAAACACAGCACTCACTCACCTCCCCAGAATTTAGGCTTCGTGCCATTTATAAGTAAGTCTCCACTGCTGCCTCCTCCCACCTAGTGAAAGTTCGGTCCCTTTCTCTCCACAACCTCTAATTCAGGTCCTGTGTGCGTTCAGGGGTCACTAGTTTGTCATCCTGGGCCCCATCTGTATTGTTTTTCACTCTCATTTTTATTTATTTTTTTTTTAAAGATTTTTTTTTTAAATTTATTTGACAGAGAGAGAGAGAGATCACAAGCAGGCAGAGAGGCAGGCAGAGAGAGAGGGGGAAGCAGGCTCCCTGCTGAGCAGAGAGCCCGACGCGGGGCTCGATCCCAGGACCCTGAGATCATGACCTGAGCTGAAGGCAGAGGCTTTAACCCACTGAGCCACCCAGGCACCCCGGCTTTTCAAATTTTTTACAAGAACCCTGATTTATCACTGGCTTGTAAGTTGATTCCTAACATTTTTCTACTAACAGTTAAAAGATGTCAACTTTATCTTCGTAGTTTGGGAGATAAATTGGTCTATCTGAATGAAGCAGAATTACAAGTTTAACTGAAACTCATTGTACAAAAAGAATATGTATAACAACTTAAAGTACTCATTGAATAATAGGTATCCTAGATCTTTGCTACTCCAAGTGTTGTTCGTGAGTCAGAAGTACCCACCATCACCTGGGAGCTTGTGGAAATGAAATGAATTGTGGAAATGCAGAACAACAGGCCCCAGATCTTCTGAATTAAAATTTGCATTATGGTGATATCCCTAAGTGATCTGTACATATACAGAGGTTTGAGAAAAAACACCACCCAAGATTTTTATGGGTTCATAGTTCCAACTTTTGTTTTGATTTTTTTCCCCTCAAATAAAGTGTGTGCTTTAAGGAAAAGCCAGAGCTGGAGAACGAGGGAAGGGCAAAGATCTTGAAAGGTAGGAAGGTCTAAATTTCTTCCGGAAAGGCGGAGCCTCCCTTTGGCTGAAGAAGCACTTTTTCTTTTGCCCCCATGCTCTCTTAGAGCCTGCCCCTCCTTGCCATGTATAGAATATAAATACTGACTATCAAATGAATGAATAGAACAAATCAATGCCCCGTTCTCTTGCTTTCCCTCTTACAATTTTTCACTTTCTTAAATTAATGAATTTTTTGCAGACATCATGTTTTGAGGCTTATGTATTTTGTGATTTTCTTCTGAAAAAAAATTAAAAAAATGACATGTGATTTCACATTTTACATCATATAGCAAATTAGACTATCTTCATTTTGCCTTGATTCATGCAATGTTTTAATTTACATTTCCTTGGATGTTTCTTTTATAATTTTTTTTAGAGTTTATTTATTTTTTTAAAGTAATCTCTATGCCCAATGTGAGGCTCAAACTCATGACCCCTAGATCAAGAGTCTCCTGTTCTTCTGACTAAGCCAGCCAGATGCCCCAGGATGTTTTTGTTACGTAAAGTACCTGACAATAAAAATCAGTTTCTAATGTTTACCCTAAAACTACCTATTTAATTGAATGTTCTTTCAAATTAAATCAGATTCTCCAGAGACATCGATTACTTTAGAGGGCAATGCTTACCCCTGGGGAAATAATAATGATATTGATCCAAACAGGATTAAATTACCTCTCAACTTAGAGAAAGTGAGAGGAAAAACAAAGGAAAGCTTTCTTTAAATAATGCCACCTATTAACGTAGAACGAACAAGAACATCACCACCATTTTTTAACTTCCAATGGAACAGATGATTTGGGCAAAGCAAGAATCATTAATTGATGTTAAATCGATGAGATGAAAGGGCACTGGGTATATTCATTACA
>CM052883.1:46474146-46558662 GCA_028534135.1 Potos flavus
GGATAACTGAAGAAATTTTAATATGTGATAGTTATTATATAATTATTATTTATTATTATACAATTAAGTGTAATAATGGAGTTATGATTTTGTAGGAGAATGTCCTTATTCTTAGGACATGCTGAGATATTTTGGTGTGGTGTTACAAGGTCTGCAACTAACTTTTAAATGGTCCAATAACCACCATACATATGTATATGTGTACAGAGAGAGCAAAAGACAATTATAGCAAAATGGTAATAGTAGAACTCTAGAGTATATACTGTTCATTGAACTACTTTCCTTGCCTTTTTTTTTTTTTGGGGGGGGGGTTTGGCTCTATTTCCTTTTTTTTTTTCCTTTTCAAATTTTTATTTAAATTCTAGTTACTTAACATGCAATGCAATATTGGTTTCAGGAGTAGAATTCAGTGATTCATCACTTACATCTAACACCCAGTGCTCATCAGAACAAATGCCCATCAACCCTCAGAATGTTCTCTCGTTAAGAGTCTCTTTTGGTTTGTTTCCCTGTCTCTTCCCACCCCCCACCCCATGCTCCCATATGTTCATCTGTTTTGTTTCTTAAATTCCACATATAAGTGAGATCATATAATATTTGTCTTTCTCTGAGTGATTTATGTCGCTTAGCATAACACACTCTAGCTTCATCCATGTCCTTGCAAATGGGAGGATTTCATTCTTTTTGATGGCTGAGTAATATTCCATTGTAGATATTACCACACCTTCTTTATCTATTCTTTGAGCTCTTTCCATAGTTTGACTATTGTTGATAATGTTGCTATAAACACTGGAGGGCATGTACCCTTTTGAATCTGTATTTTTGTATCCTTTGGGTAAACACCCAGTAGTTCACTGCACTATTTCTTAAAAATTATTTTAAAAACTTTTTCCATGTGCTTGAAAACTCTTGAAATATAAAACTGGGGAAAAAAATTTCACTTCTATGTTTACCTCCTAATTCCACTGGCCTTAAAACTCTATTTTAGCTAATCTTTCCTGAGCACATAATTTTCTTCTGAGGAATGTCTCAAATAATAACCCCTTTCTTTTTGACTCAAGAAACTTCTGGAGAACAAGTACTAAATACATCATGTCACTTGGTATTAGAGTTGGTGGTGTCTATTTTGGCTCTGTCACTCAACTGGAAGCTCTGTGAGGTAAGGACTGGGCTCTACGTACATCACTGCACAAAACCAGGAACAGGGAATTAATTACTCACGTTACACTACATCTGTTGATGCTCAGAAGTTAAGCCAAAGAAAAACAAGAAATAAAAGCCAAGCAGACAGTTCACTTTAAATATTGGCTTGTAGTTTATACAGTACAGAATTAGTTCCACTCTCAAAGAGCTCTACAATCTGTATCCTGGAGATGCTCATTGTTAGTGACTCCTATTCTTTACAATTTTTGTATTTTTTTTTTTTTTTTTGGTTTAAAAGTAGCAGTTTAAAGCCTAATTTTAACATGATTAATAATACTTTTATTGAAATAGGGGTTTACAAAGTTTATAAACCCATATCACATAATCAATACTCAATATTTTATTTCTCTTTTCAACAATGCATGCTTGTTTTCTGCTCGAAGAGTTGGATTGTACTTTATAAGCAATTCAGTCAGGAGATGTGATTTATTTATTAAAAAATATATTTGTACGTACTGTGTAATTTTAGCTGTACTTTATGAACAGCTGCTTCTTGATATAGGTCCATTTCCTTTGTATAATAATAAATAATAAATCTTCATTTATTTTGCTGATTTAAGGTTTTCATCCAAAAATTCAGTAATGGCTTCTTCATCTGCTGAATGAAGTAGTCTCTGTATTAGCTGATCCAGACACTTCTCCCCACATAAAAATTCCTGGTAAAAGAGTTAATATAAAAGCCTCATTACTAGAAATAAAGGAGAAACAAAACAAAGAATTAAATGTATTATTTACTTTGTTTCTTTACAGTCACTATTTGATAGCAACAATGGATTACTGAAGTGGCTCTATAATATAGTGGACAACTTTGCTAACCTGGGAGGATCCCCAGTTATATTGGCTTCTTATAAAAAGTGAATCCAGGGTGCCTGGGTGGCTCAGTGGGTTAAAGCCTCTGCCTTCTGCTCGGGTCATGATCTCAGGGTCCTGGGATCGAGCCCCGCATTGGGCTCTCTGCTCAGCAGGAAGCCTGCTTCCCCCTCTCTCTCTGCCTGCCTCTCTGCCTACTTGTGATCTCTCTCTAGGTCAAATGAATAAATAAAATCTTAAAAAAAAAAAAAAAAAGAAAAGAAAAGTGGATGCAAAAGAGTAAATAGAATTCTACTCTTTCTTTAATTGTTTACATTATCATTTTGTTTAAAAATCAATCTTCTGTGAGTTGGATCTTTTCAACAACTCTGGAGACAACAAAACAAAGGAGATCTGAATCTCTTTAAAATTCCTTTGCTTGATGTTCCTGACAACATAATTCTAGGATCTCAAGCTGTCTTTGGGACGATATGTTTGCTGAATCCCTTCTCCTTTTGTTCCCTAGAAAAGATAAGGCTTTTTCACTCTTGTCCTGAAAATCCCACCCTTGTCATTCATAACATTATTTCCCAAGGGCAAAAAAGCCTGGAACGCCTCACTCCACGTCAAGCACCTCGGCTGCCACTTGAACTCGCACCCCTGAGCCCTGCTAATCCCGGCTCACCGAGTCCTCTGGATCTCCTGGGATCATTCCTGCTTACACTTCTCATCACAACCTTCGACTTTAGATTTTATTTGATCTGTAAGTGGCTTAAACTAGTTCTGTTTCTTCTTAAATTGGAAATAGGGTGGTTTTAAAGTCTAGAAGCTCTGTGTGACCAAAAAAAGATATATGCCAAAATATTTAGGGGATAAGCATTTTGAGGTATGCACCTTGCTCTCAAATGGTTCACCAACAATACAGGAGGTAGAAGAGGAAGAGAAGGCAAATGTTAACAACCGCTACATCCAGGTATAGGGTATATACTGAACCAGTCTTTAAACATATATACTTGAAATTTTCTAAATAGAAAGTTCAGAAAAATAAATGCTCTATGTTTACCCCAAAATAAGTCCATTGGGTGAAAAGTGTTAGACTTCCCTGTAGTCTTCCCTACAGTTCATCTCTGCAAGTCACTAAAATAATAACTTCGAAGTACCTTTCCTGTGTTACAGAAGTTCTGTGTAACAGAGTTGTTGGGAATAGTGATTTAGCACAGTTTCATATTTCAGAAATATTCAAAATCTAGACATTGGCTTAATGGAAACATTTCTATGTCAGCATCTGGAACACAGAACATTTAAAATTTTGATGTAGGCATGAATTTTTTTTTTTTTTAAAGATTTTATTTATTTTCGAGAGAGAAAGCAAGGAGGAGGGGCAGAGCGAGAGGGAGAAAGAGTCTTGAGCAGACTCTGTGCTCAGAGTGGAGCCTGATGCAGGGCTCGATCCCAGGACCCTGGGAGCATTACCTGAGCAGAAGGTAGATACTTAACCGACTGAACCACCCAGGAGCCCCCTTAAAGTTGAATTTTAGGTTAAGTATATACATTCATCTTTCAAGTTAAACTGTAGGGGAAAAGATGCCTTACTGTCTTTGTATTCCACAAAACACCAGCACATTTTAAAACCTCAACTAAACTTTAAGAGTAAAGCAAAAGCCCTATGACGAAGTTTTAAAATTAAAATTTACACCATTTAAAGCATAATATGGGGAACTGCTTATAAAATCAACATGCCCAGAGCTCAAATTATCATGGTGTTGCCAAGGTGATTTCATCATTTTGAAATTATGTTAGAAGGATTATCACTCTTAATGATAATCACATCACATTTAGAGTTTGATTGGATTAATCAGAGTGCCAGAGATACAAAGACCAAAGATGAAGGACTTGGGGTTCTTAATCTTCGGAAGCTCATAATCTAGTGACAGAGCTAGGCACCACAATCAGGGCAAGAAATTAAACAAGAAGCAAATGAAGGCTGTAATGTTAATTTTAAGAAGAAGGTAGCATCAGGGAAGAGTTTAGGAAGGCAGGACAAGTTTGCATTAGATCTTAAAAACAGAATAGTTATTTCTCCAAATAGAGACAAGCAGAGCATTTCAGTCAAAAGAATGAGGATCAAGAGAGGAACAGAAACAAAGTGCAAGCATAAAGGGCAAGGGGAAATTTCCAGTGCAAGAGGGATACAGGGAGGGAGATAGGCTGATGTTAAGGAATTTGCACAAGGACTTTAAGAAACAGAATAAAAACATAAAACAATAGATTACAGGGTAGTCTGTGCTTATGATCTAGATGAGTAAAAATAAAAACAAAATTACCTACAAGAGAACCCATACTAAGAATATGAGGTGATCTCATCCCAAGAATAGGAAAGGAAAGGCTACTGCCACCGCCCTGGGAATGAAGCTGGCCTCAGGAATAAATGAGTGTGAGGATTGATATCATCAAGATTCTTTCCATTCAGTTCTATTTTTGATCCTTTCAATATCAGCTTCATCTCTTACTGAACATTGCCTTCTCCTCATGCTTTGGAAATGTGGCTTCTAACCTCTTAACCATTTTACATATTTCAGTTTTAGCCGAAAGAATGGCCCTCTGTCTCCAGTTTAAAAATGCTAGGAAGGAACTCATTGGTGGGGGCTTGTTCGGATTTCCTCCCCAAACAAACCAATTATTGTCCTGAATCAGGATCCTGATCCCATAAGAGCAGAGAAGCTTCATCAAGAACTATGCAAATGGAGTAGGGAGATCATCGGGCTCTAAGATAAAGGCACAGAGCTGAGCTGAGCCGAGTCCCACAGACGTCCACTTTCTTCCCTCTCCACTCCTTTCATTCTATCCTGTGGCTGTTGCCTCTGGGGTTAAGGCCCTTATCCCTTTTCCTGCCTCATCTATAACTATTCTGTTCCGAAGTTATTCACTCCTACTAGTCTCTTTATTGTCCTTCATGTGGATTTTAATGTTTTACCACATTTTTTTCATGACATTACCAAACTTTTTCTTTTCACTAATATGGGATTTTTTTTTTCTTTCCAATGGGCTGGTTAGTCATTATGAGAGCACACAAATATAATTTCCCTAATTATTTCTAAATCTGGCACGTTAGTTTAGTTAGTAATAACATGTTAGCGTGCAGGCCAAAGTCAGATATTTTATAACTATAAAAGCCACTTAACCTGCCTCTGTTTCAAGACTGAATATTAACTCGGGACCTAAGGGCTAGTCTAACAAATATTACCGGTCATAAGAATGTAGCCGTCTCAGGGAAAACCATCACCACTACCAGAAAAACAACTGAAAGAATATGGTGTAATCTGAACAATATGGCCAAACATGTTTGGTTATTACTGTGTGTTTCCTGAGGAAAGGGAAGTTAGCAAATATTTTCTCCTTTTTGACAAGGCTATTATCTTCCTATTCGAGACAGTCTTAAATTGCTAAGACAGAGGAAGTGGCGTAAGATACACAGAAATTTCTAAACATTTTAAAAACACAGACATTGCCCTTGTAAAATTAGGGCTTTAATTTTGAGTACAGAATGGGACAGAATCAACTGAAAGAAGTCCTAGGTATCACATGACATCAAGGAAAAAAAATCAAAACCTTCTACTGCTTGCCTTTTGTACATAGATTTTTATGAGAGCCAGTTTATTTTCCCCTTCAGGGGAAACAAAAGGGGAATGTTCCTGTGCTTCATCATTAATGTATTAATGCCAATGGTCTGGCCAAATGGGATTTAGTTAGGTTAATGTTCGAACCATGTTGACAGGGTGTTTCCCCAACAGCATAATTATAACTCCTGAATCTCATGAACAATTCATCGTGGTAGGCAGAACTCTAAGATGCCTGCTGGTGTACACACCTTGCAGAATTCCCTCCCTTACATGGAGGCAGAAGCTGTGAATATGATGGAATATCACTCCAGGGATATTAATCAGTTGATGTTGAGTCATTCAAAATATTACCAGGGTGGGCCTGACCTAAACAGGTGAACCCTTAAAAAGGTTTGAGCCATTCCTGCAAGAGATTCAAAGTGGAAGAAAGCGTATGGAGGGACCACTTAGCAAGCGACCTGCTAGTGGTCTTTAGGACCCGAGGGCAGAGAACTCAGCTCTGCTCTGCCCAGATTCCTAACCTATGGTAACCATAAGATAATAAATATTATTTTAAGCCAAAAAGTTTGTAGTAATTTGTTACACAGCAATAGGAATCTGATACAGTGTATATATGTATATTGAATATACCTTAATACACTGTGATTAACAGCAAAGAATTTGGAGTTCAAAGAGAACTGTTTCAAATGGGCACTAAGACCCCATTACTTACCAACAAACTAATATGAATGTTTGCCTATTTGGGGATACTACCTTAAACTGGCTTAATGATTTTAAATTACTTGATAATATTTTAGATATAACTCTCTAGAAGTTGAGTACACTTTCTTTGAAAAGCAAAGGTACATAAAGCATATTAAGTTATATTACCTTAATATCACGAACTTCATATGCTATTCTGTGGTCAGTGACTCTATCCTGGGTGAAATTATATGTCCGAATTCTCTCTGACTGGGCTCTTGTTCCCACCTGTGCCATAACAAAAAGGTAATTCATATTTTAACTTTATAATTGCCTTTATTACAATGGGAAACATACTTATAAATGATTTTTCTATTATAACAGTTTCAGTTTTTTTAAAAGATTTTATTTTTTATTAGAGACAGCGAGAGTGCACAAGGGCGGGGGTGGGGGGCGGCAGAGGGAGAGAGAGAAGCAGACATCTTGCTAAGCAGGGAGCCGATGCAGGACTTGATCCCAGGACCTGGGGATCACAACCTGAGCCGCAGGCAGACGCTTAACTGACTGAGCCACCCAATTTGTTTGTTTTTTTAAGTCACATATACAAAATGACAAGGAACAAGAATGATAGAACTTAATGTTAAAGACTACAGCTTTGTAAGGTTATAGAATAAGAATGAATATTTCTTCGGTACTTTAAACTCCAAATATTTAAAACGAAAATATCTTTGCAGCCCAATCAGTTCTTCCTCCTGGCTTCTATAAATGGCACCACCACGTGTCCTTGGTTCCAAGCGGGAAACTCTGACATCCTCCAACTTAGGTAACATTTCACAGGCGCTTACTATGTGCCAGGCTTTGACACGGACACTGGGGGCGAAACCATTTTCAACTCATCATATTCTCTACCTGCCCATTCCCGCTGATTTTAAGGGTCTCCTGTTATGTCTTGCCCTTTTCATATCTATCATTCGAGGGCTCATTATTTTTCACCTTCCTTCCTGTAAAAATCACCTGATGAATCTTCCATGTCTCAGCTTACATTGTATTGCCGTGCTTAGTCTGCCTAAAACAGCTTTCTGATAAATTTTCTTCTATCGTTTCTTCTTGTCTACTATGCAGAAAAAACTCAACTCAGCATTCAAGGCACTTCACAATGTAGTCAACTTTCCCAACATTATTTCTGAAAATTATGTGAACCACTATCATTCCACTTACTATACCATATCAAAATCATGGGTGTGTCTGTTTACTCAGCTAAAATATCATCTAAAGGGATGCCCTTCCCACGCACTCTATCATCCCCACCTTTCCAGCTAGCAACAACGGAAATAGATTAATGTCCTCCTTTGAAATCCCTTACACTTGGAATCTTCTTCACAGCACACTACAGTTTGCCTTATGCTATGGTTATCTGTATTCTAATCTCATCTCTACTACCTCCCCAGCACAACACCCTCTCTCATTCACTTTCACATGTAAAAAAAAAAAAAAAAGGAGATTTATTTATTTGTCAGAGAGAGAGAGAGAGAGAGCTCACACAAGCAGAGGGAGCAGGAGAGGGAGAAGTAGGCTCCCCGCTGAGCAAGAAGCCTGCTGTGGGGCTCTGTCCCGGGACCCTAGGATCATGACCTGAGCTGAAGGCAGAGGCTTCACCAACTGACCCACTGAGGCATCCCTCGTTTTCACTTATTAAGACTAAAAAAAGATATTTCTGTAATTTATTTTCCTTACCCCTCAGGCAAATGATATGGAACTAAATTAAATATGGTTGACCATCAGGAGGATTTTTTAAAATTAAAGATTTTAAAGTCCAATCTCAGATATAAAAATCAGGGATTACGGATTTTTAGAACATTCTTCAGGCCATCCATTCTGCAACTAGCCAGGTATAGAAACTACTATCCCAAAGTACCATATTAATGCCCAGGCTCCCACCCAAATCAATTATGTCAGACTCTTGGGGGCTGGGGCCTGAGGCATATACAAAGCTCTTTAGAAGATAAATGGAACCAGGGTTGGGAACCTGGCATAATGCCTTCCTTCTAAAAGCTACTATATATATTAGTTGAAGCAAAAACTTCTCTAAGCAGTAGAAATACCTACTAAAAAGCTTCGCACAGATGGAGAAGTTAATTGGGAGGCATGGAGGTCTTTTCTGGCACTTGAAACCAGAATTTCTGAAGAGGAAACAAACACACACACACAACTTACGCCAGGCCAATCTTGAATTACTTCTTTTAAAAATTACTGTGTGAAACATCTGGTACTAAAATGCCAAATAGCAAGTGAATCCCAATGTCTTTTATTAATTCAAATGTCACTGAGTTCTTAGCACTTATGTTATCACTTATGTGCCAAGAAGCAATGGTTTGTTAATGAGCATTCCTATCTGCAAATGTATATATTGATGCTGGACAACAATCTAGTATTACCACAGAGGATTAATATTCCATTAATCCTGTCACTTTTACTACTTGGAAGTTAGAATGTGGGTAAGGAGAGCTTGAAGGGCAAAAGTGTGACAGCAGGACATCTAGGCAAAAAGAATAATTAATGGTTAAGTTTATATAATTCATTGTCCTAAAAGGCCACAAAGTTTTCCAAATTTAGTGTAGCATACCCATCTGCAAACACAGAAGCACAGTTATTCCACTTCCTTTTCCAGCCTCTCTCAAAGACCAACTTTACATTTTTTAGGATTTAAAATCCTATAATTTGTTTACTTAAAACAATGATATTGGGGCACCTGGGTGGCTCAGTCATTGAGCGTCTGCCCTCGGCTAAGGTCATGGTCCCAGGGTCCTGGGATCGAGTCCCACATCGGGCTCCCTGCTCCGTGGGAGGCCTGCTGCTCTCTCTCCTACAACCCCTGCTTGTGTTCTCTCTCTCTCTCTCTCTCGCTGTGTCTCTCTCTGTGAAATAAATAAATAAAAATCTTAAAAAAAAACCAATGATATTTATTAATTTTGCTTAGCATTTATCTACATATTTGAATAAATAGTACTACACATTTATATAGTACAAAATTCAGAAAGTATAAAAGGAGTAAATAACAGACATAAATCTCTCTTCTACCCCCTGTCCCCACATCCCATCAGTAACAAACATCATTACCAGTTTTTTGCAGTCCCATTTACTTTTGATCCCATAGGGTTTTAATAAAAAGGCAGAGGTTTTTACATAAAAAATCTGCAAGTCTCTTAATTTCCAGAGAATTATTTTATCTTTTAACCTAATCTCCTTTCAAAACAGTCACAAACATTGGAGGGAAACAACTGGGAGATAATTGAGTTTACGCATACCTCATCTATTCATTTGCAAACTGGCACGTCCAAATTTAGCCATAATCAGTCCATATGCATGAAATTATTGCTTACTTACAAATAAGCATGTTTCCCTATAAGATCGTCCCATGTGATCAAGAACAAATGCTACATTTTCTACATAAAATGATAACTTTTGTGCAGAGGTATTATTATTTCTATTTAAAGCAATCTCTACACCCAACATGAGACTCAAATTCACGACCCAGGGATCAAGAGTCACACGCTCTTCTCACTGAACCAGCCAGGCGCCCCGCAGAGGTATTATTATACTATATAAACCTTACCTGCAGTTTTCTAGTACTTTGTTGCTGACGCTTGTCTTTCTCAATAATTTGCTGGTAGAGTCTAGCTCTCAACACACGCAAAGCTATTTCTTTATTTTTAATCTGTGATCGTTCTTGTTGGCATTCTACTACAAGCCCTGAAAAATAACAAGGATCAGAGGTAAACTGTAGCCCAGAAGCCAAATTAAAATAGAACTGAGATGTTGATGATATCTCAATAAAACTGGGAAAAAAAAGATAGACCTCAGGAACATTTTAAAGGGGGAAAGGTTAATCAGGAGAAGATCGCAAAGGATTAAAAACAACTCAGACTTAGCATACTTTAGAAACTATACCTGAACCATGCTGATAAAAGCAGTAGATGGCTATTTCGATTCTGAGATCTGAAGGAGATATTTCCGAGGAGAAGACTGGAAGCAGCTGCATCTACAGATAGTTCCACATACTTTCATTCCCACAGCTCTGCCTCTCCCTCCAGGCTCAATCGGACCGACAGCCCAATACAGAGTCCCAGCCCCACACAGAGCCGCTCCATTCTCTGTTTTAGTCAAGGAGAGCTCAGCTTTCCCTCCTCAAGCCACAAATTCGCACAGAGCTCATGTTTTAAAAATGACTTTCTACAACCCAAGTGTCCATCAATAGATGAATGGATAGGGGCACCTGGGTGGCTCAGTCGGTGTAGCGGCTCAGGTCATGATCACAGGGGCATGGGGCTCCCCGCTCAGCGGGGAGTCTGCCTCACTCTTTCAAATAAATAAAATCTTTTAAAAAATAGATGAATGGATAAAGAAGATATGGTGTGTGTGTGTGTGTGTGTGTCTATAGATATATATTTATAAATGTATATATTTAGGAGTTAAGATGGTGGAGGAGTAGGGGGACCCTAAGCTTGCCTCATCCCTTGAACACAGCTAGATAAATATCAAACTTCTGAGCACCCAAGAAATTGATCTGAGGACTGAGAGCACAAAATGCATATCTACAGGTAGAAAAACAGCCACCTCGTGGAAGGTAGGAGCTGGGGAGAGTTGATTTGGGGGAGAGAAAAGCTGGGGGTGCTGCGGAGGGGAGGGAGCCCTGATCATGGGGAGAGGAGTGAGAGAGAGAGAGAGCGAGAAGCAGCAGGCAGGGGATTGCACAAAAAAACTATTCCCCAAAACCAGTGACTGGGAAAAGGAGAGGGGCTGACTACTGCTAGTTTTTATAAGTAGCAGAGCACCAAGTCTGAAGTTTTAGAAGATTGTGCCATGGATGGAGCTGTGTCTGGCAGGTTTAGTGCTGCTCTGGTGGGAAAGGAGGGTGGAGACCTGGGAGTGGGCAGAGTGGACTGAGCATCCCCTGGGTCACGTGGGTAGAAAGAATTCCTCTTTTTGGAGTGCATCTGGGAGTGGTGGCATGGCCTTTCTGGGGACAGAAGACTTACTGGCACTGATGTGCGTCCCTGTTCTCTAATAGGAACAGAGACACCGGCTGAGGGCAACAAACCTCGGTGCTGGCTTTTAGCTGCACTTTACCATAAACCATTGTGCGGTTGTGTGACGGCTTTTCTGGGACAAACCAGCACCAGCCAGTGTGGTGATCCCTAAAATTTGGAGTTCTGAAACACAGCCATGTGCCTGAGATAAAACACGGGAGTACTGTGCTGCCTAGTACGCAGATAGCTCAGATACAAACAGAGTGAAGGCAGAGATCTGACGGAAGCCGGGGACACCAGAGGGGTGATGGTTTGCTCATCTGTGAGCACTTACTGAAGAGTGCTGTTGTGAACTCCCTGCTCCTGGAGAGAGAGCAGGGCAAGGCAGTTTTCTCCCCTGCCCATCAGCACTGACTCACTTCAGTGAGCTACACAGTGCCACCCAGTGGAGGCTGAAGCAGCTTACACCAAGATCCCTGCCCCCTCCCACCCTCCCGCCGCCCCCGCAGATACATCTCCACCAGGACAAGTTGTCCTGAGAATCAGCACAGTAGGCCCCACTCCAGAAGACCAGCACAGACCCCTTACAGACACCAAGTCTACTGATCACATAGTGCTGCAAAGCTTCGGCTCTAGGGAAAATAGGATCTACCTTTTTTTTTTTTTTTTTTAAGATTTTATTTATTTATTTGACAGAGAGAGAGCATGAGCAGGGGGAGAGGGAGAAGCAGGCTCCTTGCTGAGCAGGGAGTCTGACATGGGGCCCGATCTCAGGACCCCGGGATCATGACCTAAACCAAAGGCAGATGCTTAATCAACTGAGCCACCCAGGCACCCCTGGATCTAGCTTCTTATAACAAGAAGACCAACACACAGCCAGTTAAAACTTGCCACACATTGAACAAGGTCCAAGCACCCCTCCCTGCAGGCAAGGAGAAACTGCAGAGGACTGACAGGAGGGAAAGAGCAGACAGAACACAACAGCAGAGAGCACACTCTTGACACACCTCCTGAATCACTAGGCCCAAGACAGTATAGGACCTCTTTTTTGGGTCAGGGGGAGAACCTCTTCTTAATATAGTCTTTACTCTCAGGAGCAGGAATATAACAGGCTTTCCTAACAATCACAAAAAAACAGTGACCTAGACAAAATGACAAGACAGAGGAATTCACCCCCAAAAAAAGAACAGGAAGATTTTGATTTAATCAAAACAGATGGCAGTAAGATGCCTGAACAACAATTTAAAACAACAATCATAAGGATACTAGCTGGGCTTGAGAAAAGCATAGAGGATACTAGAGAATCCCTTACTGCAGAGATAAAAGAACTAAAAACTAGTCAGGCCAAAGTAAAAAATGCTATAACCAAGATGCAAAACTGACTGGATGTAATGATAACAGGGATGGATGAGCACAGGATATAGATGTAGATGATAAAATTATGGAAAATAAGGGAGCTGAAAAGAAGAGGGAAAGAAAAGTATTGGATCATGAATGTAGACTTAAGGAAATCAGTGACTCTTTAAAGTATAATAACATTTGTATCATAGAATCCCAGAGAAGAAACAGAAAAAGGGGCAGAAAGTTTATTTGAGCATATTACAGCTGAAAATTTCCCTAATGTGGGGAAGGAAACAGACATCAAAATCCAAGAAGTACAGAGAACTCCTATTAAACACAACAGAAGCTGGCCATCACCAAGACATATCATGTCAAATTCACAAAATACACAGACAAGGAAAGAATCCTGAAAGCAGCAAGGGAAAAATGTCCTTAACCTACAATGGAAGACATCTCAGGTTCTCAGCAGATCTACCCAAAGAAACTCAGCAGGCCGGAAAGACTGGCATGATACATTCAACGTGCTGAATGGAAAAAATATGCAGCCAAGAATATCTTATCCAGCAAGGCTGTCATTCAGAATAGAAGGAGAGATAAAGAGTTTCCAAGACAAGCAAAAACTAAAGGAGTTTGTGACCACTAAACCAGCCCTGCCAAAAATATTAAAGGGGACTGACTCTATGAGTGGGAAAAAAGATCAAAAGCAACAAAGACTAAAAAGGAAGAGAGAACATCACCAGAAACACTAACTTTACAGGTAACACAATGGCACTCAATTCATATGCATCAATAATCACTCTGAATGTAAATGGACTAAAGGCTCCAATCAAAAGACACTGGGTATTAGAATGAATAAAAAAATAAGACCCATCCATATGCTGCCTATAAGAGACTCATTTAATTTATTTATATATATTTTAAATATTTATTTATATGAGATATAAAAAAAGATATAAAAAAAGAGAGCGAGTGAGCGAGAGACCACGAGCAGGGAGGAGGGGCAGAGGGAGAGGGAGAAGCAGACTCCCCTGCTGAGCAGGGAGCCTGATGTGGGACTTGATCGCAGGACCCTAGGATAATGACCTGAGCTGAAGGCAGATGCTTAACCAACTGGGCCACCCAGGCACCCCCTTTTTTTTTTAATGATTTTATTTACTTATTTGAGAGAGAGAATGAGTGAGAGAGAGAAGAAACTCATTTTAGACCTAAAAACACCTGCACATTAAAAGTGAGGGGATAGAGAACCATCTACCATGTTAACAGACATCAAAAGAAAGCCAGAGTACAAACTAAAGTTTAAACCAAAGACTGTAACAAGAGTTGAAGGAAGGCATTATATCAACAAAGAGGTCTATCCAACAAGAAGATCTAACAACTGTAAATATTTATGCCCCCAATTTGGGAGCACCCAAATATAAATCGGTGAATAACAAACATAAAGAAACTCATTAATAATAATAAAATAGTAGTAAGAGAATTTACACCCCACTCACAGCAATGGACAGATCATCTAAGCAGAAGATCAACGAGGAAACAAGGGCTTTGAATGACACAAAAGATATACTGGACCAGATGGACTTAACAGATACATTCAGAACATTCCATCCTAAAGCAGCAGAATACACATTCTTCTCGAGTGCACATGGAACATTCTCCAGGACAGATCACATACTGGGTCATAAATCAGGCCTCAACCAGTACAAAAAGACTGAGATCATACCATGCATTGTTTCTGACCACAATGCTATGAAACTTGAAGTCAACCACAAGAAAAAATTTGGACAGACCACAAATACATGTAGGTTAAAGAGCATCCTACTAAAGAATGAATGGGTTAACCAGGAAATTAAAGAAGAAATTTTAAAAAATACATGGAAGCAGGGGTGCCTGGGTGGCTTAGTCATTGGGTGTCTGCCCTCTGCTCAGGTCATGATCCTAGGGTCCTGGGATAGAGCCCCACATTGGGCTCCCTGCTCGGTGGGAAGCCTGCTTCTCCCTCTCCCACTCCCCATGCTTGTGGTTCCCTCTCTTGCTGTGTCTCTCTTTGTCAAATAAATAAATAAAATCTTAAAAAAAAATAGATGGAAGCAAGTGAAAATGAAAACATGACAGTCCAAAATCTTTGGGATGCAGCAAAGGAGGTCCTAAGAGGGAAACATACTGCAATACAGGCCTATCTCAAAAAGCAAGAAAAGTCTCAAATACACAACCTAACCTTGCACTTAAAGGAGCTACAAAAGGAACAGCAAATAAAACCTAAACCCAGCAGAAGAAGGGAAATAATAAAATTAGAGCAGAATAATCAATATTGAAGCAAACAGACAAACAGAAAAGAGCAGAACAGATCAAGGAAACTAAGAGCTGGTTCTTTGAAAGAATTAATAAAATTGGTAAGCTCCCACCTAGACTTAACAAAAAGAGAAAGAACCTAAATAAAATCACGAATGAAAGAGGAGAGATCACAAGGAACCCCACAGAAATACAAACAATTATAAGAGAATATTATGAAAAATTATATGCCAATGAACTGGGCAATCTGGAGGAAATGGACAAATTCCTAGAAACAGAAAAACTACTAAAACTGAAAGAAGAGGAAATAGAAAATTGGAGCAGATCTATAACCAGTAACTAAACTGAATCAATAATCAAAAATCTCCCAACAAGGGGCGCCTGGGTGGCTTAGTCAAGCATCTGCCTTCAGCTCAGGTTGTGATCCCAGGGTCCTGGGATCGAGCCCCGAACTGGGCTCCCTGGTCGGCGGGGAGCCTGCTTCTCCCTCTCCTTCTGCCCCTCTCCTCACTCATGCTCTCTCACTCACTCTCAAATAAATAAAAATCTTAAAAATAAATAAATAAAATTTTCCCAACAAACAAGAGTCCAGGGCCAGATGGCTTCCCAGAGGATTTCTACTAGGCATTTAAAGAAGAATTAATACCTATTCTTCTGAAAGTGTTCCAAAAAATAGAAATGGAAGGAAAACTTTCAAACTCATTCTATAAGACCAGCACTACCTTAAATCCAAAACCAGACAAAGTCCCACTAAAAAGGACAATTACAGGTCAATATCCCTGATGAACATGGATGCAAAAATTCTCAACAAGATACTAGCAAACTGAATCCAACAGTACATTAAAAGGATTATTCACCACAACCAAGTGGGATTTATTCCTGGGCTGCAGGGGTGGGTAAATATCTACAAATCATTAATGTGATACACCACATTAATAACAGAAAGTATAAGAACCATGTGATCCTCTCAACAGATGCAGAAAAAAGGCATCTGACGAATACAGCATCCATTCTTGATAAAAACCCTCAACAAAGTAGGTGTAGAGGGACCACACCTCAACATCATAAAAGCCATATATGAAAGGCCCACAGCTAGTATCATCCTCAATGGGGAAAAACTAAGATGTTTTCATCTATGGTCAGGAACAAGACAAGGATGTCCACTCTCACCATTATTATTTAACATAGTACTGGAAATCTTAGCCTCTGAAATCAGACAACAAAAAGAAATAAAAGGTATCCAAATAGCAAGAAAGAAGTTAAACTTTCACTATTTGCAATGTTATACTTTTATGTAGAAAACCTGAGACTACCAAAAAATTTAGAACTGATATAGGAAAATTCAGCAAAGTCACAGGAATAAAAATCAATGCACAGAGTGTTTCATTTCTATACACCAATAATGAAGCATCAGTAAAAGAAATCAAGGAAGATTTCAAAAGAAATAAAAAAGAAATTCACAACTGCACCAAAAACTGTAAGATACCTAGGAATAAACCTAACCAAAGAGCGAAAAGATCTGTACTCTGAAAACTATAGAACACTTATGAAAGTAATTGAAGAGGACACAAAGAAATGGAAAAACATTCCATGCTCATGGATTGGAAGAACAAACATTGTTAAAATGTTGTACTACCCAAAGCAACCTACATATTCAATGCAATCCCTATGGAAATAACACCAACATTTTTTACAGAGCTAGAACAATCTTAAAATTTGTACGGAACCAGAAAAGACCCCAAACAGCCAAAGCAATCCTAAAAAGAAAGCAAAGCTGGAGGCATCGTGATTCCAGACTTCAAGCTCTATTACAAAGCTATCATCATGAAGACAGTATGGTACTGGCACAAAAAAAGACACACAGATCAATGGAACAGAATAGGAAACCCAGAAATGGACCCTCAACTCTATGGTCAACTAATCTTTGACAAAGCAGAAAAGAATATCCAATAGAAAAAAGAGTCTCTTCAACAAATGGTGTTGTGAATACTAGACAGCCATATGCAGAAGAATGAAACTGGACCACTTTTTTACACCATACAGAAAAATAAAATGGATGAAAGACCTAAATGTGAGACAGAAAACCATCAAAATCCTAGAGAAGAACACAGGCAGCATCCTCTTTGACCTAAGCCATAACAACTTCTTTCTAGACACGTCTCCAAAGGCAAGGGAAACAAAAGCATAAATGAACTACTGGGACTTCATCAACATAAAAAGCTTCTGTATGGCAAAGGAAACAATCAACAGAACTAAAAGGCAGCCTATGGAATGGGAGAGGATATTTGCAAATGATGTATCTGATAAAAGGTTAGTACCCAAAATCTATAAAGAACTTATCAAACTCAAGACCCAAAAAACAAATAATCCAGTTAAGAAACGGGCAGGGGCGCCTGGGTGGCTCAGTGGGTTAAAGCCTCTGCCTTCGGCTCAGGTCATGATCTCAGGGTCCTGGGATCGAGCCCCACATCGGGCTCTCTGCTCAGCAGGGAGCCTGCTTCTCCCTCTCTCTCTGCCAGCCTCTCTGCCTACTTGTGATCTCTCTCTCTCTGTCAAATAAATAAATAAAATCTTTAAAAAAAATAAATAAATAAATAAATTAATTAATTAAAAAAAAGAAACGGGCAGAAGACATGAATAGATATTTTTCCAAAGAAGACATCCAGATGGCCAACAGAAACATGAGAAGATGCTCAACATCACTCATCATCAGGACAATACAAATAAAAACGATTAGATACCACCTCATACCTGTGAGAATGGCTAAAATTAACAACACAGGAAACAACAATGGCTAAAATTAATAACACAGGATGTGGAGAAAGGGGAACCCTCTGACACTGTTGGTAGAAATGCAAGGTGGTGCAGCCACTCTGGAAAACAGTATGGAGGTTCCTCAAAAAAGTTAAAAACAGAACTACCCTATGATCCAGCAATTGCACTACTAAGTATTTACCCAAAGGATACAAAAATACAGACTGGAAGGGGAACATGCACCCCAATATTTATAGCAGCAATGTCCACAAGAGGCAAACCATGGAAAGAGCCCAGATGTCCATCAACAGATGAACGGATAAAGAAGATGTGGCGCACACATATATATATATATTTCCATGGATATATAATAGAATATTATTATTCAGCCATCAAAAGGAATGAAATCTTGCCATTCGCAACAACACGGATGGAGCTAGAGTATTATGCTAAGCAAAATAAGTCAGTCAGAGAAAGACAAATACCATATGACTTCACTCATGTGTGGAATTTAAGAAACAAAAGAGATGAATATATGGGAAGGGAAAAAAAGAGAGGGATACAAAGCATAAGAGGCTCTTGATGACAGATAACAAACTGAGGGTTGATGAAGGGGAGGTGGGTGGGAGATGGGCTAAATGGGTGATGGGCATTAAGGAGGGCACTTGCTGTGATGAGCACTGGGTGTTATACGCAAGTGATGAATCACTGAATTCTACTCCTGAAACCAAGATTATACTATATGTTAACTAGAATTTAAATAAAAATTTGAAAAAGAAAAAAAAATATTTACATATATAATATATCCATAATGGCATATTACTCAGCCATAAAAAAGAATTAAAAAAAGAACAAAGTCTTGCCATTTGCAACAACGTGGATGTAGAGGGCATAATGTTAAGTGAAATGTCAGCTAGAGAAAGACAAATACCAATGATTTCATTCGTATGTGGAATTTAAGAAACAAACACACAAAGAAAAACAGATGACAAAACAGACTCTTAAATAGATAGAACAAAATGAGTGGTTACCAGAGGGAGGTAGGTGATGGGGATTAAGAGTACTTAATTGTGATGAGCACTGAATAATGTATAAAATTATTAAATTACTGTATATATATTATATATATACACTATATTTGAAAGTAATATAGCACTGTAAGTTAATTATACTGGAATTAAAAAAATTAATAAAATGAAAAGAAAAAATAAAAATGACTTTATATAGTTGACCCTTGAACAATAGGTTTGAACTGCACAAGTTCACTTATACACAGATTTTTTTTAAATTTTTTTTTAGATTATTTATTTATTTATTTGTCAGAGAGAGAGAGCACAAGCAGGGGGAGAGGCAGGCAGAGCAGGCAGAGGGAGAAGCAGGCTCCCTGCCGAGCAAGGAGCCCAATGCGGTACTTGATCCCAGGACCCTGGGATCATGACCTGAGCCAAAGGCAGCTGCTTAACCGACTGAGCCAACCAGGCATCCCAGATTTTTTTTTTTCTTACAATATAGCATTATAAATATATTTTTCCTTCATTTTGATTTTCTTAACAACATTTTCTTTTCTCTAGCTTAATTTATTATAAGAATGCAGTACACAGGGGTGCTTGGGTGACTCAGTTGGTTAAGTGTCTGCCTTTGGTTCAAGTCA
The DNA here is from genome assembly GCA_028534135.1 of Potos flavus. Lineage (NCBI taxonomy): Eukaryota > Metazoa > Chordata > Mammalia > Carnivora > Procyonidae > Potos > Potos flavus. The sequence continues at coordinate 46,493,502 of CM052883.1, forward strand.
TGATCCCAGAGTCCTGGGATCAAGTCCCACATTGGGCTCCTTGCTCAGGGGGGAGCCTGCTTCTCCCTCTGCCTGCCTCTCTCTCTCTCTAACAAATAGACAAAATACTAAAAAAATCATAAAAAAAAAAGAATGCAGTATATAATACACACAGCACAAAATCTGTGTTAATCACTGTTTATAATATTGGTAAGTCTTCTTTCTAGTCAATAGTAGGCTATTAGTAGTTAAGTTTTGTAATCAAAAGCTATATGTGTATTTTGGACTGCAAGGGGTTAGGTGGGTTAGCACCCCTAATTTCCATGTTGTTCAAGGGTCAATACATAGATGTTGTATATAGAAACCAATGAAAAGAAACTCTTTATAAGGAAGAGTTTAGAGCGAATGTTCCTCAGTTGTCCCGGCTCTAAATTCAGCTAATCCCACATCTAATCATACATGTTTTCGTCAGCCAACTTCTGGATTTGGGTGGATTTTGCCAGTGTATCCCAGTTACTAGCCCAAAACTCGACCTTTTGAAGATTTTATTTATTTATTTGACAGAGAGAAAGAGATCACAAGTAGGCAGAGAGACAGAGAGAGAGAGGGGGAAGCAGGCTCCCTGCTGAGCAGAGAGCCCGATGTGGGGCTCGATCCCAGAACCCTGGGATCATGACCTGAGCCAAAAGCAGAGGCTTTAACACACTGAGCCACCCAGGCGCCCCTGTTTTTTAAATTTTAATGATACCCTTTTATTTTAACCCTCCAAGATATTATTATTGTTTTATACAGTTTCTTTTTTATTATTATTAACATATAACGTATTATTTGGTTCAGGGGTACAGGTCTGTGAGTCATCAGTCTATTAGTTTATTCTTTTTTTTTTTAATTTTTTTTAAAGATTTTATTTATTTATTTGTCAGAGAGAGCGAGTACAAGCAGGCAGAGTGGCAGGCAGAGGCAGAGGGAGAAGCAGGCTCCCCTCTGAGCAAGGAGCCCGATGTGGGACTTGATCCCAGGACCCCGGGATCATGACCTGAGCCGAACGCAGACGTTTAACCGACTGAGCCACCCAGGCGTCCCATCTATTAGTTTATTCTTGACTCCTTTACTGCAGCCACGTGTTTGGGCTGGGCACCAACTTGCTTTCATCTTCAGGCATTCGCCTAGAGCTGTTTTGGATCTGCTCTTCTTTTTTCACCACCCAAAAGGATATGAAAATATTCATTTCAAGATATTCATAAGCTTTCCTTCAAATTCCTCTTCTTCTCAGCTGACCGGCAGTAAGCTTTGCTTACACATCGGCACTATTCCTATCCAGTGGCTCAGGTCAGAATTTTTAGCTTAAAACTCTTACTTACCAGCTCAGTAATTCCCAAGGGAATCACCTGATCATATATTTTAATATGCTTTCTATAGAGGAGTAGTTAATCATAAGTACTCCCTTAGGAATAGGGGATTAGGGCAGAGGGAGGTAAGCTGAACAACAGAAGAGCTGTTGAAGATACTGGGGTTGTTAAAAAACTGTAAAAGGGATTTAAACAAACAAACAAACAAACAAAAAACTTACCAGTGTTGTTTCGATACTCTACAGGAGATTCCAAAATTCCAGGCAGCATTAGTACCGAGTGGGTATCTAATATATATTTGCTAAATAACTACATTTATTATTTAAAAGTTTTAATTATGAGAACAAATATACCATATTTTATTCTAAATAGCCCATTTAAAAAAATGAACATCTCTGAACTTGAGATGCATCTTACATTCATTGGCATATGATAGCTTAATTGGTAGTGTTTTGTATATTTCTTCATAGTAACAAATTCAGTTGATGAGTTCTTAGGTTAGATGAAATAAATTATACATAATTAAAGGTTAAATAAAAATCCTATAATCTTAAAAGTGCAAAATGAAGTAAAAAATTAAATCTGATTTAGAAGAATTAGGTATTATCCATAATCTGTGATAATGAAGGAATATAGTGTAAAAATTACAGAGGCCCACTTTCATTAACTGGTAAGAAACTAAAATGCTTGCTTTAAAGCACGAAATATTAATGTCTTCATCTTGATTTGATAAATTTTACAAAAAAAATTAACTTTTCCCTGAACATTTAGCCATACCCCTATGGTACTACTCTTCCAATGGTTGAAAAATGGAATTCTATAGAAGCAGTAGATTAGAAAAAAATATGAGTCTCAGAGTCCATGCGCAAGAGGGAGATAGAAGAATGACCTACAGCAGGGACATAGTTCCCATTCTAAGGGCCGTGGAGTGGCCAGAATAGAAGAAAGGCTGAGTTTTCTTTGCAATAGATGCTGAAATTATGGTAGGCTTTCAAGTACACAGTTGACTCAAGAAATCACTTGCTCATAACAACAGGAACTCATAAAAGTCAGTAGGCCTTGTAATACATTGCCTAAGGGGAGGTTCGAGGCTAAGCCCTAAGGCTTCTTTTAAGTCAAAGAACTAGATCTAAGTGGCTAAAAACTAATTTGGCCCAAGGTAAGCTTGGCAACGAAACATTGGTCACTTTTTGTCAAGTCAGTAATTTATGGCTGTACAAGGGTATATGTCTTAAAATATTCTGGTTCATTTTGTCAGAATTTTTATCACTTTTACCTGACTTTCTCTCATTTTAATTTTTAATTCAGCTTCAGCTCATTATTACTATTCTGGACAGTTTATAATATAGAACGATATCCCGCCAATACAAGGTTGAGGTAAAACACACTAAGTATCCAAAAATTTGTGGATTTCTTAGGTAAATTATGGTTCGTTACAAAAATTATCACCTCACTTTTGGTAAAAAAGGATATATCTCTGTATGCATAGAAAAGAATTCAAAAGGATACACACCAAAGATATATATACCAACAGTGGTTACTGGGAATGGTTACAGATATTTTTTGTTCTTTTGCTTATGTATATATTCTCAGTTTTTACGGTTTCTTATGGAATAAAAATCAACTTGAGAGACACTATAAAATTATGCTGTTGCTGGATATTTAGGTTACATTAACCTTTGCTATTACAATGAGTACAAGCAAAAATAATTGGCTGAAAATGAATTTAAAATTTAAAGGTGACATGATTTCAAGATGGCCTCCTCTTTCTTTTAAAAAAATCACACTAAAACAACAAGAACAAGAAACGGAAATACAAAATAAAAACAGGTGATGCACACAGCCCCAAACACAATATATAAAGGCAGAAAGCACACGATAGAATGGTAAATGACTCAGCAGTGGGGAGAAAGGTGAAACGTAACTCCCTCTAGTGGGAGAGCTGGCTAGGAACAAGCTTTTCTGCCCTGCAGAGTACCAGAAAGTCTCAGGAATTGAGGCACCAGGTACTTCGGAAGTTGGGGACTAAAAACAGAAAGTCTTAAAGTGGATCTGTAAGTCCCCTCCCTCGATCTGTAGGAGGTAGAAGATACAGTCTTTAAGAATTAAATAAGGGAAGTTTGACTTGAGACTTGGTACAAAGGAGAGTAAGTATGAGACATGGGACTGAAAATAAGAGGATTAAGTTTGCTTATTGAATGGTGAGACCTTGACCTTACTCTTAAATGTATCTTGGGGGATCCTACTAAGGAGAAAACAAACTACCCAAGTGAAAAGTTGTACAAATACTGACATTTGGGAGTCCCTAATAAAAAAGTTAATTAATCATCTAACTGCCCCCCACAGTGAAACTTACTAGTCGGTAAGTGGCACCTAAGCACTCAGAAATTTTATGTACAAAGACAACAAAGAATTCCTAGACCTTTCTAACCAGAAAGTAAGAGTGAAACAGAAAAAATAAACTCAAAGGAAAGAGAGACATTGCAGTAAGCGGAAAAAAATTTCAGGGAAATTAAAATTAATGTATTTGAATAAAAAAGGAAAAATGCATCAATAATAACAAAAGGATGGTACAAAAATGGGACAATTCTGAGAATAAAAAAGCTTGTGAAAATTTAAAAAAAGAACAAATTTTTAAAATTCAGTAAGTCTTGGGGAAAAAACCTAAAACACAAAGTGACAGACAACGTGAAAGGGAAAAAAAAGAAGACAAACAATAAATCCAAGATGTCTAACATCTGACTCATAGAAATTCCAGGAAGAACAAAGAACATAGCAAATAAGAAATTATTGAAGAAAATACTTAAGATACAAATACAATGATAGGAGCACCTGGGTGGCTCAGTCAGTTAAGCATCCAACTCTTGATCTTAGCTCAGGTCTTGATCTCAGGGTTCAAGCCCTGTGTTGGGCTCCACGCTGGGCATGCAGCCTACTTAAATGAAAAAAAAAGAAGAAATAATGAATGACAAAAGTCTTAAATATTCTAAGTGGAAATGATTTCCGATGAAGTATTCATGGTCAGTGGAGTATGAGGTTAGAATAAAGCTGTTTTCAGAGTATGTACATCTCATGCATCTTTTCTCAGGAAACCGTTTGAAAAAGGACTTCACTAAAATGAAGGAGTAAACAAAGAGAGATGAGATGGGATCCAAGAAACAGGAGGATCCAACACAGAGTAGGGTCAAAGGAAATTCCCTGTCGGTGTTCAGAACAACCTCTATGTTGCAGCCCCGGAGAGCAACTGCTCCAGACTAGAGTAGGATAATGGAGGGCTCTATCAGAGGTGTTGCCACAATGCGTTAGCCCTCTAGAAAATCTGGTTAATTTCATTCTACAGAGCTTCTGGAAGATCAAGGAAGACTCAGAGTAAAAGAGAAGTAAGCAAATGCAAAAACAATGAAGTAATTATTAACTCTAGGAAATGAACTCACAGTATGTCTCCCCTGCTATCAGAAAGTAGAACAATCCTATGAAATCTTTCATAGGCGGAAATGTTGTAAAGTGAAGAGCACTTACCATTAAGTTATACGGAGAATTTTTTGTGCGTGCCCAGACCCCCCAAAAAACTCTGTCATTAAAACACATCTTGCTAATGGATGCGCAAAATAAATAGAGAAAATAAATTGAGATAAAGCCCAGATGCTCACAGACAGAGTTCACAGCTATGGAAGCCTGATGCTGAGATGCTGAATATAGTTCTGGGGAAGGAGCTGGGTGGGGCCGCTCTCGCTGCCCAGAGTGTGCAAACCTTCCGCAACTGTTAGCTGCAAAATAAATACTGAATGTTATTTTCGCTTTTCACATTTTTTTTTGTAAAAATGAAAATCCGTTTTAGATTTCTTTTGATTGGTGAGAATAGGTATAATGTAGGTCTTTCATAAAAGTAAAGCAGCTTCATGTGAATTTTTGAAAAGTGGGGAGATACCTGTATGCCACTTGGCTCGGCAGTGAACACTATATCCTTGTTCTTTACATGAAAGTAGTGAAGATTAATTTTGCCAAAATATAAATATATTAGGAAGAGGAAGAGAGGATATTATGAGACCCTAATCTTCATCTACTACATTAAGAAGTCAATATGTATGTAATCTTATAACTAATTGATCAGAAGAGCATGATCTGCCTAATATTGAGAACGAGGTAATTACCAGAAAAAAATAGCTAAGAGTTTTAAACTGGTTGCCGGTGGCTAATGGGGCTTTAGGGTCAAGGTAGGAGGGAGGGGGAGAAAAAAGACATGCAAGGAGCTGCTGGTTTTTGTTACAGGACTTTCCCACTGGCCTTTAAAACCATTTAACATACAACATAAAAATTAATTTTAAAAAGGAAAGAAATTTTAAAAGCTTAAAATTGATAGAAGTGATAGAAGTGGAGAGAAGTGAAAAATGATAGAAGCATTTAAAATCACAGTAAAGGCTGCAAGACTACTTCATAGTATACCAAAATTACCAATATTCTAAATAATAGCATTAAGTGGAGCCGGCGGTCAGTCTAAAAGAAGAAGACAAAAGCTCCATTACAGGCACATGTCCAGGATTGCTTTCGTGGGTTTTTTTTTTAGGCTAGGACCCCTCTGGTTGCTCATCGCTGTCCAGTATACCTGGGCAGCTTCTCGGAATAGGAACACTCAGTGTCTGCATCCTTTAAGAGAGGTACCTCTTCCAAACAGAAGTGGAATATGAACACACTGGGGACCTAAGACCCACGACTCCAGTGTCACCTTTAAAGGGTTTGTGCAAGAAACGAGACACTAACACAAAACTATTTTCTTCTCAATGTCGAATAGTTTTATAAGACATAAAAACAGGTCAAAAGTACAAAAGCAAACAGATGTGATTACCTGTGGGGATATGGACGAGTCTGACAGCGCTATCTGTTGTATTAACGTGCTGCCCTCCTGCTCCTTTAGCTCGAAATGTATCTATCCGCAAATCCTTGGGGTCCACCTTCACGTCTACCTAGAACAAAAGGGACAATGGAAGTCAATTCTACACTCAACAAACACTTTTTTTTTAAAAATATTTTTAAAATTTATTTTTCAGAGAGAGAGAGAGCACAAGCAGGGGTGTGGCAGGCAGAGGGAGAAGCAGACTCCCTGCCAAGCAGGGGGCCCAATGTGGGGCTCAATCCCAGGACCCTAAGATCATGACCTGAGCCAAAAGCAGACACTTCGCCAACTGAGCCACCCAGGCATCCCAACAAATACTTTAATACTAAATTTATCTCAAGATTCTTCAAATAAACTGTGCTGTTTTGTTCTAAGTCATAGCCATTAGACTCAGAAATAGCTTATACCAATGAAAGAACCATAAACTCTCTATTCCAATGGATGCTATTTTTTGACACTGACTTATGATGCCATGAGATCACTGAATTATGCAAAGTTTCAAGTTTCATCACCCATCATCCCACAAAGCCACAGGATAGAAAACATACTCTCTCGCCATATATACATGTATATATGTGTGTGTATATAAAAAGTTGATCTTCATTATTCCCTGATTCTGTATTTGCAAATTCACCTACTTTATTTGTTCCCCAAAATCAATTACTGCAGCATTTTCACAGTCACTAGAGAACATGTGCAGGGCAGCAAAAAATCCAAGTTGCTCTATACATGCACATTCCCAGCTGACGCCCAACAGAGTGAAAGTTTGCTTTCTTTTTTCAGTCTGACCAGAGAATGAAGACATACAGCAGTATGGTACAAGAAGCTCTGGCTCTCGGGTCAGGTGGACAGGGTGTGAACCCCAGTTCTGGCATCTATCTGGTAGTGAAGCGGCCTCAGGCAAGACACGTAACACTTCTGAACCTCATTTTCTCTTTGCAAAATAATGAAAATAGATTCTATTCTAAGTAACCAGGATGGGTTACTTTTTTCGGTTTTAAATTTTATTTATTTATTTGGATGGGAAACTTTTTTTTTTTTAGATTTTATTTATTTATTTGACAGAGAGAGAGAGATTACAAGTAGGCAGAGAGGCAGGCAGAGAGAGGGAGAAGCAGGCTTCCTGCTGAGCAGAGAGCCCGATGTGGGGCTCCATCCCAGGACCCTGAGATCACGACCTGAGCCGAAGGCAGAGGCTTTAACCCACTGAGCCACCCAGGCGCCCCTGGATGGGAAACTTTTAAGATTATAATCTATGTAAGATACATAGATATAGAAATATATTTATAGGTATATAAACATATGTACACCTGCGTCCGTGCACGCGCGCACACACACACACACACAAAATTTCCCCCAGGGGAAATGATGGTTCAGTATTTGCTAAATCAGCGTTTGCTGAGACTTTACAGAACATAACCACCGTGAACAATGAGAACCAAGTGTGCGTGAGCAGTGATTAGTGGACTGAATGGAGGCATCCAAAAAGATATGTTCACATTCTAACCACTAGAACCTTACTTGGAAAAAGAGTTTTTGCAGCCGTAATTGAGTTCAGATGAGTTCATCTTGGATTATTCGGACAGGCCCTAAATCCAATGAGAAGTTTCCTCAGATAGCTGAGGAGAAAGGGGACGAGAGGAACACGTGCATTCAGAGTTACACAGCTTCAAGACAAAGGATACCTGGAGACACCAAAAACTGGGAGAGGCAAGGGAGCACTCCCCCCCAGAAGCTTTGGAGGGAGCACAGCCCTGGTGATACCTTGAGTTTGGACTCCTGGCCTCTAGAACTGTTAGACCATAAATCTGTATTGTTTTAAAATGCCCCTACATTTGTGGTAATTTGTTACACACACACACACACACACACACACACACACAGAAAAATAATTACAAAATATGCTGTTTTTCAGGGGAGAACTAACATCTTATTTCACATTAACCATTCATTTGTATGAATGACAGACAGCAAGTGTGACTCTTTGTAAAGCACAGTAGTAACAGGGTTAGTTTCAGAATCTAATATACAGCATGGTTATTTAGTTTCCTCTAAAATGAGCACTATACTGTGGGGGAAAAAAAAGATTATTCAGCTTTTGTTAAATATGCCAGTACTGGCTACCTTAAAATTTCAAGAAACACTAAAGAGATGAAGAGCAGTTTCCCATTTTTTTGTGGTTACAGTATATTAAATGATTATATAGCAAATATATGTATATTATATGTCATATTCTCCCAAATGTTACAGAAACTACATAATGAATGTTGGGAAATTCTGAACAAAGAACCAGTGACTTAATAATATACAAAGAATTTTAAATGTCAATTAAGAGAATAATAAGACTTTGCTCTTTTACAAAAAGCAAACTCCACTACATGGGTTTAATTTTCAAGAACATGAAGAGAATAAGGGGATGGGTGAGAACAGTGGAAGGAATAAGGAGTTAAGCAAGGCAACTTAATAGTTTTGATTTCTGAATGACATAAATGCTTCCACACACCAAAAATGAAATTAGATAAAGGAGGAATGAAAAATCAAATCCTAATATTCAATAGGAAAAGAAACCTAGTAATCAAAATATTTGCCATAATGATATCATAACCACATAGAAAAACACTATTTCTGATGGTCTTTGAACATTATGTTCTAACTATGCTTTCTTGGTGGATTATATTCTAAGGACAGAAATCTTAAACATTACTCAGTAGTTTACTAAGTATTTTTAAAAGTTTTTATATATGCTATATAATGAGGAAAAAAGTAAATATATTAAGTGATTAAGAAATACAATTTTTAATGTAAGTGGAAAAAATTTAAATACAAAATGAAAGATGGTGAGGGGGAAAAACTCCCCGTAATGTTAATTTGAGTTGGTAATAATAATTTGAACCAGTGTTAAAATCATATGTATTTTCTTGCTCGTCCACTGCAGAATCTAAATAAATATAAGCACACTTTAGTAATAATGAGCACACCTAGTACCCAGATCTTGATTTCTGGGTACATTTTTCACCAAGAGAAATGAGATCTGACTCCTAAGTCTGAGGCAGAAAGGCAGAAGGTGGGGTTTGGATATCTAATTATACCAAAAAGCAAGGATATGCTTAAAAATTGATGGGGTCATTGCAAAAGGGACTGCCCTAAAAAGGGTACTACTGGCCAAATCAGGGACAAGTTTGAACATCAAAAACCATAGTGATTATAACTCACGCAATTTAAAAAACTAATGTGTAAGTCTATAATGAGGTCAACAGACGAAACAATATTGAGTTTATGATGAAGTAAAACAAAAGAGAGAGCAAGCAAGAAGGAAGGAGGAGAGAAAGTAGTAGGGAGGAAAGCTCTTGACAGAATGCCAGTTAATAAGTAGAGAAGAAATGACAGAGTTACAAAATCACCATCTTCCACCCCAAACGAAATAACTGATTCAGGCAAAAAAGATCACTAATGGAAGGAAGAAAAGTGAAAGAAAAATTGTTGGAAACAGGCTGTATGTACCCCAGGGATTACTCAGTAACTGCAAAGAGGAAAATATACTTTTACAATGGAGCTAGTTTTGTGGTCACCATGTTTAAACTCATCTTCACTAAAAGTCAGACAATTTCAGATTATGTGCCTTCTCATAAGATGCAACATGAATATAACTACACCTATAAAGTATTCTGCTCAAAACGTGTGACCTGAATGCAATGGGATAAAAGAACAAGTTAAATAGTACCAAGAAGAAACAAATAAATTCAGAATGTGGGACACCCTACAAGATGAAGGCTCCAGACTCTTCAAAAAAATAATAGCATTAAAAAAAAAAAGGTTGAGGGGCGCCTAGTGGCTCCGTCGGTGAGCGTCCGACTCTTGATTTGGCTCAGGTCATGATCTCAGGGTCATGGCAGCAAGCCCTGCATAGGGGTCCACACTCAGTGGGGAGTCTGGTTCTAGAAGCCACTCTAATAAATTATTGAGCCCAAGGAGAGGGTTTTGGAAACCTCTCAATTCATAGCCACTTGGTTGGAAGCACAGGTGAGAACCTGGACTTGTGATTGGCCTCTGAAGTAGGAGGGGAGGAAGTGCTGTGGGGCTGAGCTCCTAGCTATTCCCCAGTAGACGGTGTCAGAATTGAGTTGACTTGTAGGACACCTACTTGGTGTCCGCACAGAATTGAAGAAATTGCCTGGTGAAAACTATGGAAAGAACCTAGACGTCCATCGACAGATGAATGGATAAAGAAGATGTGGTATATATATACAATGGAATACTATGGAGCCATCAAAAAAACCGAAATCTTGCCATTTGCAATGACATGGATGGAACTAGAGGGTATTATGCTAAACAAAATAAGTCAATCAGAGAAAGACAATTATCATATGGTCTCTCTGATATGAGGAATTTGAGAGGCAGGGTAGGGGATCATGGAGGGTAAGGAGGAAAAAAATGAAACAAGATGGGATCAGGAGGGAGACAAACCATAAGAGACTCTCAATTTCATGAAACAAACTGAGGGTGGCTGGGTGATGGCGGGATAGGGATAGGGTGGCTGGGTTATGGACATTGGGGAGGGTATGTGTTATGGTGAGTGCTGTGAGTTGTGTAAGCCTGATGATTCACAGACCTGTACCCCTGGGGCAAATAATACATTATATGTTAATAAAAAAAAAAGGAATTGCCTGGTGAGAGAAAAAACTTGACACATTTAGGGTGGAGAAGTATTCTGTGAGAAGAAAGACGCACAGGAGTATTTCCTAGACAATAATATTACAGACTTGTGGTTGGTTTTCATAGATAACGGTATTTTTTGAATAATTTTTAAATTTTATTATTGATACTATACAAAGGTCTCCAATCTATTGGTTCCTGGGGATAAGTGCATAACCCTTAGTGTCTCATTTAATCCCTACAGAAGAATTACGGGGTTGGGACGCCTGGGTGGCTCAGCTGGTTAAGTGTCCAACTCCTGATTTTGGCTCAGGTCATAATCTCGGCATCATGAGATTGAGCCTCGCGTTGGGTTCTGTGCTGGGCACAGAACCTGCTTAAGATTCTCTCTCCCTCTCCCTCTGCCCTTCCCCCCACCCAGAAAAAGAAAAATTATGGGGTTGGAGGTATTATACCTATTTAACTTATTTATTTATTTATTAAGTTTTTCTTTAAGTTCCAGTATAATATTAGTTTCAGAATTTTGTACTCATCACTTGCGTGCTCATCACACAAGCGCCCTCCCTAAATCTCATCATCCACTTAACCCACCCCCCACCTACCTCACCTCCAGCAACCCTCGGTTTCGTTCTCTGTAGTTAATAAGTCTGTTTTATGGTTTGCCTCTCTCTCTCTTTCTCCCTACGTTTATGTTTTGTTTCTTAAATTCCACATATGAGTGAAATCATGCGGTATTTGTCTTTCTCTGACTGATTTATCTCATTTAGCATAATACCTTCTAATTCCACTTACAGTGCTGCAAATGGTAAGATTTCATTCTTTTTGATGGCTGAGTAATATTCCATTGTGTATACACACCACAACTTCTTCATCCGTTCATGGGTCGATGGATAGATTAACGGTATTATTTAGGTAGAAGAATGTCCTACTCTTAGGAGATGTTAAGTTGAAGATTTGAGGGATAAAGTCTCACAGTGTCTGCTATATTCTTTACAGTTATTTAAAAAAATGTATATATACACACAAATATAGGAATCTAGCAAATGTGGCAAAATGTAAACAGTTGTTGACTCCAGGTGAAGGTTATATAAGTTTTTAGAGTGGTATTCTTTCAATTTCCTGTATGTTTAAAATTAAATTTTAAAGTTAGGAAAAAAGATAGAGGCAATATGGCTGTCTTCAATAAGACATAGACCTCATATAGATATTCTATCATTGATCTCAACATATTATCTGTGGAAATCATATCTTTCTTAAGATAAAACTTAAGCAACAACATTTTAAAAGCTTTGTGAATTCTATTTTATGAAGAGAATTGGCTTCTATTTAAACAAACAAAACAAACTATCTTGATCAGGCATAAGGAGGGCAACTTTACCTGGGGAAGAGTTAAGGATTTCCCAGTAGAGACTGCAAAGTTCAATGTGAAACCCCGAAAATCACAGTTTGCTAGATGCTAAGCTTCCTCAGCACAACACCCATTAAATGAGAGCAAGTTTTCAGTGCGTCCGGGTGAGGTTACCTCATCTGGCTGAGGGAGGACAATAACGGACATGGTTCCCGTGTGAATGCGCTGCATCCTTGAGGACAGGCCCACCTCAGGGATTCGCTGAACTCGGTGAATCCCACATTCATACTTCAGATGCTTATAGACACTGTCACCAGAAATTCGGGCAGCTGCGTGATGCAGCCCACCTAGGAACATAAATTCCAAAAATATTAATGAGTTCCACTCTGAAAGGGATCTGGATCTTAAATACCTTTAATGCCATGCCTGAAATGCAAGTACAGAGCCAAAGATGAGAACATAAAATAGGTAGAAGACTGCATTTTCCCAATGTCAATGGAGTCATATATAAAAGGAAATATACCAAAACATTATTTATGCTTATCTCTGGGGAACAGAACAACAATATATTTTTTGTTTTACTTTTTATACTTTGTTTCTAAATTTTCTGTAATCAACAAAGTTTTTTAAATAAAAGTATTACTAGAAAAAAAAGTAGTGGGACATTTTCTGCATTGAACTGCCCTCTGCAATCTCAGGCTGATTGGTGTCTATATATAAGAATGCTCAATAACATAACAATTTAATAATGATGGATTAACTCTATAGGTCCTCCCAAGTTTTCAAGAGTCTATTGAAATTTAGCTCTTGCTTATCTGTGGTATGAAAATAAGCCCCCCCAAAATCTTAATGTCTAGGCTAGTTTCTTCTTATTGGACAAATTTAAAAAAAAAACACACATTTTATTATAAAATGGCATACAGACATAAAAAATCACATGAATCAAATGGTTTAATGACCACAAGATCAAGAAAAAGAACTTTGCCAGTCACCCAAAAGCTCTCCCATGTGCCCCTTCCCAGTTACAATCCCTCCCTTTCTCACAAGTAACTATGATCCTGACTTTTATTCTTGTTACAATTTTATTACCTAAATGTGCTACAGTCTAGTCTTGTCCATTTAAAAAAGTTTCACGTCCTCTTTTTTTTTTTTTCACGTCCTCTTTTTTCAAGTTTATTTATTTATTTGTAGTAATCTCTACATCCAATGTGGGGCTTGAACTCATGACCCCAATATCAAGAGTCAACCAGGTGCCCCCTAAAGTCTGATGTCTTTGTACCTTATATTCATATATACCCTTATACTTAAGGCTCTTAATCTATACACACTCATCACCTACTTCTTTTGTTCTCTACAACTTATCTCCTGAGGAACCTGGACGTTGACCTGTAAAATTTCCCACAGTATGTATTTGCTGACTGCATACTCTTGGTACAATTAATTCACCTGGTCTTCCACCCTCTGTTCTGGCTACAATTTGGCAGATGGATCCAGAGACCAGATGAGATACCAGCTTGAGCTCCTTGGCAAGACTACAGGAAGCACATAATGACTTTTCTTTCTTTTTATGGTCTTGGCAGCCTTTGATGTTTAATGTATAATGGGTTATAAAATAGTGATAGTCTAATTCTATAATTTCTTTGTCAGGTATTAGTAGCTAAAATACATTTATAAAGAGACATTTCCCCTTGTCCTCTAGTTGATTACCCTGTGCTAGAGTTATTCAGGAAAGGCAGGATAAATACTTGATTCTGTTCCTTTACCCATTTTACCAATATGTGTTTTGCAATATAATGAATGAGGATTATTTAATCAACTGAAGATGACTAATTATTTTTAAAATGCCATTATGAATTCAAGGATTTGAATACATCTAGTATGTTTAAACCAAGTGCAGTTATTATGATTGAAGCTCAACGTATCCACCTTTGGCCAGCAGGAGCCTCTTCCAAGTTAATTTCTGAGTTCTTTTTGACACACCTCTTGTTACAGTATAACAAAATATTCCAGGATTATCCTGAACTTTTCTTGCCCCAGACCTGAAATCAGTGATCTCTCCAAGAAGTCTTGGTTCCTTTCAGAGAGAAATAATACTTTAATTTTTTTTTGCCCCTTCCCCCGCTCATGTGCTCTCTTTCTTTAAAATAAATAAATCCTGAACAAAAAAAAATTTGAGATCCCTAAGCTCAGAATTCCTCTTCTATAATGAAACCTACTGCACAGGCAAGTATCATCTGGCCTTCGAATTGCCTTGCAGGACCTGGGGCTCATGGAACCAGCACAAAAATGCTGATATTCTGGTTACCGTTTCTCTGAGGAATAAACTGTCCTCCATCTCTGACCCATGAAAGTGTGGCACGCTAACTTGTTAGCTCGCAAGCAGGGTAAAATCTCAGACCATTTGCAGTTCTTGACAACTGATACTTCCAGTGTAAATTCAAGATGACGGCCTCTTTCTATCACTCTTGTCTTCTATACCAAGAATCTTGGTTCTCAACAACAGAGAAGGTACCACAATTAGAATATCTCCTAACTACTCATCTACTTTATTCCACAGTATACATACAACGGTCTCAGAATAACAATGTGAGTTCTGCCACAACATGATTATTAAAAAACATTACAACTTTTTTTGCATATGCTCTTCCTGTTCTTCCCCCATTTTTCAAATGGCTGTACTCTATACTGTCAGATCTTATAGTTATTACATACTTTATTCTTCCCTCCTACTCCTCAAATAGACCTAGGTATTTTTTTTTTAACATTTTATTTGTTCATTAGAGAGAGAGAGAGAGAGAGAGAGCACACAAGCAGTGGTGGAGGGGAGAGGCAGAGGGAGAAGCAGGCTCCCTGCTGAGCAAGGAGCTGGATGTGGGACTAGATCTCAGGATCATGACCTGAGCTGAAGGCAGATGCTTAACCGACTGAGCCACCCAGGCACCCAAATAGACCTAGGTCTACAGGTAGCCACATACTTGATGCTCACCCCTACTCCTTATGTCAATATTTCATATTTTAGCTGTCTAAAGTCCTGTTTTCTAGTAGATTCCTCAGAAAGGGAGCATGGGAAAAGTGTTTCCTGAATTCCTGCATATTGGTAAGTTTGTACCCTTATACTCATAAGTCAGTTTTGCTGCTTATAAAATCCTTAACTCAGATTTCCTTTCCTTAACTACGCCGCTACTGCTGCCGCCATGTTCCTAATATGCTTCTAATGAAGACTCAGTGCTACAGTGTCAGATCTAACCCACTCAGTTTCTAAAGTCAGCATGGTGGGGCACCTGGGTGGCTCAATCAGTTGGGCGTCTGACTCTTGGTTTCGACTCAGGTCATGATCTCATGGGTCATGAGCTCGAGCTCTACATCGGGCCCTGAGCTCAGCGGGGAGTTTGCTTCTCTCCCTCTCTCCCTGCCCCTCCTCCCACTCACATACACTTGTTCTCTTTCCCTCTCTTAAATAAATCAATCTTTGAGGAAAAATAAAATAAAGTCACCATGGTGGATAAAAATTGGGCATAGTTTTAGATTACCCTAGAAAACGCCTAAGGAAGGTACCTTATCATAGATTGACCTACTGTCTCTTAATAAGTCCCACACAGTGGCGCCTGGGTGGCTCAGTTGGTTAAGCGTCTGCCTTTGGCTCAGGTCATGATCCCAGGGTCCTGGGATCGAGCCCCATGTTGGGCTCTCTGCTCAGTGGGGAGCCTGATTCTCCCTCTCTCTCTGCAGCTCCTGCTCTCTCCCTTTCTCTCTGTTAAAGAAATAAATAAAATCTTAAAAAAAAAAAAAAAAGTCCAACATAGCTGGCCTTCCTCCAGTGGTGCAGCAGGTTACTGTTTATCTTCTTGAATACCAGATAAAGAAGCTGACAAGCATTTAGGGGTCAGGTGATAGGAAAAATGTAATTGTTTACCATTCACACTCAGTATAGTCAAGATGGTCAATTATGAAAAATACCCCCAAACTGAGACAGAGTGAGGCCACAACAATTAAAATTTTCCACCTTGAAATCATTCTGTACTTTTAAAATTATTCCCTTCACCACTTCACGTTGAGGACACATATTTAATTTAATATATTAAATTTATATGGGCTGAAAGGAGAAGGCTGCAGCTTTACTGTACAGATTACCAGAGCCAATCTTGGGCTGCCTGGGTTCAAATTTAAGCTCTTCCTCCTAGTTATGTGTCTACAGGCAAGTTACTTCATTTGTTTGTGCCTCGGTTTCCTTTTCTGTAAATGGTAATTATAGCTCAGACCACAGCACTGCACACCTGAATAAGAGGCCATTCATATTGCAGATCATGTGAGTCGTGCTCACGTGTATGTGAGCATGTGTAAGCAGATGTCACAGCCCTGAATTCAACCTCCCTCCCTCCAAGGGCTTGTTGTGAGGAATAACTGAGATAAATACTCGCAGAGTATTTAGCAGTGTTGACATTTACCGTAAGTATCAGTAGTGACTGGAACTGTATCATTGGCTCTCCTGGACCAGTTCAATATCATGTGGAAGAGAATGACGATCAAGATCCCTGTAAATGAAAATTACGACGTAGGGCAGGAGAGCTGATAGACCTCTGAGGTGGAGGACAGCGAGGTGCACTGCCGGCCTTGCTGGCTGAGAGAAAACTGCCTTTAGTGGTCCTCATGGACAGGTATGGAGGAAAAAAGCATTTGTCAGATCAACAGCTGCATACCAGGTGCCAGGGGTGTGAATTGCTTAAGCAATGAAATCACATCATTACAGCAGCTGTAATGAGAATCACCAGTTGGCTGAACGAAAAATAACCCACTGTCATTCACTGAGATCCATCTACCATCTTTCTAGGCCAAAGAATCAAGTTGAATGGGGATGTGGTGATCACTAACTTTGCATTTTTCAAGTCTTCGATGGTGGCATTTATCTCTGCAATCTCTCCAGGAAGGCAGTGTTGCTTCTGGTTTACTTTTTTCCTAGGTAAAGGCAGTTCTAGTGGCTTCTACTTGGCCTTCACCATCATAATAGTCCTCATTACAAAGGTCAGGAAAAGAACATGGGAATTCTGCCAGCTGCTGAGTATATCTGCCAATTATGTATCCAGAACTGGGGAAAACACCACAGGATGGGTTTGGGAGCCCGCTGGGCCCACCATGAGTGGGACGTGAGCTAAAAGTCTCTTCATCACGTGACTCCACAAGCCCCTTCTCTAACGGATGGCCACAGAGTATCAGCCAGCATCCAGTAGTCCCTGCAAAGTCTGGTTATTTCTGTTTCTCCAAGGCACAGTTACCCTGGGAAAAGGTGACAGACAAATCCCTTTTGGAAGGATGTTGGGAGAAGGGTCAACTGTACAAATACTTGGCAATATACTGGGGTCCTTCCTGAAGGGGACCCAGCCCTCACCCTTTATTCAAGGGGTTTGGGCCTATACACTGGCTCAAGTCTGAGAACTGACTGAGGGGCCATGGCTTGTTTTTATGATTAAAGTTATATTTCTGTTCACTCGATCTAGAACTTTTCTGCTCATACAGATAAGTGAGACTTTAGTAGGTTTCCTATCTCTTTTACTCCTAGGGGCACCACGATCAACTAGCCAATGCCACAGAGCTGCGCAAGTCGGACCACTTCGATTGCTGCCTTGGCTGTAATGTCCATGACAGTAACCATACCCACCCAGCCTTTGGCTGTGGACTGCTGCCCCTTGACCCCTGCCACCCTGAAATCCAATGACTCCCAGTGCACTTCGGTTTCCCAGTTTAGTTACCAGAGTTCCTACTGTTAGGTCTGGCCCACAGAGAAGAGCCATCACAGAGCTCTTCAAGGATGCCAGGGCTCCCCTGACAAATTTATTTCTCACACTCGTGGTAAGAAGTACGTCTTCTGGACACGTAAAATTAACCATCATATTACTTGAAGTGACCTCTCTCTGAGTTTAACTAGCAAGCACAAAATAACAAAACACAATTATAAACATCAATCTCTTGGGAGGGAAGAGATAACAGAACATTTCAGAGAATCCCTTTAACTTGGAAGAGATTTCGATTGATCAGATGCCAGGTAAACAGAATAACGAAGTATCGGACCTACACTACATCCCCAGAGTTATTGCCCTGCCCTGCTGCCACAAGAACCATCCTGTAACCATTT
This sequence comes from Potos flavus, assembly GCA_028534135.1. Taxonomy (NCBI): domain Eukaryota; kingdom Metazoa; phylum Chordata; class Mammalia; order Carnivora; family Procyonidae; genus Potos; species Potos flavus. Next base: position 46,511,849 of record CM052883.1, read on the forward strand.
AGCCTGGCCTATTCGTGGAATGCTCGAGTGCTGTCCTTATCTGTACCTCCAATCACAAAACTACAAGGCTGTTAAGTCACCGGACGCATGAATGTTTGCCTGAAAGTCTGTTTCTTTTCAACCTTAGCTTTTAGTGCTGTATGAATCTGAGTTCTTCCTTGTTTCAATTAAACATTAAATATATACACATATTATTTAGTAAGCATATTTTGTAACATAGGTGTTCTTCACCCCTTCTCTGTTAGTCCTCCTATTCATATCTTTTTGATATGGATATCTTCTTCTCCTAATTACAAATAAATCAATTTTAAAATATTATTTTCTAATTTTAATGAGTAGAGGCTTATTTCTAGTCTTTAATTTTTTTTTTTTTTTAAGATTTTACTTATTTATTTGTCAGAGAGAGAGCATGAGCACAACCAAGGGGAGCGGAAGGTAGAATAAGAAGGCTCCCTGCTAAGCAGGGAGCTGACGTGGGACTCAATCCCAGGACCCTGGGATCATGACCTGAGCTCAAGGCCTGAGCTGAAGGCAGATGCTTTGACCCAAACATCCAGGCATCCCTCCTAGTCTTTAGAGTAAATATTTAAATTTTTCTTTCCTTAAAAAAAGTCCTTTTGATTTTTTTTAATTAAAAAAATTTTTTTTTATTTTTTAAGTAGGCTCCATGCCCAGTATCTACAGCCCAATGCAGGGCTTGAACTCACAATCCCAAGATCAAGACCTGAGTTGAGATTGAGAGTCGGATGCTCAACCAATCGAGTCACCCAGTGTCTCCTGTTCTTTTTACTTCTTAAGGTATCTTTATTTTATTTTGTCACTAAGCCAGTCTATCTAAAAGAAAGGTTTCCTAACCATTGTCTAGGGATTGTTTAGGCTTCTCCATGTCCCTAGAACCGAATCACTCTTCCTCTTATTACTGAGTTCATCTTTCATTCTTAAAAGCTGGATTCAAAATACCTGAGAGAGGTCACTGCTGACATTTGCCACTATTCTCTCTTTTACAATGCTGTTGTTTCTAAAGATTTTTTTTTTTTAAATAAGCTCCACACCCGACGTGAGGCTCGAACCTACAATCCTGAGATGAAGAGTCACATTCTCCATTGACTGAGCCAGCCAGACACCCCAAAATGCTGCTGTTCTTGATTATATTCTCCTTGAAACTCTCCCATTTCTAGCTTCCCTAATATTATACCATACTCATCCTTCTTCTGCTTATCTGACTCCTCTCTTTCTTTTGCCAATGAGTCAATCTTTCTCAATGTGGCCATTACCTAGGGTTTGGTGCCCTGAATGTTGCCTCTCCCTAGACTCTCCCTCACATAATCTCTCAATGTCAGATACCACCTCTGTGCTAAGGGCTAGGGCTACTGAATCTCTCTCCTTGATTCTGTTCTCTCACCAAAGCTCTGCAGACACAACTTCAGCATTTACTGGATATTTCTAAATGGGTGTTCACGATAACCACAGTTAGGAATTCAAAAACAACTTATCATTATTCTTCCCAAATGGGCTCTGCTCTCCAACTTGAATGAATATCACAGTCTTTCTGGCTAGGAAGGTCAGAATCCCCACGGCTCATCTTGTTTGTGTCAGAACAGACTACTGGGATGTAGTGTGGCTCTGGATCTAACAAACGTAAGTTCAATCCCAGGACTGCCATTACTTACCGTGTGGTCTTGGATCAGTCACTTACTCTCTGAGCCCAGCTCCTCATCTGTAAAATGGGATCGATACTACCTATTTCACAGGGCTGTGAGGATCAGATCACCTACACTGAACGCAGGACACAGGGGCAAGCACTGGCCCCTCTTTTGTCCGTTCTTCCTGGGAAGGTCTGCCAAGGTCTATGCCAGGTCTAAGTCTTAGTCACACTGGGACTGCTCTAGTAACCGCTCCGCAGTTTGCCTTAAACTGAGCCTCTTGCTCCATCCCACACACTGCTATCTAAATAATCTCCCTAAGATATGTATTTATCAAATCATGTGCTTATTTTTTTTAAAGATTTATTTGTTTGTTTGAGAGAGAGAAAGCAAGTGGGGTGTGGGGAGATAGAGGGACAGAGAGTCTGAAGCAGACTCCCCACTAAGCACAGAGCCGGATGTGGAGCTCAAGCTCACAACCCTGAGGTCATGACCTGAGCCAAAACCAAGAGTGGGATGCTTAACCGGCTGCAGCAACCAGGTACCCCCAGATCATACGCTTACTGATAAAATTTTCAACAGGTCTCTACTCTCCAACAATCAAGGCTTGTTCTGCTTTTAAGGCTGTTCAAACTCCACCCCCTTGAACTCATTTCCTATGTCTTCCCATCACATACTCTGGTTTCTCTTCTGGTCATATGTATCTTTCACCTTTTACTACGTCTTCCCATCACAGATATGCTCTGGGTAGACTGGCTTCCTAACATTGTCCTACACACACACCAAGATCTTTCCCACCACCACGTGCTTGCCCTGGTTGTTTCTTCCCTCTTCTCTCAATTCCCCTTCCCTGACCACTGGCCGTATTTAAAACCTGTACCAAGGGATGCCGGGGTGGCTCAATCAGTTAAGCATCTGCCTTTGGCTCAGGTCATGATCTCAGGGTCCTGGGATCAAGTCCCGCATCAGGCTTCCTGCTCAGAGGGGAGCCTGTTTCTTCCTCTCCCTCTGCCTGCCACTCCCGCTGCTTGTATTTTTTCTGTCAAATAAATAAAATCTTTAAAAAAATAAAAAATAAAATAAAACCTGTACCGAGCACAACTTACTTATTCTAGATGCTAGCTTTCATTTTTCTCCATTGTTTAACTTACTTTAATCCTCTTTCCCTACTTTCCTTACTTTGTTATTGGGTATCAATGTATAAACAAGAAGAAAAAAAATTCCATTTGGCTTAAAAGAATGAGGAAAAAAAGAATTACTATCAGATGTTCTGATTTAACACACTTGAGTATTTAAAAGTTTAAGGACTTGCAGTGCCTAGGTGACTCAATTTAGTGTCCAACTCTTGGTTTCAGCTCAAGTCATGATCTCAGGGTTGCGGATCAAGCCCCACGTCAGGCTCTGTGCTCAGTGGGTAGTCTGCTTGGGATTCTCCCTCTCTCTCTGTCCCTCCCCTAGCTTTCTCTCTCTTTTTCTAAAATAAATAAATCATTACAAAAAATAAAATAAAAGTTTAAGGATTTGTATTGTTTGCTATTGTTTACATTGTGTAAGTTTTTATCACCCCAACTAGAGTGGTGTCTTAAAAATAAAGACAAATGATTAACTTTTTCTGCATTTCCATAAAAATCGAATACAGCCCCCCAAAAAGGAGAATAGATGCAAAGTCAGGAAACTCACACATGATGCTAAAAGGGAAGATAGAAAAAATGCTAATAAGAACAATGAATAAAGAAGTTCAGAGAATAAAAATATGAGAACAATTTTTAGGAGATAATATGAAATAGGGAGATTTTTAAAAAGGATTTATTTATTTATTTTAGAGAAAAAAAGAGAAAGTGCGAGCAGGGGGAGGAGCAGAGGGAGAGGGAGAAGCAGACTCCCTGTTGAGTGTGGAGCCCAACTCGACGCCGTGAGGGCTTGATCTCAAGACCCTGAGATCATGACCTGAGCCAAAATCTAGAGCTGGCCACTTAACCGACTGAGCCACCCAGGGGCCTCCGGAGAAGATTATTTTTAACTTCAACATTTCAATGATAAAAATATAAGACAGATAGACTATATTCAAAACAGAGCTTAAAAAAAGTTCATAAAATCCTTTATGAAGAATGATTTCAATGGATTTGGAAGAGTGATGAGGAGAGGCGTAAGGCTGGAACACTGGCAAACTAGATCCTTGGAAAGATTATTCTTTTATGTGCGCTTAACCTTTGAGATTTTAAAAATTTAAGAAGTTAGGGGCTCCTGTGTGGCTCAGTTGGTTAAACATCCAGCTCTTGATTTCAGCTCAGGTCATGATCTCAGGGTGGTGAGACTGAGCCCTGCATCGAGCTCTGTGCTGAGTGTGGAGCCTGCTTGAGATTCTCTTTCTCCCTCTCCCTCTGCCCCTCCCCTCCCCGTCCCTCTCTCTAAAAAAAAATTTTAAGAAGTTAAAAAGAAATCTAATATATCATTTGCTACTTAGTCTAACTGATAATACTTTTAGATTGTTATCACATGAATGATAAAGTTCTTTAGAGTAAAAAACCTTAATATATCTTTCTTTGAATACAGAGAACAATGATTTTCAAGAAAAGGTACATATCTATCCTCCCCAGGGAAATTTTCTCTAATTCAGACATTCCTTCATTCACTACCTTCCACTTTCTTCTTGCAGTTAAGACCTCTACTATGGTAAAACTGCTGAGATTGATGAGTCTGCATTACAGCATTTAGTAGATATAGATAAAATGTTTTAAAAAATGGGACAACAGGGGGCTGCTGCTCAGGATCTCCTTGGCTCAGATCATGATCCCAGGGTCCTGGGATCAAATCCCACATTGGGCTCCCTGCTCAGTGGGGAGTCTGCTTCTCCCTCTGCCTGCCCCCAACTCATGTGTGCTCTCTCTCTTGCAAAAATAAATAAATAAAATCTATTAAAAAATGGGACAACATGGTTCTAATCAAGATCAGTGGTAAAATAATTTTCAGCATCATCTATGGACAAAATCCTCAAATATCCCTACCATAATCAGCTGGTGTATAATTCAGGAGTTCAAATTTCCAGTTTTTATAGCTTGAATAATTCTGGTACATATCAAATATTTCCCGAGTAAACTGTTGGCAGATATCACCTAAAAAAATACAAAAAATATTCAGTCAGCACAGATTTTTTAAGATAGCCATTCTTAGGTACAGGCCCCTTGGGAAATAAGGAGTAACTGTTTCCATAGTGAAACACATTTACTGGACTTTAAAAGTTATACTGTGTCAAACCAAGGTAAAATTTAAGTGTTCTTTTAGGTAATTTACAATAAAATTATTTAACTGACCTCCAGTAGTTCTTCCAGATGTTACCTCTAAAATAACATCATTTTTGTCATATTTCTCCTTTGGCACTAGACTCTGGAAAAGCTGAAAATGGAAGAAAAAAAAATCAGTATTTGTGTGTATATTTTCCATGGCATACTATTGCTTGTTTTAGACAAAAGACCTCCAAACATTAAAAAAAAAACCAACCCAGTAATTAACAAAATTATATAGCATCCCAATGAGGTCTAGTCATTAAATGATACAATAAGTAGACTGCATTAGACCTAAAATAAGTGATCAATTCATGCTAACAGTGGAGCTGCTTGTCAGGGTATTCTCCACAATGCCATCAGACTATCTTAACTTTCTAAAATGCCCAAGTTTAGATCAAAGTCTGGAGTGCTCCATTCAATTTTTTTCAGATTTTGCCTCTTATTAGTTCTGAACAGTAGCTTCTTTCATCTAATGAATGAAGTAAAGCTTTGAAAAGTCTTCACTTGGAGAAAATTAGGACTCTTTACATAGGATTGTGTATTCTCTCCTGCCACAGATGACCGCTGGCCCCAGGTCGTGCCCTGTGTTCTCAGTAGAGCTGTTCTGCTTAAAGAATATATTGAGGACGCCGAGGATAAGGCCCAAGTAGGTTCTGAGCCGGGACAAGAAAACAAGGGGCTTCCTAGTAAAGTAACTAGCTTCCTTCTAAAGAAGAAAAGGGATGCAATTTTATTTTTTGTTTATTACTAAAAAGTTTTTCAAATCAAACCTACATGTCATGACTCTCCCTACTGCCAATTTTTGAAATACTCCATCTCTGTTAGAAATGGTAGTCTGTGGGAGGGAGTGACGCTGTCCTTCTGCCTTTGACTTGCTGGTTAAATCAGTGATAACAGTTACTGATACCTCCACCTCATTCCCCTCAACAAGCCCCTCTATGGAGTCCCAGAGTAGGGAGACCAAAAGCAGGACGATGGCAAGTAGGACAGAAGGGAAGAAGCTATAGATGCTACACAGCACTGTGGTTTTCATTGTCTTTCAGACAAATCATCCATTGAATGACAAGGAGCTAAACACTTGCATGAACCAACTGTGTCAGTACCTTTGGATTCATTCCACTCTATTCAGAAAGGAAATTTTCGATCCTTAATTAACACAGTCACTATGAACCACTCCCCTTTTCTAAGGCTTAAAAACTCGATTCTTCCTCTTGGTGAACTAAGTTTCTTTACCAGCACCTGTCACCTCTCCTGGCAAGTTAACAGCTTTGGAATATAGTTGCTCGTGGAGATGAGGGGGGAGACGATGTTTTATTCTTTGGCATCCCAATTGCTTCAATCTCATTCTGTAGCAAATTAAGTACTAAACCCAGCTTACTCATTCATCACAAAAGACGATTTAATAAACTGGTGTTTGGAAAGTACTTTGAACACCAAAGTATAACCTAGTAAAACAGTATTCTTTTATAGTAACACAATTGAGTAGTTTACCTCGTAAAACATACCTCACTGTATAAGCTATGGATTTTTTGAGCAATGGTTTGCCTCTCTTCCAACGCAAGTTCTTGTAACTGCTTTTCATCTTGTTTATTTAGACCTACGAACCATCAACAAAAATTATGTTTTTAAATATAGGGAAACTCTTAAATAGCTAGCTAATTTCTGTCTATAAATTTTATCTCAGTTGTGAAGGAGGGATTATACAAAAGAACAGTTAGAATAGTTAGAGAACATTAATTAGAAAGTTCTTGTGAAACATGTCTAAAAAAACTCAGTGTGTAAAGTATGATCATTGCCCAAAAGAGTTTATGATTTGAATGCCTAAAACTAATTACTGAAATCAACGATTAATAAAACAAGTTTGAAAAAGGACTGGTTAATTAAATACAAACCCAAATAAGGTAAGTTTTAGAGTAAATTGGAGGGACCACTTCTTGTCTTAAAGGCAGCAGCCATTACTCAGCACACTGTGGGTAATCCAGGAGGGCTGGAGCCTCCATTTTTTTTCCCCCAAAGCCAGAAATATGAACGCTTAAAATTTTGACATCTCTTGAAATATTTATACCTAGTGAACACTTCTTAAAAACACCATGTAAGTCAAACGAAACATCTTTGTAACCTCTGCTTTATGCAAACAATGGTCCTTTTCACATCATTTCAAAAGCAGAAAGTTAAATCCCAGAACTCCCAACAAAAAAGCTAACACTGAGAGTTAGTAGATCTTATAACCTTTGACTCCATTGCTCCAAATACCCAAACTCCATTTGCTAGTGGTGATGCTTGCAGGTTGATGTAGAAATATTTGATTCTTAATATCTTAATAGCAAAGAGGAAAACAGAAATGAAAAATCCTAATTATAAAACAGAGAAGGCTCTTGAAACTTCTTCCCTGGTCATGGAGGTCATTAACGCCTGGTGGGATTCTATGTCTCATTCATATCTTCAACATCTAACACTTACTATGCACCAGATACTCTGCTAGTTGTTGGGGACACAGGGATGAATGAAACATGGTTCCAGGCCTTAAGTGGCTCAGTCTGGGGGGAAAGACGGACATGTACACATGAGTACAGTATGGGATAGGACAGTGCTATGGAGGCATAAAGGAGGGGGTCTAACCCAGACCTTGGCACTTGAGGAAGGCTTCCTGGATGGAAGTCATCCAAACTAAGTTCTAATTACGAATCATCTGTTGCAGAATTATAATATCACTAGTGGCCCCCATCATGTACTTATGCCACAAATGGAAACTAGGCTGACATTACTCCATATAGGTACCTGCTGTATCAAAGATATCAGAAAAACCTGATTTGCAGTCACATAAAATTATTTTTGTGGCCTCTTATTATTTACTGCTGTGTGAAATCTAACCTAATTCAATTTCATTATATCAAGAAAGATTTGAGAGTCTATTATATCCTATGTTCGGTGCTACAGGAAATATAAAAATGGGTAAGACACAGGCTTTGTCTTTGAGGAGCAGATAATGAGGGAAGGGGCAGAAATTAAGACAATTACATAAAAGATCAAAATCCAAAACAGAGAAAGGTAACATTTTTGTTTTACAGAGGGGATTGAAGCCAAAGTATGACATCCAAGCCATACTTTATAAGTGAAATGAATTTTAACAAGGTAAAATTGGTGGGTAACAATGTGTGCAAAGACAGATATGGGATGACGTGTATATTCAGGGAACAGCAAGTTATCTATTTTTCTTGGAAGATAGCATGTGCAAAGGGAATACACTATACAGAGAGGCTGGTCACTTTGCAGAAGCTTTTTTTTTTTTTTAAGATTTTTATTCTTTTAAGATTTTATTTATTTATTTGACAGACAGAGAGAAACAGTGAGAGAAGGAACACAAGCAGGGTGAGTGGGAGAGGGAAAAGCAGACTCCCTGCTGAGCAGGGAGCCCGACGTGGGGCTCAATCCCAGGACCCTGGAATCACGACCCAAGCCGAAGGCAGACAATTAATGACTAACCTACCCAGGTGTCCCTCTTATAAAGATCTTATTTATGAGAGAGAGAGCACGAGTGGGGATGGGGAAGGGGCAGAGGGAGAGAGCCAAGCAAACTCGATCCTGGGATCATGACCTGATCTGAAGGTAGATGCTTAACTGACTGAGCCACCCAGGGGCCCTTCTGCAGAGGCTCTTAAATATCAAATCAAGAAATTTATATTTATAGGCAATGGGAGCTACTAAAATTTTGAGCTGGGAAGTAATCTGATTAAGGTTGTACTCGGACTGGAAAAGCCTGGAAGTGGCACGACAAGTTAGGAATGTATTGTAATTATCTGGGATGAGGTATAATAAAGATACAAATTAGCAGAAAGAATAGAAGGGGACTCATGAAAGGTACACTACAGAGGCAGACTCTACTGGAATTGGACTCATTATGCAGTGGATAAGAAGACAGGTTGTGGAATCTCACTGACTGAGTCCAAATCCTTGCTCCTTGCCTGATTGGCTGAGTGACCTCTGGCATTTTAAGCTCTCAGTTTCTTCATCTATAAAATGGGGACATTAATAATTCCTACCTCATAAGATTACTATGAATATTCAAATGAGAAAATATTTGTAAAATATTTAGCTTAGTGTCTGGCACATGGTAGGTAAGATAGTAAATGTCGCTTTTATCACTGTTATTATAGAATAGCAGAATTTTAGACCTAGAAGAGACTTCGGAAACAATCCAATCCAATCTCAATTATACTCGTGATACAATGTATACACCACTATATACTGGTGATACAATCAAGGCTGAAAGAGATTATGTCAATTTAATTTAGAAGCATTTAGTAAGCGCCTACTATATGCAAAGAACCTTCCCCAAACTAATTAATTACAAATTTGAGTGGCATAATGCAAAGAGTAAAAAAAAACAAAAACCTCATTAAACATAGTGAGAGACTCATGGTACCACCAAGAGAAGGCAGAAAATCCATGACTTTACAGGTATAACTGTGACTGGCCCTGACATTGCTTAACATCTCTAACACTTAATGGAACAGGATGGAGCACAGAAGAAAGCTTAGAAACTAAAAGCCTATAGTACTATCTGAATAAATATCGAATCCCAGGTTAGTCCACTGTGCTTTCCTCTCAACTTCTGTACATCTTGGAAAATTTTCATATGAGAAAAAATGTTAAGGCAATAGCAATATTAAGAAATACCAAAACTAAAAATAAACACCTCTCACATAGATCAAAGAATTAAACGTAAAGTTAAAAAAATTTAACTCTCAGAAGAAAACACAGATGTACCCTTTGTAACCTCGGGTTACACAACAGTTTCTTAGCTATGACACCAAAAACACAAGCAACAAGAGAAAAAAAGATAAATCTGACATCATCAAAATGAAAAAATTATGGTGCTTCAACAGATAACCCATAGAAGAAAAGTTCTGCATATCATGTATCTGATAAGGAATTTGTGGCTATAATATAGAGAAGTCTCACAACTCAATAATAGGACAAATAACTCATTTTTTAAAAATGAGCAAAGGATCTGAACAGTCATTTATTGAAAGATGAGATACAAATGGTCAACAGGCACATGAAAAGATGCTCAACATCATTAATCAGGGAAATGCAAATCAAAGCCACAATCAGATACCATTACACTTACTAGGATGGCTAGAATCAAAAGGGCGGAGTAAAAGTGGTGCAGCCACTTTGCAAAAGTCTGGCAACTCCTCAAAAGGCTAAATCCAGAGTTACGACAGGCAATTGTAGCACCATTGTTCATTATAACCAACAAGTGGAAACAACTCAACATCCATTAAGTGATGAATGGATAAATAAAAATAAAATGTGGTAGATCTATACAATGGAATGTAGTTCCACAATAAAAAGACATTAAGTACAAATACATGCTACAACATAGATGAAACTTGAAAATATTATGCTAAATGAAAGAAGCCAGTCACAAAGGACATATTATATGACCCCACTTATAAATGCCTGAAACAAGGAAATCTAGAAAGCAGATTAGCTGTTGCCTTGGGTTGGTAGGGAAGGGGGAATTGGGGCAAGTGGCTACAAGGTGCAGGGTTCTTTCTGGGATGATGAAATAAAACCTGGACCCTACAAGCCCTTTGCTGGGGTAGGAACTATTTTTGTGTCTCCTACGTATGCAGGACAGTGCTCAGGAAAGGCCTGCTCAATAAATTAAAGCCTCTGTAAAGGTCAATATTCAGTCGCCTAGATCCTAAAAACTTCTTGGTAAGCACCACGAGGAGCTTGGTCTTTCAGTAGTCGATTTTTAGTAGCCAAAATACATCAAACACACGGGGTAGAATCCTGTCGTCTCCGAGTACAGAGTGTATCCATTCTAGGCTTTTTAAAAGACTGCATTCAATAAAGCTTTAATCAATCACATCGTTTACACACACGTATCTTTTACCTACTTTTACACATTGAATCTAATTCTTCAATTGCTTGCTCAGCCTCCTGAATTTCTTGGTAAATGGCTGCAAGTGGTGCCAACTCAGCGTGCCTTCGATTCAGGGACTTCCGGTCCCCTTCATTCGCAGACATACGCTGCAAACACTCATCAAGCATCCGGTACTCCTTGTTCAGGTCCTCCATATATTTCTGTAGTGCTTTATGCTTCCACAGCATCTTGGACTGATGACAACATCTCCTGGGACAATTCTTATTTAACAGATGATGGAGAATGGGATTCCTGTTTTGTCTAAAAATCCACAGCCTTGTATCAAGATGGATCTGTGTAAATTGATGAGATTGGGGATGGAGGTGGCGGGGACCATTAAGAGATGAATGTCTAAAAAGCCAAGCACACAGGTGACGATTCATCTCAGCATCTGAAATATAATAAACACAATATGAAAAAAAAAAAATCAACTCTACAAATACAAAAGCTGGAAGGAGCCTCAAGAAATCTTGTTCAGTTCATGGGCACAGCCAGCTCCAAACACAGTCTGAAAATTCAGTAACCCATAAAAGGAAAATAATTCTTCATACCTCTGAATACAACATTAAAATAAATGAAGATAGCAAAGTTTTCTATTCACTCAATGTATATAATTAACAATGGCAAATGAGTAGGGGCATAATTAATAACTACATCAATAGACTGGGTTAAATCAGATACTAGAAAGTATCCAGGATCTAGAATTGAGTATGTGAACGAGCACTTGAAAGGTATGAAATAATCATACAAGTTTTAGGTGGTTCACATATACATAGATTTCTAAAGTTTGAAGGAAATAGTAACTGTTTTCTTGCCTAATTCTTTAATTTTAGGTATCCAGATGTCCAAGGAAGTCAAGTACCTTAATCATGATTATTTACTCAGCCAGACAGAGGCAGAGCTCAAACTAGAATGCAGTCTGCCTGTTCAGAGCTCAGTGCTTTCCATTCTCAATTCTGCAATCAGGTGCTTCCCTTTCAGCTAAGATCCTAAAGGAGAAAAACTTCAGATATTAACAGACTAAAAAAGTAGGTCTGGTAAAAAGGGACAGTGGCAATATTTGTATTAAGTGAAAAAAGCAGAATGGAAAACAAGATAATCTCAATTAGGTTTTCAAAATTTTCTATGATATATGATATACAAGGAAAATAAGTAAACAGAATATTTTTTGGGGGAAAAAAAAAAACCTTAAAAAGAAACATACCAAAATGTTAATAAGATGATCTCTAGTTGTGGATACCTTTTGCTTGCTTTCTGTCTTTTCTACATTTCAGTGTTTTTAATTTTTCTATACACACAGCATGTATTACTGTCACAATCAGGAAAAAATAGTTACTTTAAAAAATTACAACTTAGGTGAAACTGGCTGTGTACACTAATTTCCTGTTCTTCACCTAATAGATGTAATCAAAAGCTAACAAAAGCACAGAATAGCTTTATTAAGAAAGGGAAAAGATAAAGTATTTCAGGAAAAACACTTGGCTACTAAAATTCTGAGGTTCAAAGTTGAAGGGTCAAAATTTTATGATAACCAATCTTTATTGTCTCCAGTGTTTCTACTATGCTAGGAGGTGCATTCATATACTAACTCATTCGATCATTATAAGTCAGCTAACTTGAATATCATAATCTCCTGGAAAATAAAAAATATTCACAGTGGTCTCCAAAACATTTAGATTTTGTAGGATTCTGCTAATGAACTTTAACACCTGAAGCACATTTGTAAAAAGATTGTGGAAGAATGCACCAATGCCCAGCAGCCACACGTTACAGTCCTTCAGCAGAAGTTCCCGTGTGCCTTTACATCTAGTCTAGAGCACATCAGAGAAGTGTGTCCATTTGAAAAAATGGACAAAAGGATGACAAATTTTTGTTAGGACACTTCTCCAAAATTTCCACCCTAGAAACACTAGTAGAAATTAGTAACTCTTAAGGTCTTGAACCTCAATGTTAAGAGAAAACACGCACGCACGCACGCGCGCACACACACACACACCCCACACCAAGACCTTTACTCGCTAGGGTTATCTATGCCTGAGCACGGCCAGTCTTCATCACCCACGGTAGTAGCATTACTCTGATACCCTAGGAACAATTCTCCGAGTTGGCAGGTCAGAATTGACCCTAAGCCTGCGCTAGAGCAACACGTGTAAGCCATACTTTGTAACTCAGTATACGGAGTGATCCTATCGAGACAACATGGGGAAAAAATGGGGGTGGAAGAATATTTTTTGAGATCAAAAAAGAGAAAAAAAAATAATTGTGAGTACCTAAGAAAAAGAAGAAAGGACGACAGCTTTCCTTTCTGAAGCCGGAATCTTCTGTGACCTGCTACATTTCAGCCCGACAAACACTGACTCACTTTCACATCCGGGTTCACTCCTTCCGGGTTAACACTTGCTCTCAGCTTCTCCTGAGCAGTCGTCCTTGGGCACGCATAACAGCTAATAGGGAAAACACGAGAGAAAAATGACAGATCGAGAAAGGAAAAAAAAAAAGACAAAGCAATAAAGAAAATCTCAGGAGATGACCACGGGCGGTACTCATCTGTAGCCTGAGCCCGGGGCGCGGGTAGCGACAGGATAGGTAGGGTGGGCGGTGGCGGACTAGAAAATGAACTACGACTTCCGGGAGCTTCCACCCAGGAATCTTGGGAGTTGTAGTTTATGCCCAGGCGGACCCCCAAGCCCTGGGCCAAAACTATTTTGATTTCATAGTTACAGGGAAACACAGGAGAGACATTCTCTACAATTCTGATTAGGAGATCAAGATTTGCAATATAGTAATATGAAATTGCAAGAATTTTTTATATGTGGTAATTATATAATGGAGCCACTAAAGCAGTGGAAGTATTTTTTTAATTTTTGCTTTGTTTTGTTTTGTTTTTAAAGCAGTGGTTCTTTAATTTTTATTTATTTATTTTTTGAGGACTCCCTTTTCATCATTCCCAGATTTAGAGATTATGCATGTTTTCTTCGTTTTTGTTTTTTCTTTTTTTCATTTTAACCTCCTATGGGATTCTGCATGCTAGTAGTTGTACTTTCACCTTCCACTGCTTGAGAAAATACCTAATAACTAAAGGAGGATATAAATTTATATTTTTAAAAATCATAACAGGATCCAAAAGATAGGAGACTGTATATATTCACAAATTAATGACTTTATAGATGTTGCATGCATTTTTAGAATTTAGGGGCTCAAACTAGGTTCATAGCTTGTAAACTACTGATTAAATAATTATAATAATCCAACTAATAAAAAGTTCCAGGAAAATGCAAACATAACACCTTACTTTGAATATCACAAGCCACATCACCGCCATGTCTCAATATTTCTTCATCAAAAGCCAAGGCAAACATCATCCCATGTAACTGACTTCACAGGATATTTTCTTACGTTGTGACTGCATATAAAAAGAACAATTAACCCTAAATGTAAATATCTAACATTACCCTACTTCAGGGTATTTACTTCTACCTAGGATATATTAAATCCTATACTAAATGGTTTAAACCTATTAATTAATTTAATCCTTACTACAACAACTCTAAAATCCCCATTTTACAGAAGAGAAAACAAAGAGCTTAAGTAACTTGTCCAGGTAAAAGAACTGGTAAGTAATAGAACTGAGATTCAATCAAGGCAGTCTGTGCTAATGTTCTGTGGCTCCTAAGCTCTGTTATCCCCCCATCTCCCCCCTCCCCTGCAAAAAGAAAAAATCCATTGTTCATTGAACAGTGAGCACCAGTTATATGCTACTCACTGTGTTCTGGACATGGGAATTTAGCAATGAATAGAAAAGACACAAATCTTTGCCCACATGGAGTTAATGTTCCAGTAGGGAACAAATTCCAAAGGATCCACAAAAATCATTCTCCTAAATTATCCAATGAAATAATTTAATTATTCATTTTGCTTTGTGTATGCAGATACACAAAGATTACTTAAGTTATATATCTTATATATATATATCTTATATATCTTAAGTAATATAGTTGTTTTTTTTAAAAGATTTTATTTATTTATTTGACAGAAAGAGATCACAAGTAGGCAGAGAGGCAGGCAGAGAGAGAGGGGGAAGCAGGCTCCCTGCTGAGCAGAGAGCCCGATGCAGGGCTCGATCCCAGGACCCTGAGATCATGACCTGAGATCATGACCTGAGCCGAAGGCAGAGGCTTAACCCACTGAGCCACCCAGGCGCCCCTTAAGTAATATAGTTTTATTCTCCTTAAAAAATAACCTTACTGCTATGGACTGAATTGTGTGCCCCCTCAATTTAACATGTTCAAGGTAACCCTCAGTGTGACTGCATTGGGGACAGGGCCTTTAAGGTTAAATGAGTCATAAAGATGAAGGCCTGATTTAGTGATACTTGTGCCCTTATAAGAGACATCAGAGAGCTTGTGAGCGTGAGCTCTCTCCTCTCTTTCTCTCCAAGACAGAGAGGGCTCAGGATGAAACCTACCTTGCCGGCACCTTGATCTTGGACTTCCAAGCCTCCCAAAGTGTGAGAAATAAATTTATGTTGTTTAAGCCGCTCAGTCTGTGGTATTTTATTATGGCAGCCCAAGCAAACTAACATTTATGTATGTATGTAAAAATTTATGGGGATATACATGAAACTTTATGATATATATGAAACTTCACACACTTTATGTATTTTATTTCTTAATTAAAAAAAAAAATCCCTAAAGGGATGCCTGCCTGGGTGGCTCAGTTGGTTAAGCGTCTGCCTTCGGCTCAGGTGGTGATCCCAGGGTCCTGGGATCAAATTCTATGTCAGGCTTCTTGCTCAGGAGGGAGCCTGCTTCTCCCTCTGCCTGCTGCTTCTCCTGTTTGTGCTCGCTCTTTCTCTTTGACAAATAAATAAAATCTTTTTAAAAAAAATCCCTAAAGACATTTATGCTTGGTACTATAAATACTGCTTCCTCCTCCATGCTTTTTAAAAAAGAATATAATGTGGTATATCTATATTTATGAATATGCAATGATGTCCAAATCCATCATTAAATGAAAGATATTCTTAAAAAAAAAAAAACTCAGTGGGGCGCCTGGGTGGCTCGGTCGTTAGGCGTCTGCCTTTGGCTCAGGTTGTGATCCCAGGGTCTTGGGATCGAGCCCCGCATCGGGCTCCCTGCTCCAAAGGAAGCCTGCTTCTCCCTCTCCCATTCCCTCTGCTCGTGTTCCCTCTCTCGCTGTGTTTCTCCCTGTTAAATAAATAAAATCTTTAAAAAAAACCAAAAAAAACTCAGCAAACAAAAAAAAAAAGAAGGGAGGCGGTAGGGGCGGGGAGTACAACAAAACAAAACAAAACAACTCAGCAAACTGAGTTCCACTTAGAAACATATGATGCATGGGACACCTGGGTGGCTCAGTTGTCTAAGCATCTGATTCTTGTTCTCAGCTTAGGTCTTGACCTCAGGGTCATGAGTTGAAGGCTTATACTGGGCTCCATGCTGGGCATGGAGACTATGTAAAAAAAAAGACCACATATATGTGATGCATATATATTTAAAAGTCCAGTGGTATTATAGGTAATGCTTATTTTCTTTGTAGTAGTCTGGGTTTCCTGAAGTTTTGTGATGAGTATTATTGTAAACAAGACAGCTTTAAGAGAAAAAAAGGGTCGTTAAAAAAAGATTTTATTTATTTATTTATTTGAGAGAGAGCGAGCGTGCGCCCAAGTGGGGGAAGGAACAGAGGGAGAAGGACAATCAGACTCCACACTGGGCATGAGCCCAACACAGGGCTTGATCTCACCGACCCTGAGATCATGACCTGAGCCAAAATCAAGAGTCAGATGCTCAACTGACTGAGCCACCCAGGTGCCCCCAAAAGGACATTCTTTAATGTTTGTTTGAAAAATCCTTATGTGAGTTATTATTATTGAATCATTTTATGAAGTTAACTTCTACTTCCAAAGAGTCTGATACATTACATGAAACATTCTTCTAGAGGTAGTAATAAAAAGGTTGGTTCAGTAAAAATAATAGCATTTGATTAAATTAGCACCAAGAGCTCCTCTGTCTGAGATATTTCTCACAATGAAGTTGATCTCATAGAACTTTCTATTATGAATGCATGTGTAATGGGCACAGACAGGGGTAATGCTTTAGAAACGAAATGACTTGGGTCCCTTTCTTCTGCCTTGGAGCAAACAACAAAATACTTGCAGCAGTTTTTCAGATTCATTTACAGCAAACTTAGCCCAAAGTCCAAAGGGGTAGAGAATGGGGATTTTCACTTTGCTTCTTCTCAGAGACTTCTGGATCGCTTCAAAGATGCTGAGGACATCCTTGTGTCTGTCGCACAACCTGAAAGTTGATTTGCGTCCTGCTGCGGGGATTCCACATCAGAAAGCATCCACTTAGGGCTTTCCCTGAGAGAAGGGGAGCACCACGGCTTCCTCAGCCCTGGACACTCCTCAGGGAGCCGGACCAGGGTGGCTGGAGAGATTGTTCCGGGCTACGTTGAAACCTTTGGTCCCACCTGGGAAACTTTTGGAGGCACTGAAACCAACATAAAATCCCAGGATGCAAGCCATAAAACACAATGGGTCAGAGCACCCTGCGAAACGCACCTTGGCTTTCTGGTTCAGTGGAGTTTAGGGTCTTGACCACATCCTGAGGCATCCCACAGTGTGAAGGTTGGCGGCCACCTGGGATTCTAATCAGCTATATTTTATCACAGAAAAAGTGAAACTAGGAATTATTTGGCAATTTAATACAAAATTCAAGCCCTCGCTAAGATGGAAAAGAAACAACGAAACAAAGATTATTCTACTTGTATACTTGTAAAGTATGTTCCCTGAGAGAAGCAGAATACGAAGTATGAAAGGGCAGCATTTCTTCTTTTCATATATTCATACTGGTTCTCAATTTTTTCTTAGCTTGGGGAAAAAAAGCCAAAAAATGCGCCACCTGCTGGCATTACGAAAATTAGATCACATTATTTTCAGAGAGTGTAAGAGAAGTCAACCTACTTTTTTCTTTTGACTATTAAAAAAAAGAAAGAAAAAGAAAAAGAAAAAAAGCAAAGGCAGGTCAAAGACAAACTGATCCTGGAAACTCCCTTTATTCCACCCCAACTGGTCTTAGCCTAGGTTGAAGTCAGTTTTGACAAGCTCTCCTAAATCTCCTTGGTGATTTCATCTTTTCCATACATCATCCTAAATTTCAGGCTAAATATTTTTCTTAAATCATTTACTTTGGTTTCAAATTGTATATTTTCAAATCTTTGTTTCAGTAAATTTTATCTTCCCATCTTTTTCTCCTGACAGTAATATTCAAATACCCTTTATAAGCATCAAAGTCTTTTCTTTTCTTTCTTTTTTTTTTTTTTTAAAGATTTTTATTTATTTGAGAGAGTGGATGAGGGAGAGTGAACATGAGTTGGGGCAGGGAGACAGACTCCCTGCTAAGCAAGGAGCCCGACATGGGGCTGGAGCCCGAAACTCCAGGGTCATGACCTGAGCGGAAGGCAGACACTTAATCGACTGAGCCACCCAGGTGCCCCTAAAGTCTTTTCCAATTTAGATCCAAAGTGGTGTACATGGAGGAAGTCTATAGTGTGTGTATATGTAGATATAATCTTACCATTTCTTCTCTTCTTATTACAACAATTTGCAAATATATTAAAAAATAGAACCATATAGTCAACCCTCATACGCCAGTCACAAATCCTGAAAGTTATCGATGTAGGGTTTCACCAGCCCTCCTCCCTCTGCCATCTCCCCATCCTCACCAGATTACCTTGAAGCAAATGCAAAACATCGTATCTTTTCATCTGTAAATATTTTAGTATGTAGCTCCAAAAGATAAAGACTTGTGAGAAATATTATCACCTCCCCAAACTAAAAATAGCTTCCTAATATTATCAAATACCTACTTCATGTTCAAATTTCTCTCACTGTAGCAGATTTTTTTCTTTTTCTCCTTGGCAGTTTGATTGTACATATTGGTATTCAAATAAGGTCCATATATAGCAATTCTTTTTTTTCTTTTAAGATTTTACTTATTTATTTGAGAGAGAGTGAGAGCTAGAGAGATAGCACATACAGAGGGAGGAGAGGGAGAAGCAGAGCTCCTGCTGAGAAGGGACCCTGACATGGGGCTGGATCCCAGGACCCTGGGATTATGACCCGAGCTGAAGGCAGATGCCTAACTGAGCCACCCAGGCGCCCCCATGTATTGTAATTTCTTGCTATATTTTTGGTTTGTTTTAATCTATAGGTCTCCCTTGCCCTTTATCCTCCTTGCAATATATTTGTTGAAGAAACCAGATCTTTTGCCTTGAGGAGTGTCACACAGTCTGGATTTTCCTAGCATTGTGTTGCGACATTTACAATGTTCCTCAGTGACCAGTATTTCCTATAAACTGGCTTGATCAGATTCAGATTCAAATTTTGGGGGCAAAAGTACTTCATAGGTGGGTTAGAAACTTCCAAAGGGAGGTGCAAAATATTTAGTTGTTAGTTTAAAAATGATACTAGAGCTCTTCATTGCTTAGATCCATTATTTCACTAGAGGTTGCAAAAAGGTGGTATTTTGTCATCTCTTCTTCATTCATTATAAAGAGAAAACGTTAGCTAGGATGCAATGGGCTGTTACTCAAAGCTGAAGGCTGAAAGCCACAAGCAGAAAGGAGGAGGAGGATGGGACAAAAGCAGGGATGGAATGTGTTTTGTTTTGCAGAACCAACAGTTTCAGCCAAGGAGATACCCAGTTGGGTGTTTCAGCGGACAGCCCCTTACCTGAGCTTGTTAGAGCTGGACTGGGGTTGAGGACCGGCGCAGATGACCTCGAGTTGTCCTGAGGGTACCTTTAGCTCATTATAATACTAAGATCTCCCATGGGTGTTGTTTTCTGCCATTTTTTGAACAAAAAAGTATATGCCTAATGTGCTGACATGCTAGGCATGCACAATTGAACCGGAGTAGCTCTGCCAGCTCCTTGCCCCCAATACACTGAAGCAAAGCTGCCTGTGCTAACCCCGTGCAGACACTGGGCTGTGGGAGCTATCTCCGTCTCCCGACTTGTAACAAGTAATAAAAAGTTCTTTGCTTTTGACACTTGTTTGGGTGCTGTTCAATTTAATGCACCCTAAGCGGTGAACCCCTTGAGTTTGGTTACAAAACTTGCCCTTCTCAACTACTGTTCTTCCTTGCTTTGAAATTTTTAAAAGGCAAAATGAAAACTTTGCCAAAGTGGAGAGGTGATCAAATTCAAAAGCTTGCTTTCTGAGGCGTCTTCGGCTCAGGTCATGACCCCAGGGTCCTGGGATCCAGCCCCGCATTGGGCTCCTTGCTCAGTGGGGGAGCCTGCTTGTCTCTCTTCCTCTTCGTGCTGCTTCCCTTGCTTGTGCGTGCTCTCTCTCTCCCTCTCTGTCTGTCTAATAAATAAACAAAATCTTTAAAACTAAAAATAAAATAAAATTTTTAAAAAAGCTTGCTTTCTGAACAATTTCCAGGATTTCCAAATTATATTTCAATTTGATCTTTTCTTACTTCATGAATGTAACAGTTGTCTGCAATTCCCAAATCCCAAAAGCTCTGAAAACCCTTATTTTCAATTCAAAAATTTCCAAAAACTGAAGTTTTGGGAAATTATTTGATGGGCAAGCCTCCCTTAACCCAAACCAATTTGGCAGGGAATCCTGACTTGGACTGCTATAAGGCTATTTATACCTGTGTTTATCTCACTTGGAATAAGTATTCATATATTTTACTGAAGAAATATTTATGTATTGGATTACAGGGTGCTACCCCAGATCCCACTGAGAGTCTTATGCCTCATACGGTGCACACATTTTCCTTCCTAAATCCAAAATATTCCAAAGTTTGAAAACATGTGCACCCAACTACTTCAGACAGAGAACTGTGGACTGTAACAATAGTATAGTGGTTAATACTCACTGAGTACTTATTCTTTACAGGTAATGCTCTAAATGTCTACAATGAACTAACTCACTCCGTCTTCACAATACCCCTACGTAGTAGATTCAGGTGCAAAGCCCAGTTTAGGAAATGGGCACAGCATGGCCAGATAACTTGCTCTAAGTTGTGCCCAAGGGACAGTATCTTGGCCAAAGGGAGTTGAACCAAGATGGCTGGGCTGCCCTGTGATCTTGTTTCTGCCCCTCATTTTCTGGCTCACTTAATTGTGCATCATTCCCCCCAGCTCTGCACCGTCTGACCCCAATCTAGTCTTTCTTCCATTGTGATCTCCTCCAAGAACCTCATGTTTTTTAAAGGTAAGACTATGATCCTTGTAGAGATATGAGATGTACGCCTGTTAAGAATTTTAATTAATTGTGGATGAACAAAGGATGCTATAACTAAAGAAAAATCCCAAGAGAAGACATAAATATGCCATGAGGGGTGCTAGAATGAATTTGTTTAAAAGATGAAAAACTTGGGGCGCCTGGGTGGCTCAGTGGGTTAAGCCTCTGCCTTTGGCTCGGGTCGTGATCTCAGGGTCCTGGGATCGAGCTCCGCATCGGGCTCTCTGCTCAGCAGGGGGCCTGCTTCCTGAACCCTCTCCCTCTGCCTGCCTTTCTGCCTACTTGTGATCTCTCTCTCTGTCAAATAAATAAATATTTAAAAAAAAAAAAAGATGGAAAACTTGGGGCGCCTGGCTGGCTCAGTCAGTAGACCATGTGACTCTTGATCTCAGGGTTGTAAGGTCGAGCCCCACATTGGGCGTAGAGATTACTTAAAAATGAAATTTTTTTTTAAGATCGTATTTATTTATTTGAGAGAGAGCAAGAAAGAGTGAGAGAAAGCAAGGCAGACTCCCGCTAAGCAGGGAGCCCGATGCAGGGCTTGACCCCAGGATCCTAATATCGTGACCTGAGACAAAGACAGGTGCTTGACAGACTGAGCCACCCAGGTGCCTCAAAAATAAAATCTTAAAAAAAAAAAAGATGAAAAGCTGGTCCATATGTACAAGGCAATAATAATTTGCATTGCCATCATACACAATTTGCATCGCTAGGAACAAGAATCATTTGTATTGTTAGCAGTTTTCTACAACTTAAAAGAGTTCTAAAATAGCTCAAAGGCAAGGGAAATCAGTTCACTCAGCGGGACTGTCCCATAATCTTTCTGCCCATTTTAAAGCCTCACGGCTTTTTCTCCACCATATTAATTTCTCTGTCTGGAGTGCAATTCATACTATGGGCCAGGCATGCTGCTATGTGCTAGGTGTTTATTGGTGAGAACAGATGTCATTCCTGATATCATTGTCTTTTATAGATCGGCTCATCCACCTAATCAGCTAGTTCTGCCTCCCTTTGAGCTCCCACGTAATCTCAATTACATCTCTTGTGACGTTGCTAAATCTTTCCTTGTATTATACTTAGCAATGTATTGTTCACACTGGATTTTGTAGTTCTGGGGAACAGGATACAAGTCCCAAATTCTGAATATCTTTTGTGTAAGGTAATAAATTATCTTTCTATTCTTGAGGAGGTAAAAATAACCGCAGTTCCTTTTAACTGATATATTTTTGACTCTCTGCTATCTGTAAGATGTGATGCTATGTGCTACAGGAAGATGATTAATTCAACAAACATGCTTTTGAGCACCAACTGTAAAACACAGTCAAATAAGACATCATGTCCAATCCAGAGGCACTTCAGTCTAATGGAGGAAATGGACAAGTAAGTTAACAGTTCAACATGGTGTGAAGAGTGCTCTATGAGAGGTGAGTACTGAGTGTTCTGAGAATGTGGAGGAGGCCTAGCCACGCTAGAATAGAGGGCAGGGATGGCTTCTGGGAGAAGACGATGTTGAATCTGAGTTTTGATGGACAGGTTGGAGTTAGCTAGGCACAAAGAGGAAGGACATCACAGATACATACTGAGGATTTGAGAAATGACCAGTAGTCAGTCTGGTTGAGTGAGGAGACATGAGGTTATAAAGTCAGGCAGGAACCAAATCATAAAGGGCTTCACATACCTAGGGAAAGAGGCTTAGCTTTCTCCTAAAAGCCATGGAAGGATTTCAAGCCACAAGTGTTGTTAGAGTTATAGTTTACCAAGATCACCTGGTAGGCTGAATGAAATCCCACTTTTTGGCAAAATGTTCACATCCTAATCCCTGGAATCTGGGAATGTGTCGCCTTACCTGGCAAAAAGGGACTCTGCCGATGTGATTAAGTTAAGGATCTCAAGATGGGGAGCCTACCCTGCCTTATCTTGGTGAGTGTGATCACAAGAGTCCTTATGACAGAGGCGATGGAGTTAGAGTCAGAGTGAAGATGTGCAGAGGAAGCAGAGGCCAGAGGAGAGAGAATCTATGGTGGTGGCTTTGAAAATGGAAAAAAGGGCCATAGGCCCGGGAGTGTACGTGGCCTTGAGAAGCTGCAAAGGTAAGGAAAGGAATTCTCTGCTAGAGCCTCCAGAAGGAACATAAACCTGCAGACACATTTCAGACGTCATTAAGAGAATAAATCTGTGTTGCTCTAAGCCACTAAATGGGTAGCAATTTGTTATAGCAGCAACAAGACCTGAATACAGACTCCCTTGGCAGCTATACAGAAAATGAATGGAAGGAGGCTGGTCAAGGGAGGCAGTTTAGCATAGTGGCTAAGTGCAAAAGCTTCGGCAAGGTGGCCCTTGCTTTGGCAAGGTGGCCCTTTTGTAATTTAGTGAAAATCTACTTTTTTAAAAAAAACTTCAGTTCTCATTTGTAGAAGTAGGATAATAGTATTTTTGTCATAGGGTTCCCATGAGGATTAAATACAAAATAGCACATTATATATAATGCCTGGCACAGGGTAAGTGTTCAATAACAGTTATTATGAAATGATTACAGTAATTTATTTCTTTAAGTAATCTCTCCCCCCACTGTGGGCCTTGAACTCACAACTCCAAATCAAGAGTCACATGCTCTACCCACTGAGCCAGCCAGGTGCCCCTAAATGATTACAGTCATTAAGAAGAGAAGAGAGAATAAGGAGCGAGCAGTAAAGTCTCCAAAGAAGGTAAAAATGTATTCCCTTCTAAGCACAGATGGAGGAATTAATTCTGCATAGGCCAGAAGGCACTATTTTTGCTGAGAAAAGAAAAGAGAAGAAAGTAACGCGTGCAGATGGATGTTCAACCACTGTGGGTTGAATGAGTGAACAGACAGAG
Source organism: Potos flavus (assembly GCA_028534135.1). Classification (NCBI taxonomy): domain Eukaryota; kingdom Metazoa; phylum Chordata; class Mammalia; order Carnivora; family Procyonidae; genus Potos; species Potos flavus. Next base: position 46,535,851 of record CM052883.1, read on the forward strand.
GGATAATGGTGAAAATCCAGACACTGGCAAGCGAGATGCAACCGAAGAGTAGGTGTATGGAGGACAGAAGAGTGAGTGAGGGAGCCTAGATCCCCTGCATCTTGAAGAGTGAATGGCACTCACAAAGGAATCAACAAATGTTTGTTCAAAGAGTGATAGGAGATTGTCATCAGAACATGGACTGTCCTGAAAAGAATCTGATTGGAGTCACCATCATCAGAAATTATAGATGTATGTAGAACAACAGTCTGAGAGGTATAGCTCTTGGCTTCATGCTGCAAGCAGGATGCTGGAGCTTCGGTGCAATGGCAAAAAGACTTCTCTCAAGGGGTGCCTGGGTGGCTTAGTCAGTTAGGCATCCGACTTGATTTTCGGCTCAGGTCATGATCTCAACAGTCATGGGATCGAGCCGGGCATTGGGCTCCACACTCAGCACAGAGTCTGCTTGTTCCTCTCCCTCTGCTCCTCCCCACACTCTCTCTCTCCCAAATAAATAAATAAGTAAATGAAGACTTCTTTCAATGTTACACTGACAGACTACTAAATCCCACAAGCTGGGATCTCATCTCCAATAACAGGTATGTCACGCCTACTGTAGGAAGTCTCCCTAGAGTTAAAAAGAATATTGGAAAATCTCTTGAAGAGATTTAAAAATAATTAGAAAAATAAGAGTTGGTTCCTGGAATTTCTGATTTGAGATGTAGGGCAAGTGTTGATGATTCAAAATTTGGTCAAAACCCTCTAGGTTTTGAAAATGTATAACGACACATATCTACCATTATAGTATCTTACAGAATATTTTCACTGCCCTAAAAATCCTCTGTGCTCTATTTATCCCTCCCTCCCTCAACCCCTGGCAATCATGGATCTTTTTACTGTTTCAATAGTTTCGTCTTTTCTGGAATGTCATATAGTTGGAATCATATAGTATATGGCCTTTACAGATTGGTTCTTTCACTTAGTAATATGTATTTGAGATTCTTCCATGTTTTTTCATGGCTTGATAGCTCATTTCTTTTTTAATGAAGAATAATATTCCATTGTCTGGATGTACCACAGTTTATCAAAGGCTAGGATTTTTTTAAAAGATTTTATTTATTTATTTGAGAGAGTAAGCAAGAGAAAAAAAGTGCATGAGTAGGGGCAGAGGGAGAGGGAGAAGCAGACTCTCCCGCTGAGCAAGGAGCCCGATGCAGGGCTCGAACCCAGGACCCTGGGATCATGACCTGAGCGAAGGCAGATGTTTAACTGACTGAGCCACCCAGGTGCCCCCAAAGGCTAGGATTTTGAATCATTCACACGGATATTGGAATCATAGCAGGTGGATACTATGAGTAAGTTGAAAGCACTGTCAGTTGGCAAATCAACAAATGAAGGAAAGTGACCAAGGTGAAAAGGAAAAGAGAATGATAGAGTTGGTGGGTATAGACTCAAATCTCCTTTTCCTTAAATAAAGGTGAAGTCTTATGATTTGGGCGAGGCAGTGGGATGGGAAAAAATGCTGATTCTTCCCCCACCAACACCTATGGTATGTGAGGAGAGGAAGATGCAAAAGGAGAGACAAGGTACTCGGAGAAGGGTTGGGTAGCAGTTCAAACAAGGAGGAAGAGAGTGTTCAGTAAAGGGGATGAGGATGAAGCCCAGTGGAGATTATGGCACAGAGAACAGTAGGAAAAGGAGTTTGCAGATAAAGCAGAGAGCCAAACAAATAAAAAAACAAACATGCACACAGCAGAAGTGAGATGCCTGGAGGGGTGTAAATCTGATGATGGTTTTGAGAGAACTCTTGTGTCATGATGTTTCTGTGTTGCCCCTGAGGCTTTAAATGATGCCAATTCTAGACCACATCTACTATTTGTGGGCCCATCAGCAATGGCTTCTACCTAGGGTTCCAAACTGAATTTTAGTGATGAGGGTTTTTTGTTTGTTTTTGTGCCTCATCTAAATTTAACCTCGAGATGAATGGGAGGCATGTTTAAACCTGGATTAGGACAGAATGTCTTGAAGCAGTGGCTCTCAACTCTGGTTGAACATTATGATCATCTGGGAAGATTTTTTTAAAACCCAACTGCCACCCCACCCTAACTGAGTCATTATTTCTGGAGGTAGGACTCAGGCATCAGGTTTTGAAGCTTCTTAATGTGATACAAAAGTGCAGCCAAGGTTGACAACGATTGCCTTCAGACACTTTTAATTTATAAAACATAAAACAGTAAGACAAAGGCATGAAAGAAGGACTAAGTGCTATGTAAATTCATGGAAAAGCGAGATGAGATCCACTGGAAAGACTTGGAAAGATTTTATGAAAGTCATGACATTTGAGATGAAGGATTTAAAAAAAAATATTCAGGCGGCGAAAAAACAATATCTAATTATCAGGTTGAGCAAGAGTATGGAGTTTAGAAAATATTGGACCTATTATAGGCACTGGTTCCCCTCCTATGTAAGGTAATTGTAGGAGCAAAGGGAAAGAAAAATCTGGGAATAGACTAGTTCTAGATAATGGGGAGCCACTGGAAGTTTTGATACACTGAGAGACCCATTTAGATATTTGGATAGAAATGACACATCAACACACCTACACGCAATGTGAAAATGAAATGGAGAGAAGACACTGAAAGTAAGGCACTAGTTATGAGGTTTTTGCCATATTTTGTTCTAAGGTGGAGAGGTAATGGAAAGCAGGGGAGGAAAGGAAGAAAGGTGACAGATCTAGCACCTAAATGACAAGGCAACTTGGCTGTGGGGAATAATGAAGAAGAGTCACAGTTGATCAGAGAATTTTAACTATAGGAGTGCTATCATTAACAAAAATAGGGAAGTCAGGACTTGGACTGGTTTGATGGGAAGGTTAGGTTTTATTTTTACATCCAAGTAGAAAATGCTTGGAAGGCCTATCGATAGAGCTCTTTCACAAACAAGTGGGAATAAAGGCCAGGAGATCCAAAGAAGGCTTGAAACTAGAGACAGATTTGAAATCAGCTTGGTGCTAGTAATGGAAGCTATGGGAGCAGGAGGATGTATTAATTCTGCTGGTTTTGCTGGTGAGTAGCAAGTACTCGATGAACCCATTTTATTGCTGATGTTGAAAAAGAAAGCAGAGTTGTCAAGACAATCAACGTTTACGAGAAGGAGGAAGAGTTGATGGAAGACCCACAGAGTGTCTGGGAAGAGGAGAAAACCCAGGACTCTTCAGGGTCTTGGTGACCTAAGGCTGAAGAATTAAGGAGGAGGAGGACAGGAAAAAAATCTTTATAGAGTTGGCGGCTAGGTGATCCTTAACATGTAAGCTTCATGAGGGTAGATGTTTTTGTTAGAAGACTGCCTGTCACACTCTGCTCAGTAATTAAGTATTGAACAAGTGCATTCTTGAGATTTCAGAAGACATTTTCAGAAGACTGTTGGAGGCAGAAGCCAAATCTTAAGGGACAAATAGAGTTACCACTTAGCCAGAGGAAACCTCATTATCTTTCTTGTCCATTTTCCTTAAGTAGTCAGAATGATCTTTCATTTTTTTTAAAAGATTTTATTTATTTATTTGACAGAGACAGACAATGAGAGAGGGAACACAAGCAGGGGGAGTGGGAGAGGGAGAAGCAGGCTCTCCGCAGAACAGATACCCCGATGCGGGGCTCAATCCCAGGACCCCGGGATCATGGCCTGAGCCGAAGGCAGTTGCTTAACGACTGAGCCACCTAGGCGCCCCCAAAATGACCATTTAATTGTGTGTGTGTTTAAGTAGGCTTTTTGCCCAATACGGGGATTGAACTCATGACCCAAAGATCAAGAGTTGCATGCTCTATGGACTGAGCAAGCCAGTCAGGCACCCCCAGACTGACCTTATATTTTTTTTATTTTTAATTTTTTAAAAGATGTAATTTTTTTTTAAAAAATATTTTATTTATTTATTTATCAGAGAGAGAGAGAGCGCACAAGCAGGCAGAGAGGCAGGCAGAGGCAGAAGCAGGCTCCCTGCTGAGCAAGGAGCCCGATGTGAGACTCGATCCCAGGACCCTGGGATCATGACCTGAGCTGAAGGCAGCTGCTTAACCAACTGAGCCACCCAGGCATCCCAAAGATGTAATTTATTTATTTATTTATTTGAGAGAGAACATGTGCGTGCACACATGAGCAGGAGGAGGGGCAGAGGGAGAGGGAGAGAGAGAATCTTAAGCAGACTCCATGCTGAGCATAGAGCCGGAAATGGGGCTTGATCCCTTGACCCTGATATCATGACATGAGCAGAAACCAAGAGTCAGACACTTAACCAACTGTGCCTCCCTGGTGCCCGAAGAGTGACCTTTTAAAAAAGAAATCAGATCATGCCACTTTCCTGCTTAAAGTGTTCGATGGCTTCCTGCTGAACTTAGGACCAAATCAAACCAAACCACATTTCCTGAGATGGCTATCCCTGCACAAGCTAGCCTACGTTTTCAACGGAACCGCTTTTCATCTCGCACACCACCCTCTAGTCACCTCCTTGAAACTGAAGTTCTTACCTGTCCCTTTTACGCCTTGACCCTGCTCATCTTGTCCCTGCATTAGGACACTTGCATGAGGTTCCCTTCAGCCAGAATATGCTGTCCCAGCTTTTTCCTTGTTAACTCACTTCTCATTCTTTAAGTCTGTTCACATGTTATCACCCCCCTAGAGATCATTCCCGAGTACTTGGTTTAAAGTAGTCCTTCCCTCAATCCCCTCTGCCCTCACATGACCTTGTTTTATTTCCTCCTCCGACTTCCCAGTCTGGGAGGATCTTGTTGATTTATGTGTTTCTTGTCTGTCTCCTCCCATTAGAATACAAGCTATGTAAGGCGGGGAGAAAGTGCAAACAGCAGGGGGAGCTACTGATGAATAAAAGTTCAGGAACCGCCAAAGGTGATGGGATCAAGAGTTCCAGGGAGGAATGAAGTACTCTTGCTTTCTCCAAAACAAGAGCAAGGGAGACAAGAGTAGACACATTAGAGAATTGAGGTGTAATGTATCATGCAACGTGATGAGTTCTTTTCCCATCAGCCTTTTCCCATCAGCCTTTAATTACGCAGTTCAGTTGGTTATAGGACTAGCAGCACAACATTGCAGCTAGTTCTGTAAGACATGCTATGTGTACGGGGTGGAGGACATCCTTTTCTAGATTTTTTTCCTTGAGTCTACTAAGCTTAGCAAGAGGATCACTGGTCCATATCATATATGCAAAAAGGTCTTCAGAGATGTTGTTGCTATTAATGTACTGTATGCCTAATTCTTTTTTTTTTTTTAAAGATTTTATTTATTTATTTGGCAGAGAGAGAGAGAGAAATCACAAGTAGGCAGAGAGGCAGGCAGAGAGAAGAGGAAGCAGGCTTCCCGCTGAGCAGAGAGCCCGATGCGGGGCTCGATCCCAGGACCCTGAGATCATGACCCGAGCTGAAGGCAGAGGCTTTAACCCACTGAGCCACCCAGGCACCCCCTGTATGCCTAATTCTAAAGGAGGTACACCCTGCCTGAAGCACCAGGAAGCAATATTTGGTGGAGGCCCATGACGCCCCCAACCAGGCTTCAGCCTTCTTCCTGAGAGTCAGCAAACTCGGATTTACAATGCATGTGCTTTTTTTTCTTTTCCCCCGCTGTGGGCTTAGAAATGATAAATTCACACAAAAGAAATGATATATTCACACAATATTGCTGTGAAAGATTACAATAATGTTATTATAACCTCATTTTCTGTTGAAAGGTAGAAATAAGATTTGCTCCAGACTAAACAGGAAGTCAGTAATAAAATTATAGCCATTGGCTAATTCAGGCTTTCTGACTATGCATGCATTATATCCTTTACACACTCTAAGACTTATGCTGACAACAACCAGCAATGCTATTGGCATTTTTTTTTCTTTAAAGATTTACTTATTTATTTGAGAGAGTGTGTGAATGCACAGGGACAGAGGAAGAGGGAGAGAGAAACCCAAGCAGACTCCCTGCTGAGCATGGAGCCCAATGGGGGGCTCGATCTCACCACCCCGAGATTATAACCTGAGCCGAAACCAAGAGTCGGACACGTCACGGATAGAGCCACCCAGGCGCCCCCACTATTGGCATTCTTTTCAAATCTTCACCTCTCCCCTCCCTCCCACCCTAAGGTAGGTATGTGTGCATCACATGCCATGGTGCGTGCAAGGCAGATGAGGAAAATATTAAATATGAGCGTTTATAATTACCCACTTCTCAGTGTCTGGGATTGCAGGTTTCCTTTGCACTGCTGGGAGATGCTGGTGAGGCTGTGGGAAGGGGAGAAGTTGGCAGTGGGTGGGAAGCTGCTGAGTGCAAATGAAGAACCAGCGAGGGCTGCCTGATCTAGGGGTGGGGCCATGGTGAAGATCCAGCAGCTACCACAGAGAATGGGGACAGTTAGTGATTTGTAATGAGTCAGGCTGTACTAGGCCCACGGAAACTTTCATAAAAGATAAACATTACTCGCCTCCAAAATATTTACAGTTGGCACGATGCTTTTTTCCACTCTTTTTTTTTCAATTTGTCCTTTTGAAATCAGCCTTGAGGTGTGGCAGAATAGCTTGAGCCGGCTGAATGAGGTACATTCCAGAAAAGTCCATGTCCAGTGAGAGTCAAGGGATGGCCTGACCGGAGTACTGGAGCTTCAGCTCTTCCCGCAATTAACCCTTTGCTCCTGAGAATGTAAATAAATTGGGAGCCAAAGAATTTTCAGGAATCAGTAAAGGCATAGTGAACAAACAGTGGGTAAGGACTATGGAAATGGTTGGGTATGAAGTGCTGAGAGCACCCTCTGTCCTGCTCTGTTTTCTAGAAGACTACCACCAACCAGTTCAGGTACAGCTCAGCTAAATTCCCATGAAGCTCTCCCCGCCAATTCCCCTCTAGTAGCTTGAGGAGCCTAGGATCTGTCCAGAACACATAGGTCCTTCTGAACCTACCCCTCTTTTAATAACAGTCCTGTCTCTATTTTATTTTTCTAATTTAAATATACATAGATATGTATTTATTTTTATGTAATCTCTACATCCAATGTGGGGCTCGAACTCACAACCTGGAGATCAAGACCCATACCGTCCACCAACTGAGCCAGCTCTTCCTTATTTTAAGAGACCCCTGTAATACCTTCTTCCATCTCCAAACAAACTCAGGCTAAAGGGAAGTTCAAATAAGCCCCACCTCAGCTCTGATTACAGCCCATTCAATGTAATTACACATCAACCCCTCTGTAGTCACACAAGTACGCACAAATCAAGATCCGGAACACGTATAAATAAGTTTATGCACCTGATATTTAAATATTTCTTGATGTTAAGCTTACCTTGTATGCATGGCTGTGCTTGCCATCGATGTATATGCGTATCTTTCGAGACTCATGCATTTCTGTCACCAGGCTACTTTTTAGGCATGACAGTGTCCCAGAAGTGGAAGATCCTGGGTTAGACTCTTGTTTCTCTCATTATTATATGGCTTGTAGGAAGGGGAACCTTCTGAGGAGAAAGGGCAGGTAGACTTGGAGACTCAGTGGTCCCATAAAACCACCACAATTTTCACCGCCAATGTCAGGTGTTCTAAGCTGCTGGCAGTATATATTTTTTTCCTGACATTTCAAACACGCTTTCCCGTTAGTCCATTTCAAGGCCCGTCCAAGGACCTCACATACGCTGCGCATCTATCTTAGGTAGGCCCTGAAAAGAGAAGGCTTCTCTGAAAGTCTACGTGGAGGGGAAAAGAAGGAAAACAAGTTCGTCCTGAATCGAGAATTTACTTGGAGTCCAGCACCGCTTAAGTTCCGGAGTGGAGAGGAATCAAAAAGGTCTGACTCACATTCTCTTGGGCCGCAAGCCTAGCAATCAGAGCATAGCACAGTCAGTGACTTACGAGGGGCGCCGAGGTGCCGGTGACAGAAGCGACCTACCACCGCGCGCCGCGGTCCCCCGCCAGCCCGAGTTCCCCGCCGCCTCTGGCCGCGGGGCGCCCGGCGCAGGCGCACAGCGCCCCGCTCGAGGGGACGGGCTCCGGCTGCCATCTTGCTGCGCGCGGGAGCGGCTGCCGCTCGCCGGTCCGCAAGGCGGGAGCCGAGAGTGTAGATTCCAGGTCGCGTTCCCTTTCCATCGCCTGCCCTGCCCAACGGCCTGCCCGGCCCCCGCTCCAGGCCATGAACTGACCCACCGTCCGCTGCCCGACTCTTCGCAGCGGCCCGCCCCCGCGAAACGCGGCGCCCGGGCGCCGGTCCCCCCCGCCGGCCGCGATGCCGAACGTCCAACTGCCGCCCAAGGAGAGCAACCTTTTCAAGCGCATCCTGGTGAGTGGCCGACGCCGCGCTCCCGACCCTGCCGGGTGCGGCGAGCGGTCTGGCGGCGGCGGCGCCTGCGCAGGCTGGGCTCGGCTCGGGCTCAGTTCTTTGTTTACCTCCGAGCGGTGGCGACCTGACTCCCCGCCTCGGCCGGCCGCCCCTTTGCGCGCTTGGTTCCTCTGCGGCCGCTCGGCGCGCCCCCGCCGCGCTCCGCAGTCCCTCTGGGCCGGGTCGGGTCGGGCCGGGGGGTGGCCCCGGCGGCCTCCGCGGCTTCCTGAGGCCAAACTCGCGACCTCTGCACCCCTCCTTCCCCCATCCTCCCGCGTTTCTTTTCCCCTCGGCCCGGTGTTCATTCACTGCTTCGAGCTTAACGCATTGCACAGCGCACGCAGATACCTCTAAGGATGGGGCGATCCTAGGGTGAAGTGGGGCTCCGACTTAACACCGGTGATGGGAAAATTAAACCCTAGGAAGCCAAGCCTCCCAGAAAGTTTGCATGTTTCTGGTGTACCTTACTTATCCTCTTTAGGAAGCGAATAAGCGACTTGAACTGCATTTCCAAGTTACAAAGTCGAACACAGATAGCTCTTTGATCGCTTTGAACTCGTTCAGGCCCTGACTCGGCAAAGTCGCACGGACTGACTGATTTTACCCTGGAGGGGCGCCTTTACTTTGTTTCCAACCAGAAACCTGAATAATGGCCCGGTAGAGATGACCGCTGCTGGCCGGGAGAGTTTTCTGTAGGTTTTGTGCCATTGTCCCCGGTGCCTTCCCTTGTTTTCCAGGTTCCGTTCTTCCAGGAGGAGAGGCAGCATACCTTTGCTTTTCTCAGCATACACTAGAGACTGTGGATTTTAAACTGCTATTGTACATAGTGTCTTTTCTAGTGTGTCATTTCATCTGAATATAAGCGTGAATTTATTATTTAGAACTTGCGTTGGTTATATGACTATATGCTTACCTTTACTATAAATAAAATACTAAGTGTAGAATAGTTCGAAGTGTTACCAATGGTAGGTAGGAATTGATAGCAGCTCTTCTGTTTCAAGCCAATAGAAACGTCATGCTTCTTCAAAATGTTAAAAAGATACATAGTAGATGGGATTAACATTTTAAGTCTTAATTTTATAGGGTACTTAGTGTTGAGCAAATAATGAGAGACAAGTGTAAAAACAAAAATTTCTAATTAAAGCATTGTGGCAGATTGCTTCATTGGGCTTTGTATATATTTTTTTGTTATTTTACTTTCGTTTTTTCCATACCCTTATTTTTTCACAGGGTGGATTTGGAGAAGTGAACTTTTTGACCCTTTCAAGCTCATCTATAAGTTGTTGATTGGATTTAAGTACATTTGGCATTATCCCTAAGGGATGACAGAATATTTTGACTCTATTTGGGTATTTTCTAGTTCAAATCGTGTTATCAGTAGATTAAAAAAAATAATTAAATGATTTATTATACTCTAGTTACAAAAAGTTACAGCTGCTGCTGAGTTAACTTTATCCCTAAAAAATTGGGAATGCTAAACACGTTTTTGTCTGGATATGTAATATTTATTATAAGGTTACATGAATTTAGTAGGGTGCCGCAAAAGTGAATGATTTTAGCATCTCACAATTGCAATGAATTTGGGTAGAATTTTGCTACAATAATTCCCTGACAAAGACTCCTTATTAAAATTATTTTTCAGGTTTGGTTGGTGGACCAAAGTGCTCTGCCACCAACAGTAAATTTTTAATTTTTTTAGATTTTATTTTATTTTACTGGAGAGAGCTCACTAGCTCACGTGGATGAGTGGGGGGGGGGTTGGAGGGGTGGGAGGGAGGGGTAGAGGGAGAGGAGGAAGGAGACTCCCTGATGAGCAGGGAGCCCCAGATGCAGGGCTTTATCTCAGAACCCTGAGATCATGACCTGAGCTGGAGGCAGATGCTTAACTGACTGAGCCACCCAGGTGCCCCCTCAACAATAAATTTTTTAAAATGAATTATGAATGTACTTAAACACATCCATACAGATTTAGTAGCTAGCTTATTACATGTTCCACATGGCTTGTACATGCCTGTCTTATTCCTCAAACTGGCTATTAGCTTTAGGTTTTGTTGAATTTTGGAGCTACTCCATGCTTTCTTTTGCAAATGAAACAACCAAACCCAGGAATGGTAAATGACTAAGTGTCTAAGGTTCTCTGTCTGGTTAGTAGCAGAGTTGAAACTAGAATCTATCTTTTGTACTAAGTATATATTCCTTACTGAACTTTACACTTTTCTTTAACCTGTGTATTTGGATGCTAGGGACAGACAACATGGTTTGAATTATGGCTCTGACACTAGCTTTGTAAACTCCGTAACTGTGTGCCTCACTCTCTCCATCTGAAATGGAAATAACCTGTATTTCATAGGCTTTCCTAGGATTTAAATAAGGATTAAATGAATGATGCCTGACTCTAGTAAATGCTTGCAAAAAGTATTAACTATTATTATTACTGTTACTGGTAGTATGATTACTAGTATTTCCAGATCACTTGGTAAGTCAGAAAGAAACCATATTTCTCTTCTTTTCTTGTTTGCCAGTGGTTCCTTCTGCTTCTGTTTTTCTTGTCATTTGTCAGATGAACTCCTATAGTTAACACTACTTTTAATTTTTTATTTTATTTTTAAAGATTTTATTTGAAAGAGAGCAAGAGAGAGAACGTACAAGCAGGAGAGGGGGGAAGGGGCAGAGGGAGAGGGACAAGCAGACTCCTCATTGAGCAGGGAGCAGGACCCTGAGGTCATGACCTGAGCCGAAGGCAGATGCTTAACTGCCTAAGCCACCCAGGTGCCCCTTTATTTTTATTTTAAATATTTTAGGAATAGGGAATATATTCAGATGGCTCGAAATTCAGGTTTTTCTCCCATTGTTGTCTCCCAGCTACTAGGTTCCCTTCCCTAGATGCAACCAAGAAGCCTCAATTTAAACTTTTTTTTTTTTTTTGACAGAGATAGACACAGTGAGAGAGGGAACACAAGCAGGGGGAGCGGGAGAGGGAGAAGCAGGCTTCCTGCTGAGCAGGGAGCCCGATGCGATGCTCGATCCCGGGACCCGGGGATCATGACTTGAGCTGAAGGCAGACACCTAACCACTAAGCCACCCAGGCACCCCTAAACACTTTTTTCTATGAACCCTTTTCTAATACTCCCCTGCACATCCCACCCTTGCTGCAAAGATTAACCACTTCCTCCTTCTTTGCTGGTACTGTTTTGCTTGAACCTAGTAGACTGTTTTTTGAGCAGTCCTAATTTGTGTAGACCCTGAAGATACAGCAACGTTTACAGTAGACCAGATCTCTGTTCTCATGGAGTTCATACGGTATGGTGAGGAAGATAGACACTAAATAAGTAATCAAATACGAATTTCAGAGAATGATAGTGCTGTGTAGAAAATGGAGTGATATGATAGAGAATATGTGTGTGGGGGTGGGAGGCTGGCTGTATTCGATAGAGCGGTCAGGCAGGTGACACATGAAATTCTGCTGGTAAGGAAGATCTGGGGAAGAACATTTCAAGTAGAAGGAACACATGTGCAGAGGCCCTGATGTGAGCACAAACTTGGCATGTTGAGTACTAGAAAGAAAACCCATGGCAACCTAAGTGGGAGGGTAAGTAAAAGATGATGAGATGTTCTTGTGATCAATGGCTGCAGTGGACAGGTGCTGATTACTTAGCCTGGCTGGTGGTATTTAGGAAGAAAGGTGTTGCTCATACTTGTATTAGCCTAATGTGGAAAGATTATGGTGGAAAGATTTGGAATCAGACCAGAATTTGCAAGTAGGCTGAGCTATTTATAAACAAATTTTATGAACACTTAAATTTCAATTTCTACATTTGTAGGGAGGAGATAATGACACTTACCTTGAGGGATACCTATGAGATATATAACAAGTTTTATATGGATATGTGGTAGTTGCTCTGTGTGCATGTGTATGCCTTGGTTTCATTCTTTTTTTTTTTTTTTTTTTGGACACAGAGAGAGAGATCACAAATAGGCAGAGAGGCAGGCAGAGAGAAAGGGGGAAGCAGGCTGCCCACTGAGCAGAGAGCCCGATGCGGGGCTTGATCCCAGGACCCTGAGATCATGACCTGAGCCGAAGGCAGAGGCTTTAACCCACTGAGCCACCCAGGCGTCCCCCCTTGGTTTCATTCTTGAAGTAGCAGACATAATGCAGTTTCTAGTATTTTCTGTGTTGTTATCACATATTTTTTGCTTTTGAATTTTGAATCTTAAAAAATTATAGCAGTATTGGCCGACAATTAAATTCCCTATTAATTAAGCGAGTTTTTTCCCTTTTTATCTATAAAAGTGAAAATACTCATACTAGAACAACTTGGGAAGAAGTAGGTAACGAAAATATACCTCATGTTATAAGTGATAGAAATTGATGTAACACCTTCCCATCACATATGCTTCAGATCTAATTTTGGATCTTGAATTTAGAATTTATATAATGCAAAGAAAAGTTGCTCCCTATATATTCATTTTATTAAATAATTTTTGTTCATATTTCTTTACAGAAATGCTATGAACAGAAGCAGTACAAAAATGGCCTCAAGTTTTGCAAGATGATTCTTTCGAATCCAAAATTTGCTGAACATGGAGGTATTGTCTCATCTGTGAAAGACTGCTTTGGGGAAATCTAATTCCAGAATCAGACCGATAAGATTCCTAACAGTGAAAGAAGAATACTTCCCAGCTTCCATGGCCTTGTAGCTGTCTGTTAGAGCATATAAACGTTTTTAGTCATGCATCAGATCAGTCTTGTTCTAAGTTACTTTCCTTTTATTATGCGTAGGTGGATGCACCAACTTCACTTTAAATGAGAAGTGGTGGGTTGATCTGTTGGGGAATAATCAGAGTATATAACAGTACTTTTAGAGACCTCGTTTCATCTATTACTTTGGGTAGAACTTAAGTTTATGCTTTGATTTCTTATGTATGAAATGAGGACAATATCTGCAGTACAGAAGTAGTATGAAGATACCTACAGTCACATGTATTTTATTCTCTCGTAAATGTCATTCTTACATATCTGCTGACCTTTATGTATAAATAAATTAGGTATTATTGATTTGCCATTGGATTGTTTATCTTGAGCAGTTTTTCCAGCACTGTTGTTAGTAGGTCTATATTTGCTTGTCTCATCCTTTTTCACTGGTGACCGGTGCTTGTTTGAAGGACAGATAAGGTCAGACGTGCTAGTGATGGTCCTACAGCAGAGCACTGCCAATTAGGGTCTCTGAATATTAGACATGGGTAATTCTTAAGACCATCTTATTGGGAAAGTGGGATGACCTTGCTCAGCTTTCAAATAACATTTAAAACATTCTTTGAAGGAAATGGAAAGAAGTCTTTGGTTCATAAAATTTGAGAAACGTAAAGCTTATTTTCAAGTTTTTTCTCTATGGAACCTTATCCACATGGTAGCTTGTAGGGAAGTTCATTGTGTGAAGACAGAAAAATGAAGATGTTCATAGGGCCTGGACTGCTGGATCACCATGTTCTGACAACCAGAGTCCACAGACATCATTTGAAAACCATTGTTCTTGTCTAATTCTTGTGGATTTATTCAGAGAATTATTTCATTGTAAGCCATCTTTCATTAGCTGCCTTTAAATGTATTTTTGGATTACCACTCCCTCAGGTCAGTGTTACACTCTTGGAATGCAAACTGATATTAATTAGCCTAACCAGAGTTAGTTGGAATAAACTTATTGCCAAAAATAAAGTGTGTTTTGCAGTATCGAATGAGCTTATTTTTACATTGTGTGTGTCTCTTTGCTAAGGTAGATTGTTTTTCTGGGGTATAAATTGGACGATGATTAGAATTGATCTTGGACGAAAGCTCTGGAGCTACTGCCATAGATTTAACACAGCAGGACTTGGGGGCCCACTGTATTACGTTTTTTCAGCCGAATCATCTCAGCCCCCTCTGTACAATCTTCTAAAGGGCAGAAGGTATTTGAAGAACTCAGTCCCAGCCTCAAGGATTTCAGAAAAGGACCCAGGCTATGCTTTAATAAATACTTAAATGTAGTTTTACTTTCCGTGTTTGGAGAGAAGTTTTAACTATGTGATTAAAAAGACGAATAGTACAAGCATTGGCAGATACCATATTAAAATAGTACTAAGAGCTAAAAAAAAAAATAGCGCTAAGAGAATAATTTGAATTCTTCGTGTGTAAATAGAGGTTGAAAAATATTTTTCAGAGACTTTGGCTATGAAAGGATTGACATTGAACTGTTTAGGAAAAAAAGAAGAAGCGTATGAATTTGTTCGTAAAGGACTTCGTAATGATGTCAAGAGCCATGTCTGTATCCTTTTGCAATAATTGAAATTTATTATTTTGTTTATTTTCCACTTAGTAGGGTTTTCTAATTCAGGAAAAAACAGACCTTTACTATGGAAAATTTTGTATAGAAGAGAGAATTTAATGAATTCTATGTACCATTACTCAGCTTCCATAATTACCAACATTTTGTAATAGTTTCTTCTGTTCCCTACCCCTTGTTTACTTATTGCAGTGGTTGAAAGAGAATCCTTGTACTTTTTTACTTCAGTTGTGCTTTGTGTGAGAGAAAAGTAACTGATCTGTGACTTGAAACCCATTTTTTTCTTATATATACATAAACCAAGTTATACTTTCCTGTCATTCCAGATGACTTACTTCTGTAAGTCACTTACTTACTGTAGTGAATTTGTGTTCCTTAAACTTTGTTGTAGACATTTTGGAAGAAAAATTCAGAAAAAAAAACCAAACAAAACCTGTTTTAAAGCAGATTTTATTTAGTATTAAGTATGATATTGGTTCTTCACTTGGGTTTCCGTTGCACAGGGACATAGCTGTTACTTCACTGGATACTTATTGTATTTTTCATTGGCTGCTATCTCAGTTTGTGAAAAAACAAAAATACTTTTTTTAAAGACAGATCATCGGAATTGATTTCCATTTCCATTTTGCCTATTTGTATGCTTATTTGCAGTCTTTTCACGTGTTGCTCTTTTCTTAATTTTTTACATATCATTCGTCCAGCTATTGGCCAGTATTGAACATCAATAGTCTAGGTAGTGTTTTCACATATTTAGCTTAGGATTCTCTCAAAATACTAAATACTTATTTCTTTATCTCAGTGCTTACCCCAGAATGAAGAGAGAGGGCATGTAAGTATGATAGTTTTTTTGGTTCCAAGATATGCTGAGACCTTAATTTACAGTAAATAAAAACTTCATTTTTGTGGTTTTTAGTATCACTAGCGAATTAACTGATGAGTGCATATTTTAGAATTGATTGAATATAAACTAGTCTGAAGAGATAATTACAATTTTTGTGTATATATAGAAATGAAGTGTAAGTGAGTGAAGTGCTGGGCTGGGAAAGTGAGTGGGTAAGGGTAGGGAATGTGAAGAATTTTTACCGAGAATTTTCTAAGGTTATGTAAACGTAATAGAAAATTCCAAACATATGTGGAGGGCATAAAATGATGCACACACCCCCTCCCCCATGTGCTCATCACCTAACTTCAGTAATTTAACAGCTGTCGGTCAGGGCTGATCTGGTTTCATCTTTTACCACCCCCTCACTGTCCCCCTTTCTCTGACCCCAGATTATTCTGAAGTAAGTCCCAGGCAACATACCACGTCGTTAAGGTAAGCTTTATATTAGGTATGTAGCATAGTATATTCTAGTATCCTCGAATGTCTCTTATTTCCTTAACTTAGTAGGTTGGCATGTGTATGGACTCTTGCAGCGTTCTGATAAGAAGTATGATGAAGCTATTAAGTGTTATCGAAATGCCCTCAAATTAGATAAAGATAATCTGCAAATTTTGAGGGATCTCTCTCTGTTGCAGATCCAAATGAGAGACCTTGAAGGTTATCGAGTAAGTACCTAGTCTTAAGCGTACATGTTTTTACAATAGGCATAATTTAAAAATGTGGGAGTTCAGAATGAGGTGAGCATAGGCTGAAATTATGTAGATTTGATTGTTTATTATAGTCTGGAGTAGAAGGGGAAAGTCACCTGAGACCTTCTTCTCCAATAATAGTTGTAGAAATGTATCACTGATCATAAAAAAAAGGGAAACTGTGTATTCATTTAATGCTTTTTTAAAAACTAGATTATCTCCTATGCGTAAATGCTGTACTAGATTCTTTGTGGGCTTGACATTTACGGATTTGGTAAATAGAGCTTTTATAATTGAAATCTAAATGTAGGGATTAATTAGTTTTCTCTGTTATTGGTTAGTAAATATAAAATAATGTGGGAAGGATTGCTGAAAAGCAGTCTTTCTGTGGTCCAGACCTCTTCGCACTGACATCTTCAACTCTGCTGGGTTATCTTCATGTGCTTGTTCTGCTAAGTACCCTAACTTCAGTATGTCCACAGTGAAATTCTCTCCCTTTCTCATGTGAAGGAGTCCACTAACTCTTAACAGTTCTCTTTAAATAAGTTAAATTCTTTCATTTATTGTTTACTTTTGTCTTCTACTGCCATGTAAAGCCTTATGCCTGGTGCCTAGATTTTTGCAGAGGTTTCAAGCATGCTTCTGAGCTTAATAATGGTATCATTTTTCCAGATCTTGTGGTTTTTCTTTTAGCCCAAGTGTGGTGGGAGTTAAAATCAGTTATCTGTAGGAATGAGGCAAGGAAATTAAGAATGTTGGCAAGGCAGTGCTTGCTCAAAGGCGTAGTGAACTAAACGAAGATATAAGAGCTGGCGGTTAGAGGCAAAGGACCTAGGGAACCAGAGGTACCGGTGGTAGCCCAGAACCAGGGTAGGGATGTTACTGAGTAAGAGCGTTGGCCAGAGAGTGAGCTGTCTGAATTTATGATTTCTGGGTGGCAATAAGGTCTAGGGTGTGGTTGTGGGAGTGGGTCCCCAAAGCACGGCGAAGGAGATCATTAAAGATGAAGAAATCCTGATTCTAAAATACTAGGTTGTTGGATGGGTGCTCCACAGTGTTGCACTTGTAACAGGATCGTGGCAGGATTTGGCAGAGAGAAAACAACTGACGCAGACTTCAGCGAAGGAGGGAAGTGACAGAAAAGCAGTGGTGTCAAGGAGCGAGGGGAGTTACAACAGCTTAATGTCATTGCCTGAAAGAACTGGGCACACAGAGACAGAGGTGTGAGACTGTCTAAGCTGTTTTCTCAAAGATACCTCTTTCTTCAAAAGATCCGATCATGTTACTTCTTGTGGCATAGAGCATGGAAGGACTCACTTGGCCCCTAGTCGCACAGCAGAAACAAAACGGTACATTTGCAGAACTTCATTGCAGCTGGTGTTTTTCCTGAGACCCTGCTCCTCCAAGCAGATGCACATGCCTAAAACTTGGAGGCAAATACGAGCTATCAAGGGGTGGGGGCGGTGTAGGGAGGAGGCATTTTCAGCTGGTGAAGATATTTGGATTCTTCCACGGCAGCCACAGTGGAATTTCTGGTGTTTTCTCCCTTGTGTCATAGATACGAAGCTGTCTTAGAGTGGCAGCAGTGGTGCTCTGTTAGAAAGGTCCTGTCTGCTGTTTGAGAGTTTGCCGGGGCTGCGTCTGCCCTGTTTCTGGGGCCTGTTGTAACAATGTAATAAAGATGTTATAATTTCATATAGTGATTTTATAAACAGCAGAATTTAGTTGAATAAAAAGGTATCTCAGTCTCTCTTCTAAGATGTTTAGTTACCAAAAGAAATTCTCGTTATATAAAGGTTATTTTCTAAGGCAGCACAAAAGCGTGGGCCACAAGGTCAGCTCCTCAGTGACAGCTTCACAGGGACCATTACAGAATATTCTATAACTTAAGTAATTTAACATAAAAATATTTCTGTTTTATTCAGGAACTGATCTTTGTTCATGGAATTCATTAGGAAGGCATTAAAGGCATTAAACTGTTTTCTTAAAGCTCTGTGGTAAAATATAAAAATTTTAGAGAAAGTTAAGAGAAAAAGGCAATTTTTAATTTTATTATTTTTAAATTTTTTTAGGAAACAAGGTATCAGCTTCTTCAGTTGCGCCCAACACAGCGTGCTTCCTGGATTGGATATGCTATTGCATACCATTTGCTAAAAGATTATGATATGGCACTAAAACTGTTGGAAGAATTTAGACAAACTCAGCAAGTAAGAACTTTGTTCTGTTTCTTCTACCTGCACAAACTGAAGTAGCTAACTTCTATATTGCCCTGATTCCCAATTGTGCATTAAAGTCTTTGGAACATGTGGGAGCACCTGGTTGGCTCGGTTGCTTAAGCGTCTGACTCTTGGTTTCAGCTCAAGTCATGATCTCTGGGTCATGGGATTGACCCTTGGGCTCTGTGCTCAGTATGGAGTCTGCTTCAGATTCTCTCCTCCCCCTCCCTCCTGCTCACTTACTCTCTCTCTCAAATAAATAAATAAAATCTTTAAAAAAAATAAAGTCTTTGGGACCTATGGAAAAACTTTTTGGGACCTATGGAAAACTATTTTTGCAATAATTAGAAAAATTAAAACACAGAATTCTTGATACAAAATAAATAATATGAACATTTTTATACTCATTATTTTGATGACATGCAAATGACTAAAGAAAGAAAAGAATACATAAAAATGAAAATAATTTTGTGATTGAGGGAATTATTTCTCATATATATTGTGTTATGTTTTATATAAACATGTTAATACATTTTAATATATATGCAAAATAGAAAAATACAAGAAACATATACTGTGCATCATGAGATAAACAGATGTTAACATTTTGCCACAATTTCTCCACATTTTATTTTTTAAAGAAATATTACAGAAGTAGCTATAAAGGTCTCTCATGTCCCTAGAGGTAGCCACTATTCTGAAATAGGTATAGATTGTTCCTACTCATGTTTATGTTATGTTTAAGTCCATAAAAGTTACAAACTATTATTTTGTGTATTTAAAAATTGACATGAACAATATGCAGTTTTTTTCCTTCTACATGTCTTGCGATATACATGTGTTGATACATGTAGGGATAGTTTATCCATTTTTTTTAAAGATTTTGTTTATTTATTTATTTGACAGAATGAGAGAGAAAGAGAGCACGAGCAAGTGTACAAGAAAGGAGAGTGGCATGCAGAGGGAGAGGGAGAAGCAGGCTCCCCACTGAGCAGAGAGCCTGACATGGGGCTGGATCCCAGGACCCTGGGATCATGACCTGAGCCAAAGGTAGACATCTGGCTTTACCTATTGAGCCACCCAGGCATCCCTATCCTTTTTTTTTTTAAGATTTTATTTATTTATTTGACAGAGACAGAAAGAGCATGAGCGGGGTGGGGGGTAAGAGGGATAGAGAGAGAGAGGAGCAGATACCCTACTGAGCAGGGAGCCTGATGGGGGCTTGAACCCAGAACCCCTGAAATCATGACCTGAGCTGAAGGTAGCCACTTAACTGACTGAGCCACCCAGGTACCCCAGTTTATCCATTTTTAACTGTTGTTTGGTATTTCATTATATAAATAAGCCATAGTTTATTAATTCCACTTTTTCCTTGTGCCAATACCACACTGTCTTGATTGCTGTTACTTTATAGTAAGTTTGAAATTTGAAATGCATGTCCTCCTACTTTGTTCTTTTTCAAGACTCTTTTCGCTATGCAGGGTTTCTTTTATTTCCATTTGAATTTTAGATTTAGCCTGTCAATTTCTGCAAAAAAAGGATGCTGAGAGTTTGATAGGGATTGCATTGAATTTGTAGATCAGTTTGGAGAAAATTGCTGTCAAAACAATATTGTTCTGATCCGTGAACATGATTTGAAATGTCTCTTCATTTACATAGGTCTTTAATATCTCTCAGCATGCTTTCAGTCTTCAATATATAGGTCTAATTTCCTAGATTTATTCCTAAATATTTTTTTCTTTTAGGTGTTACTGTGAATGGAATTATTTTAGTTTTATTTTTGGGTTGTTGGTTGCTAGTATATGGAAGTATAATTGATTTTTGTATTTTGATCATGTAGTCTGTCACCCTACTAAAGTTTTTTATTTTAGTAGTTTTTTTGGTAAATTCTTTAGAATTTTAACCATTTTCATACTTTTCTGTGGGTATAGGATTTGCTGACCTGAATCTTTACTTTGCCATAGGCAGAAATGCCACCTTTTTGTTTGTTTTAAAGAATGTATTAATCACTCTTCTATTTGTAATTGCTTCTTTTAGCCTGTGTGAATGACTTTTCTGAGAAAGCAATTAAAGATCTATAACTATTTTATATAATTATGTAAATAAAATAATTTGTTCATTTTTTTTTTCAGGTTCCTCCCAACAAAATAGACTATGAATATAGTGAACTAATATTATACCAGAATCAAGTGATGAGAGAGGCAGATCTATTTCAGGAATCTTTGGAACATATAGAAACATATGAGAAACAAATATGTGATAAACTTTTGGTGGAAGAAATTAAAGGTAGGTTGACCTGCTTTTTCTTTTATAGTGACCTCAATTAAAGAACAAAAACTATACACTTTATTCTCTCCTAACATTTAAATAAGACTTGCTATATAATAAAAATTTTTATTGTTATTATTAAGTTAATCCTTATAACACTATTATGTATGGTTGTTACATCCATGTTAGAGTTGAGGGGCTGAGGAACAGAGAGGTTAAGTGACTGGCCCAAAGTCATATAGCTAAGTAAGCACGGTATTACTAGATTTGAGTCTAGGGGTTTTGACTCCAGATTCCATTTTCTTAGGCAGTATGTTATACTGCCTTCATATCCTCTCCCCTCCCCCAAATATGGGTCCATGAAATAAATAAATAAATAAATTATGATGAGAATAGTAAATGATGACACTGAGGTCACCATGAAAGCAAGATTCATTTATTTTCAATGTGGGCTAAGTGCAAAGGCAGGATCCTGATAAATAGCTTGTTAAAAATGGGTCACATTTTTTTTAAACAAAGTTTTGCTCACCAGTTACCATTCTCTGAGCAATACTGTAATAAAATGTCTAACTAAAGTAATAATTAGTTTAAAACTAAACCTTCGGGGTGCCTGGTTGGCTCAGTGGGTTAAAGCCTCTGCCTTCAGCTCAGGTCATGATCTCAGGGTCCTGGATCGAGCCCCGCATCGGGCTCTCTGCTTAGCAAGGAGTCTGCTTCCCCCTCTCCCTCTGCCTGCCTCTCTGCCTACTTGTGATCTCTCTCTCTGTCAAATAAATAAATAAAATCTTTAAAAAAAACAAAAAAAAACACTAAAGCTTCATATAGTTGCAGGACTTCTAAAGGTTAATAAAAATAATAGCTAATGTTTATTTACTTTTCCTGTGTCTCAGAGTATGGTAATTGTTTAAACTATTTTATGTCATTTAATTTTTTAGCTCTTCTAACATGGGTAGATTATCCTCATTTTATAGTTGAGGAAACTAAATTTAGAGAGGTTAAGGACTTGTCCAAAGTCACCCTGCCTTTTAGGTGGTAGAGTTAATTTCTAAACACATCTTCCTGGCTTCAGAGCCCTTACTTTTTTTTTTTTTTTTTACTTTATATTTTACTTTAGTTTTTAAAGATTTTATTTATTTGTCAGAGAGAAAAAGAGAGCAGCACAAGCAGGGGAAGCAGCAGGCAGAGGCAGAAGCAGGCTCCCCCCACTGAACAGGGAGCCCAATGTGGGACTCGATCCCAGGACCCTAGGATCATGACCTGAGCCGAAGGCAGATGCTTAACTGACTGAGCCACCCAGGCATCCCTATTGTTTATTTATTTTTTTTTAAGTAAACTCTACACCCAACATAGGGTTTGAACTCATGACCCCAAGATCAAGAGTCACATGCTCTACCAACTGAGCCAGTCACCTCTACTTTTTTTTTTATTTAAATAGTCTTCATTTTTGTAGAGCAATTTTAGGTTCACAACAAAATTGAGTGGAAGGTATAGAGATTTCACATATACCATCTGTTGCCACGCATCCAAGGCTTCCCCCCACCCCCGCCATATCAACATCCCCTACCAGAATGGTACATTTGTTGCAATTAGTGAACCCCCACATTGACAGGTAATTACTGCCCAGAGTCTACAGTTTACACTAAGGTTCACTCTTGTCTAGGTTTTGAGAAATATCTCCACCATCGTAGAGTCATATAGAGTAGTCTCACTGCCCTAAAAATCCTCTGTGCTCTGTTTGTTTCTCCTTGCCCCCAACTCCTGGCTACCACTGATCTTTTTACTGTCTCCATAGATGTGCCTTTTCCAGAATGTCATATAGTTGGAATCAGGTAGTATGTAGGTTTTTTAGATTAGCTTCTTTCACTTAGTAATTCAAGATTTCTTCATGTCTTTTCATGAGTCCTTACTTTCTCTTTCCCTTTCATGAGTCCTTTCTAACTGCTATACTCTGCTCTTCCAGTTAATGTGTAGTAACTTGCTGATTTAATTTTTGTGAATAATACTAATTTTGACAACACTTTTTATTTTATGTATTTCTTTTTATTTTTTTCCCCAGTTTTTATTTAAATTCCAATTAGTTAACATACAATGTAAGATTAGTTTCATGTGT
>CM052883.1:46559162-46642992 GCA_028534135.1 Potos flavus
GATTACCTTTGAATCTTGCCCCAGGTAATATTAGGATATCTTTTGTAACACTAATAATTAATTATTTGTTATTCAACATCATTCACATTTAAAAAACTTGTTTCTGGTACAGAGTTTACATCTACATCAGTCTTGGGGGTGGGAGTGATCAGTTATGAACTTATTCATGTGTTAATAAACGTGTGTAGCTTATAGCTATTTGTTGGTTTCAAGTATCAGAAGTTATCTATATAAGATTGTTTTTCTTACGTGACTTTAAATATTACACAGATTTAGAAGATAAATTAAGTTCTCTAGAATTGATGACAAATTGTATGTGAGGTATTGTGATTTAAGTGGTAGAAGTTTTGAAGTTTTAGGTTTTCTTCTTGAGCATAAATTCAGAGAAAGCGCAGTGAGCCCTTTGTCCTCACCACAGTGTTGAAGAACATCGCCATTCCCTGTGAAGGCCCTCTCTCCTCAAAGTTGTCCACTTTCCTGAAATTTGCCTGTATCACGCTGTTGTTTTTACAGAGCTCCGTGTATTTTGTATCCCTAGAAAAACAACACCCCCCCTCCCGCTTTTGTACTTATGTAAATCGAAGCACTGGGTTATGTATTGTGACTTGCATTTATTGAACAGGAGTATATTCATGACCTTGATCCAAGGTGTGCATGCAGTTGAACTCCTTCACTTTGGGGCTGTAGAGGAGGTAAAAGTATATTAGTTCTTCAGATAGTTAATATCTTTGTTGATGATTTTATAGAAAATTGTGCCTTTTTCTTAAAGTTGTCTCTATTTTTAGTTGAAAGTGCTTTAGATCACTATTTATTGGGACTTCTCACATGTCTTTTGACGTTAGTCAGACCCTAGAAAGCTAATACAACTTAAAAAAAAATCTAGGCATGGGGTGAGGAAGTGGTATATTTTCTAATGAATTTTCATTTGTAGTGGAAATATTTGTTTAAATAATTGGGTTATAATTTTCTTTATCAAAAGATTCATGGAAATTAAGAAGTTTTTTAGTTGACTGACTTTAAAAATATATCAAGTACCTATTAGAAACGTATTGTATTAGACAGTCGGTACGAGTTCTGTCTGTACAAGGAGGAGCATTCCCATAGTAAAAGTGTTTTATTGAAGATGCTTGGCCCCATGTTTCTGTATGTCTTTTTTTAAGTAACAGCATTTGAAATATAATTCACATACCATAAAATTCACTTTTTAAAGTATGCAGCTCAGTGTTTTAGTGTATTCATGGAATTGTGCAACCATTATCACTCTCTGGTTTCAGAAAATTTTCATCACTCCTAAAAGAAACCTCACATTCACTAGCGGTCACTCCCTGCCCTCCCAGTACCAGGCATCCACTAATCTACTTCCTGTTCCTGTGCATTTGCCTCTTGGGGACATTTCATATAAGTGGAATCATACCGAATGTGGCCTTTGGTGTCTAGCTTCTTTTTTTTTCAGTCTTAATGTGTGTCTTACGTCACATTGTGAGTGGGGGATATTCTTTTATTTTGGGACTTTCAAATGCATTCATTTGCCTCTTAGAAAAGAAAGAAGACTCATTTAACTTTAAGATTATTATTAACAAGATATCTTAGGTCTGTTACTCCTTTATGGAACATGGGGCTTCAAATTTACGTGCCTCAATTTTTTTCATAGTTCATAAAGTTTGCTGAAAGCTCTTAGTACATGATAGGAAATATATTTTTACTGAAAGGCAGTTTAGAACCAACTGTGGATTATAGAGTGCGATTTAGGTGTTTGTGGCCTTATCCTGGACCCTCTGGGCATTCTGTCTTTGAAATGCTAAAAGAGTATTTATACAAGATGGGGCTCAATTGAAGGGTCTGAGGACATGGGCTTCAAAGTCAACATCCCTGTGAGGTTCTAACATATAGGAATTTACAAAGCTCCAGTGAGCATAAATAAAATCATACGGATATCTAATTGTACCTGTGTAGAAGCCGAATCCTTCATGGTGTTCTGCCTGTCTAGAAATATTTTTATGTATAATAAGAAAGGTATTTTGGCATTATCAAAAGCAGTAAGATTTTTGTTCAAGAAACGTGATGGAACTTAAGAATGTAAGGTGAAAGTTTTGAAAAAGAGTCTTCAGTTTTGAAATAAAAAGGCTTGAAATTATCGAGTAGTGAACACAGAAGTCGTAGGTAGATTTTCCAACAGCCTAAAATACTAAGCGCTGTGAAAATAATGCAGGAATATAGCTACTTTTCCAAAGAACTAGTTTAATTCATCATTTTCTATTCTGTTATGTAGGTGAGAGAGAAGGAGATGGTTCCAGAGTATTAAATACAAGGCTCTAATCAAATTTTACTCCATTCTTCTTTATTGGATTATTTATTATTGAGATGTAATTACATATCACATTATATAAGTTTAAGGTGTACAACTGTTGATTTGATATATTATAATATTATCATAGTGGTATCATAGTATGTTAGCTTACACCTCCATTAGGTCACATAATTATCATTTCTTTTTTATAGTGAGAACATTCTCCATTATTTAGAATAAATTTCCAGTGAATCAGATACAGTCTTATCTTGCTGATGTGTTAATTATTTCAGCAGTGGATTTTGACAGCAATTTTTATTTGAATCCACACTAATCATCCAGAGAAGAATTAGCATAGCATCTGTGTAGACAGATGACCTGTTTGGTAAGCTGTAAAGCTAACAGGCACGTAATGAGTGATATTTTTTTTTTTCCCTAAAGGAAAGGCTGGAGGGAGTGGGGGTTACTAAAAATTATTTTAAAATAACTAGGAAGAAGAGAGATTGTTTTTGTGAAAGGGTTTTTCTTATGCCTAAAGAAAGCACTTAGAAGATGGATAATGGTAACTAATTTTGGAATATAGTGTGTGACGGAGCATTTGAGTAGCTGTCTGTAGGCGTCTTGTTTAGATAATGCATTATTGTAGTTCCAGATAAAAGATTATAAAAAGGTTTTTAAGTGGTTATCCCCTAACCACCAAGTTTACTTCTCTCTAGAGGCTGCCATTGTTACCAGTAGGTAGCGTATTCTTGCATAAATATACCGTGCATATACAAGCAAAAACGTATGGGACAGGGGTTTGTGTATAGCTTTCCTTTTTTCTCCCTCTTCGGTACAAAAGTGGTAATAGCATAGATTGCTGTGCACTTGGTTTTTCTCTTCTGTATCTGTGCTTAAATTCGCACAGAAAGAACTCCCTCCTTCTTTCTCATAGCCTCACAGTCTTAACAGTTTAATGGGAGATGAGGCTTTCAGGATTATGGATAATCGAGAGTTGAGTATATTGATTTTTAACTCCAATCTGCCAGGATGGTCTGAATTGACTGAGAAAGTGGACCAAGAAGAAGAGTTGAGAATAGCCTGTGACATGAAGATAAAATGCTTTTTTTTCTCAGCGGATGTCAGCAAATTTGGAAAAGATTTTTTTTTTCAAGATTTATTTATTTGAGAGAGAGTGAGAGAGCAAGCAGGAGCAGAGGGGAGGGGCAGAGGGAGAAGCAGACTCCCCATTGAGCAGGGAGCTCAGTCCCAGGACCCCGAGGTCATGACCTGAGCTGAAGGCAGACGCTTAACCGACTGAGCCACCCAGGTGCCCCTGGAAAAGATTCTTAACTATAGAAATACAGTAGCTGTCAGATATCAAGGCCTGGAATGGTAGATGATATTTATCGAGTGGTTACTGTATGCCGGATGCTGTTTACTGCAGGAGTACTCTTGAGGCTGCTGGCGTTGTTGGCCTCACCTGCAGTGGGGAAAGTGAGGATTTTAGTGGACAGGTTATTTGCCCAAGGTCACACACACAGGAGGTGAAAGAATGCACATTTCTCTAAGTACCTGCATCTTACTGGCCACCACGATATTGTTAACTTTTGCCTTATATCAGAGAAAGTGCTGGAAAGACTTGATCTCTGAAACTATTTTGAGTTTTAAAGAAGTAATGATGTGTATTTAACCCAGAGTGAAATTTTGGGTTGTTTTGGTAATCTGATTTTCAAAACACTTACACTTTGTATGTGATCTAATAAAAGATTAGAGATTATCTGAAAATGAAAACAGTCTGTATAATAACTCGAGTTAACAAATGTCAAACATGTTTTTATATTTGATAAATGTTCCTTTCCCTCAACGAAATTTAAATATCTCTTTCAAATTTTTATGACATCTAATTATATTGAGTATGCATGTTTTGTTCAATATAGTCAGTCACAACAAATAAAAATAAGCACTTTGGGTTGTTGGTATTTTTTTTGTCAAGTGTTGATTCATAATGAAACCATAGAGATAGTTTCAGTAGTTTTACTTTAGGTTAAGCCATATATGACATATGTATCTTTTTTTAAATTTTAAATGAGTGAGCAAATCCATGTCCCTGTATATTAACTCTTCCTGTCAAAAAAGTTAAAGCTATGGGGCACCTGGGTGGCTCAGTGGGTTAAAGCCTCTGCCTTTGGCTCAGGTCATGATCTCAGGGTCCTGGGATCGAGCCCCGCATCGGGCTCTCTGCTAGGCGGAGGGCCTGCTTCCCCGTCTCTCTCTGCCTGCCTCTCTGCCTACTTGTGATCTCTCCCTCGCTGTCAAATAAATAAATAAAATCTTAAAAAAAAAAAGCTTTAACTGAGTTAAAGACTTCGTATTGTATTTAAAATTAAAATTTTTGCAATTTTTTTCTGCTTCCAGGAAGTGATATCAACTTTTTTTTTTGTTAGGGTTTAACAGTAATAGAATTATTTACTTGATGTTGCAAATAGGGTATTTAATTCTAATGTTAAAATGTTCTGGGGCTCTGTCTAATGTCTAACAAAAGTTTGTTTTGCTTATTATCCATCTTGCCCACTGGAATATTAAGTTCCGTGAGGGCAGGATTTTTTTTTGTTGTTGTTCGTTTTAATCATGGCTATATTCCTAATACCTAGAACAGTGCCTGGCACATGGTGGGTGCTTGAAAGCTGATTGTGGAATGAGTGTTGAAGTAAAGCACTAGTTCATTTGGAAAACATTTTCAAATTCTGCTTTAGTGTTTAAAAAGATATTTTGGCTGCTAATTGAATATAGTGCTTGTTACAGTAGGATCTTTTCATAGTCTGCAGAGTGCTTTCTAAGGTGTCTGCAGATGAGGACCGAGTCTGTGCTGGTTAGTGAGAGTAGGAGAGAGACTTGCTTTGGGGCTGTATTCAGAATGGATAGTAAGTAACTTTTTCCTCTCTACTTAAAGCTGCACGGTCATTTTCTTTACCTCTCTTTTGAAGTGTTCTTGAAAGATATTTTAAACCTGATCTAGGGAAAAGTAATAGTTGCCAACTAAGATATTTAGTGTTATCCTTTTTTAGTGGTAACAGTCAGGCAGTAATGCTAAAAGACTTTTGGGTTTAAAAATAGGATGGGGGATCATTGTTTTTGAGGGAGCTTTATTTTTATTTGTAAAATCATTTTGAGAACTGTTTGCATCAATTAAAGTATAACAAAGTACACTTTTGTTTCTAGGTGAAAAATTTAGAGAACTAATGGATAAGTTCCTGAGGGTTAACTTCAGTAAAGGCTGCCCACCCTTGTTTACTACTTTGAAATCTTTATATTACAATACAGAAAAGGTAAAATTTGGTCTTTATTCAGTTTTGCTATAATCTTTTTACTAACTTATTATAGAAAGATTTCCATGTAAATAATATGCTATGATTTAATAATTTTCTCTATTCTAGTAATGTATTAATCTTAGTTTAATAACAGATGAACTGAAAATTTATGTAGGATAAATACTACCAAAGGTAATGTCGGTCTGTGAAATTTACAGAATAAAGGCTTTATAAAAGCACCAAGATTATAAAGGTGGTTGTTTTGAATGGGTATACTTTTCTTGTAGAATTTTAAATTTGATATTGACACCAGAAGTCTATATTTAAGTATTTCATAATTATTATTTCATAGTTTGTGGATTTTTAAAGTTTGTTATGCATTACGCATGCTTTTAATGTTAGAGCATGAACAATCGAGTTAGTGCAATAGTAAAATGCCAGTTGGTCTACAGAGTATTACTAGTTTTAACTAGTAGGCAACATTTTAATAAGTAAAGATAGTTTTGGCTAATTCTTGAATAAAAAGAATAGTATTTTTCTACCTTTAAAATTAGAAAATAGGCACTTGGTCTTAAGTTAGGTACTTGGAAAATTTAAAACGAATAGAAAACAAGTTATATTTGTTTTTCTGGGCATTGCTTTTTCTTTCTTAAGGTGTAAAGTCTTGTGTTCTTTTCTGTAGTCAGAATTCTTGAAAGTTACTAGTGGATAAAGAAAAGATTTTATTAGAAGTGCTAAAATATTTGTAGTGAACTAATACTATTAGTTTAGTTTTGACCCATAATTTGTAAACTACCAATAGTTGTGAATATAAAATATTGAAAACAAGGTCAATGATAGGTGGTATAACCAAAGATACTTTCTTTTCTGGGGAAGCAGTTTTCATAAATAAAATGGGACAACTGGTAATATCTAGTGCTCCATAAGTAAAAGGTGTCATTTACATTTTGAGAAGTTTATAGTTCTTTAATGTCTGTAGTACCTTTTATTTGACTGTAGTGGCGCTGCTGTCACTTTTTGGTAAATAGTGTTTGATTCATATGAAAACATGGAACAGTACCTATCAATAATTTCTGTTGGTTATTTAAAATAACGTTTGCCAAAATTCCTCTCTTACTTTTCTGGGCAAGGGTGAGAGAAGAAAGGTGAGATGAGACGTCAGAAATAATAAAGAACTTACATGTTTGAGTTTGAATACAGTTTTCTCCTGCCACCTGAAAGTAGAGCATTCCTGTGAAATTTCTCTTGCTGAAATGGTGTAAAGTTTGAAGAGCAATTAGCATTAATTTATATGGAAAATCTCTTGAACATTAATTTATATTTGAAAATTTTTTGAAATCCCCAGGCCCAAAAATTACCTCTCTTGGCTTTTCTGATGTCTTAGGACCCATCTTGCTAACAGATACACAAACCAAATCGAGACAAAGCACAAATGCTCACAGACACAGTTCACATCTCTGGTGACTTGATGCTGAGTGTTCTTCCTGGGAGACTGAGCTTGGCAGTGTCCCTCGATGCTCAGAGGGTGCGATGCCTCTATAAGGGCTCACTGCAAAACACATGCTGAGCACTGTTTTCCCTTTCTGCCTTTTTCTGGGAAAGTGAAGGTACCAGTGTAGGTCTTTGGTAAAAGTGAAGTGGTGTCATGTGAGGTGCGAGCTTTCGAAAAGTTCGCATTTCTGCTTTTGTAATAACATCTTGCGGCAGCTGCTGAATACAGTGGTCTTTAAAGGATTTGTTCCTCTTAAGCCACTGAGCCTTCACAGGCTCTCTGTTTTCACAAGGGGCACAGATTTTCTTCTTCTTCTTTTTTTTTTTCTTTTTTGAAAGGTTTTATTTATTTATTTGACAGAGAGAGCACAGAAGCCGGGGAGCGGGAGCGGGAGAGGGAAGAGCAGACTTCCCACTGAGCAGGGAGCCAGATGTGGGGCTCAATCCCAGGACCCCAGAATCACCACCCCAAGGCAGATGCTTTAATGACTGAGCCATCCAGGCACCCTAGACTTTTTTTTTTTTTATAATCCCTTGGGTATTGATCCCAAATTACCATCCTAAAGATGTAAAACATTTGTTGGTATTTTATACAGCATGAAAATTACATTTTTAAAGAAGGAACTGAAAATATATTAATTTATATAGGAACCTTCGACATCTCTTTAGTTAAGCATGGAATAGGAATATTTACCAAGTGCTTTTGAGAACAGAATTAAACCGCAGAAAATTGAGTTCAGGTTATCAGAACTTAGTATGGTAAGAAAAAATGTACAAGCATGGGAAGTGCTTCTCAAATAATTATGGCCACATATATTTGCAACTTCTCCTAAGGGTGTTTTAACATTGACTTCTAACCAGTAGTAAGTCTTCTAGCTAAACACTGTGTTTTAACTCTGGAGAAAATATTTAGAAGAGGTTAAGGCTGATAAACAATTATGGTTTCATAAACTTCTAAGTCTTAAAGAATGATCCATGTTAGGTAGCATGAAAATAAAATAATCTTTTGGAGTTAGGCCAGGATAGTACAATTGTAAAAAAGTATTTTAAAAATGTCTGCAGCATTTTAAATTGTGAATATGCAATTTAGAAGCATGGAGAGCATTTTTTGTATAATTCCTGTCAGGGTTTTTCCCCTGCGAATTTATTTGCGGTGCCTATATGTAACTGTAATAATTTTGGCCATAAAGTTTTGTTTTTCCCTTTCTCCCCTTGCAAGTTCATAAGTATTTTATGTGTTATTTTATAGTCTTCCTTACCTTCCTTTTTGACGACTGCATGCTCTTTTATCAGTCATACCTCCATTGTTGAACTTTGGTTTTCCAAACTATCGCTGTTAAAAAAAAACATTATAAATATCTTTGAACACATAGCTTTACTCAGGATTATTTCCTTCTCACAAATTCTCAGAATAAATTAATGGGTAAAAGGTATGTACATTTTGTGATTCTCCGTAAACACTGGTACTTTGGTTTCTATGAGATTGTAGACACCAATTCATATTATTACTAGCAGTGTATGTGTGTGAAACGTTCACTGTACCTTCACCAGCATTAGATACTCTTGAATGTTTTCCCTTCTTGTGTTTGCTTTTCCATGGATATAGTTTTTTTTTTTAACATAAAGAGGTTAAAAATGTGATATAAGTAGGTTTGTTGATCTTTGTGTTATGGAAGTTCATCTATTGTTTTAGAAAAAGTTTGGAAGGTCCTCTTCCTCTAGGGCAGTATTTTGCAAGTTATAATGAGGGAGGGGATTTTGACCCCCAAGGGACATTTTGCAACATCTTGAGACATTTTTGATTATCACCACAGTGGGATTATGCTACTCATACCGAATGGGTAGAGGCCAGGGATGCTGCTAAACATTCTACAATGCACAGGACAGCTCCCCACAGCAAAGAATTCCATATTGACCTGCTGCGTTAGATAATTTGGTATAGGGGACTGTCCCTAGCATTACAGGACAATAGACAGTGTCCTTGGCCTCTACCAACTAGATACCAGTAGCTCCCCCCCAGTGTTTTTGTTGTTATTAATAGCTTTATTGAGATACAAATCACATACCATAAAACTTACCTACTTGAAGTGTACAATTCAGTAATTTTTTAATACATTCAGAGTTTTGTAACCATCACCACAGTGTAACTTTAGAAAATTTTCATCACCCCAAAAAGAAATCCCATCCCCTCTAACATTAGACAATCACTAGTCTACTTTTTTTTTTCTGTGCATTTGTCTGTTCTGGGCATTTCATACAAATGGAATAATACAACATGTGACCTTTCATTCTCTAGTGTTTTTTACTTAGCATGATATTTTCATCCATGTGGTAGTGTGAATGACTACTTCATTCTCTTTTATCACCAAATAATATCCCATTGTATGGCTATACCACATTTTAGTGGACACTTTGGTTGTTTCTCCCTTTTAGTTGTTATGACTAATGCTGCTGTGAATATTTGTGTGCAAGTTTTTATGTGTACATTTTCTTTTTTTTTTTTTAAGATTTTATTTATTTATTAGGGAGAGAGCACACATGTGCAGGGGGATGGGCAGAGGGAGAGGAACAAGCAGACTCCCTGCTGAGTGGGGAGCCCAAGGCGGGGCTTGATCCCAGGACCCTGAGATCATGATCTGAGCCGAAGTCAGGTGCTTAACCAGCTGAGCCACCCAGGTGTCCCTATGTGTACATTTTTATTTTTCTCTTGGGTATATATACCCAGGAATGGAATTGCTAGTTCAAATGGTAACTCTCTTTACACTTTCAAAAGACTGCCAGATTGTCTTCCAAAGTGACTGTAGCATTTTACATTCCCACAAGCAGTATATGAGGATTCTGATTTCCACATATCCTCACCAATAATCCACTTGTTATTATTTGGCATTTGATTATAGCCATCCTAGTGAGTGTAAAGTTGCTCTCGTGGTTTTAGTTAGCATTTCCCTGATAACTGTTGATGTTGAACAGCTTTTCATGTGCTTATTGGCCATTTGTAAATCTTCTTTGGAGAAATGTTCATTCAGACCCTTTGGTTTAGTTGTCTTTTTATTATTAAGTAGTAAGAGTTCTTTGTATATTATAGATATATATCCCTTATCAGATAAATGATTTCGAAATATATTCTGTCATTCTGTGGGTTGTCTTTTCACTTTCTTGAAAGTTTGAAAGTATCCTTTGATGACAAAACTTAATTTTTATGAAGTCCAGTTTATCTTTTTTCCCTTTTGTTGCTTGTGCTTTTGTGTCATATCTAAGAAACCATTTCAAATCTAGGTTATGAAGATTTATACATATTTACTGAGAGTTTTATTTTTTTAGTTCTTTCATTGAGATCTTTGGTCCATTTTGAGTTCATTTTTGTATATGGTGTGAGTCAGGAGTCCTGCTTTTGCATGTTACTATCCAGTTTCCCAGCACCATTTGTTGAAAAGATTCTTCTTTCTCCATTGAAAGGTCTTGGCGGTTTTGTTGAAAATAAATGAACTGTAATGAGGGTTTATCTCTGGACTCTCAATTTTATTCCACTAATCTATATGTGTGTCCTTATGTTAGTACCACACTATCTTGATTACTATAGCTTTGGGATAGGTTGAAAATAGGAAGTGAAGTATGAACCCTTCTAGTTTGCTCTTTTTCAAGATTCTTTTGACGCTTCAGGATTCTTTTTATTTTATTTTATTTTATTTATTTATTTTTAAAGATTTTATTTATTTATTTGATAGAGAGAGCATGAGTAAGCAGAGCAGCAGGCAGAGTAAGAGGGAGAAGCAGGCTCCCCAGTGAGCAGAGAGCCCGACGCGGGGCTCGATCCCAGCCCGAGTTCATGACCTGAGTCTCAGGCAGCTGCCTAACGATTGAGCCACCCAGGTGCCCCAGGATTCCTTTTGTTTTAATTTTAATTTTAGAATCAGCTTTTCAGTTTCTATAAGGAAACCAGCTAGAATTTTATAGGCATTGCTTTGAATCTGTAGATAACTTTAACAATAGTAAGTTTTTCGGTCTATGCACTTTGGATGTCTTTCCGTTTATTCATTATCTTCTTTAATTCTTTCAACAATATTTTGTAGATTTCAGTATACAAGTCTTGTACATCTTTTGTAAAATTTACTCCTAAGTATTTTATTATTTTTAATGCTATTCTAGTGGAATTATTTTCTTAATTTTATTTTCAGATTGTTATTGCTAGTATATAAAATACAGTTGATTTTTATATCTTGATCTGGTATTCTGCAGCTTTACTGAACTTGCTTATTAGTTTATCATTTATTGTTTATAGCTGGTGTAATGGATTTCTTAGATTTTTTTTTAAGATTTATATATTTATTTTAGAGAGAGTGCACGCAAATGGGGAAGGGGCAGAGGGGCAGAATCTTCAAGCAGATTCCATGCTGAGCATGGAGCCCTACATGGAGCCCGATCCTACAACCCATGAGATCCTGACCTGAGCTGAAACCAAGAGTCAGACACTCAACTGACTGAGCCACCCAGGCGCCCCCGCCCTTCCTTTTCCTTAGGATTTTATGTGCAAGATCATGTCATCTGCAAATAGGAAGTTTTATTTCCATTTTGTATTCTTTTAGTTTTGTTTTCTTGACTAATTGCCGTGGCTAGAACCTCCAGTACACTGTTGAATAGAAGTGATTAGAGTAGACATCTATGTCTTGTTCCTCATCTTAGGAGAAAACATCTAGTCTTTCTCCATAAAATATTATGTTAACTGTGGGCTCTTTATAAATGCCCTTTATGATGTTGAAGAAGTTCCTTTCTCTTCCTAGTTCATGAAGCATTTTTATCAGGAAAGTATGTTGGAGGGGTGCCTAGGTGGCTTAGTAGGTTAAAGCCTCTGCCTTTGGCTCAGGTCATGATCTCAGGGTCCTGGGATCGAGCCCTGCATTGGGCTCTCTGCTCAGCAGGGAGCCTGCTTCCCCCTCACTTCTGCCTGCCTCTCTGTACTTGTAATCTCTCTCTCTGTCAAATAAATAAGTAAAATCTTTAAAAAAAATAAGGAGAGTGTTGGATTCTGTCAAATATTTTTTCTTTGTCTATTGAGATGAATGTGTGTGTGTGTTATTCTCTTGCTATGATGTATTACAATGAATTGATTTTCAGATGTTAAAGCAACCTTGCATTGCTGGGATAAAACTCACTTGCTCATAGTGTGTAATTCTTTTTATATATTGCTGGATTCAATTTGCTAGTATTTCGTTGAGGATTTTTTTGGTCTGTTCCATAGAGGTACTGATCTGTAGTTTTCTTGTGAGGTTTTTGTCTGGTTTTGGTATTAGGGAAATAAAGGCCTTATAATGAGTTGGGAAGTGTTTCCTCCTCTTCTTCTTTTTGGAAAGTTTGTGAAAAATTGGTGTTGTTATTAAATATTTGGCAGAATTTACCAGTGAAGTCATCTGGGCCTGGACTTTTCTTTTTGGGTAGTTTTTGATTACTTATTAGAATTCTTTACTTGTTATTGGTTTAGTCATATTTTCTATTTCTTCGTGACTTGGTTTCTGAAATTTGTGTTTCTAGAAATTTGTCAATTTACTCTCGGTTATCCAATATTGGCATACAGTTAGTTAGTTGTTCCTCCTGTTCTTTTGTCGTCATTTTATTTCTATAAATTCGGTAATAATATCTCCTCTTTCATTTTGAATTTTAATAATTTGAGTCTTTTTTTTTTTTTTTTCTTGGTCAGTCTGCTAAAGATTTGCCAATTTCATTGATCTTTTCAGAGGGCCAAGTTGAGTTTGTTGACCCCTTTTCTACTTCGTTAATTTTCACTCTCATCTTTTTTATGTCCTTACTTCTGCTTGTTTTAAGTTTATTTTGCTTGTCTTTTTCCAGTGTCTTTTTCCTACCATGTTCTCAGTGTTCTATTCTTTTGTCTTTTACTTAGCTGATTTAATGACTGAGAAAAATAGGTTTTCTCTAACAATAAAGGTCTGTATTTGCAGAGAAAGTTAGTTAATACAGTCCGTTATTATTTAATTTTAGTTCAACTGTCAAGGCTATATAGTCTGTATAATTCTTTGTGTTTTTAGTGTTCTAAAGGGACCAAAATGACTAGGAGGAAGTACAGATTAATTTTGGACTTCCTTTTTCACCTATAATGGAAAGTATTTTCTCATTTTCTTCTCTAGCCATTCACTGTGTCAGACTCTTGAGTGAAGACAGTGAATCGTCATTAAGGTTTGCATAGGTTGTTATAAGTCCATTTGATTCCACTGAAGCTGGACATCAGTGCATGGACGCACTGAATATGAGTAACTTAAAACAGCATGGAAATTGAAGACTTGATGAGACTGACTGGATGAAGCATCCGATGTCTCCACAAAAATATGGATATCCATACACAGGAAGAGAAAGTAGGCTGTTTCCCAGAAGACCCTTTTTTCTCATCTTAAATCTGCCAATACTATGAAAATATTTCAAGATCCCTACTCATTTAAATAATTTATGGGGCTACATGTATCCTTTAGAAACTAGAGACAGTGGGCACAAGAGAAAACTGGGCCTCCTGGTCAGTGAAAAAAGAGAATCATCATGAACTTCATTGGAAGATTTTTATGAGAAGTAATGAATTGGGTGGGAAATATCTCTAATTTGTTGGTAGGGATAGTGGGTGTACTGCATTTTAATCCTGGAATGCATTATCTGTAAGGTATCTATGGTTCTTTCTTTATTCTTAAGTAACTCAGGCAGGTGTAAAATTGAGTTAACACCAATTTCTATCTGACTTCAGCTGTGAAGGTAAATTAGAGAAAAGTGAAGCTGAATAGCATTATAAAAATAATAGGATTCTGTCATCAGTATAATAGTAGCTTTTCCAGTTATGGTCCAGTAAAATTCTAAATTAAAATGCTCTTTCATATTTACTTTTGGAAAACTGGAAGGTTTTTAGAAGGTGATATGGGGCATAATTAACAAGGAAAGCAAGTTCGATTTGTATCAGGGCAATATGAAGGAATTTTTTCCTTAGATGCTCTAAGTAATGAAAGAGCTACATTAAGAATGTATGTATCTTTCTGAGAATTACAAATTTCTCACTAAAAGGAAAAAAAGGGAGTCAACAATCCCTATTTTTTTTTTTTAAAGATTTTATTTATTTATTTATTTATTTATTTATTTATTTGTCAGAGAGCGAGCACAAGCAGGGGGAAGGGCAGAGGCTGAGGGAGAAACAGACTCTCCGCTGAGCAGGGAACCCGATGTGGGACTTGACCCCAGGACTCTGGGATCATGACCTGAGCCGAAGGAAGACGCTTAACTGACTGAGCCACCCAGGCGTCCCAACAGTCCTTATCTTTAAAAATTCCAAAAGGCATTATTTGCAGTGGTAACAGTATCCGAGAACTCCCCAGCCAGTACTTTTCAGACATTCTGGTCAACAGTTAATTATAATTATGTGCATGAATGAGTTTTTTGTTTGTTTGAAAAGAGTTTTAAATCTGGCGAGAGGAAAATAAAAAGCATGTGCTTTTCCTACCTAGGAAAACATCACAGTGTAATATAATGTCTGCTGACATGCATTTATTAATCTCCCCCATGATTTTTGCCAAATCGAGGTAATACCGATAGTGTTACTTGCTTAACTTCATATTTTTCATTAAATTTGATTGCTTTTTTGTTTTTCATAAAACCATGGGTTTGTGCTAATATATTTTTTATAACACACAGAAAGTAAAAATAAAACTTAAATTACAATTGTCGAATTAATTATAATCATCTTGTATTCTACCATGTGCACCACACTGGGAAATACTGGCGTAGGGAAAAGAGCATTGTTCTGGAATCAGGCCTGGTTTGGAATCCTGATTCCATCACTGTTTCCCTGAGCAATCACCTGAGTCTCTTTCTGGATCTTAAAGTTGAGAAGACAATACTTAAAGGTTGATATGTGTTTTAATTAAATGATAAAATTTGTAAAGTGCTTGTTGATTCAAAGATGTTCAAGAACTAACTGATCCTCTCTTACCTCCTATCCTCCTACCTCATCTCTGCAGGAAATTACTAAATTTTAACGTCATAGTTCTTGGACAACTTATCTCTGTGACTAGCTCCTTCAAAACCAAAATTGTTACTACCAATCATACATTTATTGGAAATTAATTCAGCAGTTTTGGTCCTTGTTGATACACTATTGTGCTTAGTTTTTTAATTTGGGTCAAAACCAAAAATTTCTGTAGCGTTTGTGTTGCAGTAACTATTTTAGACATGATTTGTATGTGTATATAAAAACTCTGTTTTGTGCAAAATTGTGTATTGGATATGGCATTACAGAACTTTGTCTTAAGGTTAATAATTCTTTTAACTCGCACATAAAAAAAGCAGGTCAAGGGCCATATTTTAGGAAATTATAGTATTCACAGTATTTGCTCAGGTTAGATTTTATTAGCAAAAATAAAGCTGCTTCAGTCCTGATCGGATATTTAAATCAAGAGAAGATGATTGAACTTTGAAATTTTTCAGCTCATAAAAAATTTTGGCTTTGTAATTTAAGATGTCCATTTTGAGGCTTTAAGTTTTTATTGTGATCTTAGATAACAAACTCAAGCGAGTTGGATTTCTTGATTTTAAATGGCAGTGACAAAACACTATTTTCAAGAAAAATATCTATTATGTATTAAGTTTTATAAAAAAGGAATTGAGTTTACTTTCTCATTGAGCTATAAAGGGTAAGTAAACTTGAAATGAAATGGGTCCTTATATCCGAATAAAATTCTTTAGACTAATTTCATAGACAAATTTGGAAAATTAATTGTTCACTTAATTACTAAGTTAGTGATTAAAATACAAATTTTTTAGATTAAAGAAGTATGCCTAATGAACCAGGATCGCTGGTGTTCTCCATACCTTTTTTATTTAGGAAATTTCATGTGGACTTTCCATTATCTTGATTTTTTTTTTAATCAGATTTTATTGTGAAGTCCTGAAGCTGGAAATCTGTTTCATTCAGCAGTTTTTATGTTCCTTTATGAAAATTAATTTTATATTCTTTATGAAGAATTAATAACTTCAGTATATGTTTTATTGTACTTCTTAAATTATTGAAACAAATATGTTTTACCCTAGAAATTCAGATACACCTTTACATAAAACCTGCTCTAGCTGCAGTTTTTGTGACTACCAGTAGATGGCATTGTAAGTTCTTGAAAAAAATAATTGCCTCCATAAATTAAACAACTTGAATACTGAATTCTAAGCCTGGAAAGTTTCAAAGTTATAGATGTTCTAAGTGAGATTGATGGAGTGGGATTGATCATGGTGGGTTAAAAATGTCTGTTACCTTTAATTTTGTCTTAAAACAATAGTCGGTGGGGTTTTTTGGGTAAAATTTTATCAGTTTGCAATCTCTAGTGTGTATCTGAATTAACAGGAAGGCTTGCCAAAAACAGATTGCTGGGCCCAGAGTTTGATTCTGTAAATCTGGGGTTTGGTACCAAAATTCGTATCTCTAACAAATTACCACGCGATGCTAATGCTAACATTAATGATGTTAATAGTCTTTGGAGCACACTTTAAGAACCACAGGTTGTTTGGTTTGTTTTTTTATTGTGGTAAAATACACTTAACATAAAGCTAACTATCTTACTATTTTAAATGCACAGTTCTTTGGGATTGAATACATTCACATTATTATGCAGCCATCACCACCATCCATCCCCAGAACTCTTTTCATTTTCTAGAACTAAAACTGTATACTCATTAAACAATAACTTCCCATTTTCCCCTTCTCCCAGTCCCTGGAAACCATCATTATACTTGCTGTTGCTATGATTTTGAGTACCCTGAATGCCTCATATAAGTGGAAACCTAGCAGTTGTCTTTTTGTGACTGGCTTATTTCACGTAGCATAATGTGCTCCAGGTTCATCCGTGTCGTAGCATATTGCAGAATTGCCTTCCCTTTTAAGGCTGAATGATACTGCATTGTGTGTATATACCACATACTGTTTATCTCTTCATCCATCAGTGGACATTTACGTTGCTTTCACATTTTGGCTGTTGTGACTAATGTTGCTGTGAATGCAAGTGTTCAAATATCTCTTCAAGACCCTGCCTCCACTTCTTTTGGGTATACACCCAGAAGTGGAATTGCTGGATCATTTGGTGATTCTGTTTATAGTTTTTTGAGGAACTAACCATACTGTTTTCCAGGGTGGCTGTACCATTTTGTGTTCCCATCAAAGTTGTTTTCTGGTTTTTTGATAGTAGCCATTTTCCTGGGTATGAGGTGGTTTCTCCTTTTAGTTTTGGTTTGCATTTTTATGGTGATTAGCGGTGGTGGGCATCTTTTCACATGCTGATTGACCATTCTCATATCTTCTTTGGAGAAATGTCTGTAAGTACAGTTGCCCATTTTTGAAGTGTGTTGTGTCTTTGTTATTGAGTTTTAGGAGTTCTCTGTATATTCTGGATATTAGTCTCTTATCCAATTTGCACATATTTTCTCCTATTTTGTGGGTTTCTTTTCTTTTTTTACTCTGTGTAGTGCCTTTTGATGTACAAAATTTTATATTTCCATGAAGTCCAATTTGTCTTTTTTTCTTTTGTAACATGCCTTTGGTGTCGTCTCTTTTTTTTTTTTTTGGTGTCATCTCTTAAGAAATCATTGTATCCAATGTCATCAAGCTTCTGTCCTATGTTTTCTCTAAGAGTTTCATTTTTTTTAGGTCCTTCATTTAGGTTCTTGACCCATTTTGAGTTAATTTTTATATGTGGTATTAAATAAGGGTCCAGCTTCATTCTATTGCATATGGATGTCCAGTTTTCCCAGCACCATTTGGGAAAAAACTGTTCTCCACTGAGTGGAACCTATGTCAAAATCATTTGACCATATATGTGAGGGTTTATTTCTGGGCTCTTTGTTATATTTCAGTAGTCCTTATGTCAGTCTTCATGCCATTATCTCACTGTTTTGATTACTGTAACTTAATATAGTAAGTTTTGAAATCTGGAGTGTGAGTCCTCTAGTTTTGTTCTTTTACAAATTGTTCTGGCTATTTTGGACCCTGAGAGTCCACGTGAATTTTAGGATGGGCTTTTCTATTTCTGCAAAAAAACAAAAAACAAAAAACAAAACAAAATAAAAACAAAACAAAAAAACACACACAAGAAGCCTTATTGGGATTTTGATAGTGATCACATTGAATCGTGCATCTCTTTGGGTAGTATTAACATTAAAAAATATTTTTATTGAAGTATAGTTGACAAGAATTGATATTTTAATAATATTAAGTATTCCAATCCTTGAATATGAGATGTGTTTCCATTTATTTGTGTCTTCTTTCAGTCATAGTTTGTAGTTTTCATTATACAAGTCTTTCACTTCCTTGGTTAAATTGATTCCTAAGTATTTTATTCCTTCTGAGGCTATTGTGAATCGAATTGTTTTTGTAGGTTTTTTTTAGGTTATTCATTGTTCTGTATAGAAATACAACCGGTTTTTGTGTGTTGATGTTGTATCCTGTTACTTTGCTGAATTCATTTGTTAGTTTTAACAGTTTTTTGTTGTTTTTGGAATTGTTAGGGGTTTTTTTTGAGGTAGGGGAGGGGCAGAGAGAGAGAGAGAGACTCTTAAGCGGGTTCCACACTCAGCACAGAGCCTGACTCTGTGCTCGACCTCAGTACCCTGAGATCATGACCTGAGCCAAAACCAAGAGTTGGACACTTAACTGACTGAGCTGCCCAGGTACCCCAGAAATTACTAGGGGTTTTACAAGTAGGGTCATAATCATTTGCAAAACAGAGATCATTTTACATTTTCCATGCTCTGGCTGATTTAATGGGCACCACTTTGTGTTTTGTGCACTAAAACTGATCAGGGAAAGTTTCCTGTCCTGCTATTAGTCTCTAGTCTTAATGTATCCCTGTGAGTCCAGGAGAATTATCCATTAGTTATAAATGTGCCATGTCTCATCCACTCATTGTTACGCCAAGTAGTTAGAAGCTACTTTCTGGAGTCTTATTGCTTGGATTAAACAACTCCATGCTTCACCATGGTACACTTTCAGCTTATTTTTATTTTCCTTTCACCTGTAAGATCAAGTTAATGATAGTGCACACCTCATAGGGTTCTTTTGAGGATAAGTGAGTTAATACAAGTAAAGTACCTAAAACAGTGCCATGTAGGGGGTCGACTATTAGTATAATTATTTTTTTAATACATGTACAGCACTTGTAACAGTTACTGGCTTCTTAGTGTTGTTCCTGTCTGCTATGTTCTTTTTGTCTGGTAGTATTAGCGGTATCCCATGTTTTAAA
This sequence comes from Potos flavus, assembly GCA_028534135.1. Lineage (NCBI taxonomy): Eukaryota > Metazoa > Chordata > Mammalia > Carnivora > Procyonidae > Potos > Potos flavus. Next base: position 46,578,491 of record CM052883.1, read on the forward strand.
ACTAGAAAACTTTGAAAATTATCACTATTAAAATAATAACTACATTGGTCAGATACTATTAGAAGTTTTAATGGATTTCTATCACTTTTAAATCTTTACTCTTTTTTTTTTTTTTTTTTAAGGTTTGTATTTATTTGACAGAAAAGAGAGAGAGGGAATACAAGCAGGGGGAGTGGGAGAGGGAGAATCAGGCTTCCCGCTGAGCAGGGAGCCTGATTCGGGGCTCGATTCCAGGACCCTGGGATCATGACCTGAGCCAAAGGCAGATGCATAATGACTGAGCCACCCAGGCGCCCCTACTCTTTATTTTTTAATTTTTATTTATTATTTTTTAAGATTTTACTTATTTATTTGACACACAGAGAGCAAGCAAGAGAGAGAGAGACCAGAGCAAGCACAAGCAGAGGGAATGGCAGGCAGGGGAGAAGCAGGCTCCCCACTGAGCAAGGAACCTAACCTGCGGCTTGATTCCAGGACCCTGGGATCATGACCTGAGCCGAAGGCAACCGCTTAACCAACTGAACCACCCAGGAGCCCCTCTTTGTTTTTCTGTTTAGAAAAAAGATTTTATTTATTTGAGCAAGAAAGAGTGGGTAAGACAAAACTCGAGAGGACAGAGTGTCAGAGGGAGAAGCAGACTCCCTGTTCAGCGGGGGAGCCTGACACGGAACTTAATCCAGGGACTCAGATCATGACCTGAGCCGAAGACAGACGCTTAACTGACTGAGCCACCCAGGCGCCCTAAACCTATATTCTTTTGAAGTTCACAAATAAGGTAGTTATATTTTCCAACTCATTCTGAGCAGTTAACATCAATAGGCATTTAAAACCAATTATATATATATAAGCTGTTTTTGTTCTCTTGGGCTTCTAATTCATGTCACTTTTTGTTCCACTTTCAGGGCAGAGCACGTTACCAGTGGCTTATTGTATTTCAGTTCTACTTGAGGGGGGCATTGAAATGCAAATCTGGTTATCAAAATGATCACTAAAAGTAAAGGGAGTGTAAACATCTGGTTTGGAGTTTACTTAACCTTTTCCATTGAATCACTGTGTCATTTGGATCATTTCACTTGACTTTTTTGTTATGAGTAGCTTTAGAAAATCTGAATATATAATTGTTTACAACTTCCCAATGTAACAGTGAGAAGCAAAAGGAAGAGAAACTATTGGCAAAAAAAAAAAAAGGTTTTATAGTAATTATTGATAATTCGTCCTTCAAAAACTCAAACCTACTTACCGAGATGAGAAATTAATGAGATTCTGCTTTACTATTAATAAAGAGAACAGTATATTTTTTGACTATTAATAAAGATAACAATGTATTTTCTGTGTTTTTCTTGCTTTCCGCTCACACAGTGGGGAAAGTGGGGGAACAGACACCCTAGTAGTTTAGTTAATATGTAGTCCTGAAATAACCTTCTACATTGTTTCCAAATCTAATGTACTCCACAGTAACTATAATACCTTTAATAAAATATTTTAAAATTTTAAAACTATGTTTCTTTAACAGATTTCTATAATCCAAGAGCTTGTTACGAATTATGAAACCTCTCTTAAAACGTGTGACTTTTTTAGCCCTTATGGTAAGTTTAAATTAGATTGAACTGGAATTTGATTACTCATTTCAGTGCATTTTTAATCACTTACTGTAAAACTAGCTTATATCTTATGTATGTGCTACATGATACCTATTTACTAAATAGTGTTTGAATTGGTGAAGGAAATGAGAAGAGCGCTTTCAGTCTTACTTAATTTAAATGTTCCATAATCTCGTGAGGTGGGAGTTAACTGTGTTTTAACATGAGTAAACAGACATAAGAGGTTGAGTGGCTTGCTAAGATCATACAGTTTATATTGAAACCTGTTTTTCCCAAATTCCTACTTCTCTGTTCTTTCTACTCTTTTATTACTTTAAATTCTGTATGATTTGGTCCTTTGTTTCTCTTTATAGGGATATATGTAAATTAAGGCATCTTAGTTTAAAAAACATTCTAGAATGCCTTCAGTCATGCAGATGGTAACTTTAGTCTGAGTTCTTCCTGTGTCTTTTACATGTTATTGCCCTTTTGTTTTTGTTAGTTTGAAACAAACTTTATAGTGAAATAACGAACACAGAATCCGATAGGAGAATGAACCCTTGTGTCCCCATCACCCAGCCTCTGTGGCCAACATTTTGCCAGCCCTGTCTGAAGTTATCTTATCTTGTATCTCTTTTCTGCGGTCTTTTTAAAGCAGACATCTGTTTTACCTGTCAGTACCTTAGCGCGCATCTGTAACTGTTTAAAACACACGGAAGATGCGGCCGGGGTGCTAGCTCGCACAAGCAAACAATTGTATCATCATATCGGACACCCAGTCCACATGTGAGTTTCCCCAGTTACCTCAAAAAATGTCTCCCTGTAATTGGCTTATTTGGCTCCAACAAAGGTCTACACTTTACACTTGGTTATGTCTCTGGTAGTCTTTTAATCTTGAGCAGTAACCTCCCTTCCCATAAAAAAAAACCCAAAAAACCCCACCATTTGTTGAAAGGTCATTTGTCTTATGGAATGTTCCATGTTATGGATTTGGCTGATTACTTTCTCCTGGTATCATTTGATATATCTTGCTCTCCATATTTCCCGTAAACTTACAGTTAGATTTACAGGCTTCATTAGATCCAGGTCTCTCGTGAATACTTACGTGATGCTTTGTACTTCCTGTTGTCTCGCATCTGGAGCCAGAAGGCATTCTGGTTTTCTCTCTGTGATGTGATGATGGATCCAGGTTCAGACGTGGTCAGCCTGATCTGCTGGTTAAAAAGTTCCTCTTACCTGGTGATTTTGGCAGCCCCTGAGGACATTCCTTAATCCCTTATTTCGTTCGAATCATTTTTTCCCCCTGCATTTAATAGCTAGAATTTTTCTTAAAAAGAACTTGCCCTCATCAAATATCTGGTTCCCCTGAAATATGGTTTATATAAAAGGAACAAGATAAATGCTCGTCTCTTTCCCTTATTTATTATTGGTTTTAATTTGTGCTAATTTTTGTGTTTACATTGTTCTCATTTGATTAGCTAGTCTAGAAAACCTGTTTTTTTCCTGTGGTGTGGGTAAATTCTCCTTTCTCCTTTCTCCTCTTTCTACCTAATTTCAGACCTGTATGTCTACCCTGTTGAAATCCATTTGGAGAGCTTGGTATTTCTTTATCTACTTTTCTGTAGCTCGAGGTTCAGAATGGGGAACAGGATAGAGCTCAGCTGACTGACTGCTTTCATCACATTGTAGGGTTCATTCCATTTGTCAGGAAGGTCTCTTCATACCCTTCAACTTTGGCTTCCCCTGATGTAGGGCTGAGACCTAGGAAATGCTAAGCCCTGGCAGGTCTTGCTTGTGTGGGAGTCTCGCAGCGGTAGTTAGGGACTTTTCTTTCCCCTGATTTTTCCTGGGCCTGCTGCCTTACGTTCTCAGCCAGAGAATTCATAGAGTTAGACCGATTTCCCTCTTTCCCCAGGACGGTTTCTTTGGAGTGAGGTAGGTGTTAGAAGCCTGTAAAACCAGCATCTTGTTTCTCTGCCTGGCCGCTACTATTTGAACTTTATGGCATAAAGTCCTACCTTTCTCTTTTGAAATTGGTCATTTTTTGGTGGTTTTACTGCTTATTCTTATAATAATTATTAATTTCATTATGCGCTAAGGGAGAAAATATGTGATTTGCTTTACTTTGCCTTCTCTGTAGTAATTTTGTATTTGTTTGATTACAGACAATGGGGAGAAGGAACCCCCAACAACACTGCTCTGGGTTCAGTATTTCCTGGCACAGCACTTTGATAAACTTGGGCAGTATTCTTTGGCTTTGGATTATATTAATGCTGCAATTGCTAGTACTCCAACTCTAATAGAATTATTCTATATGAAAGCAAAAATTTACAAGGTAAAATCTTAGTCGTTTTTTTTTGGCGAATTTGACACTTTAAGAACTCTTGGAGTTCTTTCTATATAAAAATAACTTCTAGGGTACCCTGATAATCTATTTCTAACACTCTAATAATCCTAGGGAGTTTTATGTTACATAGTGGTATAATCAGTGTATAATCAGTAGTAATCCCTTGATACATCTCCTAGTAAATGTGAATTGTAATTTATCCAAAGATTTTTAGATAAATTTGTTAGAAATGGTACCAAATTTCTCGTTTGTCTTTATTAACTTTTTCTATTTATATTCACCCATAATTTTTAAATCACAAATACTGTGGTTTCTTTAATACTTTTTGTTTCTTAAAGCATATAGGTAATCTCAAAGAAGCTGCAAAGTGGATGGATGAAGCACAGTCTTTGGACACAGCTGATAGATTCATCAATTCCAAATGTGCAAAGTATATGCTTCGAGCAAATATGATAAAAGAAGCAGAGGAAATGTGCTCCAAGTTCACAAGGGTAGGAAATAACCATATATGAGCATGTACTTTTCTGAATTAGTAAAATTAAACTCCAGTTCTATGATGATTTGTGAAGTTTGCCACTGAAGTTCAAAATAATTCATTTTTGTTACTATTTGTATGAGTCCCATCTAGGTCTTGTCCTAAGTATGGTTTCTTCCTGTGGTGGAGTGTGTGTGCACATGTGCTTCTGGTGGTGGACGGTTGAAAGACAATAATAGGAACACAGTACCTTTATACACAAATAAGCTATATGTCAGACTTCAGTGCTTATGTGTAGTATTCAGTTTACAACTTTTTTGTTTCATTAGTAATTCGTGGCTGCTTTTTAATTTCTCTTTTACAGTTGTTTTGGAACTGCTCATAGAGTTCTTTCTATGTAGAACCAACATTTGTGGGGGTGCCCTGGGTGGCTCAGTAGGTTAAGCATTTGACTATTGGTTTCAGCTCATATCATGATCTCAGGGTCATGAGATCAAGCCCCACGTCAGGCTCCACTCTCAGTGCAGAGTCTGTTTGAGATTCTCTCTTTTTGCCCCTCCCCCCATTCTGTGTGTGTGTGTGTGTGTGTGTGTGTGTGTGTGTGTGTGTGTGCGCGTGCGCACGCTTAAAGAAATAAATCTTAAAAAAAAAATAAAGAAGGATTAACATTTGTGGACTATAGTCTCTGGCATTTTAGAATTTAAGTTCTCCAAAATTGTTGGGCTAAACATCTATTCCTTTCCTTTCCTTTCCCTCCTTCACCATCTTTACATATCTTTTACCATATGGACTTTCTATCTTGTTATGAAAATAGTAACTTTATGGTTAAAAATATTTGTAGACCACGGGCGCCTGGGTGGCTCAGTGGGTTAAAGCCTCTGCCTTTGGCTCAGGTCATGATCTCAGGGTCCTGGGATCGAGCCCTGCGTCGGGCTCTCTGCTCAGCAGGGAGCCTGCTTCCTCCTCTCTCTCTGCCTGCCTGTCTGCCTACTTGTGATCTCTCTCTGTTGAATAAATAAATAAATAAATCTTAAAAAAAAAATATGTAGACTGATGGAACAGGTAAGGTCAGAAACAGATTCACACATATTTGGAAACTTGGTATATAGCCAGAGGTGCTTTCAGAATCAGAGAGTTTGAAAAGACATTGCTGACACAGTTATTTGTCTAGATAAACATAAAATGACATTCTTCTGCTGCGCATAAATCAGTTGCAGCTTGATTAAACAAAGTCTTGCATTTAGACTTTGAGGTAGGAAGCATTTCTTAAGGCACTGAAAGCCTTAAGTATAAGAGTAAAATGAATATATTTGACCATATTAAAATTAAAGTTTACCTATAACAAGAATAACCGTAAGCAAAATTAGAAGGTAGACCATAGAATTGGAGAAGGTATTTCCAATCCATATAATGGAATAAGAATTTATAAAGAACTCCACAAAGAAATAGTTATTTAATACACATTGAATGTGACTTTGAAGCATAGTGTGGAAACCATGTTCCCAAGTTTAATTTCCAACTTTTAATGAAAATACTTAAAAAAAAAAAAAAAAGAAAATACTTGCTGGTGTTTGTGAGTAAGTGATTTTAGATGAAAGTAAGTTAGCACTGTGCCCTGTGATACTAAGGTATTCCTAACGCAGCCCCAGTATACCACCTTCCTTAAATGTTAACTAGATTCTGGTTGTGTCAGGATGTTTATCAAAACCTCCTATAATTTAGAAGTCACAGAACAGCTTGAGCTTTTATTGTGAAAATTTAACTACTTAGAACAATGTCATAGAAACAAAAATACATACACTAAACCTCAGTATGCGAAAGACAAGACAAGAGAAACACGGGCAAAGGATGTGAATAGTTAGTTCATAGAAGTGTAAAGTGGAATGGCCAAAAGAAGTGCTTTCATTAGTAATCAGGGAAACAGTAAGATCTTGTTTTTGTATTATCAAAGTGGCATAAATTTAAGTCTGGTGTTAGTAGGTATTGGTAAGTAATCTGTCATATATACAGATATATATATATATCTCATATATATGAAATATATGTATAGTAGCGAGAGACAAATGGTGTATAGGTAATAGCCTTTTATGAAAATTTAAATGTGTGTGTGTGTATGTATGTGTGTGTATAATATGTGCGTGTGTGTGTGTGTATATATATATATATATACATATATATATCACATTTAAATTTTCATTAAAGGCTATTACCTAGAGACCATTTATTGTCTCTTGCTCATCATAAAAATGGCTTTTTCATCTGAACCTGCCTGAATTCTACTTTCTCTTATTTAGAGTAATGCAAATAATTTGTGTACCATTTGTAAGGGGAAATAGAAAGTAGCTTTAACAATTATTAAGCCCCGAGCTAAGTACTTTATGTACATAATCTCACTTAATCCTACCAGTCCTCTGATAGCATTACCCCCATGTTATAGTTAAGAAAATATTTAGAGTGACCAGTGTACCAGCTGGAGATCACCCAGCTAGTCATTCATTTTGGAGCCAGGATTCTAGCTTAGGGGGTCTCTGACACTAAAACTAAAACCCATGTTTTAGAATTGTAATAGGAGCAGAAATTGCAGTGACTAATGTTTCTGAAATTCACACGCCACAGGATCAACAGATGCAAAATGGTATATGTATTGTGGGGAGAAAGCGTTAGAAAGAATGATGGGTATCAGGTTAGAAGAAAGAAAAATAAAATGAGAAAAGTCATGATAGTGTTTATGTTCACATAGTGCTGAACCATGTGTCTGGCATTTTGCAGCAAGGTGGTTGAGGCTCTGAAGGGTCACATAGTACACAGTGCTGGGGCTCAGACTCTTCCATGCCCTTCGCACTGCAGCACAGTTTTGGAGATGGCAAGATGGTACAAGAATAGATGTAAAGGCAGCAGTGCTTGTGCAGGAGAGAACGCCCTGGAAGGCCAGAGCGGGGATAAGAAGGAAAGTGCAAGTAAAACAAGTATACAAAACTTCTTAAGTTGAATAAGTCCAGTGATCTTACTTTATTTTATTTTAAGATTTTACTTATTTGTTTGAGAGAGAATGAGAGAGAGAGAGAACTTGAGAAGGGGAAGGTCAGAGGGAGAAACAGACTCCCTGCTGAGCAGAGAGCCCGATGTGGGTCTCGATCCTGGGACTCCAGGATCATGACCTGAGCTGAAGGCAGTCGCTTAACAAACTGAGCCACCCAGGTGCCCCAAGTCCAGTGATTTTAAAAACCAACATGCACATATGCATGCCAAGCCACGGTCAGCCAGGATGTGTCTGAAGAGGCACCACAGAACGAGGAAGAAGGGGAAGGGTTGGCTGTTTGAGGAGAGGAGTCCCTGAAATCTGTGGTCCAGCTGGCTTGTCAGAATTGCATCTGGTCATCCATTCTTGACAAGTTGTCCTGCCAGATGGAGAGCTGCTTCTGTTTGGCCACCCTTGTTCCGTGGCCAGGCGTGTCCGTAATGGTGGTGGACAGCCCACTGAGCCAGGGGAGGAAGACTGCTAACCTTCAAAAGTCACTTTGTGTCTGATCATAAGTGATTCCAGCTGATGCTAGTCACTTCAGCTAGTCAGCGAAGTGGCACATTCCCTTCTTGCAGATTTTTCACACTCTTTTAGAGTTTTTGTACAGAGTTGCTGATGCCAGCTGGACAGTTCTAGTTAGTAAAGATTTTCAAATGAAAAAGAATGTAGATTTCTTACAAAAATATATAGTTATCAAAAAATGGAAAATAAATACAACCATAATGAAGAAATAGCATGTACCTATAATTTCATTCACTGAGAGAGAACCAGTTTTTATACTTTTAATGAGAATGCCGAAAATTGAACGGGTCACCCAAAAATGAGTGTGAAAAAGAACTGAGGGCTGAAGTTATTTATGTACGTGTACCTTTACCATCTTCCCTGGTGGGTCACATATTTGAAATAACTCTTCTAAATTGTGACAAAGCTTCAGTGGCCCTCCATTGAAACTAGGTACTTTAGGTCTTACACTCTGCTCAGGATTCTCATTGAACCCGAGTTAACAACTATTCTTCACAAATACCCTTACTTGGTTTTGTCAGCCCACTGCAAGTGAGAGGAGTTGGCCTGGAACAGGAAGCAGACACATGGACACGAAGAAAGTATCCACCGATAGCCTAAGATGCAGGGAGGGGACTGGGAGCCTGGAGAGCAGGCTTGGAACTATGCCTAACAGATTCGGCAATAATGGGTATACATCATAGTGACCCTGAGCCTGCAAGGAGAGGTTAAACAGCTGTTTGCTTAAAAAGAAGATAGGCAGTGCTTCATAGGACTACTGTCTTAAATGGTTCATTCATTCATCAAGTAGGTTTCATGCCCATGTGGAGCCCAGCACGGGGCTTGAATTCACAATCCTGAGCTGCGATCAAGAGTCAGACACTTCACCAACTGAGCCACCAGGCGGCCCTGACTTAAATAGTTTAAATAAAAGTTTTGGTCTTCAAAAACTTAGCTTCAGCAATCTGGTGCCTTTCCTGGGTAGAGTGTTGACTATCCCGACAGAGCTGGGTAAATAAGACATGTAATTATGAATCAGCAGGAGCCTTTGGAAGCACCTTGAGATAGTTGTTGATTGCTATTTATTGTCATAATAATGCTTGTAGCCATCGTAAAAGAGAAAATGAGGTTTTTATAGGATCTCTTTTACTGTTTGCTCCCTATATTTACGAATGCTTCCCTTGCAGGAAGGAACATCTGCCATGGAAAATCTAAATGAAATGCAGTGTATGTGGTTTCAGACCGAATGCATTTCAGCTTACCAGCGTTTGGGGAGGTACGGGGATGCCTTGAAAAAATGCCATGAAGTAGAAAGGGTAAGTCGTAGAATTTTGACTTTATTTTTCTCCTGTAAGGTGACAAAAAAAAGCAGGTTGATTTCTATATGGGATCATCTACCTGTTCTAACTACTTTGGAAACTTCATTGTGGAAAAAAATCTGGATTGTTAGCCTTTCAGACATTCAGAAGTTGTGAACAGATGACTGCTCTTTTGATCCTCAAATGGTTATGATTGTGACGTGTCTACATAATTTGGTCTGCGGGAAGAAGGAAAAGATTGATTTATTGCTATTATTAACATGCATTCAGAATTTGTATTTCATTATCGGGCCATTGTTTGACTTCATCACCAGCCCAGCAGGACACACAAGCCGGTGGCCACCTCTTTCCCCTTTACGTCAGGGTCTGCTCTGTAGTCAGCCTCTCTCCAGTTTGTCTTCCCAGGATATATGTTCTCTGTGAACAGCAGTCTGGCTGGTTTGCAGGCTTACTGTATTACTTGCTTTTAGGATTATGTGTGATGTGCCTTAGCGAGGGGACTTTTCTTTTCCTTTGTGTGAATTTTGTTTTCCTGTTCTTTGTCATCTCTGAAGCACTCTCCTTCCAAATGGACAACAGGAGGAAAAGAGCCACAAAAGCGCGCCTGAGGCAGTCCTCAGCAGCCCTCAGTTGGGGGCTCAATCGGCACCCCTGCTCCCATGCTGACGCAGTATAAAGCCACAGGCGGCGTAGTCAGGTGAGCCTGCTGTCTGCACTCGGCAGTCACTTTGGCCCTTTTCCCGTGTGAAACTTCTGAGGTGACCCAGAAGAAAGAGAAATTTGCACATCCTCAGGATCATTATAATCATATCTCCAGCTTCAGCCCCACTCCTCCTAACATTAATGACTACGTATTTCTTTGTGATATTTGTTGAGGATTGTTCGAATATGATGGCTAGCAGTTCCATTACTAAGTTGCATTTAGATTATGCTCTCCCTTGAATTTATAGTGATGTTGGCTGAGGAGCATGAAATAAAATTCTATAATGTCAGATCAGCTATATTTAGTTCAAGAAATAAGATTTGACTGGTAGAAAGCATCTTTGACGAAAAAAATTGTAGAAAATCATTGGCTATCAGAGATTAAAATATGGCAGAAATTGTCACCCTCTGTTCATGTTACATAATTATTGTTAGAAACTTTACTGTTTTTATTTCTGATTCGTTAGTCCTTGAGGACAGAAAGAACTAGACACAGATTAAAAAAAAAAGAGAGAGAGAGAGGGGTGCCTGAGTGGCTCAGTTAGTTAAGTGTCTGCTGTCGGCTCAGGCCATGATCCTGAGGGTCCTGGGATCCAGTCCCGCATCGGGCTCCCTGCGAGGCGGGGAGCCTGCTTCTCCCTCTGCCTCTGCCTCTCCCTGCCTCTTGTTCTCTCTCTCATGCTTGCTCTCTCTCAAATAAATAAATAAAATCCTAAATAAAAAAAAGCCTATTTGTAGGCCACTTGTAAGCTAGTCTTTTATAGTAAAAGTAAGTAAGACTTAACTCTTCTAGTGGTTATATGTAGAAATGTGAATGCTTAGTACAAATAGGGAGATTAAATATTTATTGACTGATTAATGCTAAAATTCATTTCTAATAAAATTAACATAATCTAAAAGATTTATTAATGATATAATTTATAAAGATTTAAGAGTAGTCACAGAATTTTCACATTTATTATAATAAGTATCTGCATGAGTTGCTTTGGTGCCTGGATTTTAACTATTTTCATAAAAAAATGAGCACCTTTCAAAAATACAACTTTGCAGTTTACCTTCACCTTTAATGAATACAATAAAAGTTTAAGTAAGGGCTAGGCCTTTCTTTAGCCTTCAAAAATTCAAGAATTCTCTCTTCAAGGGCAGTTTCAGCTATGACACATATTGCTGTGAGCTTTTAGTAATTGGATTTAAAATGTTAGAATTCTGGAATGATCCAGTGTAATATTTTTTCTGCTTTCCTCTTGCCACTCCCAAAGGATTTTAGGATTGTATGCAATGGTTATGAAGTCCAGCCCAATCTGTTTAGAACTTGAGTTTTATTAGAAACAAAAACAAAACAACCATCTTCAGAATATTGGATATAAACTTGTGTTCAGAATAATTTTAAACTATTTTCTTTTAAGAATTTCTTTTCTTTTTTTTCCAGGTGATTAGTTTCTCATCATTTTAGTGTGCTGGTTTATATCTGAAACAGAGCAGTAATATATATTTCTAAAACTTTATGATAAGATCTAGGATTTCCAGTAGATCAGAACCATAGGCAGTTCATAACTTGATCTTCTAGTGCATCTTAATCTCGATTCAGTTGACATCTTCATAATGACAGATTTTCTATAAAAGGCACAGAGTTGCGTACTACCCTAGTTGGTCTGGTTATTATTTTTTGAGTCAGAGTTTTTTGTTGCCTTTCTGTATATGAGCTTTTGTTGGTTTCCTCCAGGAACTCTGAGAAGTAATGGAGTCGGAGAATCTGGGTGAGAAGAGATGGACTAATAGGGAATTCTTAAAGGAAACCACACTCGTAAGCTGTGATTAGCATTTCTTAGTTCTTGGCCAACTTGTCTTTGATTCCAGCCTAATTTTGACAAGTTAAGCGATTCCTGGCAACATTACCTTCCCCCCGCCCCAAAAGAACTAGTAGGTTATAATGAGGGGAAAATTGAGTTAAGAGCCTGAGCTCTATGTTAAAATTTGGGTACCTACTTTCTGCAGGAAGCTGGTAGATGACCATACTGTGTTACTGTTTGGCTAAAGTACGGGGAAACTAATTTCACCTGTTTGTGTCAGCTAGTAGATTTTTATGTTTTATAAATCTGGAGACTTAAAAAAATCACCTCAAGGTGATTAGGGTGTTAGGTGTTAGGGAGATCTTTGTGGTGATGGAATAGTTCTGTGTCTTGATTGTGGTGGTATTTACATAAATCTACACATGTGATAAAATCACATAGAACTGTATACCCACATTGTACCAATGTCAGTTTTTTGGTTTTGTTCTCATACTGTCGTCATATAGGATATAACTTTTAGGGGGAAACTGAGAGAAGAGTGTACAGGATATCTCTATGCTACCTTTGTAACTTCCTCTGAATCTATAATTATCCCAAAATAAAAAGTTTATTTCCCCCAAATAAAAAGTTTTTAAAAAAGAAAATCAAGCTAAGATTATTTAGTTGTTTATAAGTAGGATTCTGCAATATAGCATTTCTCCCCAAAGTGAAATTATTTTGTTAGTATCCTACTTTTTCTAATGTTCTCTAGCCTTATGGGTCCAGCACTCTGAGCTTACTGTAGAGTGATCAACATCCAGGTTTGCCTGGGGCGGAGCAGGTTCTTAAGAAACAGGGCTTTCACTGGAAAAACCCAGAAAGCCCCAGGCAAGCTGGGATAAGTTGGTTACCCTAGGTATGGAAGACTAACTGGAGAGAGGCAGCCTGTGGGCTGCTACTGGTAAAGAGGCGGCTTAAATGTTTGTGGTTCCCTATGGCTCCCTCCAAGACTTGACTTAGACTCTGTGTCTGCTGAAGCTGCTAGAGTATCTCCGGAAACTTGTATCTGCCTTTTTACACATAAATGTTTCTCAACTTTAAAAAAGTCCTGTAATCTCTTAGAGGTTATCATCTCATTTTGTATTCCTTGATTATTGGCACTGCCATTTTTCCTCAGTTGTATTGAATTTTAAGATCTTATGGTGCTAGACATAACTTGATTTACATTAACCACAAAGAGCTTTATGAAATATGTAATCCTTTGATAAAAAAAATAAGTTCATGTTAATTCTTACAAATTGATTTGTCTTATCGATGAGAGGAATGCAATTTTCAAATATAACCTATTAAAGCATGATTCTTAAAGTTATCAACTAATGTTAAATGTGCATTTTTCCCCCCTCCACACTGTGTACTCTTGTTCTTTTTATCTTAGAATCTTCCCTTAAAATCTCAGGTCCTTAATGTAATTCTGTGTATAGAGTATTTCTAATTACCAACACAACTAAAATTATGAAATGATGTGGACAATTATTAATGTGTCTTCTGCACACTGACTTACTTTGGCCCCCAGGAGAGAGGGCAGATGAAGTAGGAGAAGAGCTTAATCTGGTTTTGTGTATTGAATCATTCATTTTTCTGTGTATTTTTGGAGAAGCTAAAATAGGGAAGAAGAAGGTAGAGATGCATGTAGGAAAGAAAATAAAAGTACACATTGTTTTGAAGTAGGGATGTTAATTGTCTTCTTGCCATGTAAGGAATTAATTCTTTAACTTCTGGGGCCATAGACCCTTTGAGAATTGAAGGAAAGCCTTGAACTTTCTCCTTAGGAAAATGTTATTATGCTCATTTATACATAGACTACAGATTAAGAACCATTGCTAACATGGAACATTGGTAGATTAATGGGAGTTTATTGAATAAGAAAAAAAAATCATAATGCTCTGTGTCCAATAAAATTTAAAATATCTTGATTCCTTAACAACTTTATGAAATTGGTTGTATAGATTTCTTTATTCCTAACTGAGATTAAATATTTGAGGCTGTAGGAAATTAAGAGGTCACACATGCCTGATAAGCAGCTTCTTTCTTGAGTTGGCAAAAATTGTGCTTACTGCCTGTTAGGCCCTATGCCAGGCAGTGGGAATAGAGATGACAGGGCTTACCCTCAGAGAACTTAGAGTTGAGTAGAACAGTCTGATTTGTAAACATTTGATGTGAACCTATATATATTTGACCTTCATTCAGAGCTCTCTTTAACTCTGCCATGCTGATTTTGGGGGAATACTGAGGAGAAATATTTCCTTAGAGCGAAAAATGAGTATGTACTGATTTCAGGGTTTAAAAAAATCTGATCTAACTTATTACACAGAAATTGAGTATCATCACAAAACATGATTTATAGGGAATGGCTGAGGATTGTTGTAACAGAAACTTAAGTTGAATACAAAGAAGATTTTGATGTCCTTTGTAGTATTAAGAATTGCCCAGTAGAGAGGGCAACTAAGTGGAATTGTGACTATCTACATTGTATTTGGGGCTTTTTATGATTTTCTTTTGAAAAATAGACATTATTGACATATATGTAAGGAATAATTTTGTGGGTTTTTTTTTAAAGCATTTTTTTGAGATAACCGATGATCAATTTGACTTCCATACATACTGCATGAGAAAGATGACCCTTCGTGCCTATGTTGACCTTTTGAGATTAGAAGATATACTCAGAAGACATGCCTTCTACTTCAAGGCTGCTAGATCAGCGATTGAAATATACTTGAAATTGTATGATAACCCCTTGACCAATGAGAGCAAACAACAAGAAATAAATTCAGGTAACTGAAAAGGAACTTGTGTTAAAAGGATTAAAAAGAAAACTGTATTTCAGAGTGTCATTAGCATTAACAACATAGAGAAAAGCATATTGTCAAATGGATGTGAAGAAAAAAATCAGGTCACTTATATGCTAAAAAAACGGTGGATGGGGGGAGGGAGGTGCTTAGAAGTAGTCAGCGGGATTGATCATATTCTGTAGCTAATACTTTTAAATAGCCCTAATGGATGACTTGCAATCTTATTTTTTATTTTTAAAGATTTTTTTTAAGTATTCTTTACACCCAACATGGGGCTCGAACTCACAACCCCAAGATCAAGATTTCCACATTCCACCGACTGAGCCAGCCAGGCTCCCCATAATCATTTTTATTTTTATCTTCAGTAAGGCCAATTAGGGAAAAATAGAAATGTCTGGGTTCTTTTTCTTTCTTTCTTTCTTTTCTTTTCTTTTCTTTTCTTCTTTCTTTCTCTTTCCTTCCTTCCTTCCTTCCTTCCTTCCTTCTTCCTTTCTTTCTTCCTTCCTTCCTTCCTTCCTTCTTCCTTCCTTCCTTCCTTCCTTCCTTCCTTCCTTTCTTTCTTTCTTTCTTTCTTTCTTTCTTTCCTTTTCTTTTCTTTTCTTTTCTTTTCTTTTCTTTTCTTTTCTTTTCTTTTCTTCTTTCTTTCTTTCTTTCTTTCTTTCTTTCTTTCTTTCTTTCTTTCTTCTTTCTTTTCTTTCTTTCTTTCTTTTTTAAATAGCTTCGAGCCCCTTTAGGAAAAATACATATTCTTACAAATTCCAATGCCTGGTTGATTGAAAATAATAGTGCCAATGAGGATACCTGTATAGCTTTTTATTCACTAAAATGTTAGTATCTACAGATACTTGAGAGATAGCATGGAGGCAAATTTCTAAACAGATCACCAGCATGTGTAAATGCGTTGTCTCACTTATCCTTGATATATTCCAAGAGGATAGTGTCATCACCCCACTGTATGCAGATTGGGACTTGAGACTCCACAAGATGAAGTGGTTTGCCTAAAGTGGTGTATTGTGTAAGAGGCAGAACTGGGCCAAAATTGATTAATTTTGTTTTATTATTTTTATTTTTTTAGATTGATTAATTTTAGTCATGGTATTTGCCAGTTGCCTTCTGTGTGCTGGGCAGTGGGAATACACTTTCTAAAAACCTTTGTATCCTTGCCTCTTCCCCCTTTCCCCTCTTAAAGCTGTATTGCTTTAATACAATACCGTGTATTGCAGAAGAATGTGAGGAAAGTGGAAACCTTGATTTAGAATTTGTATTCATTTGGAAATTTACAGAAAACCTGTCAGCCAAAGAGTTGAAGAAAATGCTAAGCAAGCAAAGAAGAGCTCAGAAAAAGGCTAAACTGGAAGAAGAGAGAAAGCATGCAGAAAGGGAACGTCAACAAAAAAATCAAAAGAAAAAAAGAGATGAAGAAGAAGAAGAAGCCAGTGGTCTCAAAGAAGAGCTTATACCTGAAAAATTAGAAAGGGTGAGATGAATTTACTGTCTTTATTTGTAGGATTTATGTTATTTGGTTCTGTTCTGGTCATGAATGTGTTTTAATTAAATCTAGAGATCAGAGCCGTTTTGTAATATTTGAGGGTCATTAGGATAGTAGTCAATTATTTTTGAGTGATAATATACAAGTTTTGGTTAATGCAGATTATACATAGAATTGTAGTTGTGGTGGGCAGCACAATGGCCCTTTAAATCTGGCCACAGTCCAAATCCTGGAATTTGCAAATATGTTACAAATACACCACAAAGGGGAATTAATGTGGCAGATGGCCTTAAAATAAGGAAGTTAGCCTGGATGATCTGAGTGAGCCCAGTATAACCACAGTGGGTCTTCAAAGTAGAGGGAGACAAGAGAAGGGGTTGGAGTGCTTGAGGAGGACTCAGCACTGTTAACTGGTTCTGAAGAGGGAATGAGGAAGCCACAAACAAGAGGTTGTGGCCAACCTTGAGAAGCTGAAAAGGCTGTTGAAACACAGTCTCCCTTAGAGCCTCCAAAAGGGATGTGGTCCTGCTGGCTCCGTGATTTTTAATCCCTGGGAGACCCATGTTGGGCTTTAGACCTATAGAACTGCCAAGATAATAACTATATGTTGCTTTATTGACACTAAATTTTTGGTAATTTGTTACAGCAGCCAGACAATTATCTATATGTCTGGAAACATTTTATATGTCTTGATAGGTTTTAGCTACAAAGAGAAAGCACTTCATCTCTGGGATTTTCTCAAAGTGTCTGTAGCTATTTGGGGATCAGATTTAGGGAAATATTTAACTTTCAGGTTTATTTACTGTGGAATCTGGTATAAGGATTTTAAACTGGTCATTTTTTCTAGTTACACGATGCAATTGTATTTGCCTCCTTACTTTAAATGTTTCAAGAATAAGGGCTGCCGGTATTTGGTGTCCCATCTCCTTAAGTCTGTGAAATAATTTCCTGGACTTTTTGGAGTTTTATGAGATTATATTGATTTTATAATCAGGAAAAACAATAGAGCTATTTCATTTTGAAATTATTGACCATTTATTTTGAATTTGTTTACAGATGATAGTTTTAAAATGTTTTCTTGCTTATTTGGTCATATAAAGAGAACTGTAAATTACTTTAGATACGTATTAATATGAGATTTGGGGGAAAATTTAACTTGTGTAGTTGTTTTTAAATGTAGTAATTTTCCTTTCTGTTTCAAAATAGATAGAAAATCCATTAGAAGAAGCTATCAAGTTCCTTATACCTCTTAAGAACCTTGTTGCTGATAACATTGGCACTCATCTATTAGCATTTGAAATATATTTTAGAAAAGGTAATCGTTTGAATTCAGTTGTTAATCCTTACTTATATCGGTGACCATATTCAGTGTAATCTTCATCAGTTAGATCGGTTTCCTTTTCCTTGGTTAGAGTTCCATTTCAGCCTTCCACAGAGGCTCCCAATCACTTTTTCCTTTGCTACTCAGAACTTTACAGGGCAATCAGAATATTATGATCAAATCCATTTTGAGAATAGTTTGAACAGTCATACAAATTGTTTACCTGAAGCATTCAATTCTACATGATTTCAAGCTTTTCTTTAGAAAATAAAAATTGTCTTTGATAATCAAAGTCAACTTTGAATTTTGCTTATGAATGTTACAGGAAAGGTAACATTTTGTTACTGGAATTTAAGTAAGGCTAAAATAAAGTGACTAAAATAGCTTACATAAATATTCCTGCTGTTACCTTTATTTTTTTTTTTCTGACACAGGGAAGTTTCTGTTAATGCTGCAGTCTGTCAAACGAGCTTTTGCCATCAACAGTAATCACCCATGGTTACATGAATGTTTAATTAAATTTTCTAAATCTGGTAAGTATACAAAAGGTAATGTTTATGTAAAAGCGAATATGACAGTTCAGCAGCCTTCTGTCAAGCCAGACAGTAAAGAGATTTGCAATAATGTAAAGCAAAAAAAGGATAATATTTGTAGTGCATCTATAAATTAAACATGCTAGCAAAGATATGCTAGAAATTAGTACATTTTTAAGCTAGAATGTATTTATATTCCAAAGGAGCAATATTTTACTATGTAAGATGTATCAAGCTTAATAGTAAATGTAAATATATTTCAAAATGTTGGTTTTGTTTCAGAGGACAGATGAAAAAAATTTTAAATTCCAAATATTTTGTTTTTATAGTGTCTAATCATAGTAATCTTCCAGACATTGTGAGCCAAGTTCTATCTCAAGAAATGCAGAAAATATTTGTCAACAAGGATTTGGAAAGTTTTAATGAGGATTTTCTCAAACACAATGCTACCTCTCTGCAGCATCTGCTTTCAGGTCAGCGTCTGACTCCCGGGGTTAAAACATACATGGAAGAGGTTAGAATGTGACGAAAATGAAAGTTTGGAAAGATGTTCAACCTTACAAATTATCATAGAAAAAGAAATTAACACAATACCATTTTTGATCTTTCAAATTAAGAAGGAGTTTTTTGGTTTGTTTGGAAAAAGGAGATGAAAGTATGGTAAAGACATGGCGAATAAGCACTCTCGTATTTTGCTTCTGGGAGTGTAAACTGGCCGAGCCAATTAGGAAAGCAGTCTGTCATTCTGAGTTAAGAGCTTCACATCGGCACGCCTGGGGGGCTCAGTCGTTTGAGTGTCTGACTCTTGCTTTCAGCTCAGGTTATGATCTCAGGGACCTGGACTGAGTCCGACACGGGGCTCTGCGCTGAGCTGGAATCAGCTGGAGACTCTCTCCCCCGCCCCCTCGTGTGTGTGCGCGCAAATAAATAAAATACATCTTAAAAAAAAAAAAAAAGAGCTTCACATTATCTGTGATTTTTTGCTGTGGTCATACTTTTGTAAATAATTCTAAAGAATTAATCCAAAGCAGAGGTAGAGCTTTACATGTAAAGGTGGTAACTGAAATGCTGTGTGTAAGTGTAGGGAAAAGAATGGAAACAAATTTAATGTATGTCTAATACGAGGGGAAATGGTAGTAAGTTTGTAATGAGATAGAAAACCAGGCAGTCCTGTAAAGTGATGTTTATTCAAAAAATTTGTAATAACAGTGGTAAGTAATTTTATAACACGTACACAGGATTAACATACAATATAATCTCAGCTATGTAAAAAAAAAAACCTATGTGGGATAAAGGCTGAAAAAAAATATATATGGAAGCTTTAGTGGTTTCCATTCACATTTTGTGGTTATGAGTGATTTTTTTTTTCTTGTATTTTTACTACTTCATGTATTTTGTATTTTGAGGATTTATTTATATCCTGCCTCTTATAGGAACGATTTTAGTCAGTTTATACAAATTCGTAAAACGACAGTATGGCATGGATGGACAAGATGGTAAACTGGACAAAAGATTGTGGAAAAGGAATTGGGGACAATATGAAGTATATAATATAATTAACTATGCTTCTGCAATAAGCCGTATACGTAAATATTTCAACCTAAGTTTTCTTGTTCTAAAGGGAAACTTTTTGATTCTGATGTCTATGGAAAAAAATTATTTCTTATGAAAAATGACAAATTCTTTATAGTAAGGACAGATAATTTCTCTTTAAGAATACAGGATAATGAAAGAAAACATTTCTTTATTGTTATTACGGGAAATGCCTTCCCAAATATGTGAAATTCTAAGGAAAAGGTAATTTTTGCCACATAAAAATAAAAACACCATAAAGTCAGAAGACTGGGGCATCTGGCTGGCTCAGTCAAGTAGAGCATGTGACTCTTGATCTCAAGGTTGTGAGCTCAAGCCCCATGTTAGGAGAAGAGATTACTTAATAAATAAAAATTTTTTAAAAAGTCAAAAGGCCAATTAGAAAAAAATATTTACAGATATGCAACTAATAAAAAGCTAATAACATACGTAGAGCTCTTATAAATTAACAGTAAACAGTATAAATTGATAAAAGTCCAACAGAAAAATGAGCATAAAGTATGGACCAGGAGATAGGAGATACAGATGTGGAGAAAGAGATTATTAAAATACCTATTGTCTCCATTGTGAAAGGGAAGGCTTCACAGGTGAATTCTACCAAACATTTAAAGAGTTAATACCTATTCTTCTCAAACTAGTCCCCAAAATAGGAGAGGAGGAAAAACTTCCAGATTCATTCTTTGAGGTCAGAATTACCCTGATAACAAAACCAGATGAAGACAGTACAGAAGGAGAACTACAGACCAATATCCTTGATGAACATAAGTGCAAAAATCCTCAACCAAATATTAGCAAATTGAATCCAACAATTCATTAAAAAATCGTTCACCACAGTCAAGTGGGATTTCTTCCTGGGTTGCAAGGGTTCAGTATTTGCAAATCAGTGAGTGTGAAACACTGCATCAACGAGAGAGAAAGGGTAAACACTATATGATCATTTTAGTGGCTGCAGAAAAAAATTACATAGGAATAGGGATAAAAAAAAAAACCTTTAAGAATTACTTATTTTCTTTGTGAACACGCAAGCGTTTTCCTTTTGTCCCTCTGCCACACTTCTCTGTGACAGTAATTTGTTCCTTAGTTGTTTTATTTGAGGGTATTATCTTTAAAAAATGATTTTAGCTGAAATATTGATTGATGCTACAGGGTAGCCCATATTTACATTTAGAGTTATAGCATTTCCAGGGGGAGGGGTGGTTGTTAAATCTGGTCTCCTGGTAAGTGTTTGACAACCATCTCTTTTTGACAGAAGAAGCCCTGATTTGCAGCACTTTGCCATAATATAAACACTCCCATTGTGGCCCCAGTCTGTCAGTAGGTTGTCATGTAATTGGGAGTTGGGCGGAGACTTTGCATCTGGCTCTCAAGTTCTGGGTAGGAGCCAGCTCCAACCCACTGCTGATTAAACACTTGGAACCCTATTGTAAGTCACTGGTCGATGTCAGTTGAATCAATTTTAAGATCTAGAAGTTCACTCATTTTGTAGTGTCTTGGTATTTCAGGTGCTAAAATGATGTATTTTCTGGACAAGTCAAGACAAGAGAAAGCAATTGCTATTGCCACTAGATTGGATGAAACTATAAAGGATAAAAACGTAAAGGTAAGATTTTTCAGATTGATTTCTGTAAATTTATGGATACTGAGTGCTCTGACAGAACATGGGTCTTTAGAGCATAATTCTTGAGTGGGCCTTCAGAGTTACGTCTGGATTTGGATCTCAGCTCTACTAGTTATGATCTGTGTCACACACATTAGGCAAATTTCCATTTCTTGGCTTCCTCTTCCTCGTTTCTAAGACGATGAAAATATAGTCATACCTGAGAGATACTGTGGGTTCGTCTCCAGACCACTGCTGATAAAGTGAATAGTGCAACAAAGTGAGTCTGGTGGATTTTTTGGTTTCCCATTACATACAAAAGTTATGTTTATACTGTACTGTAGTCCGTCACATGTGCAACAGTGTTATGTCTAAAAAAGCAATCTATATGCCTTAGTTAAAAAAATAGTTTATTACTAAAAAATGCTAACCATCATCTGAGATTTCAGCGAGTTGTAATCACTGATGACAGATCATCATGACAAATATAGTAATAATGACTAAGTTTGAAATATTTGCAAGAATTGCCAAAATATGATGCAGGGACACAAAGTGAGCAAATAGTGTTGGGAAAATGATGTCAGTAGATTCACTTGACGCAGGGTTGCCATAAGCCTTCAATTTGTAAGAAACACGATTATCTGCAAAGCGCAATAGAGCGAGGCACAGTAACACCGGCTGTGTGTATACCACTTATCTTAGCTGCTTGGTGGGAGGATTGACCGCCCTGCGAAGGGCTTAGTCCCTGCCTGTGCACAATAAGCCCTCAGTAAATGGGAACTATTGTGGTTAATAAAGGACATTTCCAGCATCTGAGAATAGTGATTAGTTTCAGAGAGTTGCTTTTTCAAGTATTAGAATTTTACCATTTTGTAAGACTTTGCAGAACTGATTTCTAAAATGTTCTGTTCTAAACTGTGGGTTGTGGGAGGGGAGGTAGGTAGGGGGATGGGGTTACTGGGTGATGGGCCTTGGAGGATACGTGATCCTATGAGCACTGGGTGTTATGTGCAGCTGATGAATCCCTGAACTCTACCTGTGAAACTAATAATACACCATATGTTAAGTAATCGAATTTAAATTAAAAAAATAAATAAAATGTTCGTTTTGAGGTGATTATTACTTTGGGTAGCAAGAAGTTATTTTACACCGAGGCCTTGCCGGTTTTCTTTTGCTTAATTAACACCTTGCATCTTTTGGTTATTAAAGTGATTAGTAACCCAACCTTTTTTCTTAAAAATTATTTTTATTCTCACCTTTTTTAATAGACTTTACTAAAGGTTTCCGAGGCACTGCTCGATGGCAGCTTTGGGAACTGTAATTCTCAGTATGAAGACTACAGGGCGGCCTGTCATAACCTGCTTCCTTTCACGTCCGCTTTCCTGCCCGGGGTGAACGACGCGGACGGTCCCGCTGCGGCGCTCAACCATACGGCCAGCTCTGATGTCTTGGCAAACGAAATTTGAAATCCCATAGAAAGTCGACTCCTGCAGGACTCAGAGCTGAATTCAGGTCAGGGTTTCCTTTTCAGGGTGTGTTTTAATATAGGTATGAGATGAAATAATTGGATAGAATTTGGCAGTGGAGTATTCTGTAAACTTATTTTATCCTTCATCTGACTCTGCCAGTTTACATAAATATCTGTTGAAAATTACTTGTTTATACTTGTACAGTTTTCTTAAACTTTCAGATTATCAGCATTGTGATGGGTGCTGTCACTTCTGTATCATGAATATAATTTCTTATTAAGCTCAGTTGTGCACAGCCCCACTGTACTATTTTCTTTAGGTGCTGGTTTCAGAATCTGTGTTTTGATCTGTTATTGCTTTGTTGTATTATTGTTTGTTTGCTTACTTTTTTGATTAAAGCACATCAGTTTTAAATTATAAACTGTATATTAAAAACAATATGATTTGTAAACATATGTTAAAAACAATATGACAATTTTTTTGGCAGCGTAGAGGTTTATTTTAAAATTTATTTCAGTTTGCCCTTTTTTCACCTTAATTTTTTCATGATTTGCCATTTCGTTCTTAATATTCATGAAAATGATACTTTCTACTGAATAAGGTACTCCAGTTTTATGTAGATGATTCAGAGTGTGGGGAGTGGTTTGCCTCTTAATCATGGAAATTCACTGGTAAATTTGTTGCATATCCCTAGATGAGTCTTTTAAAGAGCTATGGGTCAGAATTATGCTATCTCGATTAAATTGCTTCAGGTGTTAACAAGTACTTTATATCTAAGTGGTGTGCTTCAAGGGAGCGTAACAGGGAAGAATACAAATTATAAGGAAACATTCTTACTCTTATAGCCATGCATTGACTATTAAATACGTTTTTGTATCAGAAAATGAGAATTTAAACTATTGTTAGTTTAACTATTAAAACATTGTTGAGCAATATTTTTTGGGGGGAGTATAGGTTTTTGTTTTATCTTGTACAGAAAACAATATTGGAATCATTCAGTATATTTCTTTCAGAACTGTGTAAATATGTCTAATATTAAAATGTCCCTTTAAGGCAAATATGAATTGAAAAAGGGAGATTTTATTTAGTGAAACCATTCTAATTAAAATGATTTTCCTTTACTCTAAGCTATTTAGATTCATAATTGTTAAGAGAAAAAAACTCACTGTAAAATAATGCCAACCTATATAATGCTGTAATAAATTATTTTGTACACAGTTGCTTATTTGTATTTGTGTCATTATTTCACATAAAATATTTTTGCAAAATGTTTTTTCTTCAAAGGAATAAAAACTTAATCATCTTAATTTTTACAAATTTATAAAAAAGTTGTTTATTAAAAAATAAATACCTACCAATAAATTCAGGTGCCACAGCAGCTTGGCTTCTTTTTAGTGTTTTAATAATTTTTGAACTTGGCAGTCTTTGTCACGAAGTGATCCTGGCAAACATGTAATTCGTTATGTTACTTTCAGCAAGATGCCACTTGCATAAATGATTCCCATTAATCATAATGTGGAAATCATACTGCCTGCAGCAGTGTTTTTTTATTCTTATTTTTTTCAGTGGCAGTCTTTTAAAAAGTATCTCATTGGGATCATTTAAGAATTTCTGAGAGTTACAAGGTGGATACACTTGAAATGTGAGGAGTTGGGTTCAAAGTGTGGAAGGCAGGATAAAGGGTGAAATCCAGTAGTGTCTGAGTTGGATAGAGGTTGTATCTGTTCTCCTCCCTACTCCCGTCCCGCTTTGAGTATAAGTATCGCATGAGCCTGGGATAGCGACAGGGATCTTTTTAGTTAAGGGAGGCATGTCATGTTCCCCCCACCTCCCTACCCCCTGCCTCCAGCCCTGGCTGAGGCCCTTTACATTTCAGAAAGCTAAAGAAGCATCTGAGAACCAAGTACTTTGAGAAGTCTCTAGTCTCAAGAGAAAAGTGAGAAGTCCTTCGTTGTCCGGGGTGATCCCGCCAAGATTATCAGAAGAGATAGGAAAAGACACAAAGATTCAAAGCATGGTGTGGTAATTTAAGAATTTGGCTTCAGGTTTCTCGTGATTTCTTTCTTGAGGATCGGAATGCATTTGGTGGGCAAAGCCTAGAGTGTAAAGAACCGTAATTCAGTCTGTATTGTGCACCTATTATGTTTCAGACACTATTCTAGGTATGACATGTACAGTAGTGAGCAAAATTAAGTCCTTTTCTCATGGAGTTTATATTCTAGTGAGAGAAGGGAGAAACAAATATAGAATATATTATTTGGTAGTGGTAATTACCATGAAGAAAAATCAAGCACAGTGTGAAGACAGAGAGTAGTGTTGATTATAGTGAGATTTCAGAATATCGAAGAAAGAGAATAGTCGAAAAGCTTACAGAGAAAAAAGATTATTCTCAAAGAGAATCAGATTTATCAAAAGCGTCATTGAATATAAGAAGGAGGGTTTTTCCCAAGTAGTGAAGAAAAATACCTTTGAGTTTAAAATTTTATATCCAGCCAAATTAGCCTAGAATGTGATAGCATCTAAAAATACCTTCAAGTGAGGCACCTGGGTGGCTCAGTCCCTTGATCCCCTTTGCTTCAGTGATTTTCATCTTCATCCTAATCAAACTAACCAGTCCCCTGGCCACATCCCCTCCTTGTCTTGGGTAGAAACTTTCACTTCTGAAATAACTTACACAAGTCATGCTAACTGATCTCCTGTTCCTTTTAACCTGCTCACTTGGTTATTCCTTCCATAGCTGTTTCACCTCATCACAGCCTCCCATGACTTCTCCCGAATGGCTTGTACCACCCATCTCTCTTTGCTTTATAGTTCCATCAGTTCAGAACTCTTGTCAACAACTGTCTCATTCCATTGTGCTTCATTTCTGGGCCAAGAAAAAATCCTAACTTTGGTTGAATGCAATGTGTTCCTCAGCCACAAGGATCATCCGGTTTCATAGGCTGACGCCAGTAGATTAGTGGCCTCAGTGAGCTCCAATCTCACAAGAGTTCATACTTGGTTTCCCAGTATGCTGTCTCTTAGCTATTTAAAAAATCCTCCACTCACTTCTCAGTGTGCCCTTTCTGCCTCACTCTCAGGTGTGGTAGGGGGGATCATGTGATAGCCCCTCATCCTGCCCAAAGATATCCATGTCCTAAACCTTGAAACCTGGGCACATGTTACTTTCTATGGCAAAAGGACTCCATAGGTGGGATTAAAGATCTTGAGATGGGAAGATAATTCTGGATATCTAGAGTGGGCCCTAAATGTAACCACAAGTGTCCTTTATCTTTCTACCATCTATCTACATATTTTAAGGAATTGGTCCATTTCATCTAGTTTATCAGGCTTGTGGGCATAGAATTGTTCATAATATTCCTTTATTATCCTTTTAATATCCATGGGACGAGTTGTGATGGCCTCTCTTTTATTTCTGTTCTCTCTCTCTTGGTTAGCTTAGAGGTTTATCGGTCTATTGATTTTTTTTTTTTTTTTCAAAGAACTAGCTTTTGGTTTTGATTGATTTCCTATTTTCAATGACATTGATTTCTGCTCAAATTTTTATTATGTCTTGTTTTTTTTCTTACTTTGAATTTTTTTTTGCTTTTTCTAGTTTTCTCAGAATCTTATATTATTGCTTTAGATCTTTCTTCTCTAATACATGCATTTAGTGCTATAAATTTCACTCTAAGCACTGCTTTGCTGCATCCCACAAACTTTAATAAGTTGTATTTTCATTTAGCTCAAAGTACTTTCAAATTCCTCTTTGACTCATGTGTTATTTAGAAGTGTTTTGTTACAAATCTCCAAATACTTGGAGATTGTTCAACTATCTTTATATTATTGATTTCTAATTTAATTCCATTGTAGTCTGAGAGCAGGTTTTGTGTGAATTCCATTATTTTATATTATTAAAGTGTGTTTTATGACCCAGAAGGTGTTCTAGCTTGGTGAAGAGTCCATGTCAGCTTGAGAAGAACGTGTATTCTGCTGTTGATAAAGTAATCTATAAATGTCACATCCAGTGGACAGATGATGCTGTTGGATTCAACTATATCCTGATTTTCTGGCTGCTGTATCTGTCAATTACTGATGGAGAGGTGTTGAAGTCTCCAACTATAATCGTGGATTCGTCTCTTTCTCCTTGTAGTTCTATCGGTTCTTACTTCACATATATTGATGCTCTATTGTTAGGCACATACACAATTAAGGATTGTTCTATCTTCTTGGAGAATTCACCCCTTTATCATTATGTGATGTTTCCTTTATCCCTGATAATTTTTCTTGTTGTGAAGTCTATTTTGTCTGAAATTAATGTAGCTACTCCAGCTTTTTAAAACAAAAACTTAATGTTAGCATGGTATATTTTTCTCAATCCCTTAACTTTTAATCTATCTGTCTTTACATTTAAAGTGGATTTCTTATACACAGCTTATAATAAGGTCTTGTTTTTTAAAATCCATTCTGATAGTTTGTTTTTAATTGGTATGTTTAGATCATTCACATTTCAAGTGATTATTGATATAGTTGGATTCATATCTACCATATTTATAACTTCCTCGCCCTCGTTCTTTGTTTTAAGAATTTTCCAAAATTAACAACAGACAACAAACCAAGAGATCCAGGAAGCTCAGAGAATACTAATTCAGATAGATACCAAAAAACTACACCCAAGCAAACTATATTCTAACTGTAGAAAATAAAAGACAAAGAGAAAATCTTATAAAAAGTCAGAGAAAAACAAACCTCACTTTATCTTTAAAACAACATGGATAAAAATTACATCAGACATTCTTTAGAAACCATGCAAGCAGAAGAGAATGGAGTGAAATATTTCAAGTGTTGAAAGAAAAAACCCACCAGCCAAGAACTCTGCATGCAACAAAATTATCCTTCAAAAGTGGAGGAGAAATGCTTTCAAGACAAGCAAAAATGGAGGGAATTTGTTACCAGTAGACCTGTTTCATATGCAATGTTAAAAATTCTTTGGAGAAGGAAAAATGATATGTTAGAGACTTAGATTAGGTAAAGAGATGAGTGTTAGAGATGGACTAAATGAAGGTAAAATGCACTGTCCTATTTTTCTTATTTTGAATAATTTTCATTAGTTATTTCTTAATTCTTATTTTTAATTGATCTAACAGATAATGGCTTTTCAAAATAACGAAAGCAACAGCATATTGGATGATTATAGCTTATGGATAAGTGGTACGAATGACAGCAGTGTCATATGAGACAGGAGGGGCGAATTGGGAATACTTTCTTATAAGGTATCTGCACTACTCATGAAGTGATAGAGTGTTACTTGAAAGTTAGATTAGTTGTCCCAGAGAATACGAAAACACCAATTCAAAGGGATACATGCATCTTGTGTTTATAGCAGCATTATTTACAAAGAGCCAATACGTAGAAGCAGCCCAGATGTCCATTGATTGATGAACAGATGAAGATGTGGTATACACACACAATGGAATATCACTCAGCCATAAAAAAAGAATGAAATCTTGCCATTTGCAACAACATAGATGGAGCTAGGGAGTATAATGCCAAGCAGAATAAGTCAGTCAGGGAAAGATAAATACCATATGATTTCACTCATATGTGGAATTTAAGAAACAAAACAAAAGGAAAAAAGAGAGAGACCAAGAAACAGACTCTTAACTATAGAGAACAAGATGTTACCAGAGGGGAGGTGGGTGGGGGGATGGGGGAAATAGGAGACGGGATTAAGGAGGGCACTTGGGATGAGTACCGGGTGACATATGGAAGTGCTGAATCACTGCATTATACACACGAAACTAATATAACTATATGTTAACAGGAATTAAAATAAAAACTGTAAAGAAGAGAACACTAAATTAGTTGTCAATGTATATTGCAAACAGTGGGGCAACCACTTAGAAAATTGTAAAACTATAATTATTATGCTAAGAAAGGAGAGAAAATGAAACCATAGAAACTGTTGAGTTGACACCAGAGAAGGCAGAAAAAGAGTAGAAGTTCAAAAACAAGACAAAACGACTCCCCCCAAAAGCCCCCAAACAAAAAACAAACAAAGCAGGGGCAAAGAATTAAAAACCATTTCTATCTATTCTCTGTCTGTCTCTCATCTATTGTCTGTTTATCTGATCTGCAATGTCCAGTTTGGTAGCCCTAGCCTCATGTGGCTGTCGAGCACTTGGACTATGGCTAATGTGTCTGAGGAACCGGATTGTAAATTCTATTTAATTTAAATTTAAATAGCCACAGATGGCCAGTGGCCACCATACCAGTGACATCTGTCTAATAGTTCTTCCCACAGTGACGTCTGTCGCATCAGTGGCGTCTTTTAGCAAAGTCAACCCCCAGAGGGATGCCTTTTTCTTTTCTTTTTAAGATTTTATTTATTTGTTTGACACAGATAGAGACACAAAGAAAGAGGGAACCCAAGCAGGGGGAGCGAGAGAGGGAGAAACAGGCTTCCTGCCCGGAGCCCGAGGCCAGGCTCGATCCCAAGACCTGGGATCCTGACCTGAGCCGACCGGAGCCGAAGGCAGTTGCCTAACAACTGAGCCACCCGAGCGCCCCAAGGGATGCCTTTTTCAAATCCCTTTGTAAGGCAGCTCTGCATGCTAAGAGTCGGGGACTTTTTTGGGTTCTCCATTCACTGAGCTTGACTGTATGCTCCTTAAGGTCCCCGGGCTGGCCGGTGGATCTAGAGGGTGAAGCCTAGAGCTCAGCACGAGGAAAGTGTCCAGAATGGCTACTGATGGATACTTCCAGACACAAAGTGCTGTCGCTAATCTTATTTGACCGTCGCCGTTGCCCTTCGAGAGAGGCATTAGCACCCTCATTTTCCAGGACACCAAAGCCAGTAGAGAAACAAGCTTTTCCCGGCATCACACAGCTTTTCAGTAGCAGAGCAGATTCAAACCTACTCCTCCCAGCTCGGCCATGTTCCTTCTTCTCTGTCATGATGCCTCACTGCCCGGTCTGGCTCTCTTTGTGTTGAAAGTCTCTTGGTCTCCCCAAGAGAGCCGGTTCCCGCCGTGGGGGCTCCTGTTTGTCCCCTGACAGATTTACTTCCCAGTGAGCGCACTTAACGTGTGGTTTCTGGGCTAACATTGTGTTTGCTGGAACCATCTGAAGCATGTGGTTTGTTCATTGTTTCCCCACTGGAGGGCAAACTTTTCCAGTGTCATTTACTTATCTGAATTCTTAAGAACTACAAGAACCACTGTAGAAGGGCCTGGATTATTTTCTATGTTTTCATTGTTTCGGGGAAATTAGATGGTTTCCATGTGTGAGAAGTTGTGTAATATATACATTCCTGAGTCCATATAGACTGATAGCTGCCCTCTGTAGAGCCTACAAATTCCAGGTGCAGCCCCTGTCACGTGGAAAGCCCCCATTGCCCCGCGGCGGCGGTGAAGTTTTGTGCAGCAGAGGGTCCTGGTCTGAGTGGAAGGACCCGCTCTCAGGCAGATCACACCGGGCCTTCTCCTTCTTTGCCGGGAGGAGAGTTCTCAAGGCGAGCAGAACCCCGTGGCTCAGTATTCTCAAGCTGGAAGGCCCTCAGAATCAAGGATTGCATCCGAGCCGTTTTGATGACCCCCTAGGTACCTCTTCTGGCACAGAGGAAGTCCCCCGGAGCCCAGGGGACGTTGTGCTCCACAGCCTTCTCCTAATTAGAGGGTAGAAGCAGCCACGGTTCTGCACACCATTTAGTGAACTTGGCTCTCTTCCTGGGCTCAAAATCTACACAATGAGAGTTTTGAATGTGGGACAAGTGAACCAAGCCTTTTTTTTTTTTTAAAGATTTATTTATTTTAGAGATCTTGCGTGTGAGTGGGGGTGGGAAGCAGAGGGAGAAGAAGGATCCACAAATAGACTCTTCCCAGGACCCTGAGATCGGGACCTGAGCCGAAACCAAGAATCGGCCACTTAACCGACAGAGCCCCCCAGGCACCCAAAAGTGAACCGTGAAGCCTTTTCACGCACGTGTCCAGCTTGTTCCACATGTAAGAATAACATGGCAGCTCCTCTATGCAAATCTAGCTGCCTGTGGTCCCGCCCGGGAGGATTCCAGGTTGCCTCCGCGCACCCCCAGGTCCGCCTTTAAGCCTCATCGCAAAGCTTCTGTCTGAGGACCGTGTCACAACCCAACTGCACGTGTTCTCCCGTGGTCCCCAGGGCATCTGAGAGTCGTGTGGACCTTACACAGTCTCTTCCAACGTGATGTCCATCAGCCGCCATCACCGGGGGGGACGGAGTCACTTGTATTCTCTGGGTTCCGAGATGCCCTCCTCTCGTCTTAGTCTGTCTTTGTGGTGGGAAAGAAGTTGGTCAGCAGCACGTGGCACAAATCAGGGGAGGGTCTCACCTCAGTCAGGGAGGGGCACCCGGGGTCAGAACACTGAGAGCCTTGTAATCTTCTCCTCTCTTTAATTCCACACTGAACAGAAGGAATCGCTGTATTAGCAGACATGACAACGGTCTTATCTATGTAATGGGAAATGGCAATCTCTGAGAACCCACGGACAAAACAAGTGGGAGATCAGAGGATTGACTGGGATTTTCATGAATATTCATCTGTTGCATATTCTTTTTTATTTCTTCTCACTTATGAGCACATACGTGTTCGCGGGCATTGGAGCCATAAGAAAATTTGGGATGGAAAGACTTGAAATGGGAAAAGAACCATTAGGTGCTTAATTTTCTCACCAGTGGTCTGAGGCTGCCCTTATTCCATCTTAGGGGCGAAACACTCGTATGGAGCTGAAGACGTGTCCAGACCGCCCAGGAGCAGAGTCTGAGGGCCACCGAGCTTTCAAGGCTCTGCCGGGGAGCCACCATCTCCCCGAATCTTCTCCTATTCCTCTGATGAAGTTCATCTACCCCAAATACACGTCAGCCCCTTTACAGCACCTATCATGCTTTCTATCTTGGTGTGGCCTTATCTGGATACATGTCTCCTCACCACTACCGAACTGCAAGATCCTTGAGCCCAGGGATGAGCGTCACTGTCTGGGTTCGAGTCCCAAGTCCACCACTTAGCAGCCCTATGATTTTTGGTGAGTTAGTTAACTTCTCTATGACTTTGTTTTCTCGTCTATAAAATGGGGCAATAGGACCTTCTTCACAGGGATGCAGTGAGGAAAGCCCTGTCCGGCGTGTTATTAGGACCATTATCTTTGTATCTCCCATGACACCTTGCCAGGCTTCCCACCGGGACTCGGGCTCCAGAGGGACTTTGCAGACTAAAAGATTGGTTTTCACTGTGCCTTGAGGAATTTATTTTTAGACAATCAGAACTTCTGACCAGTGCCCCACCCCTCCTGAGAGCCCTGAGGTCTCCCTCGTTCTATCACCCTGAAGGAAATGAAGTGCTGCCCTCAAGATCTCTCCACCGGGCAGCCCATGGCCATCCTCTGGGGAACTTAAGAAACCCATCCAGGGCTCCTCACATGGATTCTTTTTTCTTATCAGTGTATAATAATGACCTAAATATATCCCACAAGTCATCACAGGCAAACAGATTTACAATGTATGGCAATTCTAAAAATACCATACATTAGACTATAGAGTGACCTCAGAGATACGGATTGACTGGCCTGGGCTGGAAGCTGGGAAATATTTCCTTTAAGAACCTGTGCATTCTGGGCAGAGAACCACCACGTTTGGCTCTGGGACAACCCTCGGCTGCTCATCGCTTGAGAGCTTGTAAAACACAGTTGGGACCCTCCCTCCGGATATTCCAATTCCATTGATTTGGGTAGGGCCTAAGCACTGGCACTTTTGAAAAGCTCCCTTTGGAAAAAAGCAACCTAATTTTGATGTCGAGTCCCTCTGCTGTGGACAACGGTGGGATGGGAGAGGACGAGCCTGCGGGAGGGAAGTAGCAAGAGGATCTGGGGAGACCATTCACTGCTTAGTATGAGAACAACATCTTCCTGGTTCTTCACAGCTCTCTTCCCAGCACGTGATCTGAGAGTAGTGCATCGAGGAAAGGACTCAGCTTTGGGAGGAAGACAGGCATGGTGATATGCCCAAAGTCGGGTGACTTGGGACAAGTCATTTATCCACTGTGTCTCATCGGTGCTGCGATGGGGGCCCAAAGTGATTGCAACCTGCCTGGTAACGTTCTGCAAATGAGAGATATTATCTTTAGCCCAG
Source organism: Potos flavus (assembly GCA_028534135.1). NCBI lineage: Eukaryota > Metazoa > Chordata > Mammalia > Carnivora > Procyonidae > Potos > Potos flavus. The sequence goes on from CM052883.1 coordinate 46,611,194, forward strand.
TAAATGTTTGAGTCTCCTCTTTTTTATTTGTCTGCAAGGTAGCTTCTGAGCCCAAAGAGACAATTGCTTCTTCAAAGCCCTTTGCACATGAGGTGAGGGTTGCAATCCTCCCATACCCACAGTGCCAGGGATCAAGACTGTCCCTGAGGCAGTGACTGTATGTCCTGAACCAAAGAGCAAGAATAAACCTTATAAAGCACATTAAAAGTTGTGAATGTTTATATGAAGAAGATTATAAGAGGATGAAAATTCAGTATCTTTAGGTAATAGTTCATATTTTTTTAAATGCATGTATGTACAGATTTCTGGTTTTTATACAGTAAGTGATTATTTAAAACTGGAGTCACTCTGGAAAATTCAAGTCATGGATTCTAACCTTGCATCCTTATTTTTCTCACAGCACCTGGGTGCTCAGAAAATGAAAACAAGAAAGAAACCAAATTCAGAGATATGTGGAGACAGGCAAAGATCACAAGGCTCTCAGTTTCTGGTCCATTGCTCTCTTATCCATGGTTACTGCTATTTGACATATAAACGGTGTATTGCTAATAATTCTTTTTTCACTTCCGATTTCCTAGTGGTCTTGAGAGTTGCCACTGACGCTGCCCAAAGCATACTATGAAACACTCAAGACTAGTTGTGAGGGTCTTAATTAACAATGGAACCCATTACAAGTGCTGCTCTGCGGGCTATATGCTGGCCTGAGGGCAGGGTGCTTTCCTTCTCACCAACATCGCTTGCACGTGCCTGTGTGTGTGTGTGTGTGTGTGTGTGTGTGTGCGCGCGCGTGAGAGAGAGAGAGAGAAAGAGAGAGAGAGAGAGAAATAGATGTTAGGTTGTGGTTCTGGCCTGTGTCATCTCCAAGATGGACAGAACTTGGCTTCCTCTCTTTTAGTAGAGGGATTCCCTCCCACCAGCTACTTTTACTCTTGTGTAAAATGATCTTGTGACGTAAATGCCCATGAATCCCACTCCCAGGAATGTATCATGAATAACTAATCAGAAACAGAGAGCTGTGTAAACTGATTTTTATAAAATCGAAAAAAGAAAAGCAGTCTAAATATTGGTCAGTAAGGAATTGGTAGGGCAACTGTGGCCAGAGAAATGGAACATTACACAGCCATTAAAAATGACAGGGATGGGGCACCTGGGTGGCTTAGTCGTTAGGTGTCTGCCTTCGGCTCAGGTCATGGTTCCCGGGTCCTGGGATCGAGCCCCGCGTCGGGCTCCCTGCTCAGCGGGGAGTCTGCTTCTCCCTCTCTCACTCCCCCTGCTTGTGTTCCCTCTCTCACTGTGTCTCTGTCAAATAAATAAATAAAATAAAAAAAAAAAGATTCTTACCACAAGAAAAATATAAAAAAAAACAAAAACGACAGGGACAATTATACTGATGAGAAAGGAGTTCCACTGCCTATTATTGAAGGAAATAAGCCAGTTACATAACAGCATATATAACAATCCTCTTACCTCATGTTGTGTATATTTGTCTGCCTCTAAACATGTGCATTGCACACATGTCTATTTATGCTAAGACAGGGTCATGTTGACTTTCTTTGTATTTTTCCAGGTTGTTTTGTTTACAGAGACCATGGACTATCATTATTATAAAATAGTTATTCTATAAAAACTGCATGCATAAAGATATTTGCTATAACATCCTCAAAAATAGAAAATAATTTATAGAGTACTGTATTAGTCAGGGTTCCCCAGAGAAATAGAACCAACAGGATAGATGGATAGATAGATAGATAGATAGATAGATAGACAGACAGAAGTAGAGATTTAGTCTAGGAACGGTCTCCCCCAGCTATGGAAGCTGAGAGATCCCCCAGCATGCTGTCTGCACGCTGAGCGAGGGAAGCCAGTGGTGTAATTCGGTGTGAGGCCAAGGGCCTGGGACCCTGAGGGCCGCTGGGGTCAGTCCTGGAGTTCAAAAGCCCAGGTGCCGGGAACTCTGGTGTCTGGGGGCAGGAAAAGACAGATATCCCAGTTCAAGAGGAAAAGGAGGGAATTCCTCCCTCCTTCCCCTTTTTGTTCTAGTTGGGCCTGCAGTGGACTGGGCACGCCCACCTATATTGGCGAGGGCAGATCTCTTCACTCAGACTAGTGAAGTAAATGTTAATCCTTCTCCAGAGATAATGCTTCACCAGCCATCTGAGTATCCCTTGGCCCAGTCAAGCTGACACTTAAAATTAACTCTCACAAGGACTACATGCCAGGCATGGGGCTAAATATTTTTCATACATTATCTCTAGAATCAGCCAAAGCAATGACGAAACCGAAAACCGAACCTGAAGACAACCTAAAACATTTGACAGTAGAAAAATCGCTTAAAAAGTAGAATGGTAGGCCTTCATTAAAATTCCAATTATGAAGGCTGTATTGAATCATTGGAACACACTTAGCATAAAGTTCTAAAGACAAAGATGCTGATTGCTGCCGTGTAAATTATGTCTCCCTCGGGTCGAAGTCTGGAAGGTGTCAGCAGAAAGCAGAGGGATTATGCCGGGGAACTTTTTTTTTTTCCTTTTAAAAACTGGCCATGTTGTTATATCAGCTTACGATTTAGAACATCAATTCTTATAGAATCTAAACAAATCAGCCTGATTTCCACATTCTCCCTGAACCTTCCCTGTCCTACCTCAGCCCTCCCGGCTCCACTTTCTGGTTTGAAATACTTTAGGAGTAACAAATGACCCTTAAATACATTTTTAAATACAATTTGGTATATCCAGCTTCATGATAGGCGACTTAAAAATTATTATGGCAATTTTCAGGGTGCCTGGGTGGCTCAGTTAATTAAGCATCTGACTCTTGGTTTCAGCTGAGGTCATGATCTCAGGGTCGTGAGATGGAGGACCTCCCCCCCAACACCCTCTGCACCGGGCTCCCCGCTCAGCAGAGAGTATGGCTGAAGATTCTCTCCCTCTGCCCCTCTCCCCACTCACAAGTGTGCACACTTTCTCTCTCTAAAATAAACAAATCTTAAAAAAACTTATTATGGAAAAAAAATGGAGATCCCATGTCCATAAAAAACAAAACAAAACAAAACAAATTATTATGGAAATTTTCAAATACACACACGAGGAGAGAGAATAGGATAATAAGTCTCGTGTACCCATTGCCCGGCTTCGACTAAGAGAAATGAATTGAGAAATGGGGTCCACATCCATCGGACGGATGCCAGCGGCTGCCGATCTCATTTTACCTGTTCCCTTCTCTGCCCCACCCCTTTTTTCCTGGAAAGTGTAAAGGAAATTCCAGAGAGAGAGCACAAGCAGGGGGAGCAGCACGCAGAGGGAGAAGCAGGCTCACCACTGAGCAGGGAGCCCGACGTGGGATTTGATCCCAGGACCCCGGGATCATGACCCGAGCCAAAGGCAGCCGCTTAACCAACTGAGCCAGCCAGGCGCCCCTGTCAGTAGCTTTCCTAATTAACAAATGCCAACCAGGAGACCATGTAGGCTCAGGGCTACAGTCAGGATTCCATCTGCCAACCGGAATCTGAGATACAGGGCCCAAAGCAGGACAAAGGAATGAGTTGATTTTTTTTTTTTTAAATAAAGAAAACACCAAGTTTATAACGTTCTGCTTCCATTCTGCCTTCTCCCTCCTCATGCCCACCCTCCATCCCGCCGTGATCTTTAGTGGTCCAGCCTCCCCACCCACCCCTCGTCTGCTTCGTCTCCTCCTTCCTTAGCGCACCAGCCACTCTTCCCTTATCCGTCCCCTGAACTCAGACCAGAGGTCACACCTTGAGACCTCTCCTGTGCAGAGATGACGTGCAGTTCGTGTCCCCACGTGGGCAGAGAGGTTCTTGCGTGGGGTTCCTGCCTCCCCTCGTGCATCTGTACCCCACGGTGCCTGGCACAGTCTTGGAAGGGGCTCAGCAGTTCTTCCCAGCGTGAATCAGCTCATGGTTTTTCAGAGGCTGGTTAGTCTTAGTTGGGATTTTCCAGCCCGGCCTCCCCTCATCACCTTTCTGCAGCCCACAGACGGTCTTTGCATCTCATTTCTGCTTCTTAGTATCTGCCACCAGAGGTTGGGAAGAGGAGGAGAATGGGGCAGACCGCAGCCGCTGCTACTGGCATTGGAAAAGTTGAACTCGGGCAGTGTGTTTGGATTCTCTGGGCTTTTAGCTTTTTTTCCCCTGTCACTCATTAAACCAAATTCCCCGAATCTCACGATGACCTTGGGAATGGTTGTCAGAGGCTGTGTCTGCAGGAAGGGGTTGGATTCAGATTCAGCTGGGAAAATTCACTAAGGCCAGTCTGTCAGAGCAGAAGTGACGAAACCCAAGGCAGGTCTGTGGGAGCGATCCCCAAACTGTGCAATATGGAGTCACTGAGTTTGGGGGTGGCTCCTCTTCCAGGAGATTTGAGCCACATTTTGGGACACCCTGCTTGGGTACTGGATTCTCTGTGTTTCTGGAAGTGGCAGAATGCCCAGAGGGCACTCACAAGAGGTATGCCTACCTTGTGTTGGACTGCCTTCCATATAATGTAGTATCGAATCCTCATACCACCCCCGGGGAAGAGATTATCTATAGTTTAGCAACAAAGTACGACAGGCTGAGTAACTTGCCGAGATTCAAAAATAAGTGAGGAGCCTGGGATCAAATACCAGCTCTCTCCCCAACACAGGTTCTTTCCATTCCTGTTGATGCTAGTGATAGAGAGAAGTGCTTCCCACAGGGTAGGATCTAAGCTGAGGGGGCCTCGGGAATACCCGTTCACCTATTCATTCACAGGGAGGCCCTAATTCACCTCAAATCACTCAGTGAGACAAGCATTTCCTTTAAAAAATTTTTTAAAAAAGATTTCATTATCTATTTGGAAGAGAGAACAAGAGAGAGAGAAAGAGAGCACAAGCAGGGGGAGGGCAGAGGGAGAGGGAGAAGCAGACTCCCGATGAACAGGGAGCCCCAGGAGGGGCTTGACCCCAGAACCCTGAGATCATGACCTGAGCTGAAAGCTGATGCTTAATCGAATGAGCCACCCAGGTGCCCCAAGTGTTTCCTTTGTAATTCCTTTCATTAGTCCTTCTTACACAGAACATATCAGTTTGGTGTTAGTGTATTTCTACTACTTCCCTAACACTTGCTGATCCCCATTTTTAATGAGAAAGGAGGGCTTTGGTAATCACCTATGTCTCTAAAATTTTAAAGGGTTTCAAAAATTTTTATTATTTTTTTCTTAGTATTTTTGTACTTTTGTTTTCTAAGTATTTATACTTATGTTCTCTTCTTTTTATGGCAAATTATAATTACTTTTCACTTATGGTAGTGCTATAGCATGTTCTTGTAAAATAATTTGTTTACATAAAAAGATTAGTTGATTTAAGGCAAAATGAAGTAAATAAAAGTGTAAGTTCAGGTTCTGGGTTGACCAGACAGCCACATGCGAAAGAATGAAGTTGGATCCCTTCCTTACACCACATGCAAAAATTAAAGTTAACTCAAAATTAAACACGGATATATGAGCTAAAACTATAAAACTCTTGGAAGAAAACGTAAAAGTAGATTTTGAGACCTTCAGTTAGGCAGTCGCTTCTCAGATATGAAGCCAAGAGAATAAGCAACAGAGAGAAAAATGAATAAATGGGAATTCATCAAAAGTAAAAACTTCTGTGCTACAAACTATACCATTAAGAAATTGAAAAAAATAATCCACAGAATGGGAGAACATATTTGCAAATTATCTATCAGATATGGGACCTGTATTCTGAATCTATAAAGAACTCTTACAACTTAATAATAAAAAGAGAAATAACCCAATTAACAAATGGGCAAAGAATCTGAATGGTCGTTTCTCCGAAGAAGATATGCAAAAGGGCAATCAATAAATAAATGAAAAGAGACTTGATATCATCAGTCATGAGGGAAATGGAAATGAGATACCACTTCATGCCTATTAGGATGGTTACAATAAAAAAGATAATGACAAGTATTAGCAAACTTATGGAGAAATTGGAACCCTCATACAGTGCTGGTGGGAATGAATGTAAAATGACACAACTATTTTGGGAAACAGTTTGGCAGTTCCTCAAAATGTTAAGCATGGAGTTGCCACTTAACCCAGCAATTTCACTGCTAGATAAATGAAAACATATGTCCACACAAACGTCTGTACCTGACAAAAAGGGGAAACAACACAAATTTCCCATCACCTGCTGCATAGATAAATAAAATGTGGTTGTAATGGTTAATGTGATGTGCCAACGTGGCTGGGACATGGTGCCTAGATATTTGGTAAATTATTTGTTATATTTGTTATATAATAATAATTATTATTATGGATGTTTCTGTGTAGGTATTTTTTTGGATGTGATTAACATTTATTTTTTACTTCTTAAAAGATTTTATTTATTTATTTTAGAGAGATAGAGAGAGCATGGGGGAGGAGCAGAGGGAGAGGGACGAGCAGACTCCACGCTCAGCCCGGAGCTTGATGTGGGGCTTGATCTCATGACCCCGCGATTATGACCTGAACTGAAAGAGTCAGGCACTCAACTGACTGAGCCACCCAGGTGTCCCTGGATGCGATTAACATTTAAATTGGTCCCTCTGCCTGCCCCCGCCTGCTTGCTCTCTCTCTTTCTCTCTCACTGACAAATAAACAAATAAACAAACAAACAAATAAATCAATAATTGGCGGATTCTGAGTAAAGCAGGTTACCCCCCCCAAGTGTAGGTGGACCTCATCCAATCAGTTGAAGGCCTACATAAGACAAAAGATTGACTTGTCCTGAGCAAGAAGGAATACTGCCAGCAGACTGCCTTTGGACTCAAACTCCAGCTCTTCCCTGGATCTCCAGACTCTCAGCCTACTCCATCAGATTTTGGACTCACCAAGCCTCCACCAACATGAGCCAATTCCTTAAGAATAAATCTTGCTTTCTCTCTCTATATATGTATTCTGTCAGTTCTGTTTCTCTGGGGAACTCTGACTAATACAGCAGTATATATATATTTAATGAAATATTATTTGGCCATAAAAAGGGTCGAAGTATTAATTCATGCTATGACATGGATGAACCTTGAAAAGAGCCAGTCACAAACTTTACGATTTATGAAAAGTCAGAATAGGCAAATCCATAGAGGCATAAAATAGATTAATGGTTCTTTAGGGCTGGGGAGTAGGTGTGTGGGGGGAATGGGGGAGCTACTGGTAATGGATATGGGCTTTCTTCTGTGGGGGATAAAAATGTTCTAAAATTAGATTATGGTGATGGTTGCACAACTCTGCATATACTAAAAACATGGAATTGTACACTTTAAATAGGTGAATCATATCTCAATACTGCAGTTGTTGTTTTCTTTAAAAGCACAAGTAGTAAGTGGATATAACAAAATTCATGAAAAGAGTACAAAAATGTCTGAAAATCTGGGAAACACCGAATTGGAGCCCGATGTGCCTCAGAGAATCTTGTGAACCTCTCCGGAGACACACTGTCTGTACATGTTTCCTTTTTATTCCCTATTCCGTTATTCATAGTCACGGCAAATCAATCCAATTCTGCCCTAGACTGGTAGCTGCATTACTCAACCTGATTAAAAATATAAGAGCAAAATATAGGTTGGCTTATGAAGTAAGAGGTAGAGACGCTGACAGATGCTCAAGAAGGAATCTAAAATACACGTTGGACCGCTGCCTGGAAGAAGGGTGGAAATTTATGACATGAGGGAGGTTTATGTGATACTTCATGTTCCGAGCGTTTCCCTCCACGAACAAAGAGCTGACCTGCTTCTCAGCCTAAGTGGAGACAGAGGTGGTGGGGGCCGGCCACATATCCAGCGTCCTCGTCCTCGACTGTCTCTGAAAATCAGCGTGCCTCAGAGATTTGGGGGGAAGGTTGGTGCCAATATATTTCTGAGTGGCCGCAGTCCATTCCCTCAAAAAAAAATTTTTTTTTTGAAAGAATAGATTAAGCTGAAAATTCAGTTCACTAGGATTCTATGTATAAAAAAACACTTTTATATTAAACAAAAACCTTCCTTAGGTAGTCAAGCTTTTTTAATGTATCACCCTCTTCTCTGAAAACTATTGATTGTGGCGAGTGACCAGCAAGGGTTGTGATCCCACGTCACTGGCCCCAGTGGATTCCACCAGGGGGGAGATATCTGCCCCACACGGGGCCATCTTTTTTCTGGAAGTTTGGGATTTGGATATAGAGTTTAGTTCATATGCTTCCAAAAAGAATTTTAGAGGGATTTATGAAAGTTTTCATTGTACCTATAGGGAATTGCAAAGGAGGGTATTTCCCGGGTTTTATAAATTCTTACATTTTAAAATAAAACAGCAACATCACTCTTTCACCCTTATCCAGTGAAATCTAAGTTCATCCATTAAAAAAAAAAGAACAAGTACTTTATTAAAGAGCAGGAAATTACACATCTTTTTTTTTCCCTTTAAACCTATGTTTGCATTCCAAATTAAGGTATTGTTGATCACAATATCTTAATTCTCCAGAACAAAAATACTTACATAAATTGAAATTAGAAATTTAAAAATCTGCAGTGACCCTAAGGCTCTGTGTTAAAAACAAGTAGATATGCCACATATTTTCAAAAGTATTCAATGTAAAGTAAAATATTATTGGCCTTTTAAACTCTTGGCTCATGTATTCAGTGATAAGTACTTCATACTGATGAATATCACATATTCCTACTTATCCCCATTTTTAAAATCATATCTTTAACTCTATGTATCTATAATTGATATATACATAATGATTGATTTTGTCCAAATAAATGTGCAAAGGAGAATGGAAGTAATTTGCATGCTATGTCACTCAATTCTTTGACATTCTTCTCAGCTTTATGTCCCCAACCCCTTAGTGATAGTCCACCAAATATTATTTTAATGATCTATCAGTGGACAACTCTAGTAGCTCCTTCTTCAATTTTGATATAAGCAATAAAGTGGAAACTTCCTGATTTGCATAGTGGCACAAGTATATGTGCCCCACCCCTGTGGGGTGTGTGCACAAGTATCTATGCCCCGCCCACTCCTGGGAGGCACTAGCATTTTAGGGTGTGACGATGGTGTCCCATTGCAAATATAGATGACTGTCTCCAAGAGCTTTTCCTTTGCCTGAGTGTGAGGGAGACAAGTGTCAAGGAGTTAATGTCCCTGGGGACAGCCTTCAGTCAATGACAGAGATTCTGAGCATCTTTGCTTTGTAGGTGGGATAGTCCTGAGGTGTGTTCTCTGCCATCTCCCCAAGGTTCCCTATGGAAGTGAGTGCTACTAGTTTCTCAGTACTGACTCGCTTTTTGGGGCCTTCCATATCGGCTTCCTTCTCTTCCCTGCCTCTTCCCACTCTCCCTTTGGTGCTTCTGAGATTGCTTTTCTCATCCTTCATTTGCTTCTGGGGTAACCTAGCTGCAGTGGGTTGAATTGCGGCCCCCAGAAAGACAGGTCCATGTCCCAACCTTCAGAACCTGGGAATCTGACCTATTTGGAAAAAAAGAGTCTTTGCAAAAGTAATTAAGTTAAAAATCTCAAGATGAGATTGTTCTGGATTACCCAGAGGAGTGTCCCTAAATCCAAAGACAGATGTCCTCACAAGAGAAGGAAAAGAAGGCCCAGAGTCAGAGAAGGTGGTGGGAGGAGAGAGGCAGAGATAGGAATGATAAAGCCGTGAGCCAATGAATGCCTGGGGCTGTGAAAGCTGGAAGAGGCAAGGATGTTCCCCTACACTCTTTAGAGGGAGCGTGTTCTGCTGACACCTTGATTTTGGACTTCTGGCCCCTGGAACTGTGAGCAAATAAATTTCTGTTGTTGTAAGCCGCCAAATTTGTGGTAATGTTTGTTATAGCAGTCATAGGAAACCAAGTTCTGGGAATGGTGGGTTGCGCAACAGTGTGAATGTGCTTAATGCCACTGAACTGGGTGCTTGAAAATGGTCAAGATGTTATATTAGGTGTATTTTACTGCTACCACCACCATGACAAAAAAGAAATAAAAAATTACGGAAGCTAGAGATCCCATGGACTGGGAGGGAGCACAGGAGGCATTCTGTCATGTGATATGGGATGGGGGCTGGGGTCTGGAGGGGTTGGATTTCTTGTCTTATCCCACATTGCCCAGCTGTATCCCTCAGTGGGCTTGGAAGAACAAACCAGAAGGCATCCTCCCATACAAAAACCAACCAACCAAATGAGCATGGCATGATTTCATCTGGAATATAGCAAGCTTTTGCATCCTCTCGACTTGGAAAGCTCTTGCAAAGCTCTTTCTCCCCTGGCTCTATGCTTCCAGCAGTGATGACTGCTATCAGCGAAACCAGGTTGAGTTTGCTAATCACAGCCTTTACACCAGAGGCAGTTCTTGAATTTTCTTGGTTTGGGATTCCTTTGAGCATCTTTGACACTCAAAGCAATACTCTGATGACAGGTATTACTTTTTCACTTGAAAAATCTGCATATACACATCCTCTCATGGATCTTCCTGGGAGTTTGTGCAGCTGGGGTTACATGCACCTGTTCTAGAAGCTGAGCACGTTCATCTAGGCATTATGCATGCTATGTGGGCAGGGTCAATATGGCGCCAATTAAACCTTCCCCATAGTTCCTCCTAGAAGATCACAATCTCAGAGAGGAGACACATACAGTGTTAGCTGGGACTTTCCCAGGCTTAAGTGATAAGAAAACTCATTTAACAAGCTTAAGTTAAAAGTTAATACATTTGGTTCTTTTAATTGGAAATTTCAGGGATGTGGGCTTCAGGCACCACTGGATTCAGGCTTCAAGTGTAGCATCAGGATGGAGTCTTTATTCATCCCACAACTCTGGCTTCTTAGAATCTCCTATGGAGCCAAAGTTCTAGGTATCCGTGATATTAGTACTAGTAATTTGAGGGAGAGAGACGAATTCTTTCTCTTCCAAGGTCCAAATCAAGCCTCCAAAGAGAGCCCTGCTTGGGTCACAGATCCGCCCCAGCTGTGTGGTCAGCCTGCGTCTGGTGCCTCCCCTATGTGTGGGAGAAGTGGGAGCCGTGTAACTGACAGCCCTAAAAAGTGGAGAAAGGAGTTTCGGAGAAGAAAAGATCCCGGCCAGAACAAAGGTAGCAGGTGTCTACTGCAAACATGTCTACAAATAATTGCAAGTCCGCATGATGGATACTCTAAAGGAAACACGGCAAGGTCCACCGGAGACGTAGAAGGGCTTATCGACTCCACGGGACGTGTTCCAGGTAAAGCCAAATAGAGCCTCATAGAAGATACCATGCACGATACATTTTTAAAAAATTAAAATAGAAATATATTAATTATATTCAACGCTGTTTCTCTACAGCTCCATGGCTATTGTCCTCCTTGTTCATTTCTTATTCCTGGATCCAAGCACAGTCCTTGCATATTTTTTTTTAAGGTTTTATTTATTTATTTGACAGAGAGAAAGAGATCACAAGTAGGCAGAGAGGCAGGCAGAGAGAGAGGGGGAAGCAGGCTCCCTGCTGAGCAGAGAGCCCGACTTGGGGCTCGATCCCAGGACCCTGAGATCATGACCCAAGCCGAAGGCAGAGGCTTAACCCACTGAGCCACCCAGTCCTTGCATATTTTAACCACTCCACAAATATTTGTAGAATTGGAGTTTTAGAATAGCAGTAAGATAACGTCCCGTTGAGATGAAGATTTAAAGAAGTTGAAGCACAAGAAGATCATGCTGAAATTTACATCCACTTTTTAGGAGGCCGTTAGTTAACTTTTATCCAGAGACTTGGTTTTGAAATAACATCAGAAGTCAGTTTTATTTTTAGTGTTACTTTTTGTCACAAACATCTGACAGCCTTGATTTTATAAGTTCTCAGGCTTCTTGCCCCATGATCGAATGAAGCATTATATGAGAACACTATGTAAGCTGTAAAATCATGGGAAAATGTAAGCCACTTTTATGACTTAAAGTTTGGAAACTCAATCTTTAACTTATTTTTGTGCTATAACGGCAGTCCATAAAGAATCTGGAGCATTCTTCGTCAGCTTGCTTCTCTTTCTACCCAGCAACTCCTTAGAGAACTGATTTATAGATTTTTCTTTTTTTTTCCACTCTGGTCCAAACAGGCCGAAAACATAGAATTTAGCCAGACTGCATATTTATTAATTAGCAGCTAATCAGGATCTAGGGAAAAAATTACTAGGGTGAGGAATTTTGATCTATTCATACCTGTTACTTATCCCCAATAGCTTTTGATCTTTGTTTTTTTTTTTTTTTTTAAGATTTTATCTATTTATTAGAGAGAGAGAGAGAGAGTGAGAAAGAGCATGAGAGGGGAGAAGGTCAGAGGGAGAAGCAGACTCCCCATGGAGCTGGGAACCCGATGTGGGACTTAATCCTGGGACTCCAGGATCATGACCTGAGCTGAAGGCAGTCGCTTAACCAACTGAGCCACCCAGGCGCCCTTGATCTTTGTTTTTAAGCACCATTGCTTCACACCTGAGGCCAGCTCATTTCACAAAGGGTCTGCGAGCATTTTCTCCCCCAACTGTATTTACAATGGATCTCAGGCCCTAAGTTGAACTCATCAGCCTTGGTTTACCTCCTACTCATTTCTGGTCCATGCACGGCCCTCTTTTATTTTATCTACTTGGATTTTTATTTGTTGCTCATATAATGAACACCCATGAACTCACTATCCAATTAGAGAAGGAGCACACCGACCATAATCTTTCATCTTCCAAGTGCTCCTGCCCTCACCCAATTACCACCTCCACTCCCGGGATTTCTCCCACCCGACGTAACCACAATTCAAAATTTTGTATTTTTATTCATTCATTGAATGAATTCATTCATTCAATGATTTAATTCATTCGTGATTTAAAATATTTTTTAATCACACATACATGCGTGCAAACCACATAATGATTAGCTTTAATTGTTTATGACTTTTTTGGAGACGATATTATGCCCCGTATAATCTTCTGGGATGTCATTCCCATTTAGTTTTCTATCACCAAGAGTCATTCATATTGTTGGGGCTGCTGTGATTCATTCATCTTCCCCGCCATGTAGTGTTTCCTGGGGTGAATACACCCACCTTTATTTATCTGGCCTCCTGGACAGTGGAGTTTAGGCTTTCACATTTCTTGCTGTGATAAAGAGAGCCGCAGTGGAGATTTTCATACGTGGTTCTCGCTCCTGGTGCGTACCTGGAGCCGTCCTCGGTTTATGCCCAGGAATGGAATGTGGGTTGGTGGTAGGGTGTGGGAACGTTCAGCATTGCAAGACAATGCCAGACCCTTTTCCAAAGCAGTGTAGCAATTTATGCTCTCACCAGCGACACGTAAGACATCCTATTGATCTGTTCTCTTCAGAACTTGGTATCACCAGATGTCTTAATTTTTGGCCATCGAATGGATGTGAATTGGTATCTCTTTATGGTCTTCATTTGCATTTCCTAGATTATGTATGAGGGATTCAAAAGATGGGACAGGAAAACATGATTATCCATATGAAAAGTAAATCAGATTCCTATCTCACATCAGACATGCAAATCAACTCCAGATGGATTAAGGATTCAAATGTCAAAGGCAAAACTTAAAAATTTTTAGAAGAAAACATGGGAAAATATCTTTAGGTCTTGAGGGTAGGGGAGGATTTCCTAAACACTGGACACGAAAAAGCTCACTATAAAATGGAAATGTGATGAATTTGACTATAATGAAATTAAAAACCTGTATTCATCAAAAGACATGTTAAAGAAGATGAAAAGATGAATGGCAAACCAAGAGATGTGTCACATACAATGAAGGATCTGTATCAAAAATATTTCAAGAATTCCTACAAATCAGTAAGGAAAGTACAACAACTCAATAGAAAAATAGGCAAAAGAGGAGGCATATAAAGCTGATATTCATATGGCAAACTCAATTTCCTTAATTTTGGAAAGCATCTTTTCACTAAAAACAGGAGAGTTTAAAAGCTACTATGGTCGGGGCGCCTGGGTGGCTCAGTAGGTTAAAGCCTCTGCCTTCGGCTCAGGTCATGATCTTGGGTTCCTGCGATCCCTGGGATCGAGCCCTGCATTGGGCTCTCTGCTCAGCAGGGAGCCTGCTTCCTCCTCTTTCTCTGCCTGTCTCTCTGCCTACTTGTGATCTCTCTCTCTCTGTCAAATAAATAAAATCTTAAAAAAAAAAAAAAGCTACTATGGTCTTCCAGGCTAAGGAAAAAAAAAAATCTAGAAAAACACAATGCAAACTTAAAACATTCCTCTAATATTCCAGGAAAAGCAACTAAAACTAAAGGAAAGTAGAATATTTACTAATGTATTTTAAGTTTACTCTCTGATTTGGTTATTCCTGTTGCCTTACACATTGTTGGCACTCAACAATGGTTAATTAATTGATTGATTCACTGTGCCCGATTTTCTGTAAGCCTAACTTTGATTTCTTTCAGACTTGGAACAGATGGGCACATAGTTTTAAGACATTAATAAACATTATAAAACATGATCTTCTTTCTCTGAACTCTGCGCCCTGTTCACTATAAGAATCCACTTGAAGGAAGAAATCAGATTTAATCTAAAAGACCTGGTATAGCTATGCAGACCCCAGACCCTGTGGTTGAAAACAAAGTGCGTAGTCGGCATTGTTAGGGAGAATCAGAGCACAAAAGAGGATGAGAATGCCCCTGGGCCCCCTGCACAGACGGGCCTTGAAATCAAACAAATGTGCTTTTATAAAACAGGCAGTACATTGTAAGGGGCCTCATAGAGCACTAGTTCGATAAAGGTGGACATTTCAGAAAGTAGGTACTCGTTTTGTATCTGATTGTTAACATGTGAGCTCATCCTATTTTATTTATAATTTTTTATTTAAGAAAACAGCTCAGAATGTTAACACTTCTGACGATTGGTCAGGAGAGTATCTAAAAAAACTGATTGATGTGCTAATATTGCCTTGTATTTTCTGCAGAAGCTATGCCCTAATTAGTATAATCTTTGTGCTGGTTGGTTGGTTGGAAATTACATACTGAAAGACTTAGAATTTTGTATTTGCTTTAACCCAGCAATTTATGAATTTTGCCTAAGGAAAAAATCATGAATGACCCTAAATATATACTTACTAAAATGTCGATCAAAGTGTTGTCTATAAAAGTGAAAAATTGGGGCGCCTGGATGGCTTAGTTGTTTTATTGTCTATCTTGGGCTCAGTTCATGAGCCCAGGGTCCTGGGATCCAGCCCCGCATCAGGATCCCTGCTCAGCGGGAAACCTGCTTCTCCCTCTCCCACTCCTCCTGCTTGTGTTCCCTCTTTTGCTGTGTCTCTCTCTGTCAAATAAACAAATAAAATCATAAATAAATAAATAAATATAAGTGAAAAACTGAAAACAATCTAAATGTGGAAAATGGGGGAATTGATTAAATTGTAATCTATGCACATAGCCATTAAAATGATGAAAAGCAATATTCAAAGACATGGAAACTGATCTTATGGTCCCAGGTTATTAAGCAGTATATAAGGCATGATCCTACTTAAAGCATATACACCAATGTGTGCCTAAAGAAAACAGACTGGAGAGCTATACACCGAGCAGGAGAAGAGAAAAGGCAGTACAAATGAATAGAGGGCCACTGGACAGCCACAGAGCACAGACAGATTAGCAGAGATAGAAAGATTAGGAGTAAAAACACAAACACAGAAACAAACAAAAAAACTTAGGAAAATATTGGTTTGAAGGAATTAAAAAAAAACATATGCTTCAATCAACTCTCAAAATAAGAAAACCAGTGAAGGTTGTGTCTAGTTGCTGTTGTAACAGATTACCACAAACTTAACTGCTTAAGATCATAGAAATTTATTATCTTACAGGTTTGTGTGTTAGAAGTCCAATAAGAGTTCTCAGTGGGTCAAAGTCAAGGTGTTGGCTGAGCTTTGTTCCTTTGTGGAGTGTCTAGGGAAGAGTCTCTTTCCTTGCCTTTTTCAGCCTCTAGAGACCATCCATATTCCTCGGCTTGTTGTCCCTTCCTCCATCTTCAAAGTCAACAACATTGTATCTTCAACCGTTCATTCTTTGTCATTTCTCCCTCTGACCACAGCCAGGAAGGCTTCTCTGCTTTTAAGGACTTGAGTGATCCAGAGTTATCTCCCCATCTCAAGGTCCTCGACCTTCATCACATGATGGTCATTTTGCCACGTGATTATGGGGATTTGGACCTGGACATCTTTGAGGGGCTGTTTTTCTGCCAATTGCAGGATCCTTGTAAGCACAATATTTCTAAGATTCATCCATGTTGTCGTGTGTGTCAGTAGTTTGTTCTTTCTACTGCTGAGCAGTATTCTGTTGTATGAACATATCACAGTTGTACATCTGTTCTGTCGATGGATATTTGGGTTATTACCAGTGTTTGGCAACTATGAATAAAAATGCATTTTTAGAGTATTTTCTATTTCTTTTGGGTAAAGATGTAGGAGAATTGCTAGATTGCAGGGTAATCCCGTGTTTGACTTTTCACATGTTAATTGGTCACTCATAGATCTTTTGTCAGCTGTCCGTTCAAGTGTTTTGCCCATGTTTAGCTTTTACGAGGCTGCTTGCCTTTTTGTATTAATTGTAGATGGTTTTTCTATGTTCTAAAAAGAAATCCTTCGTCAGATGTATGTTATTGCAATATTTTCTTTCAGTCCGTGTGTTGTCTTTTTCTTTTCGTAATGGTCTCTCTGATGAACAAAAGTTTTACATTTTGATGGAGTCTGGTTTCTCAAAAGAAGATCAAGGAGAGCCCTGTAGGGAGGTCAGAGTTTAATTTTACAGAGGAAGATTAAATAGGACTCTGAGGAGAAATGGTGATGTGGTTAGGTGGATATTCAGAGCAAGTCATAAGGAGAGAGTGGTCAATAGTGTGAATGGAGAAGAGATGCCAATTAAGATAAAGAATTAGTGTTACAAATGTGAGAAGTTGCCCTGTTTCAAAATCATAAGCTGCCTCAAGTCTTTTTCTGGAAGGAGACCACACAGGTCTCCTTCACAGAAGGACCAAGCGAACTTCCGGAACCAGAAATGTGTGTAAATCCCATCATGAGGCTGCATGGTTAATTCAGGTTCAGGGCTGGTGAAATACAGGGCTCCCCACCCTCCTCAGTAAGGAACAAGGTCACACTTGAACGGTGAGGTCACTTCTCATCTTTATCAGTATGGCCATGTGGCTGGGACCATAGGAGCCCCTGGAATAGAAAATGGAACAAGTCAAAAGGCTCGATGGACTACAGGGTTAACCTTTGCCTTTTGTGTGGTTCTACGGAAGGAAACACACCGCAGTGGACTCATGTAAGCAATGAGAGGTAGGTAGGAGCATGTTAACTGAAGCATTGTTTATGACAGAGAAAGACTGAAAACAATCCAAGTGTCCATCAACTGGAGAGTGGATAAATAAACCCTTCTGTAGTCACTCAATGGAATTCGATTTGGCAGATTCAGTGAATAAACTAGATCTGTGTGTATCAACATATGTAAAGACAATGTTGAGTGAAAACAAAACATGTTGCAGCACCAGTTATGTAAATTTTAAAACCACATAAAACATTACTATACATTTTTTTTACATAAACATACAAATGTAGTTTCAGTACAAAAACATAGACTGGGAGGGTACTTACCAAATTCCTGGCAGTGGTTGTCTCTGGGGAGGGAGGAGGCTAGGGCTGGGAAGGATAACCAAGGGGATATCAACCTTTCTCTTGTTAAAAGCATTCGAAGCATATGAAAAGGTGGTCAATTTAATTACTTATTAGGAAAATGTAAATTAAAGCCACAGGAAGAAGAAGGAAGAGAAAGAGGGGGAGGAGGAGGGGTGGGAGAGAGGAAGGTAAAGGGAGAGGTGGGGGAGAAAGAGAAGAAGAAGAAGAATTGCGGTCAGGTACCAGACAGGGTCACCAGAATGGCTTAAATGAACAAGTCCAACAATATCATATGTTGACACAAATATGGAGCGACTGGAATGCTTATACATTGCTGGGAATGTAGTTTCATTCAACCACTGTTGGCTTGAAAACCATTCGGCAGTATCTTTGAAAGCTAAGCATATGCCTATCCCGTGATTCTGAAATGCCACTCCTAGGTATAAATCCAAGAGAAGTGAGTTTGTGCCCCCAAAGAAATATACAAGGCTGTTCATAGCAGCTCTGTTTGTATTAGGCAATGACTAGAGATAATCGAACCAATTTTGTTATTCTACTTCTAGATGCATATCCTAGAGACTCTTTATCATGTCTACAAGGGGACAGGCCCAAGAATACTCATTACAGAGCCATTTACAGTAGCAACAGCGACAACGACAGCAAAATAACAACCCAAATGTCCACCAGCAGGAGGATGGCTTAAGACTTCAACAATATAGATGAATCTCAAAGACATCATGTCAAGCAAAAGAAGTCAGATATAAAAGAACACATACAGTGTGATTTTGTTTAAGGAGTTTTCAAATTGGCAAAACTAATTCCTTGTGACAAAATTCAGAATAGGGGTTACTGTAAGGGTTGCTAATGGGGTGTTATTGACGAGAACATGGCATAGGGATCCTTCTGGGGTGAAGACAGAATACTGCATCTTCATCGAGTTTGGTAATCACCCAGGGGCATACATAGCTAAAAATTTATTAAACTGTACATTCAAGATTTGTGTACTTCATTGTATGCTAGCTTTATCTCAAAAAATATCCAAGGCAAAAATAACAATATTAACATATATTAATTCTCAGCATGGATACAGAGTACTATTACCTAATTCTCTCTATTTTCTGTATGTTAAAATTTATAATTAGGAAAGAGAGCAAGCAGTAGCCCTCCATAGCCAAAGGGACACCCTCCTTGGAGGGGCCTTTTGCCCAGCCATCTCCCCGATGCTTGGGTGAGTCCGCTTACAAAGGGGTACAGATGACAGCAGCCAACCAACCTTTGCTAGAAGAGACAAGGTTATCTTCATTGTCACTCTCTCAGGAAATTGACACAGCTGCTAAAAAGTGGGGCTGTTTTGTAGGCTCTTTTGAAGATCAGCTTGGCTGATTCTTCAGCTGACAGAGACTCAGAGTCTTCCTGCATGAGCCGGGCTGGGGTGTCCACCACCCCGCACCCCAGCCCCAGATAAGAAGGCAGAACTGCATTTGGAAAGTAGCTCCCTGGCCTCAGTTTCCAGATCGGTTGCTGCTGAGTTAGCCCAGGGCATCACCACTGGGTGCCACGCAAGTTAAAGAGCATGAGGGAGGAAAGGAGAGAAAAAAAAGAATTTATTTTATTTATTTATTTTTTAAAGATTTTATTTATTTATTTGACACAGAGAGAGAGAGATCGAAAGTAGGCAGAGAGAGAGGGGGAAGTAGACTCCCTGCTGAGCAGAGAGCCCAATGCGGGACTCGATCCCAGGACCCTGAGATCATGACCTGAGCCAAAGGCAGAGGCTTTAACCCACTGAGCCACCCAGGCGCCCCAAAAAAAAGAATTTAAAAGGGAGGTGGGAAAAATAAGAAAAAGAGAGGTAAAATGAAAGATGTCCTGTCGCTTCAAGGGCCTGGGATCTGCTTCCTTACTTAGAGCCTCTTCCTCCTGTGGGCTCAGTTCTTCACCTTACAAGTGGAGGAAGGGAGGGTGTGGTGAAACCCAAAGTGGTTCGGAAACCAGACAGACTGGCCTTTCCATCACTTCCTGACCAGCAACCTACTTAATCTCTGGTGCCTCGGTTTCCTCACCTGTGAAACTAACCGTAATTCCACCTCTCAGGATCGCTGCATGGCTGGAAATTGTGCATGACAGAACCTGACCCAGGAGGCTCTTGATAACTGGGGTAAGAGGCCTCTCTTCCTTCCCAGGCCAGTTTTGTAGGTCAGAGACCCCGGCAGCCTTGTCCAATAGAACTTTCTGCGATGGTGGCCGTTGAGTGCTTAATATGTGCCTGGTGAGCCTGAGGGACTGTATTCTATTTTAGTCGCCTTACATTTACATAGCCACCTGTGGCTAGTGGCTGCCGCCTGGGGCAGTGCAAGGAGAGTTATTCTTGACCTTGACTGGTCCATTGGTATGGGACACTGAAGGGCACTGGGTATGCGCCACATTTAAGCAGTAATTTCTTTCCCCGACAAAAACTCCTCCTGAATTAAGTCGGGGCTGGCTTGAAAGCCCAGGACAGGGTCAGACTCCGGGCTCTCGCATGGGAGCAATTAAGGCCTGTAACCGCGTGCACTTCATGACTTCTGTCCCTCTCAGTCCTCTACCCTCTCTAGTCCATTTGCCCACAATCCTTAAGTCCCCTGGGGAAATGGGGTGGGGACGCGGGAGCCTCCCTCTGCGTGTGTGACACCCGTCTGGGCCTCCTAGGGCTACTTTATTCTTTCGCGGCAAACCCCAGAGGCTCAGCACGTCCATTTCACAGATGGGGAAACTAAGGCTGGAGGAGGTAAAGGGCACGCGG
Organism: Potos flavus; assembly: GCA_028534135.1. Classification (NCBI taxonomy): domain Eukaryota; kingdom Metazoa; phylum Chordata; class Mammalia; order Carnivora; family Procyonidae; genus Potos; species Potos flavus. The sequence goes on from CM052883.1 coordinate 46,631,592, forward strand.
CAGGAAGCGGGGGTGCTCCAGCCCAGCCGTAAACTCCTTGGGGCTCCGGTGGCGACAGAGACATTTCAGCGAGTCGGGTTGTCAGGGCGCGCGGGCGAAGTGGCAAGTAAATATTTGGGGCTGTAACCCGGGCTCCGGCAACTCGCCGTCACTGCGGTTCCTCTGCGGGCGCGTGGCGAGGGCGGTGCCGGGGGGACAGGGGCGTCCCCCGCACGGCGGCGGGGACGCACCCGCCGGCCCCGCCCCGGCCCGCCTCCGCCCGCGGCTATAAGACGGCTGGGCTGGAGGGTGGCGGCGGCGGGAGAAAGAGCGGGCGTGCGCACTGTGCCGGGGGCAACGCGGCGGGAGCGCCGCCAGGGGAGCAAGACCAGCGGGGCCGGAGCGCGGGTAGGAGAGCGGGCCAGACGCAGCGCGGGCCTCTGCGGGCGCGAGCGGCTGCACCGTCCCCGGGCTCAGCACCCCGCAGGACCCTCCGCCGCGCGCGCGGGGCCGAGCCAGCCCATGAAGCCGCCCGCCACGCAGAGCGGCCCCGCGGCCGCCGCGGCGGCAGGTGAGTGTGGGACCCTTAAAGCCCCGGCCCTTCGGAAGAAAGGGGGTCCCGGGGCGTCCGCCCCCATCCTCGCCCGCGGGACCCTGTCCGTGGCGGGTTCGGCCGTCCCCCCCCGCGCCGGGCTGGGAACACTGGACGGGCGCATTCCGACCCAATCTTCCCGCAGCCCCCGGTTCGCACGCGCCCCCGGAGGACGCGCGTGGGGCCGAGTCCCCGACAGCGCGTGGGAAAGAGTTCCGCCGCGTCGACTAGCTGGGTGACCTTTGGTCGGCACCCCCACACGGCGGAGGCTCAGTTTCCGTGTCCCTGAAATGGGCAGGATCGTAGCACCGCCTCAGGGGCTGGTTGAGAGTATGGGAAGATAAGCAACCGGCAGCGCCAGCGTGGCTGTCACTCGGCACGCGCGCCGTGAATGCTGGCTCTCCTCGCGAATGGTGGCGGCCCCCTCCGGGCCCCGGGACGGGACGGCCGCCCCGCGCCAGCCTCTGAGCTCGCCCTCCCCGTCCCCAGCCCCGGCCTTGGACTCGGCGGCCGCCGGGGACCTGACGGATGCGCTGTGCGAGTTTGACGCGGTGCTGGCCGACTTCGCGTCGCCCTTCCACGAGCGCCACTTCCACTACGAGGAGCACCTGGAGCGCATGAAGCGGCGGAGCAGCGCCAGCGTGAGCGACAGCAGCGGCTTCAGCGACTCCGAGAGTAAGTGTGGCCCCAGCCGGGAAAGTGCTGGAGCCCGGGGAACTCCCAGTAAGGAGCGCTGGGGACTCGGGTCTCAGTTTGCTGATCTGTAAACCGAGGGGTGGCGCCCAGCGAAGTGAGCCCAAGGCGCCGCGGGGTCCTAGGACGCCCGCCGCGGGGGCAAGACCCCAGGGGCTGTCACTCGGAGGCTCTCGGAGGGCCAGCTGGGCTACCTGCCGCCTGCAGGTGTCCAGAGGCCGGAGGGTTTAATAAAGCAGCTTGTCCTGACCCAGCCAGACGGGACTCCTGGGACCCAAGCCAGGCTTTCCCACAGTTACCTCTCCTCCCTTCCCCTGCCCTTCTCTCTCTCTCCGCAGTCATTTTTTTCAGAGTGTGTGGGGCAAGTGCGGCAGGAATGGGGGTGGAGGGCGATATGGGAGGGCACAATACTGAAAAAATTTGTGACACCAGGAAAGGTTTCATAAGCTGCTGTTCTTGGGATTTTTGAAATAACTTCTTGCATTTTCTTCTGGCTCTGAGCTCCCAGACTTGCTGCACTGAGTGCAATTTTGAAAGACTCTCTGGCGCTACAGAGTTCACGTGTTTTAGAAAGTGTCCCTCTTCCTTCAGGCGGGTCCACGGCAGGGACTGCGGGCTGGCACACCTCCCCCCACCCGCTCAGGCTGGAGAGGGAGCCAGAGAGCAGATGGACATGGACGTGCCTCCGGGCAACTTTTCTCATAAGGGAGACTACCCCTGGGTCTCTTTGTCTTAAACAACCTTGCAAGGAGTGAGACAACTTGTCTCGAGGATCAAATGGTCTGTGAGGATTATAGATATATGTTTAGGTGTCCAACAGCAAATTTGGTGGAGCCCCTGGGTAGCTGAGTCAGTTAAGCGTCTGCCTTTGGCTCAGGTCATGATCTCAGGGTCCTGGGATGGAGCCCTGCAATGTCTTCTCCCTCTCCCTCTGTCTGCTGCTCCCCCTGCTTGTGCTCTTTCTCTCTCTCTGTCAAATAAATAAATAAAATCTTAAAAAACAAAAACAAAAACAAAAACAGGGACGCCTGGGTGGCTCAGTTGGTTAAGCGGCTGCCTTCGGCTCAGGTCATGATCCCAGGGTCCTGGGATCGAGTCCCGCATCCGGCTCCTTGCTCGGTGGGCTGCCTGCTTCTCCCTCTGCCTCTGCCTGCCACTCTGCCTGCTTGTGCTCTCTCTCTGTCAAATAAATAAATAAAATCTTAAAAAAAAACACCACAGCAAATTTGGTGACTTTTCAATATTATGTGATTGTTAGTTTTCAAATTCTGGACTACTTATTATTTTTCAAAGTGAACTTTTCTGAATTATTCTTAAGACTTCATTCCCTAGACGGGTTACTAGCATGAATGTCACTCCCTTTGCTGCCCTTGACTCTGGAAGTGAAAGCGATGACACAGTGACCTTTCCTTTTGATTCTCTTTTGAAATCTGAAGCTCTTCCTTGTTCCAGGGCAAAGACACAGTCCCAGACTTCAGCATGAGCTGTCCTCCTGAAAAGGAATAAAGGCACTCGTCACCCTGTCCAGGGTTTGAGTTAGAAATCTGAGGTCCCTCTTGACTTTCCTTGGCAGCCCCGCCCAAGGGTTAGATTTAATTGCAGCTTTTGAGGTGAACAGGAATGGAATAGTGTGCTGTTAATTTTCTGTTTTGTATTTCTGGACTTTATGGGTAATGATTGGACTGCATATTTTTAATTTCAAAGGGAAATCTAAAAACTTTTGAAATTTGTCTCAATATCTGGGCCAAACTTAAATATGTCTCCTTCTGCTGGGGCATGGAGCAAGTTATTCATCAAGTACCAATTCTCTCCCCCACAGGAAAGAAAGCTGGGACAGTCTGTCCAGCGCTGTGCTCTTGCAAAGAACAACTCCTTTCTAAACCACAGCCGCATTTGGCCGGACTATGGTCTGAGCTGGCCCATCAGGGGTGATTGCAACTCCCTGGGGGTAGGATTTCAGAGTTCAGATTTCTTTTCAGGGGCCTCAAAGAGAAGGCACTCAGAAACACATTCTTAACGATTTGGAAGACATTTGGAATAGTCTGTAGTTTCTCTTGCAGGGGGCACGTGTGTGTGTGTGTGTGTGTATTTTGTTTTCTGCTTTTGTTGTTAACTGTTTTGCTGTCCCTTAGTTTGGTGGCTAGAGGAGTAATGGGGATGGTCTAAAGAAGGCTCCAGTGACATTCGTCGTCCTTACAAATGTGTAGTTTGTCCCCCATAAGACTGGTTAGAAATAGTGTTGGCAGAAGCAGTGTGTAGCCAAATAGTAATTTCTTGAGGAATCATAATATGTGTCTCTTAACTGCCACCAAGAACTGAGCACAGACATTTATGCGATGTGTTTATCTGTTCACTGCTTTTCTGAGGAAGAGAATGTTTGAGAGAGGTAGATCCTACTGAGATTTAGGCCACCAGAAGGGGGACCTACCAGGATAATGATCATAAGAGCAGCTCACTTTTACCAAGCCCTTCCTGGGATTATTATTATTTATGAGCTCTTACTAGTAGCGATCTCTTTGCGGTGCTTTAAATGTGTTATGGGACCTCTACCACAGTCCTATAAGATAGGCACTATTATCTCCATTTGTCTGGTAAGGGAGCAGAACCATGTGGGCCCTCTCTGAGACCTTGCTCTTGTCACCATGGATGGTTAGCTGGAATGGGAACCAGGTCCCGTTGGACCTGAGTCACGTGCCTCTTTATCAATAGCGGTTGTGTCTGAAGGTGTCTCTTCAAGGCAGTGGTTATCTGGCCGAGTGAGTGGGGCCCAGGCTGAGTACTGTCGGGGCCCTGGGCAATAGGTGGGCCTCAGTTTCTCTAGCTGTGAAATTGAAAGGATGCTATTTAGTAGTGCTAGTAGAAACATCCATAGGCTCATGATTTGGAAGAAAAAATTTGCTGTTTCGTGCTTTCAAGGAAACATTAAAATGCATACACCAGGCATGGATCGGATACATTTGAGCCAGTGTCTTAACGTGGAAATGTTACATATGAGCTATGAACCAGTAGTACCCTGATTCTCACTCTGCCTTCCACCTACGGATCTATCACTCAGAAAATGTAGCCACTTTACGAGACAGCTCAAAGCAGCAATTCTGTTTTTTGAAGAACACTTCCTTGGGGGCGCCTGGGTGGCTCAGTCCATCAAGTGAAAGACTTGATTTTAGCTCAGGTCATGATATCAGGGCTGTGAGATTGGGCTCCGTGTGTGGCGCTCCGTGCGGAGCCTGCTTAGGATTCTCTCTCTCCTTCTCCCTCTGCCCCTCCCCCACCTCCCCCCACCAAAAAGAAAAAAAAAGAAAAAAAAAGAACCCTTCCTTTTCTCACTAAAATAAAAAAATTAGGGTTGCTTGCATCCAAAGAAGAGACATTCCTTCCATCCAAAGAAGCAAATTACTTAGATAGAAGAACATACATTTAATAAAGAAATACTCCCTGGTCCCACTTACAAGGGGTCCTTAAGAGACGTGAAGAGGACCAAAATGAAAATTGCAAGGTCACGCCACATTATGGGTGGCGTTCAAATGGGGGTTGAGCAAAACAGGCTGGTTCCTTTCTCCTAGACTTGGGTCCGACAGGTAACCTCGGACACTTTGATGGGAGCTGTCTTAACGTGAGCAGTAAAAGGGCGGTGTAATTAGGAGCTAGGGCAATGTTGTTCAAACTTGATCCTTAGAGGTGCCCCAGAGGTTGTACATTTCCTGGGTTTGAACTTATTTTCAAAAAATAATACTGTTTTTCAGTATTTTCAAAACTATAAATGCACACCATAATTCCTCAAATATGCTTAATGAAATTTTCACTCCTGATTACTAAGTTTTAACCAATGTGTCAATTTATGTTCCCACCGAATGATTTTGTATGAAGTTTATAATATTAACTTGAACTTTAGAAGGTGGTAGGAACTCCTTGTCTTTGCTGTGCTGGGGTTTCTCACGCCTTTTTCCTTTGAAGGGGGGGAAGTGTTTTGCTGCTTCACAGGAAAGATCCGAAGGCTCCTGTGTATGCAAGGGCTATTGTGATATTGGAGAGCCATTTTAGGGAATGAGGAACTGGCTCCTTTAGCATGTGCAAGACCAGACAGAGCATTTGTGTATCTTTGCCTAGAGTCTCCCAGCGTGTGCACCTGCTGGACGCTGGGTGCCAGCATGATAGCGTATTGGCCGATCCGGGATAGGAGCTCCAGAGGCTGGAATCCGAACTCACTAAACCAGGAGAGAATGAGAGCTTAGGAGCCCTCAGCGGCCCTGGCATGCTGGTAGGGGTTCCAGGTGGGGGAGCGGGGCTCACTCTGGCGGAGACCTGGGGAGGTGTCGAGAGGGAAGCTGGGGCAATAGTGTCGCAAGGAGATTCACCTCCCTACCCCCCACCATTCCCTGTGGCAGAAGGGAAACAGGTCCAAGGCTTTCTTTTTCCCAGTTAATTACTGTAGTTTGCTTGTCTTCAACGTGTGGGATTGTTCTATATTTACCGGAGCTCTGGGCAAGATTTACCGTCTGTGGCTTTCCTTCCCTCTGGAGTAGCACATGTCGGCGCTAACCCTAAATTACCTTTCTCCCCACCCCCACGCTCCAAGAGCTCAACTACCTTTTAAACAAGCTTCTGTTTTGACAGCCGAGTTTCTCAAGCTCTGTTGGTGAGCAGTAAAGTGGGTTGTTCGTATATCAAATATGCTGACATTTCTTCAGCTGATGTCTTGGAAAACTTGGTCTCTGAGCTTGAGCTTCCTGGCTTCAGCTCGCCAAGGTTGCCTTGCCAAGGACATTTCTAGTGGGGCTTGGAGATGCTTGTGAGATGGGGCTTTAGAGCTGATTGGAGTCGATGCTGTGGAGCCCTGAAATACCAGTCTTTCTTTCTTTTTTTTTTTTTAAGATTTTATTTATTTGACAGAGAGAGAGATCACAAGTAGGCAGAGAGGCAGGCAGAGAGAGAGGGGGAAGCAGGCTCCCTGCTGAGCAGAGAGCCCGATGTGGGGCTCGATCCCAGGACCCTGAGATCATGACCTGAGCCGAAGGCAGAGACTTTAACCCACCGAGCCACCCAGGCGCCCCTGAGATACCAGTCTTGTCACCTACCAGGCCTCCCCAGATCATCACCATGTGTGCCCCTCGGACCCCTGTTAATAGCCGCACCTGACGCTGGGGCGGGGCGGTCACATGTTAATACGCTCTCAGCCAGCAACACATTGCTTCCATTTTATCCGACTAACTGGCTGTTGTTTTGCAAGGGATGGAGTTCCAGAGGAGTGAAACGATCAGGAAGTCAGGCTTTCCTTACTTTTTCATCGACCACAGTGCCTTCTATGAGATCTTCATGGACGGTGCTTCGTAAAAGTCCGTAGAGTGAAATTTTATTGGAGAAAAGGAAGCAAGGTCTAGAGGTTGGGCTCGTTCTGTGTTGATGGTTTGTTTTAGGGAGGGTTATTCTCGGGTGCCTCCAAAGATAAGCTTCTCTTAAGAATTTTGTTACTCCCGGGGCGCCTGGGTGGCTCAGTCGTTAAGCATCTGCCTTTCTGCTCAGGTCATGATCCCAGGATCCTGGGATCGAGCCCCACATTGGGCTCCCTGCTCAGCAGGAAGCCTGTTTCTCCCTCTCCCACTCCCCCTGCTTGTGTTCCCTCTCTCGCTGTCTCTCTCTCTGTCAAATAAATAAAATCTTTAAAAAAAGAAGAAGAAGAAGAAGAAGAATTTTGTTACTCTCTGAAGAAGAGGAGGAAGCCCGGCCCCAGAATCTTGATGGTTACACTTCTCTGTGGTGACCTCTCCTCTCCTGGACATGTCATCTTCCATTTCGCCAGGAACTTGAGAATAAAATCATGAACATCATAGGAATCATACATGGAGCGCCTAGTTGTTATTCCCCTTTTGCTGACGAAGAAACTGAGGCTCAGAGGGGAAGGGATTTGCGCAGGGTCACAGGGCTGTCATGGCCTCCTATCCCATCTGTCTCTACCGCGGCAGCTTCTGCTGGGCTCCTTAGCAGCTTTGGGCTTCTTGAAGTTGCTTTTTTCATGAATGACGTCTGTACAGTATTACCACAGGGTGGAACTAAACTGTGGGCGGGTTTGGCTCAAGGAAGCTGGGGGTTCATTTCCTGTTGATGGTTGAATATTTTGGAGCCTGGAGTCAGGTCTGGCTCAGATTGTGCCCTGAAACTCATGGAGAGAGAGAGGAATCAAGGTGTGGCAGTGTGCCGGCGTGTGAGCCTCTGTGTGTGTGTGTGTGTGTATTTATATATAGATATTGTAACCTAGTATTTTTTTCTCTCCCTCCCTCATTGGGGGAGTAGCGTGAGTTCATTAGCAGTAAGAGGAACTTCTGATTATTTTAAGTTTGGTTTGCAACCAAATTTATCAGGGAAGTAACAGCCACTTTGTCTATATATTTTCTAAGTTTGAGGAAAATATTTGGCTTGAAAAGGCATTTTCACACTGGGCTTTAAAAGGCCAAGAGGTCCACTGTGGCAAGGTCCTGGTACTATGACTCATTCTCTACAGAGTCTCAGAATCACCTGAGTGACCCAGAATTTTTCCTGAATCCTCACTGGTTTTTTTTTTTTTTTTCCCTACCATTTTGCAATGGCCTTTTCCATGTTGAGATCATTCCTTCCCCCAAAACCCAATGACACTGGTCTACTTGCCTGTGAGGAAAAACAAATTGTGTGTGTGTGTCTCCCCCTCCCCCACCCCCACTTCCCCCAAAGGATGAGTATATGTGGCTGGCAAATTGTTGAGGAGTTGGAACAGAAAAGAGATGAAGTCCAAAGTCAGGGCAAGGGCTGGGGGTGCAGGGTGGGGTGGAGTGAGGTGTGGTGAAACTCTATCTCAAGGACCAACTGCTTCTGGGAGATAGAGCCCAGAGGTGTGGCCTCTGAAGTCTGGGCCGGCAAGTCTCTGGGCTGGGCCTCTGGGCCAGGGATGGGGGCGATGCTCTTGGTGTCCCTCAGAACCACAGATTATGTGCTAAATGCCTTGTATTCCTTCCTTCTGGCTCAGGGGTCTGGACATGAGGCTGGGCTCCCGAGGGCCCTCTGTGGTTTTCCTGCCCCGTTATCTTAGGTCATCTTTTCCCTACAAGTTTCTTAGGTTCTGCTGTGGCGGTTCCCCTCCCTATTGTGGGGTGTCAAATAGTTATGCTCTGCTGTCGGTCTCCAGCAGATGTGACAACCTTCTTGTATGTGAGGGAAAGGCTTTCCCTTGAGAAAATGCACACTGCACACTGCTCTAGAGGTGGGCTCAGCCGACAAAGGCAGAAAGGCCTCCCCAGTTGAGTTCCATGGAGTGCAAGTGTCCTGAGAAATATTAATGCGCTACCATGAAAAATGTGGCCTGTAGTTCGGTTTGAAAAATAAGGCTAAGGTGGTTTGTCATGAGACTTCTCAGGGACATTAAAGTGGGAGGACACAGTAGGAATCTCTAGGGGTGCTCCGTGGTTCTCAGGCTTAGTTGATCACACAGTTCTTCTTTCCAAAGGACCAGTGTTCTGAGGACAATATTTTTGGGGAAATAATAAGTGTGAGGTTTGGTATTTTGGGTCTCAGTAGGTGTTCCTCATCAAAGCCCTGAAAAGTGACTGTGGTCCTTTTAGGTGACCTGGGCTGGACCTCTGAAGGGAGGAAAGATCGGGAAGGTTGGGCATGTTTGGAAGAGTGGACAAGATGAGTGTGTAGGTCAGGAAGACAAAATGGTGCTGGGGCCATCTGGTCAGAGGAGGCCGGGAGGAAAGGGAGCCAGGCAGAGTGCCTTCTCTCACCTGAAGCTCCTTCCCGGAGCTCGTCTCTGCTACAACCATGGCTGGCTTTGTGTTTGGTTTTAACCAGGGAAGCTGTTACTTTGTGACCTCAGAGGCCACATCCTGCTTCCGCCAGCTGCTCTGCCTTTGAGCCCTTCTAGTGGGTGCAGCTCAGCCACCAGCTCCCTTCTTGTGTCACGGCCATGGGGCTGGGCTGGGTTCGTTTCCTCCTTCTTGGCAGGGTCTAGAGAAGCAGACTCTCAGAACTTAAGAGCTGGAAGGGACTTGAAGGATTAGGAAGCCCTCCCATTTTCTTGGTGGCTACACGGAGGCTCAGAGATACTGTCTTCCTCAAGGGTGCCTGACTCCCTAAGTAGCTGACCTGGTTCCCTTGACTCTCAGCACAGCCCTGCTTCTGGGATCTTGCCTGGCTCTTGCTCTGGTCTTTGAGGGTATGACAACAGAGGGAGCCACAAAATCACTCAAAGTGTCTGTAATCGACAGAAGAAGTATTTATCTCTGACCCTCTAGCTTATCTTAGAGTGTAGGTTCTCAGGAAAACCATGACGAAGACTCTCTTGAACAGGCAGGGAGGATTATTATTATTTTTAAAACATTTCTTCGAAAGATTGATTTATTTTAGAGAGAAAGAAAAAGAGAGGGGGGAGGGGCAGAGGAAGAGGGAGAGAGAATCTCAGGTAGGTTCCCCACTGAGCATGGAACCCAGCACTGGGTCTGGATCTCACAACCCCGAGATCATGACCTGAGCCGAAATCAAGAGTCAGATGCTTAACCGACGGGCCATCCAGGTGCTCCCAGGAGGGAGGCTTATTAGCTAATGGGATCCAACTTCGTATTTGTATTTTAGGGAATTCAGAGGGCAGAAGGGAGATTTTTTAGGAAAGATGATTCTTTAGGTCTAAAATCCTAACCCCACTGCCCCCTACCCCCCATCAGCCAAGCATTGGCTGGATTGTCAGTTAGACACCTGGGCAGTGGGCTCCAATGTGTTGCAAAGGAGGCTGGTCTTGTCATGATAATCCTCTCCCACTCTCCATTCTTTAGGGAGGCAAGGCCCTTGGTGTGCATCACACACGCGCACACACACACACACACACACACACAGGCACACTCCCCTGCCTCAAATCATTTCAGGGGCATAAATACAAAATCTGGAAATCAAGCCTGTTTTCTTTACAACTTTGCTCTTTTTGGAGAGGAGCTCTTTGTTACCAATAGACCATGGCCTGAAAACCACCTTGAATGAGTTCTGTTTTCTTTCCCGAAAGGTGCAGATTCGCTCTATAGGAACAGCTTCAGCTTCAGTGATGAAAAACTGAATTCTCCAACAGACTCCGCTCCGGCTCTGCTCTCCCCGGCCGGCAGTCCTCGGAAAGGTAGGCTCTTCAGCTGCCATGTGAGCTTACCTTACCACCTACCCCCCCTCCAATCTTCTCTTCTTCCCCTTATCCCTGACCAGTCTTCCCCAAATGTGTGAAACAGAGAGAGAGAACGGACATCCTCGTATGGGACGGTGCGAAGTGCAGTTCGTTCTTTCTCAGGATTCTGATCAGTGTGAAAATGAATCAGATAAATGGGGTGGGGGGGGAGGAGGACAAGAAACCAAAGAAACAGGGAGAGAGAAAACCTGTATTCTCCAGACTCCGCTTTCTTTCACGTGGTGTAATCAAGACTGCCAAACGACAGTGCTCTCTCCCGGACTGGTTGGTTCTAGAACTGAAAACTCAGCAGCAGTTGGGGTTTGCAGAAAGTGGGATTCTTTTCATTGGCATTAAGTAGTTGACGAACGCTTTCAGATTACTAATTTAACAAGTCAATGGGGTCATCCTCATGAGACAAGAGATGATCTGACATGATTTAAAATAGCAGGAAGGGTAAATTGGGAGAAATTGGAGGGGGAGATGAACCATGAGAGACTGTGGACTCTGAGAAACAAACTGAGGGTTTTGGAGGGGTGGGGGTGGGGGGTTGGGTGAGCCTGGTGATGGGTATTGAGGAGGGCACGTATTGCATGGAGCACTGGGTGTGGTGCATGAAAAGAATCTTGGAACACTGAAAAAATAAAATGAAATTAAAAATAAAAATTATAAAAAATAAAAAAATAAAAACAATATTTATTATTATTTAAAAAAAAATAAAAATAAAATAGGAGGCCCCAGCTTGGCTTGCCTGTGATATTAATAGACCTAAAAAAGTTTTTAAAGATGCTCGAGCGGTTTCTTATTTTTTGGAACTTGCCAAGTGCCTCCAGCTAGAGAGCTCAATGTTCTGTCATATTGGACAAGTGCCCTTTTGAAAACAAAAGGAGTTTTTTTCCTCAAGAAACATTATACTTGCTGAAAATAGTTGCAGAATGCAATAAAAATGGATCAGAGTTAAAAAAAAA
>CM052883.1:46643492-46686047 GCA_028534135.1 Potos flavus
GAGCCAAGCAATGCCCACAGCTGATGTGGCAGCCAGCCAGCATGGTCCTCAGGTGGCCAGAGTTACTGGGATGAGATTTGTGCTGAGCGTGAACCACGGCTTCCTCCTTAGCCTCACGACCCCCTCTGTGTCCCTAGCATGGCACCTGTTTCACACTCTGCTTTAGCCATGCCCAGGCATGTACAACTGTCTTCTTTAGGACCCCAGGAGCTGTTTGCAGGTGTGAGGGGTGTCCTCCCACCGGGTTCCCCCGGGAGCTGGTTTGGGCCCGGCACATGGTAGGTCGAGGCTTGGCTGAACTGAGGAAAAAAATTCACGTCAGAAGCAGCCAAGAGATGCTTCTTGGGCCTACTTGGCACACATGGCGTTTAGAAGATGAGATTAATGGCTCCCATTTTTAAACCAAGGAGACTGTGGCTGAACTACAAGCTAGGAGAACTGATTCAAATCTGGGCTCTGCTAGTCTTTCTAGCTGGATGATTCTGGGCAAGTTATTTGATCCACTTGAGTTTGAGTTTCTGGCATAAAACATGAGTCCTGGGGCGCCTGGAGGGCTCAGTCGGTTAGGCGTCTGCCTGCAGCTCAGGTCATGATCCCAGGTTCTTGGGATCGAGCCCCATGTCGGGCTCCCTGCTCTGTGGGGAGCCTGCTTCTCCCTCTCCCTCTGCCTTCTGCTCCCCCTGCTTGTGGTCACTCTCTCTCTCTCTGTGTTAAATAAATAAGTAAAATCTTAAAAAAAAAAAAAAAAGAAGTGGGTGGTTTTCCTCCATATTCTCTCTTTCCCTCTGTGGTTTGAGTGTCAGGGACTGTGAGGCCATAATGGGTGGCAGGTCCACGAGATGGAAGGAGTGTGGGTGCCGAAATCGCCACGTGGAAGGAAGCCATATGCTGACAGGAATGTCCCCCTGGGCTGACAAAGGAGTGACAAATCAACTTCTGTTGTCTTAGGTCACTGAAATGCCCTCGTTTTCCTTACACGAAGCATTAATATTTTCCCTTTGACCCCCTTCCTCCTAGTCACTCAAATAATCTTACTCTGGACCCGCCCTCTTTAGACAAAGTCGAGCAGGGGTGAGAGACACCCATGAAGTTGTTTATCATAGCGAGAACTAAAAAAAAATGCCTATTTCTTTCTTTCTGCCTTTTAAACACCCACACTATTGGCCACAGTGTAAATACCCCACGCGTCTTTATTGAATGGAACCAAGGGTGCTAGGAAGTACACTGAATTGACCAAAAGAAGGCACAATTTATTTTGAAAGGGGAGTTGCGCTGACTAGTATCTTAACCAGGAGCACGGAAAAGTTGGGTGACCCGCCTAGTGATGCAGAAGGAAAGAGCTGGTTTGCGCCACGTGGTGGCAGCTGGGAGATACCAACAGGGGCTCCTGGCTTGTCGCCAGCTGGTGGCTGATCGCTGTTTCACATCTAAGTTCCCTGGCCACAGACACCTGCGTTTTTACATGTTGTTGCCGGGACCTCAAAAGTGCCCTGAGGGGTTAAGCGATTTGCCTAAGCTCACATGGTAGGTGAGAGGGGGAGATGGGTTTCCATTTGGGTCTGTCTGACCCCAAAGTCCAGTGCTCTCCGCCAGCATGTTTCACAGCAGAAGGCGCAACCCCTGACTTGTGTGAGTGACACAAGTATGACGCTGGGACAGAGAACATGACTAGGGCGCCCCTCTGGGACCCTAGCTGTGTGGTTGGACTGGCTCAGGGCCTTTGCTGGAGGTTGAGGTCAGCTTGGAAGTGGGCTTGGAAAGGAGAAGGAGAAAGAGTATGGTGAGGGGGGAGGTGGAGGGAGACAATTTCAGGCTGCATTAAGCATATTCTGATGCCATTAACGCATGTTCTTTTTGTGTTTCCGATGAATGGCGGTCCCCGTATGATGACAGAATTCCCAAACCAAATCTCCCATTGAGGGAACCTGGTAGCACTAGCTCAGGCTTTAGCCTCCAGCCTCTAGGAAAGAATAGAGTGGGCTTTGGGACGCAGGGCAGACTGGAAGGCATTGAGGCTGGCTTGGATGGTTCGGACAGGCTTAGGCCCCTGGTATGCCCAGGTTAGAGAAAAGCCTTGATTTCTTTTTCTTACCTAGGCTGATGTCCATTAACCTGCCGACCCATCTAGGCTGGGTCTCTGGCTCAAATCTCTCCTCTGGAGGAGAGGGGTATGAGAAATGCTGCTCAAGGACTGAATGGGGGGGCTTTGGGGGTGGAGTGTCAACAGGGGTGTTGAGAAAGTACCTAGGAATAGGAGCTGTCCACGATTAGATTTTGCTTAAGGTATTTACTCTTCGTAAATTAATCTCTACCTTCCACATTTGCATTTTTCTATTTTTCCTTCTCTACTGGTAATGGTAGATTGATTAATTAACTCAGATTCTTCACTTCTCCCAGGTATTCATTCATACCCTTTCCCATGCGATTCAGCAGGTCCTTCCACTAGGGAGAATGTATTTGTTCTTGTCACGTGACTTGTTTTGGCCAATGGACTGTTAACAGACATACAAGCAGGGACTTGACATGTATTTGCGTGGTTGGGCTTATTTTTTCATGCATTTGCCTACATCACGAGAACATGCCAAGCTAGCCCACCGGTCTAAGAAAGATAAGAGACACAGAGCAGATCTGGTCCCAGTTTGCTGCTCAGAGCCGTCCAGTCAAGCTCAGCCTGTATCAGATTGGCTCCAGCCAATACATAAATGCGTGAGTGAAATGCGTGTTTATTACTGTGTACTCTTGACATCCTATGGTTACTTATTATGTAGTAACCGCCGATTGATACATTAATAGAAGTTCCTTTTAATGTACTCTAATGTTTTCTTTGCTGAATTTGTAAGTAAAATAATTTTACAAACCTTGGTCAGGATGCCTCCTGGATCTAGATGTTCCCAAGTTCAGAAAGCTTCCTCTAAATTCTGGGGAGGACTGGGGCAAGTCTGGAAAGGAAGGAGTTGGCAGATGCTGATCATTCTAGAATAAGAATCTGTTATTACTCCTTGAATAAACAGTTCATTGTAAATGAAATATTCCTTTTATCTTTAGGTTAAAGCCTTAGGGTGTTCAACTCTGATGAGGTAAGCAGACTGCTTGGGAGGGAATTTTTGGATATGCCTGGAATTTGCACAATTTGAGATATCAGATTGTGGAGACTCTCTGAACCCCAGGACTAAGAAGAACCGCAGTGCCTTCAAGTCCATACACCTACCTGCTTTCAGGAAGGACCATATTTTTAAAAATAGTATTTTTGTTCTGATTTGACAGAAATACACACCCATTTCGGAAAATACAGAAAGTAATAATGACGAAAATGAAAATCATCTGTAATCCTGCTACCCAAAGATAATTACGACCAACATTTTGGATGTTTCCTGGTGACTTTTAAAAATGTATTTTATCCTGGGGCGCCTGGGTGGTTCAGTCAATTAGATGTCTGACCCTTGATTTTGGCTCAGGTCATGATCATGAGATGGAGCCCTGAATGGAGCTCCCTGCTTAGCGGGGAGTCTGCTTCAGATTCTTTCCCTCTTCCTCTGCCCCTCCCCACCCTGTGTGCGCACTCTCTCTCTAAAATAAAGAGATAAATCTTTTAAAAAAATGTATTTTATCCTGCTTATTTTTAGTGCATAACTTTATATGTTGAGGATTTTTTCATGTTGTGAAAGACTTTGTAAACATCTATTTCAATAAACACCACTGCTTTGTAGACTGTTATCTTGTTATTTTTGTTACCAGTCCCCTAATATTAGCAATTTAGTAATTTCCAATTTTTCACAAGTGTAAATAATACTTACATGAATATTTTTGTACAATTTTTCTTCATTTTTATGATCTTCTTAGAATACATTCCCAGAAGTGCAAAATGAATATTTTTAAGACTCAGGAATTAATTTCTGAAGTTAATTTCACCAATTTACACTCTTACTAGACACATGTGAGACTTTCTATTTCGTTTTTCCCACTATACTTTGAGGATGCTTTAAACATCTTTGCTGTTAAAATGAATTAAAACAAAACAAAACAAAACCTTATTTTGTCTCCATTCCTTGACGTCTGTGTCTATTCCATGCCTGCTCTGGGTTCGCTGAGTTGGCTGGAGAAACAACCATATGGATTGGTTTCCCTTAACTCCATAACTAGTGACCTCAAGTGGGCTTGTGTTTTTGCCTGGCAACCTGCCTCCGTTTTCCACTCTCCTAAACTATTTCACACCTTCTCCTTTTCCTCCATCCTCCTTCCTCCTCACTCTCTGCTGATGACCCCAATCCATATTTCATTGAGAAAATGAATAGAACTTCCACATGCTTCCCCCAGCATCCTGCCTATATTGACCCCCATTTATGCTGCCCATAATTAGACCATGGTCTGGGATCAACCTTTGATAGTCTCCAGATTTAATCCTTTCTTGTTCACCTAAGCACTTCGCTCGGGCAGTTCTCTTCTCTCTCTCCTGCATCACTCCAGTTATCAGACCAACATGCTCTAAAGTCTCCTATCTTAAGAACGAAACACCCCCAAACCCCCATTGGCTTCACATCTCCCTCCAGCTACTGCTTCTGTTTTCTCCTTGATAGCAAAGGCCTCAAAAGATATGTCTCACTGTCTCTGCTGCTTCTCCCATTCTCTTTTGGTGACGCTTAATTGTCTCCATTTGGCTCAAACCGCCATTGTCAAGGTCACCAATGACCCCATGTTGCCAATGGTCAATGCAATCTTCTTGACCTCTGCAGCATTTGATACAGTCGGTCATTCCTGAAGACTTACTTCATCTTGGCTTCTGAGATACTGCTGATTCTCCTGCCTACTGGTTGCTTTGCTCAGTGTCTTTGCAGTTTCTCTGTATCTCTATATCTTAAGGTTGGAGGCCACGAGGTTTAGCCCTTGGACCTCCTCTCCTCTTTATTTACTTTTATTGCCTTTTGATCAACTCAGTCTCATGACTTTAAGTGACCTCTACATGCTGTTGACTCCAAAATTGATATCTCTAGCCTAATCTTCTCCCTGAACCCCCACTCCTGCATCCATCCAACTGCCTGCTTGACTTTGCCAACTGGTAATCTAACATCTCAAAATTAACATATCCGAACAATCTCCTGATTCCATCCTTATCATCAGTATGCAGTCTTGTTCAGGCAAACACCCTCCTTCCACATATTTGTTAAGGCCAAAAACTTTGGACTCAGCTTTGATTCCTGGGTTTTTTTGTCACACAATGTATTGCCCTGAGCCCAGGCCACCCTGTCTTGCTGCATCCCCACCACTGGTCATTCTTTGTTTAAAAAGAGGTGAATAAGCTTTGGGGCCCAATGGCTTCTTCAGGCCTTTATTTTCCTTTTGAAGGAAAAGTATCACATAAAATGTGTACTCTTTTCTCGTGTTGATCTGTCTCAGTCAGTTTCTTTGCTCCACCCTCAGAGGGCTGAAGGAAGATATCCTTCTCTACACCTCTGAGGGGGTCTCACGAGGGCGGCACCCAGGACCTGACATGCTAATCATCCCTGAGCCTTAGGAGAGTTGACAGAGGCAGCAATCTGCCCTCAGTCGTCTTGTGGGCGAATGGGGCGTCCTGTGCCTGCACTTGGGCCCTCCCCTTTGAGCCCGTGGGTGATGGCCGTGGTCATTACGGAGAGGTCCCTGAGGGGCAGGAGTTCTGGAGGACGTGAGGCTAGGCTTTCCAGTCGAGTCTACTCACGACGGGCTTTTCTCTCCTCTTGCCAACATGGGATGATTCAGGGGCTATTTTGTCAAGGGATATAGCAGGTTTGCTTAAATACTTTGACGGGGTTTGGATGATCTGTTGTTTCAGTCCCCAGGAACGGGATGGAGACTACTCTGTGGAGACGTGACGAGAGGATGTTGGAGCCGGAAGCTCATTCCGGAGCACGGCGCACTGTCCCAGAGCGCACTTCCGGTGGGGGCAGGGCGGGGGGCTCTCAGAGGCTGGAAAAGCCGGAGGCCATCAGGGCCCTCTACCGAATGGGGCTGAGGATGAGGAGGGAGCCGACCGACCGGCAACGTGGGAGTGAGGATGGGGTTTGGAGACAGTTTGGCCCCGGCCTAGCCCTGACGAAATAATTATAACTAATGCTTATTAGGTGTTTATATGCTAGAATCCTCCCAAAGTGCTTCAGGAAAGTGGGTGGATCCATTATTACATTCCCATGGTTACCCGGGGAAACCGAGGCACAGGAGAGTTACTCACTTAGCACGCAGCTCATTAGCAGCAGAGCCTGGGTTTGAACTTGAGCCCTCTGGCCATACCTGCCTGTCAGTGATCCCGGAGGATAACGACCAGGACGTTAACGTGCACACGCACACGATACGGCTTTTGCTCTGGCCTTGTTCTAGGTTCTGAGAGTCAGCACCGAACAGGAGAACAAAGCCCCTGCTCTATGGGCTTACACTCTAGAGCAGACAGAAAAAAACAAAAACCCAAACCCACAACAAATAGATGACAAAATAACTTTAGAGAGTGGCCAATGCCATGGAAAGTTCAGGCAGGGGGGCTGTGACAGAGGAAGACAGGAGAGGAGCTCAGGAAAACTCACTGCAGGGGTGACTGTGTGAATGAGCAGTTGGGGCGCGGGGCGGGGCCAGCAGGTACCTCATGAATTAAGACAATCCGGAGCTAAGCTCCTCCCCCTCACGGTCTGCAGCCTGAGGTCCCTGCCCCCCCTCACAGGATGCTGTGAGGGGGGCTCCCTTGAAGTCACCTCACCCAAGGTTTATTCCTTACACACCTGAGCACTCACCCCACGGTTGTGGCAGTCCTAGCGTTTAATGTTGAATCCACACAGGAGCGTTTCTTAGAAAATCTTTTCTCCATTTGTCCAGTGACGTCAGACTTTTAATGCGGGTATTCACTATGCATATTAGTCTAACATTAAATGTTACTACTGCTTGAAAAGAGATCCCTTGGGAACAAAGAATCATATAACTTTTGAATTATAATATTCCCTCTGCTGAGCATCCCAAAGCTACTGATCTTTCTCGAGAAAAGTTTACCGTTAGTTGACCATTTATTTTATCATTCTGGAATGGGGTGTGAATGGAAAGGGAAAATATCCCAATTTTCATGCAATTCGAAGTAAATACCAGAGAAAGGTCAGTGCCTTTGCATAGTACCTCCCTCTGCAAAGTAAACATATGGAGCATAAAAGCATTTCAAGAATTCTATGGGAACAGTGCCACGGGCTCATAGACTGTGGACTGTCACACCAGGCCCATACCCACCAGCCTCCTGAGCTTTAAAATCTGCAAGACAGGGTCCTGTCATACCTCCTGGTCAACAGCTGGGTCGCTGGAAGGAGAGCAGTGAATAAGGAAGGTCCTGTGCCCGGTGCAGTGACTAGAGCAGGCAGGTCAGTGCCCTGGGGTCTGGGTTCTCAGCAACCCTTCACTGTCCCCCGGGGCCATCACAGGTGCCTGGCAGTGAGGCTCCCTGTGTTCTGCGCCTGCCCCCTCCCTCTGTCCTCTCTCTGGTCATCGCCCAGTTGTGGGAAGGGCAGGATAACAGCAGCCAGGGACCCCTGCCACCCCTCCACCTCCCCTGCCAGTGGAGCTGGGACTCTCGGGTAAGCAGGTGTGGGAGCAGGAAGGACAGGGCAGGGCACAGCCGGCAGCGGGCAAAACCACCAAGTTACAGCGAGTCCTGGCTGGTGTGTGGATAGCAGGTCGGCAGGGGTGAGTCAGGTGACAGGTACACGTGCCCTGCAGGGGTTCCACTGGGAGCAGGTGTCTGAGAAGAGTGACAGGTGGGTAAGGCATAGCCTTATCAGGGGACCGTGGTGAGCTCGGCAAGTTAGCTCATTTCTCTGGGCCTCAGTTTTGTCCATAAAAGGATGGCTATGTCCTTGGCGGGACTGGGCTTCCCGTGGAAACGAGGGAGTTAAGGTGATGGTGGGCGGGGGCTCTGGGCGGGCTGCAGACCCAGTTCTGGGGCGGAGGCGCCAGCGTGGCCTGGGTCCGGAAGGCAGGGCTAAGGTCAGCGCTGGGCCTCCGGGTGGGGCCAGCATGATGCTAGCCACCTGCCCACCACCCCCCTCCCCCAGGACCGGGCTGGGACCGGGCCTCCCACAGAGGTGGTGGGACTGGTTCCACAAGGTGGCCAAGGGAAGGAAGGGACGTTGTTAAATAATTTGCGGGGGGAAATGCCTCATGATCTAGCCCCTCCTTGAAGAGTTCTAAAACCTCGAACCTACTAGTGGCTTTCAGAGTCCTGTAGTTCAGAAACCTTTTCCGCTTTGTCTCATACTCACCTCCCCCCTTTTCCTGAGTAATTAACAGCCCTAGGAACTATAGGTGCCAGAGCCTTTTCAGTTTTATTTATTTATTTTTAAAGAGTTTATTTATTTATTTGTCAGGGAGAGAGAGAGCACAAGTGGGGGGAGCAGCAGGCAGAGGAAGAAGCAGGCTCCCCGCTGAGCAAGGAGCCCAATGCGGGGCTGGATCCCAGGACCCTGGGATCATGACCTGAGCTGAAGGCAGCCTGACTTAACTGACTGAGCCACCCAGGTGCCCCTGCCTTTTCAGTTTTAAAATTCTCTAAATTCCTGCTTCCTCTGGAGAGCATTGGTCTTAGGCTTGGGGCTGGGACAGAGGGCTTGGAAGCAGCCCAGCTATGGGGAACGCTGCAGGAGCCTGGTGTAGGAATGTGGCAGGGCCTGACACTATTTTGTTTCTCTTTTTTAAAAAGAATGTTTTTATTTTGGAATGATTGTAGATTTATAGGAAAGTTGCAAAGACGGTCCGGACAGTGCCCATATTCCCTTCACCCAGCTTCCCCTAATGTTACCACCTTACATACGCACCACAGTACCTTTGTCAGAGCTGGGAAAGGAACACCGGGACAATACACTTTGCCATCTGCAGACTTCATTCAACTTGCACCAGTTTTTCTACCCTGTCCTCTTTCTGTTCCGGGACCCAGTCCCGAACACCGCATTATGCTGAGCTCGTTGTCCTTTTTCCTTCCTTCTCTCTCACCTCAAGTTCGTGTGTGTGTGTGTGTGTGTGTGTGTGTGTGTGTGTGTGTGTGTGTGTGTACCTCCTATTCTCCCCCCTTGTGGTAGGTGAGGGGAACAGCGAAGTGAGTGCAGGAGTCCTCTCTGTTGGGGACAAGTCGCTGTGATGCCTTTTGTGAGATGACCCGTGGCTGCGGGGAAGAGAAGCCCACAGTGTGGCCAGATGGGGGCCATCAGGTCCCCGGGGCCCACCACGAGCAGGGAGAGGAGCCTGGAGCCAGCAGGCTGAGAGGGCGACTGTCTGCGTCCGGGGAGTAACAAGACGGGACAGAGAAACCCAGGAAGCTTAAGAAGCCGCTTTCTGAGGACAGCAGGGCCCGCGACTGCCGTCTCAGCCGTGGCTGCAGGTGGAGGGTGCTAGGGAAGAGGCAGAACGCAGCAGCCCTGCTTCCTGAGACCCAGGTGGTTTGATCAGGCGCCACACTGTCAGTCAAGGCAGCGGGCCAGGTGGGGGAGAGCTGGAGCACCGAGGTGGCTTGGCAGGACTGCCACTCCACTCACTGGAGAGAGCGGGCTCCGAGGTGACTGAGACAAGCCGACCGGCCCTTCCCCTGCATAGACGAAGGATACATGCTAGGTGAACACAGCGCAGGCCGTGTGAGCTCCAGAGCTGTGTGGGGGAATGGGGAGAGACACCTCTGGGTTTCTGTGAAGCCTCTGGAGCAGACACTTCTGGACACCTGTCCAACATGGCTTGATTCCCTTCCTCCTTGCTGATTTAGTTGAGGTCTCCACTTCCTGCCTAAAGATCTAAAAGGCAAATGCTTCAGGGAGGCTGGCTTCTGGGAGTAGGTCCCAACTGGTCTAAATCCATCAAAGTGTTCCCATACTGCTGGCCAGGGATTTGTTAAAGTGGGGGCATGTGGTACAATTGTGGCCAACAAGGTAGATGGGAGGGAAAGTCCTCTAAAGTAAGGTTGTGGGTGTTCAGAAAAAGCTTTCCTCACTCTCAAAGAGACTCAAAGCTGAAATGGCTTTCTTTCCTGAACCTTGGCAATGGTGTGCCTTGGATGCAACATCTGGAAGTTTGTCATCCATCTTGTGACTGAGAGCAGTGAGGCTACAAGAATGGACTGATGGATAGGTTCAGTCGGTGTAGCAGGCAACTCTTGATCTCAAGGTCTTGAGTTCGAGCCCCATGTTGGGTGTAGAGCTTACAACAAACAAACAAACAAACAAACAGACTGATGGGAAGAACCACGGTCCTCTATAACATCACCCAGTCACCAAACCAACCCAGCTTGATTGGGGCCACCTGCCTTTGGACTTCCCCTTGTGCGTAAGCCAGGTGAGTTGGGTTTTTATATTATCTGCTGTCACTGAATCACCCATACTAGGAGATCTGTGACCTGGTGGGGCCACTCCTAGCTCTCCTTCCTGCTCCTATGAATCCTTATCCTAGATCTCTGTATTTGTTTCCTATTGTTGCTACAATAATTCCCCCAAATATAGTGGCTTAAACCAAGACAAATGTATTTTCTTACCTTTCTGGAGGGCAGAAGTTTAAAATCAAGGTTTTGCCAGGGCTGTATTCCTTCTGGAAGTTTCTGGAGAATCCAGTTCCTTGCCCTTTTCAGCTACGTGAGGCCCCCTGCATCCCTTCACTTGTGGCCCCAGAGTCCCATCACTCTGACCTCTGTCTCCCTCTTGTAAGGATCTTTGTGATTGAGTTGGGCCCACAGATAATCCAAGGTAGTCTCCCTGGCTCAAGATCCTTAACTTAATCACATCTGCAGAGTCTCTTTTGCCATGTGAGGTGCCATGTTCTCAAGTTCTGCGGATTAGGCCATAGACATCTTTGCGAGGGTGTTTTTCAGCCTAACGCTCTCCCTCACCAAAGGTGATCCTTGCATCTTCTCCTGGTTCCACAGATGATGGTGATTCCTGTGATGTCCCCTTCAGGGCATGACTTGCACAGGCCCCAGCTTGACATGGTTTACCTGGTATTTCCCACCACCAACTAGGGAAACTCTACTCAAGTCTAGTGTCTCCTCTTGGTGGGAGGGGAGAGCCTGGGTCAGAGAGAGACAGGGATTGTGGATACAGAATAAACTTTAGCTACTTCAAAGTGGAGAGAAATAGGGGGCTTGTGTGCTCTCAAGCTAAAAAAGATGTTGTTAGAGGTCTACCAGATGGCTTAAATGAGGCTCAGATTTTCCGTAAAATCTCACTGCTTTTGAGGACCCTCATAGACATCAGGGCCCCAGAAACTCTGAGGTCAGAGTGCTTGGGTGTCTGTTAGGGAGTATGAACATTATAGTTGGACTCTAGCACCAAAAGGCCACCGATCTGTTTCCCATCCATTTTAAACACTTGGCCAAGTTTGTGGTGGGGAGAATTCAGAAGAACTGCAGGGTCAGCTCTGGGGAGCTTTCCAGCCATTCTTCTCCTTTATGCCACATGCTGGGCTTTTGGCCGGGTCAAGGAGCACCATGTATGAATCCCGAGTGTATTCTCCACACTGCAGCCCAGAACATGTCTTTGCCTTCTGCCTTTGCAACACGTCTGGAGCAAAGGTCACCTCTGACTGTAAAACGAAGGGTTGGGAACAGTCGCAAAGATTTACAGCTTTCAAATGCCATGGCTCGTGGATGGGAAAGGGACATGGAAGAGAAATTTTTGGAGCCAGAAACAATGAGGCCAGAGCATTTTCAGGCTTCATATGCTTAGCTCAACCCCATGAAAGGATGTGGAAGGAGGATGGGTGAAGTTAGCCTCGGTCAAGACCTCTCACAGCCTGGGGTGGGTGGTATTTTCTAGCCTCATGGGTGACTCCACTTCCTCACCTCTACCCTCTGTCTAGCCTCCTTTAGAGCTGCTCCGTGGGTGGGAAGATGCACGAGCTTTGGTGTAGACCAATCCCACCAGGAGAAGCAGGTCAACGACCCAAGAGATGGTGAACAAATGTTGTTTGGCAAACAAGCCACTTCTTAGAGGGCAAAGGTACAACATCCTTTTGTTGGTTTAGATTCTAGTGATCATACCTTTGCCTTGGTGAATCTACAGAGAACTACACACTTCCAAAAAATGCTTTATTTATTGGCTGAAAGAGGAAGAATGGAAGGGAGGAAAAGGGAGCCTTTATCCACCAAAAGGTGAGCATAGTGGATGATGTCATCAACAGCTGATGTGGATGGATCCTTGGCACTGGCAGCCGCAGCCCCCAGTTGGCACAGTTTTGCTACACTGAAGTCCTTGCCTTCTCTAGGTCTCGCTCTTCCCAGCTGAGTTCTGAAATCTCTGCCGTTTCCCACTCCAGAGCATGTTGTGGTACCTCAGTGGATAAGGCATGTGGTAAAAGAGTTCTTTGGAGATGAGAATGTTGACCTGGCAATCTTGTGCTCATGGGAGCAGGACAAGCACAGCGTCTCTTGCCGTCTATGCTGAGCGACTCCAAGCCCCACAGTCAATGTGAACTTCTCTCAGAGACCACACATGTAATCAGTGCGGGGAGGCTTCTGGGAAGGCGTCAGGCTTTCAGACACAGTCATATGTGAGGGAAAAGTCCCACAATGTGGACACTCAGTGGACTGAGGAAGTGGCTCTCATGCATGGTTTTGGCATTTGTCAGTGTCATGGTTGGAAATCCATCGTGGTCTGTTCGGTTGCTTTGGGTTCTGTGCCAAATGTGGTTGGGGAGACCCCTGAGGGTTCCCTAGATCTGCAGAGTCTGATTCATCTGACTCCAGACCAGGGTGATGACAGACATAGTCTGATTTCAGGCAGAGAATGGCAAACCAGTGTTAATAAGAGACAAACCTACTAGATGCTTCTGGAAGCATTTCAGCTTTGTGCTCTTCCCTTATCTCCTTTCCCACACTCAGCAGCAGCAAAACAGCTAGAAAACCACAGGCTCCGAAGAGTCTCTGGAGAAGGGGCGGTGGTGGTGGTGAAAGCTTGTTTTTTAGAAAGCCAAGATAAAGTGGGGGAGCAGGCATCCCATCCACATGGGGACATTTTGCTTCAATGATGTTTAGAAAGGTGGCCAGTGTTTTGAGATCAGGGGAGATGAAGATGGAGGTATCAGGTATAGGGCTGAGGGATATCCTCAAGAATGTGACCACTGGGAGGCCATTCTGCCCACACAGTCCATAGGCTAAGGACACTGGATACTTGACATACTGCTGAGAGGCAGAATTTGAGAAGGTGGCGTAAAGGAATTCCCTCTTTAGCCAAGAAAAGGCAAGGTCCTCTTTCAGTCAGGGCTCATAGTTGCAAGCAAAAGCAACTGAACCTGGGTGATTACACAGGGAGAGAATTTATTAACAATACATTGAGCAACTCACAGAATCTCCAGGAGCTCTGGGTGCCTGGTTTAGAAGCTGCACCCCGGGTATAGCACCCCAACTCCTGCCATAGGACATGGATAGTGAAGAAACACTTGCTCTGCTATAGGGCCCACAGCCAACACCCCAACGCTAGGCACTGGGTGCTGGCTGGAAACAGAGCCCCTGCTGCTTCTAGAAACTAGAGGCCCTGCCCCCCATGACCACCAGTGCCCATTGCCAGAATACATTCTGAGCTCTTCCAGCTTTTCTTGTAGGTGACAGAGCCCAGGCCATTTCCCTGAATACCTTTCAGGGAGCTGGAGAAGCCAGTGTCTGGTCCCTTAGGTTTTTATAGTGAGATGTGGGCTCTGCCTCACCAGGTGGGGGAGGGGGAGGGCACAAGCACAGAGGAAGGTGTAGATCCTTAGTGACCAAACAGATGACAGTTGTCCCCTTTAAGGCATGAAGCGATAGGAGCTGACTGCTGGCGTTTCTGGTGCTCCTGTACTTGTTTGCCTTGTATTGACTCTGGGAACCACTACGTTCTGGCTTCTTTCACTGACACTGTTCTTGTGAAGGTCTCCTGTGATCGCCATCTTGCTAAATTCCGTGGTTATATCTCCATCCACATCTTGAGCAACCTCTTAGCAACATTTGCCAGTTAGTCAGTCCTTGAAAGACCGGCTTCTCGTGATTTCCATGACACCTCAGCCCACTGGTTCCCCTCCACCCACCTCCCTCTCGGCCATCTTGGCTGGCTCTGCTTGCTCTGCCTGATCTTTGAACATCAGTGTTCCCAGACGTGGTCCTGGATCCTTCTCTTCATCTGTGATGTCTCCTCCCGTAGCTCATCAGTTCTCAGGACTTCATTTTTAAAAAAAGATTCTATTTGTTTATTTGAGAGAGAGGGAGAGTGCATGAGCAGGGGGAGGGGCAGAGGGAGAAGCAGATTCCCCACTGAGTAGGCCGCCCAACAAATAGGCTCTCCAAAATAGGGAGCCTATTTTTATTAAATAGAACAGTCCTCATTTTGGGTTTGTCTGATGTTTTCTCATGATTCGAGCCAGGTTACTTATACTCTGCTGGAACACTACTTGAGTTAGGTTGTGTTTTTCTCAGAGGATCACATCTGAAAGCACAGTGTCCCTCACTTGTGATATTTATTTTGATCACCTTGTCAAGGTGTTGTCTGATTTCTCCACTAGGCAATTACTCTTTTTTTTTCTTTTCCTGTGGGAAAGACACTTTAAAACCATGCAAACATCCTGTTGCTCATCAAAATTTACTTCAGGTTTAGCATCCATTGCTGATTCTTGTCTGATCCATCCATGACTGGAATGGTTGGAAAATTATGTTTTTTCTAATTCTAGAACCACCTACATGTTGAACTGTCAACCCTTGACATGCTGCTGTAAGTAAGAACCCTCTATCTCCCCCATCTGTCCCTTCCTTCCTCTCCTCCCTCCTTTCTTTTTAAAAAATTTTAAGTTTATTTCTTTAAGTAATCTCTACACTCAACCCGGGGCTCAGTCTCATGACCCCAAGATCCAGATCACATGCTCTTCCGACTGAGCCAGCCAGGCACTACTGCTTCCCTCCCTCCTTCTGTGTCAATTTATGATTGGAATGGACTTATTAATTTTTCAGTGGATTATCATTCATTAATGCCCTTCGTTATTTACGTGCTCAGATTATATTTTTGACATCCTCACTTTGCCGTCTCATGGAGAGTTCAAACTCAACATGTCCAAAATGGAACTCTTAATTTCCCACCGCAAATGAACAAACCCCTGACTTCATCTTAGTCTTCTAGTCCTAGGAAATGTCACCATCATCTCCCCAGTCGCTCAAGCCAGAAACCTAGACGTCATCCTCAATTCTTCTCTGGTCCTCAGCCTGTACACCACTTAATTCATGTGCAAGTTCTGTTGGGTCTAGCCCCAAAAGTACATCTTGAGTCCCCCTCCTGTCTCCATTTCTACCCATGGCTCGCATTCCCACCACCCTCATCGCTCACCGGAAGCATGGAAATATCTCTCCCTGCCTCCAAGTACTTCCCACTCACTAGCCAGTGTGACTGCTTAAAAAAATTTGTAATCAGATCATGTGTTTCCCCTGCTTCAAACCCTCCAACGGCTTCTCATTGCATCTAGAATAAACTACAGCCTTTGGCACAGCCTCTGGAAGTTTGCAGCCTCTTTGACTGCATCTCTCCCCACCCTGTCCCCAGCCCTGTCTCCCCCCCACCCCCTCCCTGCCGGTGCTGCAGGGGGACGTGCACACACCTCCCTCCCAGGTACATGACTGACTTCCCCCGGCCAGCCTTGCCACATGACCCTCCCCAGAGCGCTTGCGCAACAGGAACCCAGATTCTGGGGAGAGTTTCCACTGGATCGTCTCTCTATTGAGCAATCACCGCTGTGCAAGGGGTCGTCCTCCCAGCCCTTGGATTCGAAAGTGGTTTGTGGAGATGACTCACGTGCGGCTTCATGTTCGAGAAAGCCATGGTTTATGGTTTGGTTTTGTTTGTCAGGGAAAGTGGGAGATTATGAGAAATAGAAAAAAGTTCTCACCGAAATCAATGAAGGACAGCGGGCTGAGGCCCCTCTCTGAACCTCTTCTCAACTCAGAGGAGGGGCTTCCGCAGCGCCTCTTGGCTCTCCTCAGGTGCCCGGGAAGGGGCTGGGGACTAGCGACGGTGCCGGCACCCCGACTCCTTTTCTGGTCCCTGCAGACTTCTGGTTTTTATAGCTACGGACCTTGGTTGATACGTTGGACCTTGGTGCTTGGTCCTGTCCCCAGACTGTTGCTTTTTGGAGACGCCGGGTCACCCTCTCCTAATCTCACTTGTCTAACAAACAAAACCAAAGGGAGACCTTCTCCTCGGGGTTCAAATGAGACTTCTGTTCAACTCTTGCTTGACCCTGCGCTACCCAGTCCTGCTTATCTCCCGGGCTCCAGCATCCCTGCCTGGGTAACGCCCCCCCGGAGCCTTGGCCTCCCCTCCGCAACGTGACTCCCTCCCCGAGCTCCTGTGCTCTTAAGCCGGGACCTGGGGTGCTGGCCATGAACACCTGGCAGCCCCACCTCGTCGCTCCTCGAAGCACCTGGTGGGGACCTGTCCTTCCTGGCCAAGCAGACCCTAATTCTGGATCCCTGGGGTCCTGCCTCGGCAAGATGGGGTCCCCACACGACGCGGGCAGTGGGAGGGCAGAAATCTAGTTAGCAGTGTTTGCCTCTCCCGAAGCCCAGCTTAAACTCCTAGGAGTTCTAGCCTTTGCTCCTGAAGAACAGGCCAGGGCTGCGCCAGCAGCCTGACCCCGGAGGGGCTCCTGGGTCTCCACCACGGGCTTCTGCATCCGGTGCATTTCCGCTTCACGGCTTCGGAGAATCACCCACAGCTGACTGGCTCCCCTGGGCTTCTGGAAGCAGAGGGCTGTCTTTGGGGGAGGAGTCTTTGGGCATTTCCGAGGCGGTCCCCTGAGCTCTGCCAGTGACCAACCGTGTGGCCTGGGCCACGTTAGTTGGCCCTTTCTGTCTTGTTGGGACGGTACGAGTCCTCTGACCTTGGAATCAGGAGGGTAAGTGAGCCCAGCATACCACGAATTCTTCGTAGTTAGTGGTTATTACTCTTGGTCCGACCACTGACTCCTCCTGTTTGTAATTATTTGTCTACTTTCTGTCTTCCCCAGGAGCTCATCTCTCTGTATCTGCCCCATCCTCCTCTCTGACCCCAGAGTCTGATTGTCAACACATATTGTTTGATGAATGAATGAAGGAATGAATGAACTAACTTGTCATGACAATTGGAGGAGGTGCTGTGAAAGCTCTAGGCACAGGGAGGCTCTTCATCTGGGGGCAGGGAAGTGGACGGGCCCTCGGCAGCTCGGCGGGGCAGGCCCGGCTCTGAGCGTCGGGCGCGCAGAGGGAGAGCCCAGGTGCTGCTGTGGGAAGGTTTCCACGTGCTTCTCAAACCAGGTGGCACCAGCCCGGCAGGCGGCTTCTCACTTCTGACCTGTGTGTGAAGTTAGGGCCCCCACTCTACGCATGGCCTCCTGGGTTTCCTCAGAGGAGGAGGACAACTGGCTGCACCATTCTGCCGGCACCCCAGACCCTCTCAGAGGCCTGGGTCTGAGCCGTGGGTGATGGCTGCCGCCGGTCCCCAGAGAAAATGCCATCTCTTTCCCGTCAGCGTGAACTCTCACATTTACATTGTTGCCAAGCTGGAAAAAACAATAACATAAATTCCCCTCCCCTGTGAGCCCCTGAAGAGAGAGGAGAAAAAAGCCCAGCCCCGTCCAGGAAACAAAGTCCCCTCTGTTGGAAGACACAGACTTCTGTTCAAGTCCCCAGGGTCCCCGTGGCGGCAATGGATTGAGCTGGGCCCAGCAAGTGGGGTCTACTGTGTGGTCTGGGGCGGCCCCCCAAGGCCTGGCCTTGTTTCTCACCATGGGAGAGGGGCAGCTCCCAGCCCGGCTGGGGCACCCATCAAGGGGCTGATCCCCCCAGGCCTGTGGGATCCCCGGGGCCTGAATGCCTCTCCTGTCCCCGGGGGTCAGTGCCTCCCACCCCGGGCCCTGGGAGCCCTGGTCAAGGGCACATCACGTCCCTTGCCAAACTGAAGCCCAGTGTGTGCCCAGAGTCCCTCTCCCTCAGAGCAGTCTTCCTTTTCACTGCCCTGCTCAGGAAGTAGAAAAGGTTAAAATTTCCATCTTCTGCCTTAAGTCCTGCTGTGACTCGGTCTCTGACAGGAGTCTTTTTTTTTTCCCACCTTCCAGGGCGGAGTCTGAGCTGGAGACTCAAACAGAGAGGCTGACAACACGGAGCATTTTGGATATGCCTCTGGAGAAGGCCATTTTGCCACCTTCACCCCAGTGCGGCCATGGGGACAGGCAGCCGCGGGCCCAGGGCCTGAGGGGGGCTCGATCTCATGCAGATTCGGGGGGCAGGGGAGCCTGAAAGCATCCGCATCCTGGCCTCTCTGCCTCCCCTCATAAGCCACAGACACTCACCTTCCCTTGCTCTATTTCCGCATCAGCCCCGCATGTTCTCAGCTCATTACCTAACTGCCTTTTCCCCAGCAGGGTGCTCAGGTGAGCTGAGTTGGGTACTGACCCTCAAATGGCCGAGCAGGGCCTCAGGGTCACGAGGCCCTCGAGGTTTGGGGAAACGTGTGCGCCGAGCTGACTGCAGAGCGTCCGGACGCCATGGTGAGTGTTTCTGTGGTGACTCAGGCCAGCCTGCCTTTGGCCTGAAGATCTATTAACCTGGGGACCTTCTCTGGTGCCAGTGTCTGTGGGTTCAAATAAGACGTTAACTTTTCTGGTGGTCGAATAGCGAGCGAAATCGTAACTGGAGTCGTCAGTGGAAGCAAGACAAATGTCTGACTGGTAGCTCCGGGAAATGCTAAATTTTCAGCCGGATGTGAATTGTTCCACAGCTATTATAGTTTTTGCTGTGGTGGGGACATTCTGAAGGGTGTTTGGCCGCATTTAGGGGTGCAAAGAAAGAAAAATAAAATAAGAAGGTGATTGGAACCTCTAGTCAAGGCTTACAAAATCGAGACCTAAGTTCTCAGAGTGCAGAGGAAAAATGTCATGATATGTTGACTTATTCCTACCCCTAACCCTAGAGACGGTCTCTTGTTGTTTTTTTAATTGCAAAACTAAATATTGGAAAAACAAACAAACAAACAATTTACGCAGAATGCTGTCACTTAACCTGCCATGATTGTTTGCTTCGATGGCTTGGTTTTAATTTACTTGAGCCGGTTCTGGTTTAAATGTCATTTACGTATTTGAAATCTAAATAACTATTATGATTGCCAAACAACTGCCAAGTTTGATCAAAATCCTTACAACAGGGATGCCTGGGTGGCTCAGTGGGTTAAAGCCTCTGCCTTCAGCTCAGGTCATGATCTCAGGGTCCTGGGATCAAGCCCCGCATCGGGCTCTCTGCTCAGCAGGGAGCCTGCTTCCTCCCCTCTCTCTGCCTGCCTCTCTGCCTACTTGCGATCTCTCTCTCTCTGTCAAATAAATAAATAAAATATTTAAAAAACAAAACAAAAAAAACCTTACAACTGGAGGCTTCTCAAGAGAATTTCCCCAGTCATTCACTCCTCATTTATCTAACATAGTAAGTTGATGACTCTTTGAGAAGGGATTTAAGACAAATTAGAGGAATAAAGATACCGATGAACAAGTTGACTACTCACTATTGTACAGGTTAGAGGCTCTCAACTTCAGGGCAGATTTTTTTTTTTAAGATTTTATTTATTTATTTGAGAGAGAGGGAGAGAGCACAAGTGGGGGGAGGGACAGAAGGAGAGGGAGAAAAGCAGACTCCCTACCGAGCAGGGAGCCCGATTCGAGGCTCCATCCCAGGACCCTGGGATCATGACCTCAGCTGAAGGCAGCCGCTTAACCGACTGAGCCCCCCAGGGGCCCCTTGAGGGCAGTTTTGTCACTGCCTGCAGCCATTTTGGTTGTCCCACCGAGGAGAAAGGCCGCTAGGAGCACTCCGAGAGTAGAGGCTAGGCTGCCGGTCAGCATGCTCCCGTGCTCAGACTACTCTCTCCAGAGCCCCCACAACAGAGAATTATCCGGTTTAAAATTCAATAGTGCCGAGGCTGAGCAACTGTGGTATAGAAACTATGAGAGAGGTTAAGAAGCATAAGGCACAATTACTATTTTTTTAGACAATCACAAGCGAAATCATTTTTTAAAATGCTGCGTAATGGAAACACCGTCATCTTCCACATGTCTTTCCTTGTTCT
Source organism: Potos flavus (assembly GCA_028534135.1). NCBI lineage: Eukaryota > Metazoa > Chordata > Mammalia > Carnivora > Procyonidae > Potos > Potos flavus. Next base: position 46,663,559 of record CM052883.1, read on the forward strand.
GGCCCATGTTTCGGATTTATGGAAAGAACAGGAGTCCTGCCACGCTCCCGAGCCTGGCATTGTGGGTAAGGCCAAAGCAGCAGAGCCAGGGGCTGAGGCGATGGGTGTGACTTGCCGTGACTGGCTACTCCCTGGACTCTGCAATCTCCTCGGGGTGCCAGGGACCTTCAGGGGGTCTGCAGCTCTGAGCCCACCCAGGAACCCCAGGGCCGTGAGCTGCAGCTCTGATGGGGGAAGATGAGCAGAGGGCGTGCTGCTGCTTCCGAGTCTGGTCGGCTCTGAGGAGTCCCCTTCCTGTTTGTCTGTGGTTCTCTTGCTGTCCCCAGGCTCCCGGGTCAGCCGTGTTCCATCTAGCACCCAGAACTGGAGCTAACACCCTGGGGCCATCCCAGCGCTCTGTCATCTCTCTGCCGCATTCCACAGGTGGGCCTTACCTGCTGGGAGGCCTTCCTGGGCAGGGACTGGCCCAGATTAGACTGCTCGAAACCTATGTACTGTGCCTGGCGCTGTGGTTGGAAAGGATAGTCCTTGCTTCTAGAGATGAAACAATATGTCTGTGATTTGTATGAGATGAATCTGCAGGGTGGGCATTGGGGAGAGCTGGTGCGGTGACAGAAAACGAGATTTGCCGTGAGCCCTGGGTGATGGTCCATCGGGGTTTACTGTGCATATCTCTCAGCTTTTGTATATGTTTGGAATTTTCCATCAAATATCTCTAAGCCACGCTTGGCCCTCAAAGCTGGGCAGGGCATGGGGTAAGTGCCAAGTCTGTGAAGGGACCGAATGAAGGGACCTTCCAGTTCTCTTTCAGAGTGTGTGCTTTGATTTCATTTCTGACTACAGGCCTGGGTTTGGAGAGTGTTTAATGTCGTCGTGTTGATGTGGAAGATTAGGACTCCTGTCCAGGGGGTGGGTTTGAGGGGCAGTGCTGGTGGAGTGGGAGAGGAGGGAGGGTGGAAGAAGGGTCGGTTGGGACGGGGCGCTGGGGCTGGAGTCCACCCCTAGAGCTGCCCTAGAGGCGGGAGGGTCTGGAGGAACGGAGGAGTCCATGTTGGCCTTCGGGGTTATGAGGATGGGACCTAGAATTGCCCCCCGGGCAGAGAGAGTGAGCAGATGGTGACTCAGGATCAGGATCACAGATGACTCTTGGGTTTTAAACTTGCCTACAATAACCGAGAGACAGGCGGCCCAGGGCTCAGTGCTTGATGTCCCATCCCCTGGGGTCCCCTGCACTTACGCTTCGTGTGGAAGGGGTGGGGATTTGATTACAGGGCCTGTCCCTTTCCCTCTCTCCCTCTCTCTTTTTAAGATGTTATTTATTTATTTGAGAGAGAGCATGAGAGTGCATGAATAGGGGAGAGGGGCAGAGAGAGAGAGAGAAGCAGACTCCTTGCTCAGCAGGGAGCTGGACCTTGGACTCAATCCCATCCATCCCAGGACAGGGGGATCATGACCTAAGCTGAAGGCAGATGCTTAACCAACTGAGCCCCCCAGGTTCCCCACGGGCCTGTCTCTTAGACGGGGGAAGCAGGGCGCTACTTAAGAACAGTGTTGGGGCGGTGGGGGCGGGGGTGTGTGTGTGGTGGTGCCTGGAGGGCTCAGTTGGTTAAGCATCAGACTTTTGGTTTCCACTCAGGTCATGATCTCAGGGTCCTGGGATCGAGCCCTGCATCGTGCTCTCACTCAGCCTGGAGTCTGCTTGAGATCTTCTCCCTCTCCCTCTGCTCCTCTTTCTCTTGCTATTTCTTTCTCTCTCTAAAATAAATAAAGTCTTTAAAAAAAAAAAAAAAGGAACAGGACTGGGGACTTTTTCAGTTATCTATGGCTCTGTAACCAATCTCCTCCAAACTTAAGGCTTAAAACAGCGAGCGTCTTCTCAGCCCCCAGGCTCAGCAGGGCAGGTCTTGGGCTGGTCTCCCGTGCGGTTGCAGTCAAGTGACGCTGGGGCTGCGGCCACCTGGAGTCTCCCAGGGTCTGAGGACAGCTGGCCTCTCCATGTCACCTCAAGGTGACTGGGGGGCTTGGATGAAAATCATGTACTTCCCTCAGTTCTGGAGGCTGGCAAGTCCAAGCTCAAGGCCAGCAGAGCCGGTGTCTGGCGAGGTCCCGCCTGCCGGTTCAGTATCTGTCGTCTCGCGTGTCCGCAGATGGCAGGAGTGGAAGAGTTCTCTGGGATCTCTTTCTAAGGGCATCAATCACCCAGTCACCTCCCAAAGGTCCTACCTCCAAATGCCATCACACTGGGGATAGGATTTCAACATACTAATTTTGGGGGAACAAAACCATTCAGCCTATTACCTGGTCCTCTCATTCTCCTTCTGGACCCACAGAAAGGAGGTCTTTGGGGAAGTGGGAATGAGCCCCTGACTCAGCTGTAACTGAGTCTGTCCAATTATGGCTCCAGTGGGCAGCCGAGGGGAGGCTGGGGGAGCCACGATACCAGACCAGCTTCGCATGTTAGCATCGGCTTCATCTTCCCTCCAGCCTGAAGCTGAGACATCTGTATTGACCTTAAGAGTCTGCAAGCGGTCGTGGTGGAGTCAAAGGTCAAGGCCAGGTTGGCCGGACCACTGCACCCGACCTCTGCCCGCAGCCCGGAGTCATGGTCCCCAGGGCCTCCGTTTGGGTGGGTGGGGAGGTGAAGGTAGAGGGAGTCGGCCCGCTCTCATGCCCAGACTCCTTGGGGATTCCCTTTCCTTAGTTACAAAGAGCCTTCCCTCTGGTTTGCTACCCGAGACAGACGTTCTCAATTTTCAAGGAGCAAACGTTTCTCATTTCATCTTACCTTAATCAAATTACTTGCGTTCTGTCCACAAAGTGTCTGGGGAGCTGGATAAATGGCAGGGGGTCCCAGCCGCCTGCAGAGCTGGAGGGGAGAGTGTGTGCCATGAATGGCTTCTCTGTCTGCTGGCCGTGGACCGGCTGACCCAGGGGCTGGTTTCCCTAGGGGAGCACAGGGGAGCAGGCCGCTCTGGCTCCTGGATCTGTAATTGAGATTTGACCGGTTTCCAAGTCCATATGCCTTGAAGGAATCCTTCATTCCCTCAGTCTCCTCTGGTTCCTGGCCACCGCCCCTGTCTGTCCCAGTGCCCAGGTGGGAAATGAACACTCCAACACCGCGGGCTCAGGCCCAGGCTCTCTCCCTTCTCTGCCACATTCCACACACGGTTGGGCTCTGCTGGGAGACATTCCCTCGTAGAGCGTGGCTGGATAGCGTTTTAAAAAGAGTCTTTGAAATACACTCCTATTCAAAGCAGGACTGGAGGTGGACGCATGGAGTGAGGTCCGGTAGACTTGCAGCGTGTTCTTGGAGAGACTGATTTGGTTTCAGTTCTGAGCAGAAGAATCCTCTGCAGCCCTGTGTGGTTCCCCTTACTTTACAAGGACGGGGGTGTTTCCATGTCCCCCTCCCTCATTTAGCCTCTTGCTAAGCACAACAGGGATCAGCAAACACCGGGAGGTACCAACGAGAGCTCTCGTTGATTCAAGGTCATGGCTCCCAACCTTGGCTGAATGTCAGGATCTTCTGGGAAACTGCAAAACGGATGCCAGACTCCCACCCATAGATATTCTGATGACTTGGCCCGCAGTACCACCTGGATGAGAGCTCCCCATGCGATGCCAACATGCGGACAAGGTGGGCAAGCTCGCACTCTGATGTCCTTTCCTTCTCTGCCAGCCCTGATGGAGCCTGTCCATGCCTTGGCTTGGGAGCTGCTCACGTGGGTGCCCGTGGCATTGCCTCTCGTCAGCGCCTGAGACCTGGGGCTGCCGGTCCCCAGTGTACTCACACAGTGTGACCCGCAGAAAGAGGATCTTAGCCAGAGATGCCCAAAGTGCCTTCAGTCCACGACCGTGGAGAGTCAAAGGATACAACTTGCAGGTGTTTGTAGACGGCTTGGGAAGCCACCCCAGAAGGCCTGTCATGCCACGGCTGGTCTTTGTGCTGTTGGTGGAGGAGGCCTTGGAGGTAGAAGGTGTAGGACAAAGCCTCACCCCTTCTCCTTTATCTGCTTGGCTTCCCCAACTCAGAAAATGGCAGCTTTATGCTTTTGGTTTCACAGGCCAAACGCCTTGGAGTCATCTTCGATTCCTGGCCTTCTCTCACATTCCACATCTAATCCATCGGCAAATTCCACTGGCTTCACCTTCAGAATATCTTCAGATTCCAACCACTTCTCACCAACTCCACTGTTCCCCCAGGTCCCTGCACCGAATTACCATGGCACAGCGAGCTCCTTACCTGGTCTCTGTGGTTTCATCCTGGGCCTCCCTGGTTTCATCCTGGGCCTCCACAGTCTGTTCTCAATATGGCAGCCCAAGGGCTCCTTTCAAAATGCACTTCAGAGTACGTCACCATTGTGCTCAGAAGCCTCCATTGGCTTCCAGACTTACATCCTGTAAAATCCAAAGTTCTTCCCATGATCTGTAAGGCCCAACATAGTGTGGGGTCCGATATCTCTTTGGCTTTATTGTCTGACACTCTGCTCTTGTTCGCTCCAACCCAGACACACCCATCTCCTTGCTGTTCTTTCAGCTTGTGAAATCTGCTTCCACCTCAGGGCCTTTGTACGTGTTATTCTCTCTGACTGGAATGAATGCTTTTATCTTTGATATTTGTGTAGCCCAGGAGCTTACTTCCTTCAGGTTTCCTTCTTTTCTTTTTTTTAAAGATTTTATTTATTTATTTGACAGAGAGAGAGGGATCACAAGTAGGCAGAGAGGCAGGCAGAGAGAGAGGGGGAAGCAGGCTCCCCGCTGAGCAGAGAGCCCGATGTGGGGCTCGATCCCAGGACCCTGAGATCATGACCTGAGGTGAAGGCAGAGGCTTTAACCTGCTGAGCCACCCGGGCGCCCCTTCCTTCAGGTTTCTGCTCAATTGTCTTATCAGACTCAGGCTTCCCTGAGTACCTTATTTAAAATAGTGCCCCCAACCCAACCCTAAGCCTGTTTTATTTGTATTCTCAGAGCTTATTACTACCTGCATATTTTCTGTTTATTTTTGGCCTTGCAACTAGATTATAAGTTCTGTAGAGCAAGTTCATTGTTGTAGCCCAGACCAGGGTAGTGCCTGAAACAGCAGGTGCTCAGCGAATATTTGTTGGATGGGTGAATAAATTGACGAGGCAAAGCAGTAGCAAAGAAGATTCTTGGGAATTCCTTCTCTCAGGAGGTCCTGTGACTAGGCTTTGAAGGATGGAGGGGTGGGCAGGTGGGTGATGGAGTGGGAGGGCATTTCCAGCAAAGGGGAGGACAGACATGGTCCGTCCCGAGCTGTGGCATGGATGGAGCATCTGGAGAGGAGCCTGGAGGAGCCCGGGGTCCTCCAGGGGCTTCGTGCCTAGTTCCCTAACTACCCTGCAGGGCTGCCGTGATGCAGGGATGACGGGAGTGTGCCCGCTGGCCCGTATGGCCAGGAAAAGGCGCTGCATAGAGTCGAGGTTTACTGCCATTACTTAGCTACTGTTCCTGGTTGATACCACAGACCACATAACCTCCGAGTTCAGGCTTCTTAGAATCATTCACGTAATATGAAAGTCTGGCTTGCCAGGGCTGGCCTGAGGTGAAGAGGGAGTGGAGCTGGGGTGGTTGGAGAGGAGCAAGGTTTTTCTGCCTCCTCCAAGTTGCTGTGGCGCGAGCCGGCTGTGGCTGCATTCGGGCTTGGGACCCGTGAGCAGAACTGGGTTAGACCCTCACTTCCCTGGAGAGGCGGCCTCTCAGTAATCAGCACATCACCGGCCAGCAGCGATCAGACCGCTGAGGGAGCAGAGCCTGGGAAAAGTAAGCTCCGACAGGGAGGCGGGAACGAAGGAGAGGGTTTGGTTTAGGAGCAATGGAATGGAAGCTCAGGTGGGGCTAGCCAGAGGGCTACTTTGGTGCGAACTGAGTCATTAGAGGATTGCCCTGTGTGTTCGAGAACAAGGATAGGCAGCTCCGGCGCGTTCCCCGCCACTTCCTCTTTCCCTGGTGATGATGACTTTCTGGAGTAACTACTAGCACCTTATTAATCATCCCCCCCCCCCCCCCGCCCCCGGAATGATGGAAAGATAATAACACAGCTGAGGAAATGGAGGTATGAGAAACTTCTCGAGGGGGGGTAATGTGAGTGAAAATGGTGGGGTCAGGACCTGAAAATCCTCCCCTCCATAAAAGCAATGAGAATACTGGCAAAAAAAAAAAAAAAAGGTCAGAATCAATTGTTTCAAAATTCTGCAAATTAACCAAAGACCTGCAATCATCGACCTGCACCAAATATGGTGCAATCCACCATATTTAAGAACGGTGAGCTTCGTGGTGTGTTGACTTGCCCTATCACCTCTAGTAAACAAGTTTGGCGAGATGGTAAGATGCAAACTCGATATACGAAACTCAGTTGCATTTCTTTCCTTTCTTTTTTTTTTTTTTTTTTAATATTTATTTATTTATTTATTTGACAGAGAGAGAGAGAGAGCATAAGCAGGGGGAGCAGTAGAGGAAGAGGGAGAAGCAGGCTCCCCGCTGAGCAGGGAACCCCATTCAGGACTCTATCCCAGGACCCTGGGATCACGACCTGAGCCGAAGGCAGACATTTAACTGACTGGAGCCACCCAGGCGCCCCCAGTTGTATTTTTGTACTTGAGCAATGAGCAGTCTGGAAATGAAATGAAGAAAATAATCTCATGTACAAAGGCATCGAAAAGACTAAAATACTTAGGAATTAGAAATAAATACACACGCATACATACTTAGGAATAATAATGAAAGAAGTGCTAGGATTATACAATTGAAAACTATAAAATATTGTTGAGTGAAATTAAAGAGGTCCTTGAGAAATAGAAACTCATCTTGTGTTCATGGATTGGACAACTTTATATGGTTAGATGGCAATACTTCCCAAAGTGATTGGCAGATCCAATGCAATCCTTATTAAAATCCCAGCTGGCTTTTGGCTTTTTTTTTTTTTTTTTTTTAAATGACAAGCTGATTCTAAAATTCATATGGAAACATAAAGGATCTAGAAGAGCAAAAATAATCTTGAAAAAGAACAAAGTTGGAGGATTCATATTTTTCAAATTCAAAACTTACTTCAAAACTCTACCAGACAAGACTTTGTGGTAGTAACATAGGGATAGTCCTATAGATCATTAGAATAGAATTAATAGTCCAGAAATAAACCCATACATTTGTGGTCACTTACTTTTTGACAAGGATGCCAAGATGACTCAATTGAGAGAGAACTGTCTTTTCAACAAATGGTGCTGGGAAAACTGGACATCCACATGTAAAAGAGAAGTTATACCTTTATCTCACACAAAAATTAACTTGAAAAGGATCAAAGGTGAGAACTTAAACCATTAAATTCTTAGAAGGAGATGAAAACCTAAATCTTCATGACTTTGGATTCGGCAATTTTTAAATTTTTTTTTATTTTTAAATAATTTTTATTTTTAAATAATTTCTATACCCAGCATGGGCCTTGAATTTGCAACCTTATGATCAAGAGTCACATGCTGTACCGACTGAGCCAGCCAGGCACCCCAACAATGTTTTCTTAGATATAACACCCAAGGCATGAGCAACCAAAGAAAACATGGACATATTGGACTTCATTAAAACTAAAAACTTGGGGCGCCTGGGTGGCTCAGTGGGTTAAAGCCTCTGCCTTCGGCTCAAGTCATGGTCTCAGGGTCCTGGGATTGAGCCCTGCATCGGGCTCTCTGCTCAGTGGGGAGACTGCTTCCCCCTCTCTCTCTGCCTGCCTCTCTACCTACTTGTGATCTTTCTCTCTCTGTCAAATAAATAAATAAAATCTTTAAAAAAAAAACCAACTAAAATCTTTTGTGCTTTGAAGGGCATTTATTGAGAAAGGGAAGGCAACCCACAGAATGGGGAAAATAATTACAAATCATATATCTGATAATGGTCTAATATCCAGAATATATAAAGAATTCCTACAACTCAACAATACATAGACAAATAGCCAGCTAAAAAAAAAAATGGGCAAAGGATTTGAATAGATATTTCTCCAAAGAAGATATACTAATGGCTAATAAGCACATGAAAAGATGCTCAATATCATTAGTCATTAGGAAAATGCAAATCCAAACCACAATGAGATACCATTTCATATCCACTAACATTGCTATAATCAAAAAGATGGAAAATAGCAAGTGTTAGAAAGTATGTGGAGAGGTTGGAGCCCTCATATTGCTGGTGATAATTTAATGGTATAGCCATTTTGGAAAACAGTTGGCCAACTCCTCGAAAAGGTAAATATAGAGTTACCATATGACCTAGCAATTCCACTCCTAGAGAACTGAAAACATACGTCCCCACAAAAGCTGGTATGTGAAAGTCATAGCAGCATTATTCATATCAGACAAAATGTGGAAATAGCCAAAATATCCATCAGCTTATAAATGGAAAAACAAAATGTAGTATATTGATACAACTGAATATTATTTGGCTGTAAAAAAGAGTGAAGTAGTGATCTATGGTACAAGGATGAATCCTGAAAACATGGTAAATGAAAGAAACAAAAAAAGGTCCCATGTTGTATGAATCCATTTATATGAAATATCCAGCACAGGCAAATCCATTGAGACAGAAAGTAGGTTAAAGTTGCCAGGGGATGGGGAGGAGCAATGGAAAAGGTCTACTGGTGAGTATGAGATTTCCTTCTGGGGTAATGAGAATATTCTGGAATTAGATGGTGATGATGTTTGCACAACTTTCCGAACATACTTCAAACCACTGAACTATGTGCTTTAAAAGGGTGAATTTTATGGTATAGGAATTGTATCTCAATCAAAAAATGTTTTAGAAAACTTCCCTGTGACAGAAGACTAGTTAGTATGGTAGTCATGATTTGAGTCCAATGCCCAGTGAGCTTAAGCACATTTGTTGCCAAGTCCTTTGTGCCTCGCTAAGCAGCATGTGGTCCCTTGGAGCTGACTTAGTTACCAGAAAAACAGAAAAGTGGTTTCTGTTGGGCGTCACTGTGTCTCCTGGGCACAGCTGCCTGGATTCTGCTTGTCACCAGGTGCTGACCTGGATGCAAATTTACATTCAATATCATAGCAAGTGTTAGATGTTGCCCCTCCCACTACTACTTGCCCCTCCCACTACTAAGATTCTGTCATAGGGTCAAGCTTGGGTGTCTGATTTGCTCTTCTCTTGGGAGGACATCCTCTCCCTGTGGCTCCTCATCTCATGTAAACGGATTAGGGGTGAGTCTATGCTGTCACTCTAGCAGACGTGACAGAATTCCTGCTTAGACGAAAGCTGAGTCTCTACGTCTGCTACACTATTATTATTGTGGGTACTAATCTCCTTTCCTTGAGGTATTTTAAATAGGATAATATTTCTCCTCTTCAACCCATACACCCACCCATTCACCACCCTATTCATCCATCCACCCATTCATCCAATTTGACCAATCCACGTTGTGGTAGGCTCTTTGCAAGGCTATTCGCTGAAGTGCTTTTGTCTGGGTTTGGGAACATGGGCCAACTGATTGTTTTTTAAGTCTTCTAGAGATTTAAGAGTCTAGGGAGGCAGAGTCTAAGGAGGTTTGTGTGTGGGGTTGAAATGCTTCGCAGCCATGGTGATTAGCCAGGGGTCCCAGGCAGCCTCACGAAGGTGGAAATGATTCTGATATTCCCTGTTAATTTATTTTTCTTTTCTTCTTTCTTTTTCTCCCTCCCTTCCTCCCTTCCTTCCTTCTTTCCTTCCTTCCTTTTTTCCTTCCTCCCTCCCTCTCTCTTTCTTTCTTTCTTTCTCTCTTCCACAGAGTAAGCCATTTTCAACAAAAGGGTTTGCAAATGTAACTGGCTTCTCCCCGAGGGCTCCTTCTGCATAACAGAGCTTTCATCACCAACCCAACTTGTAATCTTGGGTAAAAGAAGGTTCTCCACTCATTTTCAAAGAGAAAAAAAAAAGCAAAGCAAAACCAAACAGCCACATCATGAAGTCGCTCCATGTGATGAGACTTGCTCTGTGGAGCTGTCGGTACTCTGGGCTCCAGGAGCGTCTGGACTGCCCACGGCCTCCCCCTGTCCAGTCAGGGCTGGAGTTATCAGCCGGACGGCCCAGAAGGCCACCCTGGAGCCTCTGAGGAGAGGCTGTTTTTCGGGCCTCACTTAGAAATTCCTGGCTGGTCAGTGGCAGCCAAGGACGGGAGAATAATGCTGTCAGGGCTGCCACCTCAGCTACCCCTCGGAACGTTCCAAATTCAGGCTTTTGCTCAAACCACTCTTACCCCTACCTTCCCCCAGGACTCCCTGACCAGTGCTCTCGGCTCACAGAACCTTGCTCATCCTTGAGAGCCAGTGTAAGTCCTGTCTCCCAGGACCAGGGAGCCTCGGCATCCCACAACTATTCCTTCGACAACAGTTACTCGAGCCCCTTCTCAGGGCCAGGCTAAGACGAGCAAGCCCGGAGGCCTGCCCTTGCCCGCGAGAAGGAAGGTAGATACGGAAAGAGTTGTGGGACAGTGGGCTGAGCGCCTGTAGCTATTCCCACTGATTTTCAGGGCGCCCATAGGCACTTCTCTCTCCCTCAGCCAGCCAGTTGGTCTCTTCTTTTCTCTTTTAGGGTAGACTGGTCGTCTTTGCTTTTGAAATAAAATGGGAATAAGAAGGGTACCTGTCTCATGAAGTCGTTGTGAGGACTTAATGAGTTTGGGCACAGTGCTTAGGAAGCGCCTGGCGTGTGAAAATGCTAGATAACAGTTAGCTAGTGTTATTTTGTGTAATAAGAATAATACATTTTTATTATTCTCCCTTCATATGACAGAACATGGCAGCTCAGGCTCGGCCTTCCGAGACTCCTCAGTCCCCCTCCCTGAAGGGACCGAGTAAAGGGACCAATTCTGTCAAGGGCTCTCTGAATTCTTAGTGGAGTCAGGAGTTCTCCCCTGGTTTGAGGAAGGGGTTCAGGCCATGGAGACATCCAGATGGACTCTGCTTATGGTCTTGACTTTGACAGCAGTTCTGGTGCGAACAGCCTCCTGCAGGGAAAGCTGTGGGTGCGGGGCCCGTGGCTTGGGGCCACTCCTAAGAAAGGCCGTTGTCCCTCACCTGAGACAGGCCGCGGTGAAGCCTGAGAAACGAGGTCTGAGCACGGGACAAACTGTTGACGGCAGCCACGTCTGCAGATAGAGCGCTTGGGCTCTGTCTGTCCTGCAGGGACGGGAAGCCCTGGAGGTGAGTGGGCTCCCGTCACTGCCCCAGCACCCCTCCCCTCAGCCGGTGCTCTCCTTTCTTTGGTCCCCGCTTCACTCACCCTGATGGAGAGGCTGCTCCAGGCTCCGCGTCCATTCTGAGGTGTTTGACCAGACCAAAGGACGTCCTGACTGCCAGCCAAAATTGGTCAGAGTCCCTCACCTCCCAAGGGGCCACTTCCCTCTTGGGGACACGCCCAAGCTGACTGGCACTTTCTGCTTATGAGGTGCCTGCCTTATATTATTTCAATCTTCCTAAACCCTGAGATATCAGGTTATTATCCTCATCTCAGAGGGGAGAAGACGGCGCTCAGAGAGGCCGGGAAACGCGGGGTGCCAGTCATGTGGCTTTGCAATCGGACTTTGTTGGGAGAGTCTGATTTAGTGATGCTCAGGTGACAGGACCAGTGAGACCGTCATGGGGAGGAGCTGAGGTGATTTAAGAGAGAGGCCAATGTCATGGTTTTTATAAGCATTTGGGGAATGGCAAGTCATGAAGGGGGGGTCATCAGCAGGCTCAGGAAACGCAAAGCTGGTTCTCTTTATATGTACGATGACGGACGGGAACGAGCTGTAGTGTGGTGGCCATTTCACAAGATCTACATATATTAAATCGGTATGTCATACACCTGAAACTAATGTAATGCAGTATGTCAATTATACCTTAATTTAAAAAAAAAAACTGGTTCTCTTTGGAAGGGGAGAAAAGAGAATTGTCTCAAAGAGAAACAAAGGAACTTTTTTTTTCTTTAAGAAGCCACACTCATTTTTCAAAGTCCTTGATTTTTTATTCTTTTTATTTTATTATTATTATTTTTTAGATTTTTATTTTATTTATTTGACAGAGAGATTACAAGTAAGCAGAGAGGCAGGCAGAGAGAGAGGAGGAAGCAGGCTCCCCACTGAGCAGAGAGCCTGATGCGGGGCTTAATCCCAGGACCCTGAGATCATGACCTGAGCCAAAGGCAGAGGCTTTAACCCACTGAGCCACCCAGGCGCCACTCAAAGTCCTTGATTTTTTAATGCTAATAATACATAAGTGTTTTAAGAAACTGTTACACAGCTTCTTCCTAAGGTCTGAATTACAGACGCTTCTAGAGACGCTTCCTAGAGTTGAACTCAATACTCCCATTGTGCAGGAGGAACATTCTGGGTTTAAGAGGCTCCTGCTGATCTCATTCTGGTCCTCACCAGGATGGACCTCAGGAATCCCAAGGCTCCTGCCTCCAGAACCTCCCCATGGCTTGCACTCCCTGCGTCCTATGGGGTGTGGACCAGCCCTGCTTCTGCAGGGGAGGGAAGTGGATTCCAAGAAGGGTTGTGACCTCTCAGGGGTGTAAATTCCCTGTGCAAAAGCCCACAGGGCAGGGTAAAAGTTCTTTTGGCAAACTAAAAAAAAAAAATCTGATTGGTTGGTTTCCCCAGAGACACAGCCCAGGTGTTGTGGGGCAGGTGCCCCAAGTTCAAGCTCCTTGCCCTTGCTAGGAATCAGCTCCCTGATGCGCACGCTGTGCCTGCCTCTGTAACCCAGATGCCAGAGAGGTGGCGCTTCCCTAAACGGGAGTGCAAAATACAAGTGGAAATCTGGGTGTCTCCAAAAAAGCGGGACTGCAGAGAAGCAAGCCACTGCCCATCCACACCTGACAAAGCCTTTGCCGTGTGCTCTCGAGGGGTTGGAGAGACCACATAAGCAGTCCCAGGCAAGACCGTCGCCGCCCCCCCCCCCCCGTCCCCCCTGTGTACCCCTGTCTCATGCCTGCATGCTGTGTCCCGGGCAGGGTCCCCTGCTTGGGTGATGCTCCAAGCTGCAAGCACCCCCACCCCCCTCTACTTCCTCCCCGTTCACAGTCCCTGTCTGGAGCCTTCATCTCAGCTGGGGCCTGGAGGAAAGCGTGTGAATGAAGGAATTCAAACCGAGATGAGTGTGATGGATAGCCTCTCAGGGCTATTTGTATTTTAAAAGAGAAGGCCCTCTCTCTGAGACTTGCGGCTCTAAAGACCGACCTCAGATGTGAGGGGCGAGGAGCCAGGCCAGCTGCCTGGAGCTGTATTCCGGCCAAGTGACCGACTGTCTGCTCTCAGGCCGTCTTGTGCAACTGCCACAAACTCCCAGCTCTGCAGAGAGCCTTCCCGTTTCTCCCAGTCCGCCCTGAGCGCCAGAGAGGAAAAGAGATTCTGTGGTTCGGGCCCTGCATATTGAATCCCAGATCTCTGTATGTGAGCTGGCGGTTTATGGACATGTGTATTCTATCAGCATTGAAAATAGTTGTTCAAAAACATCTGAGGCCCCAAAGGACACTTTTCAGGTAAAAATCCCTTCTTTGTCAACTACAAAATAAACATGTATATTTCCCAGACCATGTGTTGGTTAACTAAGCCCCGAACCTTCCTGGGTATCCCTTGTCATCTGCCCTCTTTATTTTTTGTGTGTAATACCCTGGAATCTGAGCATCCTGGCATGCCGCAGAAACCCGTGGGTTCCTCACCAGCCCTGGGCTCTGTGGACCCCCTCCCCCCCAACTGCCCCATCCCCCAGGAGCCAAGGCCAAGGCTGGTCAACAGGCTGCTTCCCCAGTGCCGTTATTTGCTTTCCACTGGACCCGCACGGGCTCCTTTCTGGGCCAGTGTTTTCAGGGCTGAATTTTATATGGGCCAGAAAATATTTGGTAAAAGGAAATGGACCCACAGGCTTTGCTAAGACTCACTCTACTCCTGGAGCCCCGATGATTAAAAAAAAAAAAAGTCTTAATTAGTGTTGAAATGAAGAAATGTTCAGTCTTGTTAAATTAGCATCAGTATTTATTAATATAAATATATTGCACTTAAAAACCCAATTTTAATGTCCTGAGTAAACATACTTATTTTTCTTCAACTAATAAGGCTTCACGTTTGGCATCATGAGACCAATTACACAGAGGGCTCCTGACAGGCTCATTACTTGCTTGCCCCATTCTGGCCAGCAGGAAGAGACAGACCTGCTGTGGGAGGTTCACACTGACATTTCCCCCTTCCCTTTCAGGTCAAACTCGACCACTGTTTCCAAGGCTTCAGAGTTGCCCGGAATGTTAAGAAATCCTGATATTATCCCGAAACTCCTCTGGGCTCACACCTACCATCTCCGGAGTCAGAGTTGATTGGCAAACATGGATCGCTTTTTCAGGGAAAGAGCGGGCGGCCCCAAAGCTCTGTCACAGAGCGCTGTGAGGAGAGAGGAGCCTCAAGGTAAGCCTGGCGCCTGCCTGGGGGAGAGGGCCGTGCGTGGGGGCCGATGCCCCTCAGAGCTGACGTGTCCCCTGGTGAGATTTCTTCGAGCTGAACAAGCTGTTCCCACCATACTCTGGATCCAAACCACCTTAGGAGAGTGTTATCCTTTGCTCCGAGTGGCCAAATACTACAAGCGCCACTGACTCTGAAATTATGTAATGCTGACATTCCAAAGCTGAGGTGCGGTGCGAGGACAGACATGGTCTCTGTTGGAAGGTGGAAGCCGCAGACGGCGCTCGGTATCAAAAAAGAGTGTCAAATCATTTTCAACTGGAGAGGAATGCTTGGCAAAGCATTTTTTCCCCTCCGGAGGAGATTTTTGTTTACAGGATTTAACAATGAAAAAAAAAAAACCACACACACAATTGCTCATTGTTCGGCTTGAGGCACAAAGGTCAGCTCGGGGCACACAGTAGTTTTCCAATTCCTGATCCTTTTGGATCCCACTGTGCAGATCAGCAGATAAGGAGTTTTATTTTAAGGCAGCAAAATGTCAAGTAAGAGACAATGGGCAGAAATGTTGCGAATGGCTATCCAACAGACGTATCTGTCCAGCTGATGGGGGAAAGCCCGGCTTGTCCGAATTGAATGACGTTTTTGTAGCTTTTAGAAAGCATATTCTGTCAGGAACACTATATTGTTGGGGCAATGGGTTTAGGTGCCCAAATCCTCTGTTTGTGGGGTTCCGGAGGCAAAAACACACTGACATGATGTGGTTCTTGTAAGACATGTGAGGCATAGAGTCAACTCATTGGCTCTATGAGATCTAGAAACAGGGACTGTAGTGTTAGAGATAATTTGGTTCACCTTTTTAAGTTTAAATTCATTTTAAATAGATGAAGCAACTGAGACCCAGAAGTGACAAGCCCAAGTTCACACATCACAGCAGCATCTAGAACTTCTTTTCTACTGACTAATTCTACTTTGAGTTTATAAATTCTTCCACCACAAGATCAAACACTGGAATTCCTTTCCGTGACCTAGAGTACTTTTGCCCCAGCAAATCTGAGAAAGAAAAGTAAAGGAAAGGCAATGGTAAAGACCTTTATGATAATACCCTAGCCAGAGAGTGGGGGCAGATTAGGCTCTCCATCACAGTGTTTTAAAAAGCCAAATATGTTACTGGTTGGAAGAATTTTTCTGAAAGTGGACATTTTATTTCCTAAGATGAAAAAGTAAGGTACAATTTACCAAATACAAACGGACATGTAATTATTCTTTGATGCGATTCCAGAAAAAAAGTTGTCCAGGCAGAAGTTGGCTTAGAACTTGTGGGATCTCTTTCCTAATTGCGATTGTTGGGCCATAATGGAAACGGGACACCCAGGCGACCACCCTCGTATTGGCCCCAGTCCCATACCTCTCTGCTCCGCTCTCGGAGGAATTTAAATCTGGCTGAGCTGACAGGCGCAGGAAGGAGCCAGGTGGAGGGAGGGTTGAAGCCTCTGGAGCTGGCCGTTCGGGAACACTGATCATGCTGTCCACGGAGAACTACTTCTAAACGGCTTTCAAAGCCCTCGGGTTTGTTCAGAGAAAATCCCGCTGGCATTGATGGATTTCTCCTCCTCTGACGGTTCACGGGAAAGAATGAAATGATTCATGCCAAACATGGGACAGGCTCAAGGATCCACCGCTCGTGGCTCGCTGGAGGTGCCCCATGTGTGATGAGGTCATCTTGCAGGGGCACACAAAGGATTCCCGGGGGGAATATACAACATAGACGGCGGCCATTCATAGCCTTCATTCCTCCTGGCGCTCACGGGTCACAATGAACCTTCTCAGCATTACACGGGCTCCCGACGAGACGGAGCTGGTTCCAAAGCCTTTCAGTGGAACCCCCCCCCCGAGGCAAACAATGCATTTATTATAATGTCTTGGCCCTAAAAAGGGCCTGGGAACAGCTTGGAGTGGCCTATAATTAAGTACATTTAATAATAAAGGCACAAACTTCTTAGGTATTCCAAGAAGTGAAAATTAAACTCTTCTCAGCTCCTCTCTCTCCACTCCCCTCCCCATCATCTTTCCCTTTTACAAATAAGTCAGGAGTTACATGTTTTTGTTTGTTTGTTTGTTTTAAATAACAATTGCAAGGATGTCTGGCCAGTGGGGAAAGGGAAATTGAATTACGTGAGAATATTCTTCCCATGGTAAAAAAAAAAAAATGGCTTCTGCTAACTCAGGGCACAGGCAGAATTTTGTCGAAAGGCCATTCGATTACTGACTCTTGAATTCTGGGCCAAGCATTTGGAGGTTGTGACCCTCTCGCAGAGGGGGCACCCCCAGGGGTTAAGTTGTCGCTGAGCCCAGGAAGGCCCAGTGAGAGGTGTCCCTCCAGCAGTGGCTCCTATCCTCGGTCCCCACACGCTCCTCTGAGTGCCTGAATGTGCAGGGAGAGTCCCAGGGAGAGGAAGAAAGCTCTCTGAACCATGGTCAGGCTGCAAGAAGCGAAAGGAGCAAAGGTAGCAAGAGCTCGCCTTCCTGGGCAGGATAAAGCACGAAGGGGGCCAGCCCAGCCCCGCTCTGCCCTCGCCTGACCCTGAGTGTGACCCGTTTTCTTGAACTTTCCTACGCGTCAGTTTCCTTATTTGTCAAGGAGGATGTTAAAAGGATAATGAATAGTCAATAGTCCAGTATTGGGAAGTGACTTACTTTCCTTATCTGTAAAATGAAGTAAAAAAATACCTGTTTTACATGCATCCTTGTGAGGGTTGAGTGGAACGATGCCTGAAGTCACGCCGCCTACCTGGGACGCTGTGAGTAATCAGTAAATGTTAGTGGCTGCTGCTGTTAATATTATTATTACTGTTCCTAATGCGGTTACAGTTTTGAAGGTACTTATCGGACTGAAGTTGCATCATCGGCTGATTCAATACGCAGAGCTAAGCGTCTGGCTGGAAAAACAAGACGAGCCATGCAAACTTACTGGACAGGACTGCATTGGGAATCCGATCGCTTTTATTTCTTTGACCGCTGATAGGGAGTTGGGGTGGAGGAACAAACGGGTGTTTTCTTTCCTATAAGTGATTAAAATGAAATGAATCTGTACAATTTCACGCTATATGGGCAAATAAGGTAATATTAACAAGGCTAATTTTTCCAACTGGTGACAAGAAAGTACCCATCCATCGGTGGTCCCCGCAATTTTGACTTTGCATCACTGGGGGAGAGGAACTTCTTATGGGGTTGAACGGAGCCTGACTCTGGCTGTAGCATTTGATTTTAAACAAAATGACATCAGGCCTGTTGATAATAAAGGTCAGCCTAAGGGTAGGTGGGAATAAGGTGCACTTAGAAAGAAAAAAGAATGAATCTTGAAAAAAGAGTCATTTTTTTTTTTTCTTAACAGCTAAAAAAATCTCCAGTTCCCATTCAATTCAAACATACCGCCTTGTTTTTACTTTGCTTTAAGTAAAACCATAAGCGTTTGTTATTTCGAGCATTACGTTTTGGACACCGAAATATGTGAAACTCGTGAGAAGTACTGGAAGAACAAGAAGACCCAGGACGTTCAAGGCAAGACAGCCTTTATCCTTCCATGACGCCAGCATGGAAACAGGACATTTGCTCTTCATTATTTAAAGAGTCTTTTAAAAAGTCAAATGGGAAAGGAAGCAACGCAGGGATCTTTTGATTCCTTTTTGCTTTGGCCAAGAAAATGGAATTACCGAAAAAATCTAACCTTTTATAAAATAACTGCTGTTAGGAGGCTTTGCAGTGGGTTAAATACTATAAAAATCATGGAGGAGAAAATAAAAGTAATTATTGGACAGGAGCAGGTTGGGTGAGTTTACACAGACTCGTATCTCAGTGGTAGAACATGGCATCAGAATCACTTTTGTTACTTCAGGTGACCAGACATCGTGTTAAGGCAAAAGCAAGAAATTCTCTTTCCCTCTGGTTTCTGGATGCAAACCAAGCACCATAGTTCTCAAAACGCCTTCATTGACCCCTAACCTTTTATAAAACGCAGGCCAACTCGCTTCCCTGAGAACCCATCCCTGGTGGTAGATTTCCACGCACAAGCTCCCCTCAATTCGGATTCCTGAGAGAGCCCAGGACGAGCCAGGAGTGCCAGGATCCTCCAAGCGTCGCGCAGGTTCACTTCACAGATGTCGTCTTTTCTTCGGGGGACTCTTTATTCTTATCTTATTTCAAGTCCCGGGGTCATCAGGGTGATGAAGGGCCCGCCCTAAACAGTGGACAGCATGGTGGAGGTGAAGATCTGTTGTAAAATCTGGGGGATGTCCTTGGTATCCATGGCAACAAAGGACCGGCCAGCTGGTAAAGTTCTCTGAAGCCTGCCAGGATGGAAAGGGAAAGAAAAATTACCCTTGCAAATGGGGGCTCCCCTTCCACCTCCTGCCCCCGCAAACCACAGCATCCAAAGGAAGTTTTTACTTTCTAATACCTTGCCCCTGCCTGCCACGGAATGGGCCTTCAGCAGGCAGTCAAAGGCTTGGAAGGGCCACAGAACAGAGGGAGGGAGGCACACTGAAAGCAGTGAACCAAAAGAAAGATCTTTTCAGTGAGAAAATCAGTTAATTTGAAAAGAAGAAATTTCCTTCCTTTTATTACTGTCATTTCCTGGTATTCCTTTGGCAGATCAGAGCCCTAGGGACGAATCTGGGATTAGCTCACCTGGGTCCAGCAAATGTGTGGGCCTCACCCTGTGCTTCTAAAGCTTTCCTTGCCTTAGAACACAGGCCCGGAAAAATGCTGCCCAGCCAAACCCCAGGTGGTTCTTTCTTTCCCTCTTTCTCTCTCTCTCTCTTTTTTTTTTTTTTGCCTCACATCATACAAGGTGAAGGGCAATCTGGCTTACGCAGTTGCAGCTCTGATGACACCAAGATTATATAGGCTTATGATAATTTTTTTAAATGGCAATTTATCATCTGGAACAAAAGGCCATTTCTGAAAGCAATGAAAGTACAAGACACAGTTCTATCCAAAAAAACGCCTCCTTTCACTGTGCCAACAAAGTTTGGTTTTGGAATGACATTTAATAAAAGTCAACCATCCTGTGTCGTATCATACATTTGGCATGCCTGGTAGACCAGCTAATTCTGCAACATATCTTTTGCCAGTGGATGTTGAACCATTTCCCTAGGAAACCACAAGGGTATTATTGTACTTTCTTAAGTATTCAAACAGGATCTGTTCACTAGAAAGACAAAATAGCTATTTCGGCACAACCAGTATTTGTTGAACTTGCTGTCTGCTTAATACTGGGCTGGTCCTGAAGGAAATCTGGGCAGAAAAGGCATGGCTTGCATTCGAGGACATGAACATTCTAGAAGAGGCTAAAATAGAAAACTGAGAAAAATGCAGTCACTTGTAATAAAGTGACTGTAATGACATGATACTAAGGTGGTTCTTAACCTTACTCTGCAATCCTGCAGCAAGGCGAAGGGAATAGAAAAGATGCCAGCTCTTTGGAAGCTGAAACATGTCCTAGTCTATACAGGATTCTGTATCTCAGAGTGTGACAGGTAAAAGACAGGAAGAACAAAAAGGTATGTGTTCCGGGCAGGAATGTTATTTTTGAGGGGCGGGGAGATAGACTTTCCTTTGTGTTTTCTGCTTCATATAAATATTTCAAGCAGAGAAAAATCACAAGTTCTTTCTCCTTATAATTCAAAAAGATAAATGTCGGGGCGCCTGGGTGGTTCAGTGGATTAAAGCCTCTGCCTTCAGCTCAGGTCATGATCTCAGGGTCCTGGGATCGAGCCCCGCATCGGGCTCTCTGCTCAGCAGGGAGCCTGCTTCCCCCTCTCTCTCTGCCTGCCTCTCTGCCTACTTGTGATCTCTCTCTCTGTCAAATAAATAAATGAAATC
This sequence comes from Potos flavus, assembly GCA_028534135.1. Lineage (NCBI taxonomy): Eukaryota > Metazoa > Chordata > Mammalia > Carnivora > Procyonidae > Potos > Potos flavus. The sequence goes on from CM052883.1 coordinate 46,683,861, forward strand.
TTTAAAAAAAAAAAAAAGATAAATGTTAGTGTGTTTGAGAAATCAGAGTGTTTCCAGATCTCTCCTTCTAGTTCATCCACAGTGGTATTTACCTGACCATAAACTTCTCTACTGAATATTCAACACGTTCAGTGTAGCGTCTTACTATATATTGTCTTACATTGTTTCCCAGTGCTTCAGCTGCCTGTCTCCTCAGTGAGAGGGCTATGTATGCACATGTAAGGGGGGATATCTAAGATAGATAGAGATCTATATATTATCCATGTATGTCTATCCATGCATATTTATATGCATGTCTATGTCTGTATACAGATATACGCTCCTCATATATATACGCATTTTATATATTATTTATATACACATACATATACACAATCTCTTACAGTAGGAAAAGTTTGCTACTTGGATATGATATTTGCTACTCTGAATACGATTTGAACACGAAGTCATATTCAAAGTAATGGAACTGATGAGAACTGAGCTTGAGACCTCAATGTTAAGTGCCAAAGACAGAAAACACTGTCTAATTTATCAGTGGACGAATCAATTTGTTAATTATTCTATTGTTGGTTTAAATAGAAGATGAAAATAATTTAAGACTGTTATTGCTCGTCCAAACACAAGCGAGGGCACTATACCCTCTCAACTGGCCTATTGGCTCCTTGACGTACCAACCCTACTGGCTCCTCTTCTCTTCCCCCCACTGCCTCTCGAGATGCCGATCCCATGAGATGGCACGTGTTAGGCAGGTACTCAAGTGTCTCTCTACTTGTCCTTTGCTGAATCCCGAGGGGACCCTTACCTGGTTGCTTGATCACCTAAAGATCCAATGAAAATGGCAAAAGCATTTACTTGAGGGTTGCTCGTCAGGACGTGGGCAAACTTGGCAGGATGTATTCCGTATCGTGACAGGTTTGCATCACTTAAGACGATGACGAAGTACTCGTCGGCTTCTTCTTTGACGATCTCCTTGATGGCATGTTCTGTCCCCTGTAATGTGTGGTCCCCACTCATGCAGAACTGAGCATGGGCATGCATGGTCTGGGAGGCAGAGACGGGGCACAGAAGCCACGGGTGAAAAACTTTGTAGACAAACATCATGACATTTCCATTGACCAGGAGAATGCCCAAATACCGATTATTACACTTGAATAGGAAACCTCTACGTGAGTTCTATTTAATTTGCACCTTAGAGTGACGAGAGTACACAATGATATTCGTATGTGGTTAAGACTTTTGTTAGAAACGGGAAATGTTCCCAGACTCTCCCAGCAGCACTGACTCTTGAAACTCAAACTGCCATTTAAAGCAAGAAAATCTAAGAAAACATCAAACTTGGCATCACGCGCACACACACACACACACACACACACACACACACACAGTGGTAAGCAGAATTCCAAGGTGGTCTTTAAGATTCCTGCCCCCTGGTATACACAGCCGCATAACCCTCTCCCCTTAAAGGTGGGCAAGACCTGTGAATAGACATGACACAGGAGAAAAATGAGGAATGGGTTGAATTTTTAATAAAGTTGTGACACTAAACACTGTACTTACAACAACAGCCATGGAGGAAATTTACTTTAAGCTGGTGGTGTGTGTGTGTTTCTACTGTAGATCTGAGTATGTGAAATTGAATTTATCATCCGAAAATACTAAGGACGTAAAATTGGGGTTGGAGAGTACTCTAAACGGGGTCATTCTTTTTCTTTTACTGAAATGTGTAGGGGCTGAGAAGAACTGTAGAGGGTACGGGAGGGCACCCAGGCTGTAGAATCTGGATATAATCCCGAGTACGCTGAAAATCGGTAGGGAACAAAGTGGAAAATTTGTAGGATGGAGAAAAGCATTTTAGGCACAATGAGTGTTTTCCCAGTTTAAGGCTTGACTATGCCTGTAAAACAGGAAGTCTTTTTCTTTCCTGTAACTCCTGCTGCCTCAGTGAATCTTTTCAGCGATCAGCAGATACTTTACCTAATCTGGTGGAAGTTTTCACCACAGAGAGGTGATTTAATGTATTTACCTTCAGAATTTCTAGTCTTTGCTTATTGTCCTTGGGCATTTTGTTAAGTGGAACTAGACCAATGTTGTAGCCGTCTCCGGAGTGTCCAACGATGTCATACTACGGACGAGAGAATCAGAGAGTTAACTGAAGAACTGCCATCAGACCTACAAGCCTCCGACTCT
>CM052883.1:46686547-46705786 GCA_028534135.1 Potos flavus
CGCATACCTAGCTCTCTCGCAGCCACACGCCATCATTGTCCTCCATACAGTCGCCCCTCAGCCATACCTCAGACCCGCGTGTCCACACCACTGGCCAGTTGGCCCTAAGAAGGCGGACCTACGAAAGGGGCCTGCATAGGCCCTGGAAGCAGGCTTGGGCTCATCTGAGGTTTCTTGGGGGGGTCCCAGAAACCAGGAACATGACTGGAAAATTGGCTCTAACTGGGCATACCCCATTGGCCCCACAGACTCTTCACTTCATGGGAGGGGTACGGTCAGAGGAGGGCCAGAGCGGGGTCTTGGGCAGGGGCTGGGACATTATTCTGGGCTTGGTTTTAAGATTTTTTTAAATTAATACCAAAGATGATATGAAAGAATTCAAGAGAAACTGACCAAGACCTTAAAAAAGCTTGATAACAAATGCTTTCTAAGGATGTAATAAATTTCACATATGAAAAAAAATATCTCCTTAGGATAGTTTGCTATCAATCTAGTGAAAAGGCAGCAGAATTTGAACCCTAAGAGCTGTACAGCTCTTGACAATGGCTAACTGCAGTACTGGCCTCAGCAGGCACCTAAGGGCCCCGGCACGGGCCCGGATGCGGAGGAAGCCTGCCCGATTCCTCCATGGAAGCATGCTCCAGGCCCTGTCAAGTCTGACTGGACAATGGTCACGGCAGGAACTATCTCAAGCCAAGAATAAAGTTGTCCTGAGAAGGTGCCAGGCAGGCTGCTTTCGTTAGGAGCCTGGTGAAGTCATCTGTTCAGCAAGATCTTACACGGGAGGGGAATCGGTTCCTCGAAACAGGAGTGGGTTTTTCTTATTTGGCTGAGGAAAGAGGGCTGTAAATGTATTAGACGTTTTCCTCCCTATTAACTGAAGGTTAAAATTCTTCCTAATCAGATGACCGTGGATAAGCCTCTGTGAATATGTATTTGCCCATGTGGTCTCCTCACAGGGCTGACGTAACCAGCTACTGTGAGGAAAAGAGCTGATTATTAAACAAAGAGCAGTCAAAGGAGCTGCTGGAGGGTCTTTATCAAAAACAGATACTGGCTGATTAAATGCTTCAGAAACATTTTAGTAACTATTCATCTATCATTTGACTGACTGATCTACCTATCTACCATTTAATTATTCGCCCAGAAGAAAGCATACTATACTTTTTCACACAAGCGAGATAAAGATAGGTGAATTGCCCATCTCCCTTTCTTCCTCCCTTCCTTCTTCTTTTTTTCCCCCCCCTCCTTTCCCCCCCTTCCTTTCTTTCTTTATGGTAAGGAAAGTGCTATTTACAGAAGGATCCGCCTTTGTGCCGGGTTAGCCCTGCAGAGGTGGAGAAGACACACCTAAAGGACAGGATGAGGCTTATAAAATGGTTTGCAGGCTCTGGTTCTCATTTTCCAGACAGGCTTGGGGATTATTCTGCGCCCAAAGTAAATAAAATGCTTGAGAGGAATCCAAAGTACGTCCAAATGTGGACCATTCCCCGGTGTTACCGTAGATCATTTTAAGCTTCCATTAAAACCAATACTTCTATGTCATAATTATCTAGTATCTGCTGTCCAAGGACCCCAGCACGTTTTACAGACAGAAATTTGCTAATCCTCAAAACTGTCTGGGCTAAAGGAAAAAAGTACAGAAACTCATTCATTTCCCTTCTCTAATGCCTGATCCTGCCATTTCCCTCGTCTGGTTCCTGCCGTGATCACTGTCAAATCAGACCTTTCAGGGTCTCAAGCACGCTTCTGCATATGGAAGATCACAGAGTCATTAAATAAGAGCCTCACTGTCATTATCAAACCCCCTAATGTTTAGATCGTGGCTTTTTTTTGAGCAGCTCACAATTTATATCGTCATGATTTCTCTACTTCTCACGGTCTCCCGAGTCCTTTGTAGAGTCTTGCTTTTAGCACACACATAAATAATAAACCACAGTGGGAAGGAACAGCCTCAATGAGAGAAGGCCAATTTTAATACTTCTTTGCTTTAGAAGCTTGCTTAAATGCCCTTTTGCTACATTTTCTTTTGAAAATCTCATTCATTTAGAGAAAGGTATAACAAATGAAAACAAATGCTGACTTTCAGTCCAAGACACATTTATCAGCAAGTAAGAAGGCTGATTTGTGATACTGAGACTGCAAAGAAATCTCAGCTTAGAATAAAGAGCTATTAGTGTTTTGTTTTGTTTTGTTTTTTTAAAGATTTTACTTATTTATTTGAGAGAGAGAGTAAGAGAGAAAGTGCACGAGAGGGGGGAGGGTCAGAGAGTGAAGCAGACTCCCCGCTGACGCATTGCTTGATTCTGGTGCTCAGAGGATCAGGATCTGTGACCTGAGCTGAAGGCAGACGCTACCAACTGAGCCACCCAAGCATCCCTAGCAGTTTTTTTTTTTAAATGAACAAGATTTATGTTTAGATTTCTATGGGGAAGGATAATCATCTGCTAACTTTAGGAAAGGCTATGCTTTATTACACATCCACATTATAACTAGGTATGAGACGAGCATCTGAGGCTATTTCTGAAGACTGATGATGTGTGAAATTCTAATCTTCTAGAAATCCAAGTACGCCATTCAAAGATAGCACCATCGACAGTGGGTAGCAAAAGCTTAGAAGATGAATATGTGATTTCAAAAGTCAAGAGAAGTGCCAAAGGAATGCTAAGGTGTTAGTTAGCCAATAAGCTATAGTAGCTAGCTAACCTTTCATCATACCACAGAAGTCAATGTAAAAAGAATGATGATCTGAAGGTCAAGGATTCTAGCCTTAGCTCTGATATTAACAAGCTTTTTGACCTAGAGCAAGTCACTCAACCTTTCTAAATCTTGTTTCTACTTTATAAATAATGCTGGTGTAGATGACCTCTTATATTATATGCTTATAAGTCACTTAACCTCTCTGACAAATAGGAATAATCTCTGTTTTATCTAACCTCACAGAGTCACTGAAAGTAGAGGGCAATACATTGAATGAGTAGAATGTCAACGTATAGTTCTTCATCGTTTATAAACTGCTTCTATATATCTCATCTCATCTTGATTCTCTTCACAACTTTGGGGTGGGTATTCTTTACCTCATTTCACAAATGAAGAAATGAATGCCTGGAGAGATGAAGAGCCTTTCCTAAGGTCAGAAATCAAGTGTTGGCAGAGGTGGAAGCCGAACTAAGGTGCCCTGACTCTAAATCCAATGTCTTTACCATAGAGAAATAAATAATCACTCCCCAGCTGTTCCCCTCCCTATTGTCCCCTGCCTAACCTCTTTGGTCAATTTTTTTTTTTTTTTAAGATTTTATTTATTTATTTGTCAGAGAATGAGAGAGAGAGAGCACAAGCAGGCAGAGGCAGAGGGAGAAGCAGGTTCCCTGTCGAGCAAGGAGCCCGATGTGAGACTCGATCCCAGGACCCTGGGATCATGACCTGAGCCGAAGGCAGCTGCTTAACCAACTGAGCCACCCAGGTGTCCCTGTCAATACTTCTACAGCAACAATGGAGTCCATTCTGAATTCTTCTTTCACTTTGAATGAACCCAGAGAACTCTGCACACCCTTCTTTGGTCTTTCTCCATGTTGCAGTAAGAATTTATTCAAAGTCTAACCTTGATAGATGACCGGTTTCCATTTCCAAATGTGTGAAACATTTCTGAGGCATCGGAAGAAGGTTTGTTAGGGACACTGAGCTAAGCTGTTGATAGAAGGAATTTTCCCAGCAGGTGCCAGTTTGTAAGTCATATCTTTCCACATCCTTCTGAGAAATAGCCCAGCATTTTTGACCAAGATATCTTTGAGAAAAGTCAGGCCTACTACACCTCACTTGGATGATGAGGTGCTAAGGGGAGGAATTACATACATTTATGTAAAGGGCACATTTGCTCCTGAATCACAGCTTTGTCAAAATACTGATTGGGCAGAAATAAAATGGCTGCAAAAAACCAGGGATAAAACATCTACTAAGAAAGGGCCCTGAAGTGGGAGTCCGAAGTCTTGGCTTTTTACCAAGGAGCTGTGTGACCTTGGGCAAAGGACTTAACCTTTCTGGATCTTGATTTTCTCATTTATAAAACAAAGAGGTTAGGGAAAATGATTGCCAACACCCCTCTCGCTCCCAAGGTTCTATGAAGATTCAATGGTTCAGTCTAGAAAAAGAATGAAAAAAGTCTGCTTCACTTACTCATAGGAAAATCTGTGCTTTGCTTTCTCTTGTCAAAGGAATGAGTCCTCTAAATGTACCTGAGGATTGATGAAGTCTTTTCTAAAAAGTAAGCCCTCAGAGTCTACAAGAAATAACAATCCAATATTGGCTATATAGAGCAGTTTTCTAACTCTTTAAAATATTTTTAAACAGTGGAAGTCTTTCTCCAAATGAAATATTGCACAAAAGCCCAGATTATGAAACATCATGCAAAATCAATATAAGTGGAATAGTTGGGATGGAAGGGGAAGGGGTAAAAAGTCCCGTCTGCTCACCATCGCTCCCCAACACCCTTCGAGGGTTCCTCGTTACACTGTTAGGAAACCATGGCCTTAGAGTATGATTTATTTTCCATAAAAACAATAATCTGAGTACTTGTTTTCAAAGTGCAACTTCTCGATAACTAAATAAATCTGTTTTCCGGTGTGTCGCTACTTGAGTGCTCAGAGAAGAAACAGTTACCTAACTTTTGATAAGGTGGAGTACTTTGAAGAAAAAAAAAAAACAAAGGCATTAAGAGCTTTTGAAAAGGAGGTCTACTTTAAGGTTCCAGTGAAAACATTCTCAGGGGCTTGCAGAAATCCCAAGGAACAAACTGGAATGAAGATAAAGGCAAAAAATGCTTCCGGACTTCAATAAAACGGTTCACAAAATTGTTACCATTCCTCTATTTGCTCCAGTGTTTCGGTGCCCTGTGAACAATAACAATTTTGTCGATTATAAGACTAGAGGAGTTTATAACGATTATTAGCAAATAATGCTATTCCTGTCTGCAGAGACTGACCGTAAATGCTGTCCCCGAGAATAGCTGAACGCAGGCGGTAGACCAATTAGGAAGAACTTACAGCTCCAGATGGCTTTAAAATGTGTCCTGCCACGGCATTACCTTTTCTTTTCAGTGATTCCTACTCAAGGGTCCCTGTGGTTTGGCCTGGGTCAGGCTAAGATGGAACAGAAAGTGCAGGCGGATTCCAGATGAGCCTCCTGGACCTGGACTATAATGACCCAGGGCTGGGGAGCCGAGCCCAAGCCAAACAAGACACACGGGAGACGCCAAGAGAGAGGTTTCGGGGAAGAGTCCAGATCACCGGGCCAAGATGGTGGCTTCTGAAGGTTTCAAAGCAAATACAGACTGGACACCTTGACAAAGGAGGGATAACTGCAGGAGGCCCGCATTCAGAGCCATCTGGAACTGGGAAGTGGGGAGTCTCAGAGCACACTGCTAATTCTTAAAGATACCACGTGCGATGCCCTCGTGGGCTATGGAATATAAATTTTTCACTAGGAACTCCTAAAACTGTCATTTGCCTGTGAATCATTTTATATTTGCTGAGAAAGTTACATACTTTCATTCGTTACTCCTAGGCCTCACATTTTTCTCACAAATGAGAACAGGAGTGCACAGATGAAGGGAGCTGAATGTGATCATGGGGTGCAGAGATACAGAAGCGAGGGAATGGGACACGCTTGATGTACACGCATCAAACATCTCTGAGAAGATACCACAAAAAAGTCCACTAACAGTGGGCACCACTGGAGGGGGAAGCGGGAGCTGAGAGAGAGGGGGCAGAGGCTTACACAGAGGCCTCACTCTCACTCTTTCTGTACCTTCTACGCATGTTTAATTACATGTTTAGTTACAAAAAACGCTCTCCCAGAATGTCAGTAGGCTCCATCCCACCACCTTCTCACCCTCGACAAGGGACGCTGGGGAGCCCCAGCAGAGACTGGGGAGCCCCAGCAGAGACTGGGGAGCCCCAGCAGAGACTGGGGAGCCCCAGCAGAGACTGGGGAGCCGGTGGCCACTCGAAATTGCAGACGTGTTGGCAGGGGTGCTGAGAAGATTATATGAAGTCTCCAGGGGGAGACTCCAGGACACCCAGTGTCGGGGGGGGGGAGCCTGTCAGGGGTCCTGGAAACACAGGGAATACTGGGACAAAGTAAACGGCACCGTGAGGAACCAGCCAGATGAATCCAGGATGAAGGACGTGCTGCGAAACAACTGAGCTGAACTTTCAAGACAGCCCCAACCTGAGAAGCAAAGAGACAGTGGCAGGCGAGGTGGCCGCTCCGGATTAGAAGAGCCTGACAAGACACTGCAACTAAAAAACAAGTGTGGGCTTTCACTGGATCCTGGATTGTGTGTGCGTCTGTGCGTGTGTTGGCGGGGGAGGCCAATTGGAAAAGACACTTTTGGGAAACACTTATCATGGTGAGCACATTGTAATGTAAGGAACTGTTGAATATTTTCCATGCTGGAAGATAACCCTGCAGGTTCATTATGCTTCCATAAAAAAGATACCGCTGAGATAGCTGGGAAAAGTGAATTTGGATTGGACGTTAGAAGATATTACGAAATTACCGATAGTTTTCTTAGGTGTGATAATGGCATTGTGGTTGTGTTAGAGAATGTCCTCACTGTTAGGAGAAGCATAATAAAAGATTTGGAGGTAAAGCATTATGACGTTTAGAATTCCTTTCAAATGATTCAGAAGAAGGAAGAGAGTATATATTTAGAGAGAAACAAAGCAAATGAGGGAAAATATCAGCAACTGGCAAATCTAAGCAAAGGCACATGGGTTTTCATACTACTGTTCTTTCAACTTTTCTGTAGGTTCACATTCTTTCAAAATAGAAAAGTTGGGAAATAAAGGGGAAATTCTAAAAACAAAATAAAAAGTACCAGAAAGGGAAAACAAACAGAAGGGGAGTCCTGGACCTATCCTATTTTGTCTCCAACTAGCCTTCTGACTTTAGGAGAAGTCCTTCATGTCCCTGGGTCTGTTTCCTGTATGAGGAATGAGGAAACTGAGTAAATGACCTATCAAAGCGACCCCGTTCTGAAATCCATGGACACGGTGAGGAATTTGCAGGAACGGGACTCCTGTGCCTTCCCTGGCCCGCCTCTACCCCAGGCCTCAATGTCCTTGCCCCAAAACTGCTTTTCCTCAAAGAGCTTGTTTGTGAAGTCTTAACGTCGTTTCCTTTTGTTGGAAAGATTTGAATGCACTGGAGACTTTCTGTGCTCCTAAAAAAGTTCTAAAGGAACTGTAGTGAATGTAAGGAGTATGTTTATAAGTATGAGAAAATGCACAAACCCCAAACAATTAAAAGTGCTGTCTATTAAGAGTCTAATAGCATAAAAAAACAAAACAAAACCCCAAAGATATTTCAAACTTTGAAGGAAGTTTATCTTCCTTCTTAAAGGGTCTTATCTTGGTGTCTTGCCATAATTTCTTGCTCTAAATAGTGACTGGATTTGGTAATAATTAATACTACTTTGGGAGCGATGCCCCGGAGAGGGAGGATGTCTGAGGAGGAGTGCGCTCTGCTCGTGCCTCTGTGACCACATGTCTCTCGTCAAATCTTCCACTTCTGTGTCCCCCTCACTAGGCTCTCAGCTCACAGATGGCAGGAAACTATGCACCTGGCAGAGTTCTCCGCTTTTAGCAGTGCGAAATCTAGGTTTGTCATTTTATGGAAATCTAGTACGTCACATGGCAACAACTGGGTTGTAACTGTCAATTAGAAACAAAGCAAAACAACATCCGGGGACATGTTCATTTCCTTGTTTTTTTTTGTTTGTTTTGTTTTTGTTTGTTTTTGGTGCGACATGTCCAGTCTCATTAATAGTGGTTCCAAACAACAGACTTTTCACAGTGAGAACTGGACAAATCTCGATCTCTCGGTACACTCCACTGGGTGAGATGGAATGAAATATTCAGCGTGCCCCATGATAATCATGCCATCTCCCTGCAGGCTGTGGGAATGACTCTCTGAACCCCCTATTAGCTTTGCCACCTTCTGCCTTCTGTTTAATTCTTTACCCAGTCCTGGGGAGCTGTGTCCACCGATTTCTTGGTGAACTCCTAAAAAAAAATCTTTCTAAAAACTTAGAAGAAGCAATTTCACCTGTCAGAGCAGTTCTGTTCTCAAAGGCATAGAAATCCTCTTTCTAACAGGAAATTTTATTCTAGATAATATGAACACGTATGCCAATTTTAATAGTGATATGTTTGCTATGATCTCTAATGGAGCAACATCTCCATGTAACTCAGAGGAAACTGAGGAACACTGGCCTTCACGATTCACACAAGAGGCAGATGGGCTGATGCAAATATTAGCAGAGCCCAAGGGTTTTAAAGCATTAGGTGAGATTCCCGCGGTTGTGATGGATGGATGTTCAACCATCCTCTGGTCGTCCGTGGTCCAAGAGATTTAGGAATTATACTCAACCTCCTACTAGAAAGGATCTAAAATATTTTAAAATACTTTCGAGAAAACTATAAAACATAAAAAAGTAAAAAATCAAAATCAAGAGAAACTTACATCTGAAGGGATGGAGGGTCAAGGGAAGGAAAAGGCTGAATACCAGGGCACAAGCCACAGGCCACAAAGCTGTCACTGCTGGTCTTTGAGTTTGGCTCTGAGTTTCTGGCAACTAAAACCATGAGGGAATCTCGAATAGTTCAATGGTTTTGATGAATCACCGGGGGAAACGGAAACGCAACCCCGTTCTTCAAGGGAAACAAAGCTGCTCCCTACACGGCAAGTCCACATTCTATTTGTATTTGCATTCTGCCCTTGTACAAAGCCTGGTAACCCGCTCCCTGGCCAAAGCCACCTTTTCCTACCACTTTATTCTAAGAGGAATTTCTCATGTAGAGCGTCATACAAGGGACTCTGGGAAGCCTGGAGCTCTGAGACAGGCTTCAAGTAAACGACGCAATGGCTTCCATCGATCTGTTTCCGCCATAACACGCAGGCATGTCTCAGGACAATGATCCTATGGGTGAGATGTTGAGCTAAAGAACGATCTAAGACCACCCATTTCTGCGGGACATGTGTGATGCTGAATACGCTCTAGAATACCGATGGCTAGACCATGCACCCGCTACACGTGTCGGCACATACACCATTTCTATCTGCTGCACTTTTGATAATAACCACGTAGCATGTGACATGTCATCCACTCTGGTAAAGGCCAGAGAGCAGGTGGTTAAGAGTTGACTGCTGGGCTCACCTTGGACAGTCACCTGGCTACGGGGCGTCCTTCTCCACATTCTGACCTCTGAAGGAGGACGCCGAGCGAACCGAGCAACCACAGAATGGACGTAGTTTAGATGGGAGACTGCATTTCTCCCAGTGTTGCCATTTTCATTTTTGGGGGTCACCTATCACTGTGTAATCCTCGCCCACATGGAAAAGGCACATCGAGGCTGAGAATAACGCTCTTTGAGGGTGTCCTCAAACCTTGGGGTGCTGTCTGCTTGGCGATAGGGCAAGAATGGGGTATGGCGGGAACTGGGATGAGGAGGGAGGCTCTGAGAAATTTAGGGAAGAGACCTGTGGTGTTTCTATGTGTCTGTTTTTTAGGACTAACATCGCACATTTGTAAAGAGCAGTGCTATCTTCTGTAGTAATCGGTTCTTTAAATTGTACTGGTCCTTTAAATCATTTTCTGATGATTACGGCAGATAAAATGAAAGGTTCTTTTTCGCTATGCTGATAAGTGAGCTGATGAGGAGGTGATTTTTGTGCACTCATCATGCCCTAACTGGGGGTGACTCTTGGGCAGATGTGGTCAGTGACACCTCTCATCAGTCTTGGTTCATGCCATACCTTGAACTTCTCCTCGTAGTTCTCGAAGGCTTCCATGACCATACACACGGCCTCCATTGAGCGCTCCAGCCGTCCATCCACCCCGTTAAAGCGGTACATGCTGCCAGACACATCGACCACCAGACGCAGGCGCTTGGGTTTCTGTTGGGGGCTGCCCAGCTGAGTGGGGAAACAACAGAAAAGCCTTGTGAACCAGAAAACCAGCCCTGATTGCTGTTGTGAGGGGCTCACAGAGGCCCCAGAGTGCCAGCCGCAGGGCAGGCCGATCGGCTGTGGGCTCAGCATGGCGCAAGGCTGACCTGGCAGGTGGAAAGGATTGTATTTCAGTAAATGGAATTGCAGACTCGGGCTGGTAGTTGGGGCCATATGAGAAAGATTTTCCTTTCAAATATGGTCCTTTCAAGGCCCAATCTCAGCTAGTAAACCACCTTACTGAGGCTATTATTCTTAAAAATAATAATCTGGAAAGATATAAACCCCAACATGTCATTTTCATGTCATGCCTCAGAGTCAGTTACACTAGCAAGATTGAGTTATTTTGGAAGGTCACATCAATTTTACTCCTACCTGTTATGTAGTGACCTGCAACTCATTTTCCACAAAGCCTGCCAGAAATGTCAGATTCCTAAAACAAGGCTATGGGAGAGGGGGTCTGGTGAAGAATTCAGGGAATATGTTTTCTCAGTGTCTTCTGTTATTAGTAAGCTTTCGGGTGTCTCTTCCTTCCAGTTCCTGCATTACTACTCCTCGTTATTTTTCTTGGCAGTTAAAGCATGAAAGTGGCATCTAACCACGCTTGAGTGACAAGTGTTAATTAAAATGTGAAACTCCTCCGAGTTTCAGTTTGATTCTGGACTCACGCCTGCCAGTTTGCAGAATTAAAACCCAAAGTATGTTTGTCAGCTTTACTTACAGGAAAAAAGGAAGAGGAAAAATTCCAGATTATTCTGTCATTATACACTGACATGCATGAAAGCTAATGAGCACGGTTAGTAATTTCCAAAACACAGTCTGGATATTGGAGGGCAATGATTTCAGACAAAATTCAGTAAATTTCTTAAAAACTTGTTGAGTCTGCCTCAATGAAGAACAGTGTCACATATGCTTCCATGACCGCTCGCAATTCAGATCTACCCGAACACATCTGTTGACCGCGATGAGTCAGTGAAGAACGCAGTTGTTGATTCATGCCAATGACACAGAAGTGAGTACTGCCCAAATTACCAAAAGATCCTCTCTGAATAAACATCTAAATGGAGCAAGTGACTGCCATTCCCCACTAGTCACCGCACCCCCAGCTCTCCACGGCCGCTCAGCCATTCTGGTTATTCTGGGGCACAGGAGATCACAGAGCCCTCCGAGAGGAGAGATGCAGTATTTCACCTACTGCCATTTTATGTTTGCCACTCTGTTGCAGATATTTTAATACTATGGCTGTCTAAAGCTTTCCATACTGTGGCTGGAATTACTGAAGGGAGAGTTTCTTATTTTCTAACATTTTCTTCAGGTGTAGGCTGGGAACAGGACAGTGGAAGGCCACCAAGACTGCTCTAAAGCTTCTACGAGCACAGTCCTCCAGGATTCATGGACACTGAGTGTCTTCCGTGCCCCACCTACCCTCCGGGGGCACCCTGCTCTGTGTCCTAGGAGCTGACCTGCGTGGACGACATCGGCCTCTCTCTCAGCTGCTAGCTTCTGGTGGAGTCTGCGGAAGGGAGGCCCTGGCAGGAGACTGGGTTGCCATATTCAGGGTTTATGGTGTTTTGACAAGATGGCAACTCAAGAAAGCATTTGTCTGTAAACAGGGCTGCACTCTACAGGCCGGAGGCTACTCGTTCACCATTACTTACTTGTGGCTCCAGCTCACCCCGGCGTTTGTAGATGGCTTTTTCTCCAGTCAGCCCATCAATGATCTTGGCATCATCTAGTTCCCCTGTAGCTTGGTGTCTTAGCCACTGTCTTTCTTTACCTTTAGCCTACAATGACAAATACACACACACAAATCCTTATTTTAATGACTTCTGGAGGGTACCTGACATACTTTCTGAATGAAAAACAGGAAACGCACCTAGGATCTTTCCAAATAAGTGATGTTTCTGCATGAACACAGTTTCATCGATGGACTGGCTTTTGCTCTGCCGACAAAGAATGCCCTTTGGGTAGATTTTGTCAGTTTTAATCATTTTAACACATGAAATGATAAAATGAACTCACTTAAAGCACATGAAATGGGAAAGCAGTATGCAAATGAGCCCTTGGAGAGATGTGCACAGCCCAGAAATGCAGTGGTGATACATTTCTTACACATCTTCTGTCATGATACTTCTGGCGAATTTCTTAGCTAACAAAACAATCAGCTTGAACTTGTTAACATTGTCTGCAGGCACAGAGAAAATGCGATCTTCAGAACTCTTCCTTTTGGAAAAAGAATTTGTTATTTGAGTTCTCTGTGACTTATGGTGAAAGCGGAAATAGCTGAAAGTAATAGTTCATGAATGTGTCGCATCCCCCATGTCCCTCTGATGAGATATCGTCTGAATTACTTTCCCAAAGGTATTGCTATATGATACAATGACTTATAACTATGCCAGGTGGACCAAGATGGTAGTTAAACGATGAAGAAGGACAATATCCCAAATCAAGGCATGAGTTTGTTACAGCCAATGACTATATTTACATTAAGAAGTAGGAAGAATAGCTAAAATATTTTCATGCTTGCAAATGAGAGTGGTAGTTAAGATCAGAGAGCCTGGTTCCCAACCTCCCTTCACCATGATCAGATATCTGACCTCAAGCGAGTTACTTAACCTGTCTGCATTTCAGTGTCCTCAACTCTAAAATAAAGATAATACTAGTTCCAACTTTGAGTTTTTGTGAAGAGTAAATGAGATACTACATTAGCTGAGGAAGAGCCTGGAAATCTATGTCAGCTGGTACAATCATCATCATCATCATCATCATCATCATCATCATCATCATCATCAAGTGAGACACATTATGGACAACTAAGCCCAGATTAATTTAAGCACACTTCCATCACTGTTCCATTGGAGGTAGCTTAATGACAGTACTGTCACTGAAAATACGCAGCCACGCGTTAGGCAGCCAGTATCTCCTTGAGGGGCAGACCCACCACTACACAAAGAAGCTCCAGACACTATAACTCTAGGCAGGACTACCTATATTAATTTCTTATTCCTGATACCCTTGCTGCAAACAGGTACAAAATCCCCTCATTTGAATACAAATATATTAATGCGAGCACGAAATACAGACACTCCTAAGCCACCAGCATAAAGAGATTACATTTGGCGGGCAGTTAATTCCAGGAATTATTTTAGGTATGCCCCTTAGAACTATGTTCTTCCCTAATGTGTGTTCTTGGTAAGAACACCATAACTTTATAGGAAAATGGGATTCATTGGCACATAGTTCCATGAGCTCATGAAACTCTATGAGATACAGCTACAGGTGGTACGAGGAAGCGGTGAGCAGAGTTTTCTAGAATCCTTTCCTACTGGGCTATGGATCAGACAGACAAGCCTGACCACACAGTGCTGGCCTTCTCAGACTCCCTCCCCTGCAACAGTGATTGGGACCTGGCTCCTATTTCCTCTTCCCCATCGTGCCTGATGTCTGGAGTGGATCATTCCTCAGGTTTCCAGGATGGTTTATGCGAGGAGATGCAATTGGGGGTGAACACTGAGGTACCTTTCAATCCTGAGATTCTGTGATTCTTGGAGATATCAAACCGCAGAGCACTGGCTTCTAATGCCTTTCGTAGATGAGGACAGACCCTCACAGACCAGTCTAGACTGGGGAAATGAGTACCACAGAAAGTACAAGAAAATGTGGTAGCTATAGTTGGCTGTCATCACAGCGGCACGTAGGGCTGGGTTTAAGAGGAAGACGGGATTACAACAGAAACAAGATTACGTGATGTGTCATGTAACAGCTATGCCACTGTTACCATTAAGCCTCCATTTTCGAAGTTTCATCAATGTATTCACAAGGCAATGACCTTGAAGAAGTCAAGGGAAGCTGTTCAGTCTCTAGTGATACATAATTCAACTAAGTACAATACGGAACTCTCAGTTGAACCAAATAGTCAATGGGGAGCGCATCACCGTTTCCAATAAGGCTAGAAAGTACATGTCAATCCTAAAGGAATTGAAGAGGTCTGAATCAGGAGCATGGGTTATTAAAAAAGAAAAAAAAAAAGCACTGTGTCATTTTGTAGCTCCTCCCTGTTTTACTTTCTTTATACTTATCACTGTTTACAAATGTATGACTTACCTCTTTGTCTCTATTATCTATCTGCTCCATTAGAAAGTCAGGCTTATGGGATAAGAGCCCTTACATAACTGCAGCATCTAGAACAGTGCTTCATACAAAGTTGGTATTCGATAAAAATTTACTGAAACTTGAATGCTACTATAAAATGTTACATAATAGTCATAAAAACATGTCCATACAGTATTATCTCAACGTATATGTATGTACATTATATACATGCAAGGAAAAATATGTGGGAGAAACAAAAATATTAATAGTCATGGTTATTTTGGGGTTGTGAAATTATGGGTCATATTGTTTTCTTCCCTTAATTTCTATATTTTCCAATTTCCTTTCTTCCTTCCTTCCTCCTTCCCTCCCTCCCTTCCTTCCTTCTTTCCTTCCTCCCTTCTGTTCGAGAGAGTAAGAGAGCACATGCATGTGCACGAGCTGGGGATGGGGGGAGGGGGAGAGAGAGAGAGAATCTCAAGCTGACTCCCATGCCGAGTGCAGATCCCAACATGGGGCTCAATCCCACAACACTGAGATGATCATGACTTGACCTGAAATCAAGAGTTAGAGGCTTAACTGACTGAGCCACCCAGGCACCCCTCTAGTTTTCATACAATGAACTCATGACTTTTAAAATCTGAAACAGAAATAAGTTCTTTTTTCTCAAAAGGACTTAGGGCACATATTGCATGGAGCACTGGGTGTGGTACATAAACAATGAATCTTGTAACACTGAAAAAATAAAATAAAAGTATCTGGGAAAAAAATATCCTTTTATATTTTTATGAAATACATCTTTGAGACTAGCTTGGAGAGCAAGGCTTCTCAAACTTTAATGTGCATACAAATAACTTAGGAATCTTGAAAAATGCAGTGTTTGATTTGGTAGGTTTGTTAACTAGTTTTTGATTCAGTGGGTTTGTTAACAACTGGTCCAACAGCACTGCGGAATTCTTTTGCTAATAATTAGTAAAAATGATAAAAGGGGCTCCTTTTTAGGGAACCTATTATTGCCCATGATAGGGAGGCTCCAGAATTATAAAATGCTTCCTTTTCCCTTAGAATATTATATTTGTCTGCTGTCTCTGGATTCACCATCATGGAAGAAACTAGGGATTATAGGTCTTGATTTTCTTATGCCAATGTTGCTTCTTTTCCTAGATACGATTATTATCCCTTAAGGTGCTCTCCAGGTTGAAGACTATTTCCATTACGTGTGCCAATAGAAGGAAAGGAACTTAGTAAAATTTGGGGAAGGAGTGAGGGAAGGAATCTGCTTTTTCCAGTAAATCTGCTCTCCCTTTCTTCCTTTTTTTGGGTGAACTTTTAAAACTGAAGTACGACATACTTGTAAGTCAAGTGCATACATCTGAAGTGCAGAGCTCAGTGAACTTTAGAAGTGAACACCCCACGTAACCACCTATACCTCCACAGCCCCCCCAGGGCTCCTTCTGGAATTCCCCCTCCCTCTGCCAGAGGTAACTTCCTATCCTGACTTCTACCAGCAGGGCTTACTTAGGTTTGCCTGGCTTTGGACTTCATAAAAATGGCGTCACGCAGTACGTGCTCTTCTGTGTTGGCTTCTCTGGCTGCACGTGGTTACTGTCAGGTTACCTGTGCTGCTGTGTGTGGCAGCTCTTTAATTCTCGCTCGCTGCTGTAGTGATAGTCAATCCTACAATTCGGTCACAGTTTATCCACTCTACAATGGTGCCGTTTCCACTCTGGGGCTATGAAGAAAAATGGTGCCAGGAGTGGTTCTGAGCATGTCTCTTGGAGCAGATGTGTGGGTACTTCTGTTGGGCAGGACCCCTGGATACGTTCAGCTTTAGGAGATACAGCTAAACAATTTTCCAAACTGTTTTTTCCAACTTATATTCCCATGAGCAGTATGAAGCTTTCATCTGCTCATATCCTCATCCATGCTTGATATTGATGGCTTAAAAAAAATTGTTAGCCATTCTGGTGGGTGTATAGCATATTCCCTTCCTTTTTATTTTTATCTGTGGAAAAATGAATTTTGGTTCTGCTGGTCATTGATATCTTTAGGAACACGAGCCAGTCGTTTTTGTTTTTGAGAAGTGAAAGTATGTACTAGCCTTTTGATCCAGAGCTACTGGGCACAAAGACATTCTTATACTAGTAGCACTATTCATTAGTTTTTTAAGTCTAGAACTTGCAGATAAACATGGCCAGATAATTTATTATCTGCCATCTAGCCAGCCCACCAATTTCTGGAAACTCGAAACAGGAAGAAGCCTGTCAGAATGGATACTCTTGGAGGCGAGGAGCTGGAGGGGGAGAGCTTTAAACATTTACTGTGGGCTGGAACAGAAATATTTATTATTATGGACCGTGTATTTTATGGGACTCACTGAGATACGTCTTTACCTAGTAAGTTACTACTGCATTTAAAGATATGCTTTTATGTATAACAAAGGTCCAAACATGAGCTTTATAGTATATTCTTATTGCATGAAGTAAAGTATTCTTATAAATATGTCCATCTGTTTTGGATTATACCATAACTTCATACTAATGAGAATTTATTACATATAAAGCTAGGTTTTACTAGTAAAAATCCATGTTACAGACTTTCTAGAGAAGAAACACCATTTTATTATGTTCATGTAAAGAACACCTAGACTAATTGAAATGCTCAGAGGATGACGTATTCTGGTTAACTTATTTTTTGGGAAATAACTGGTTAACCAGAAAGTACATCCACACTCACCTGCAGCAGTGAGGACCTTAGGAGGAAGACACTTGACAAAAACCAATTATCTTGTGGTTTGTGACACCTGATCTTGTGATTTCAGCCCTGAAAGTATTCTGATTAATCTTAAGTCTTCGCTTATCTGGGTTGTGGTTAATCAGGACTTCCTTTATCTGTAAACTCTCCAAGTAAGCAGATTTTCTATTATTCCTTCACTATTTAATGAAGAGATTAGAAAGATTTAAGAGGCAATTTTCATAGAAAGCACATATATTCTACAGAATAAAACATATAGATCATCACCACTAAATACTTCTTGTGTGAAAGAAGAAATGTAAAAAAAAAAAAAAAGAAAGAAAGAAAGAAGAAATGTAAATGGATGTTTGAGGATACCTGGGAGTAGTGATTCTTTTATTAAACATTAACCCCTGTTATTTGTAACATTTCTCCATGTTCAACCAACGTACACTTCTTATGCTATTAATCTGCACCTTTAAAAAAATAAGATGCTGGATTAAGGTAAACTTTTGCACAGTATTTATAAAATAACAAATTATAAATCAGTGGAAATAATAACATTTTCTTTATGGTTCTCAGTATTTCGGCATAGCAAAAAATTTTTTTTTGCTATAGATACCTGTTAGGTCGCTAGCTGCTCTAAATGCTGAAACAGGGTTGCCCAGGAAAGAGAAGATACAGACCTTCCTATTTTAAGGGATTCCTTGTTTCTTGAAATGACCTCTCACGGCAAGGTTAAATATGGATTCACATACTTAACAAAGACGACCCTCGTTAGAAGAGTTTGTTCTCCTGCTTGCTAATGTGAAACTAAGCTATGACTTTCAGTCACAACTTTCAGTCTCACCATTTTAGAACTGGTTTCTATGAATAAAGGCAATTTTTTACCTGTTTTTCAAGAATTCAATATTTTATACCCCCAAGGAGCCAGGAACCACATGTAGCAGTGTGGACATACAGCAGGCATGGGGAACGGACCCTAGATCCAGCCAGGCCTGCTTCCCCCCAAGTCGTCCTCAGCTCAGTAAAAGGCTGCCGGCAGCCCCATTCTTTGGGCTGTTCAGGCAACATGCCTACAGGCATCTTTGCCTCCTCTTTCTCTCACAGCTCATGTCTAGTGCCCTGGCAAATCCCCTCAGCTTCCCCATACCTACCATACCCACCGTCTCTTCCCCCTTCCACGCCTGTCCCCAGCACCAGCACCCTTCTCTCTTGCCTGGCCCACTGCCGTGGCCTCCCGCCTGGCCTCCCTGCTTCTCCCCTTGCCAGGAATCACAAGAATCTTTATGAAAACACGCTGTGATTTGCAGCAAATGCATTAAAAAATACTGGCATGATTAAAATTTTAAAATGCCCGGCTGAACTTCTCTTTCTCTAGTTATTTTCAGGAATGAAATAGTAGTATTTGTCTCTCTTGTATGTAGTATGAATTCTCACACTTTCTGCTTCCTTCTATCCCTCCTATCGACTTCTTGATTTTTTGCTTAATTTGTGAGATACTATGAGAATTTAGGCCCTGCTTGTTATTATTCAGTTCACTTTTTTTATATTATGTATCTTTTTCATAGCCTTATTCTTGATACTTGAGTTTTCTTTGAAACATATTGGCCACAATTATTTAGAGCTGATTCTGTGTTTAACTGATTCTGAGGCTCATTCCGAGTCCTTTTATGCCATGAATTTCCCATTCTTTGAGAATTCTAATTGGGGCACCTGGATGGCTCAGTCAGTTAAGCTGCTGCCTCCAGCTTAGGTCATGATCCCAGGGTCCTTGGATCGAGTCCCGCATTGGGCTCCTTGCTCAGAAGGGAGCCTGCTTTTCTCTCTGCCTCTGCCTGCCACTCTGCCTGCTTGTGCTCGCGTGCTCTCTCTCTCTGACAAATAAATAGATATAATCTTAAAAAAAAGAATTCTAATTCTCTTCTTCATTGGCTGCATATTTAAACATATATGCTTATTTTATATATATGTGTGTGCCCACGTTTGTATACATATTTACCTCAAAATTATTTTCAAAAAGAGTACTTAAGTGACATATATTCTAAGTCTCTGAATATCTGAAAGTGTCTTTCCGATCTCCTTGTACTTTGGTGAGTATAGAATTCTCAGCTCAACTCCCCCCTTCCCCCCCAAATCCTGCAGATGTTCTTTCTATCTTCTGGCGTTCAACATTTCAGAGACAAGTAATGTAAGATTAATTTTTGTCTAACAATAGCTTGTTTTTGGTCTGCCGGGCTGCTTTCAGGATATTTTCTTTGTTTTGGAAATGTTAGCATTCCGTGAGGCTGTGGTGAGACGCTCCTCTCGTTGGATTACTTTCGCCTGGTCCTTGGTGAAGTGTTTTTCATCCACAGATTTAGGACTGTCTTTAGCTCAGTACAGGTTTTTTTTTTTTTTTTTTTT
>CM052883.1:46706286-46723475 GCA_028534135.1 Potos flavus
AGATCACAAGTAGGCAGAGAGGCTGGCAGAGAGAGAGGGGGAGGCAGGCTCCCCGCTGAGCAGAGAGCCCGGTGCGGGGCTCGATCCCAGGACCCTGAGATCATGACCTGAGCTGAAGGCAGAGGCTTTAACCCACTGAGCCACTCAGGCACCCAGATAACATTTCCTCTTGATTACAGAACCATTTCAAAGGTTGAAAACATGTATTAAAAGACATGCTGTATAATTAAGCTATGGGCTGTGGGCTTTTGCCTGTGCGGTGCCCAAGGAGGTCGGCAGGCAGGTAGGCATACACAGGTTGTCGGACTGTTAGGGCACAGAGGACAGTGTGGAGAAGGAGGACTGTGAGAGTCCAGAGGAATAAAAGCATCCTTTGTTTGGGAAATTCAGGAACAACTTCAAGAAGGTAGCGTTTGCAGGATGGCTCTCTTCCGGCCAAACACTTGCAGTTTGTCCCAAATTAAAGCTGGAGATTTCACAATCCAGCCTCCTTATCTTTTTGTCCACAACCAACATTTCTAATACTTAATCTCCACTCACATGGTTATACTCCACAAAACTTCTATTTAAAGGAACATGTTTGGAAATTTTAAAATTCTTTCGAGATGAAAAAAAAAGTCTTTTCAGCCTCGCTCCAGAGTGACTTTGATACAGCCTCTACTTTCCTCAAACTTCAAGCTACTCTCTCCCGTATTCTCAGACAATATCCTAGTCTCGTGCTCCCAAAATAAAGTGGAAGCTACCAGAAGGCAGCTCTTCCAGATGGGCCGGTGATTAGTTTATTCTACTTTGACTTGGCAGCAGGGGTGGGCTCTAGGATGGGGTGTTTCATCATCACAAGCCTCAGTGAATATGTATTACGTGGGTAGATTGTTCTGGGTGCTGTAGCAAGAGCTGTGTGAGCACAGACCAAGGGCTCCCCATGTCAACTATCACTTAACTCCCTTATTTTCAATTCAGCACCCCAGCTGCTATCCTTTCTGCCTGAAATCTCCAGCCTCCTGTACTGAGCAACTCTTACACTTCCTTCAAAATTCTTCTTGGGCATTACCTCTTCCAGGAAACTTTCCCTGATAGTTGTCTTGACCCCCAGCCTTAGGAGCCCTTCCAGCATATCGCACTGACACACTGTGCTTACCCCTGGTCTGGCACTCCACCCACTCTCTGCACTGACTAATAAGAGCAGTCCTACCTCCTCCTACACGCCGATGAAAACTCCCCAGGGTACAGGACTGAGTCATGAGTCTTTGCATCCTTAGCATCTCGCGGGGGGCCCAGCTCATGGTCTGTGCTTGCTGAAAACTACTAGAGACAGAGAGGCAGTCTGACAGGAAAGGATGAAAGGGAGGCAATGAAGGTTCATCTAAGTTATATATGGTTTTAAAATTAAATTCAAAAGACTTGTGGGGCGCCACGGTGGCGTAGTCAGTTACGCGTCCAACTCTTTGTTTCAGCTTAGGTGATGATCTTAGGGCTGTGAGATCAAGCCTGTGTCGGGCTCTGCGCTCAAGAAGGAATCTGCCTGGGACGGTCTCTCCCTCTCCCTCTGCCCCTCCATCCCTTGCTCGCTCACTTGCTCTCTCTCTCTTTCTCAAGTAAATAAAATTTTTTTTTTTTAATTTCAAAAGACTTGTTATAAAAAATAGCTCAGAGACAAACACTTTCAACTCCTTTTGCTGATTTATTTTTTTGCCCCCGTTATCTGTCAGTTACATGTTCTGTTTCTTCTTGATTTTCCATTTTAAGTGTATCTCTTCACTTCAACCATGGGAGTTCAAGGGTGATACTCTTATACTTTCCCATCCCTGCTCCACGACCCACAGTCCACACCTCTCTATCCCTGTTTTGTGATACATGCTCCCTGCCCCACCCCCAGCCCTGCCAATTTGTGCTGGCATTCCGGTTAGACCAGCATTCAGGTTCCATACGACACTCTGTAAAATGTTATCAACCAGAAGAACCACGTAGTGTACTTGAATTACATTTCTACCAGTCACTCCGTCATTTTCTGGGTGAAGAAAGTGAAGAGAAAATAAATAACTTTGGCCAAAACCATTTTGCCCGCCAGAACCAGGGTCGAAAGCCACCCTTCTAATTCCCAGTAAAATGGTTTTTCCATGACATCAAGCTGCCTCTCAAAACACATTTTTTTTCAATTTAAAAAATCTTAGTGAACCCATCTGAAGAAAAGCCAAGCGTTTATGTGACTCTATCAAAATATTCTTTACACTTAGCTCTGGTTTTAGTCAAATCGATCCCTGGTGACAGCTTATATTTCTCGTAAACTAGAACCAAGATAAATGTAGATAAGGGCCCAAGTAAAGAACGTAGAGCTAGAAAGAATTTCATCTGGTTTTTCATTTTGAAGGTGAGAAGGCTAAGGCCCGGAAAGGTTAAAATGACTTGCTGAGTGTCACACAGTGAGTTTGGAGCCGCACGGGGCTGAAATTCCAGTTGAGCTCGGAGCCCGTGCCCCCTCGGCAGTGTACCCCCATCCCTTCAGACACCACTCACCGCCTCGCAGGCACCTTTCTTCGTATAAAATCTCTCTTACGCATGCCTCAGCATTAAACTTACTCTCTACATTAAACTGACTCATCCCCCAGAAGTGACGTTAAAACCTGTCAAAGAAAGTCAAAAGCGGGGTATAAATATACTTTTTAAAAGCACAGTTCTGTTCAGTGACCTCGCGTGACTGTCCATAGAACGCCATGCTGTGTGGGGACCAGGAATACAGTGATGTCAGCAGAAGGAGACTGACAGGAAAACATTCCTAAGTGTCAAGAAGAATTAGTGTCATGAATAGAAGACAGTACCAGCCCCGGGAGGGCACAGAGGGAAGGACTGGCTGCTGGCTGCCCCCCAACTCACCTCAGTTCAGCCCTGAGGCCCTGGGTTAAAGTCCCTGTGGAGTGTGCTCTCTCGTCCCCCCTTCTGGGAGATCCCCTTCGCTGCCTATGACCCGGTCATGGCACTCTTGGAAACACACACAGCTTCATGCCCCAGAGTCCGTGCTGCCTCCTGCCTTCAACCTCCAGGCTTCACAAGAATTGGAGCTGCTGAGGGAGTCCTCAGATCCCGGCCACAGAGCAAGCTGCAGGGAGAGAGAGAACCTCAGGAGGCAAGCGCTGAGGGAACTTGCTGGAACGGCATCCGGGGCTTTTGTCTTTGGAGGAGTATGAGTTTTGGGGTGTAAATGGAAAGCATTGAAAAAACTAGAAAACTAACACAAAGGAGAAGATGACAAACTCACTTGGGTTTGATTATATAAGCCCCTAATTAATTATAGTCATTATTAGGAATCATTTGTTTGTATCTAATTACTTTGTAGCTTAGTATCCGTGATACAGGACATAATTTGTGTCATACAGCTATGCCCAAATTTCATTAGAAAGTTTTACCCGTTGGTATTTAGCGGTCTTAATCTGTTGCTCACATAGTAGGCACAAGCAAAGTTAAAAGAATGTTTAACAAAGCAAGATCCAATAGCGTTCTTTTCTCCTGCCTCAAAGTTCCTGCTTTGCCACTTGCCTCCTAAAGTCCCAGGAGAGCAGTTATCAGGTTTCTAGATATTCTCGTGGCTTACATACCCCTGGAGCCATCCTGCCGCTTTGAAATGACCATCGAGGCTGTGCCAGGGCTGAAGATGACCCGAAGATGCTGTGACCTAGCCCTGCCCTCTGGATGTTCGCAGCATAGAATCCATACCAGTGCGCCTCTCTCTGCCCACGTGTTCCAACACGCCCCCTGTGGGGCTTCACGCGTTCACTGCAATGCTATCTATCACGTAAAGAAACATTTTCTTTTCAACATGTGTGTATATGTATACACATACATAAATGTGCTATAATAAAAGTGTCCGTCACAGTCACTTAGCATGCGTATTTTGCCCACGTACACTCTTAGCCCATTTGAGCCAGCGCAGCAGCCCGGAGCACTCCCCTGATGCTGGGAGCCCGGGAGCGCCAAACCCTAAGCGATCAGCTAATGAGCAACGCACTGCTCTATCCTCACGCGCGCGCGCCCAGGGCACCTAGCTTATCTCTCCCTGGCCTCTCTTTATACCATTATTTTGCATTCTCTGATTACTACTTTTGACCCAGAGTGGCTGTCCAAAGTGTGTGAGAACAGTGGGTCCCATTGGAACCAAAGGAAGACTGCACTCCTGGGTGTTACAACACGGGTTCTACCAGAACTCCGCGTGCCTGAGGAAACGGTTCAGGAAGCACAGGGTAAACATCAGTAGACGATGCATTATAAACATTACTGTAGCCTCGGATAAGGACCCAACCGCTATATGAAGGATAACTGGAAGAAAGTGCGTTTGCGCGGGGTTGCGATCAGTGCTTCCGAGAATTTTTAGAACCTGGGTCATATTAAAAGCGTCTATTGCTTCCACCCACTCTAGTGGTACAGCTGGCTTTCGTACCCATCCTTTCTCTTCCTTAGCTGCACAACCCCTCGGAGAATTCTGTTGACACGGAAAGTACCATAGATGTAAAAATTGCCAAATAGGTTTGGCGTCTTAGAACACAAAAGTTCAGTCTAAGACTGAAATCCCCTGGCCGGGAAACGTCACACGAGATCGTTTCGCGGCAATAATGATAAAAGTACATGGCGGTGGCTGTCTCTCGCTGGGGCTCCCTCATATAGACCAGAACCGAAGCATTTGCACACGCTTTGCTGTAGTTGAGGTAACCTTTTCCTTGACTGTGGAAGCCTGATGGCCAGGCTTCAGTTGACTCTAGTGTTGTTGAATGTTAACCTTTTGAGGGCTCCTGAAAATTAAAGAAGCAGAAATAGAAAGGGTAGAACATATAAAGACCTGCACGTTTGCCCCCCCTCCGCGGCCTGAATTTAATTAGCAACTGTTTCTGGGGGAATGCTGTAGAATATGCTCGCTAGTGGCAGGGAGAGGGACGTGTTTTCGTGCCGGTCAGCTGTGGCCATGCCAATTATTTGT
Source organism: Potos flavus (assembly GCA_028534135.1). Classification (NCBI taxonomy): domain Eukaryota; kingdom Metazoa; phylum Chordata; class Mammalia; order Carnivora; family Procyonidae; genus Potos; species Potos flavus. Next base: position 46,711,250 of record CM052883.1, read on the forward strand.
GGTTTCTTAACATGTGTTTTTAACACTCACCTACACACGGTGGTAACATTCGGTTTCCCTTAAAGATTTGTTTGTAATTATAGCCTTTTATCCCCTTGATCCTATCCTCTCTCTTCCATAGTCTCACGTTTTCCAAAAGTCTCCTTCGTCTTTTGTTTCTGTTTGAATTGAAGTAGGAGAAAGGCAGGAATAAATACTCTAGGGAAAGTAACAGGTTGTTCTGGACGGATTCTTGTAATTTGATTTTGGACAGCCATTCAAAGAGCTCTCTCTGGGTCGGAGAACAAGGAGGCCACTACCCACAGACTCAGAGGCCACGGGAGGGAGTCCTCCCAGGCCTAGTGAAAGGTCCAGCCAGAAACTGAGCTGAGGCCTCGCAGGGATCAGAGTCAAGCGGAGGGAGGAGCAGGGTCAGGATGTAAGAATCCCCGAGCCAAGAGGGCCGTGTGTTCCCTGCCTCTGTTAGGAGACGGCTCTCTGCTGCCCAGCGGCTAGGCCCTGCTGTGCTGGTTGCCAATTGTGGGCCGGCAGGAAAGAGCCAGGAAGAGTCTAGCAGACGCCCAACTAACCGCTTATTGTGTTGTGCACGGAGGGTTAAACTCAGATTCTGTCTCGAGTAGTCTCCCACACGTTCATTTAACATATTTATTAAGCATCTATGATGTTTAAGAATATATGTATCAGTCACTGTGCCAGTTACTGCTGTCAGATAACAAAATGCAAAGTAAAATAATAAACTGATACTTGGCCCCCCCGTTTTAGCCCAAGTCGGTGAAATCTTTCAAATGTCCTTTCTTTTAATCAGGCGGGGTATTTTTGTTGCGTAATAGTAGACTCAGGAAGAGGGTCGTTTCAGTGAGAAAGTTCTTTGTCAGAAGCTGTAAACTCAGAGAAATAACAGAGGATGTAGGTAGGTATATGTTCCTGAACATCCTATCAGATAGAGGAAGGGAGGTGTTTTAGATTTATCATTTCAGATGTTTAAAAATACTTACCAAGCACATGACTTGTGCCAAGAAGCAAAATATGCGTACATTTCTAGGAATAGTCAAGCAGAAAGGAGGGTAAGACAGAGTTTGGTTGAGTCTGGGGAGGTGGGCAAAGGAGTCCAGCCCAAAGTCAGGAGAAGAGGGGCTGCTGGTTGACATGAAGAAGCCCACGAGAGAGGATAGGAACCGTTTCTTTGCGAGAAGAGTCCATCACTCCATCAGAGCAAGAGCTCTTACCGCCTGTTCTGCTTCTTACATGTAATATGACAATCACCCCTACAGGCATTTGTCTTCAGGACCAGGGGTAAGACCTAGTACACCCCCACCCCCCAGCCCCTGAGCCATCCGCTCCAGCTGCCGCCTCTGCCGGCTGGCTTATTCCTAGACTTTCGAACAAAGGAAAGACCTGATTTCTCAGTTACTGTGAAAGGCACTTAGAATGTGAATGCCCTTTGGGGTTAATTATTTAGTGTCAATGAATATAAACTATGGTGTGATTTTTTAATATTCACGATCACAAATCAGATCCTTCCCTGCTTTGTGAAAATGAAGAGGGATTAAAGACAGCGGGAGGCTATGGAGTATTTGAAAGCCGATGTTGCCGTCAGCTAGGGAAGACCTGAAGATGATTTGCGCACTTGATGGTTTGCCAGAAATTGAAATCGGAACACATAGAAGGTACCTAAGGACAAAGGCATTTTTGTCACGCATTTCATTATAGAAGCTACATGTTATTTATGAAAACTGGGTGAGAGTCAGCTTTTTTTTTTTTTAACCAGCTGTCTACATATGAAAGACCATCATTCCTAAGGACATGATGTGACTTCCATTGTATCTATGAAATAAATTTCTAATCTGTAAGAGTAAACTCAGACAGTAATATGTTTGAGGTGGGTATGTTCAGTACATTATGGCCTATATCACCTATACTGTGACTTTGTTCCCCTTTTTATGGTATCTTTCTAGAAGCAAAGATCCTGTTTTATGTATCTCTGTGTCCCAGGGAGTAGCAGATGTACCATAATCGTACACAGAAATGTTTGAATAAGAGAATGAATAAGTCCATTCAGTTGCCCACTAACCAATCAAGAAAATTGTAGACAACCATAATAAATAGGATTTCTGCGCTGGTATTATTATAACAATTTTGATGTCCAAAAATGCAAAGAATGTCTTCTTGTTAGAAATAGGACCTCCTCCAAAAAGGTCAGGACAATAGCTTCTGCCCTGCTGCCTGTCATTCATCTTTCAACACATGGATTTATTAGTCTGCATGTAATTGGCTCCAAGTAGCAGAAAACCCAACTGACGGTAGCTTGAACTATCAGGATATTTATTATTTGCTTATGTGGAAGATCAGAGTGAGGTGACTCCGGGGCTGGTTCAGCAGCTCCACTGTGCCATCGGGGACATAAGCTCCTCCAGCCTTCCCTCCGCCGCCTTCGTCTCGTTGCCACATGGTTACCAGATGCAGGCCGCAGCTCCATGCGTCACATCCCCGTGTTTCTCAAGGCAGAGAGTGTACATGTGTTGCAGGGGAGAATGGGGCAGTACTTCCAGAGCAGCAAGAGAGCTCTTCTCTTCTCAGAAACCTCCTCACAGACCTTCTCTCCTATCTCAGGTCACATCCCTTTCCCTAAACCAGTCACTGGCAGAGGGCAATGGGACTGCTGTGCTCAATTGCACTCAACAATGATTCATCTGACTTCTGTTTAGAAAGAAGAAAGAGGCAGGGGTGCCTGGGTGGCTCAGTCGGTGAAGCGTCTGCCTTTGGCTCAGGTCGTGACCCCAGGGTCCTGGGATCGAGTCCTGCATCGGGCTCCCTGCTCAGTGGGGAGCCTGCTTCTCCCTCTGCCTCTGCCCCTCCCCTCCCTTATGCTCTCTCTCTCTCTCTCTCAAATAAATAAAATCCTTAAAAAAAAAAAAGAAGAAGAAGAAGAAAGAGGGCGTGGATGTTGGGTAGGCAGCTAGAAATATCTGTTGGACCACACCTAGTCTCCAGCTGGAAAATGAGAATCAGCTCTGTTGTCCAGTCATACCTCCAAGAGCTAACTTTTCTTCCAGGATTATATTCTGGCTACTAATATCATTTTATTGATGGTTTTTAAAAATCTTGAACTTGAGGAGGAGCCTAAAATGCATGAGCCTTGCCCAGAATTACAAGGCTTTAGTGACTCATGTCCCTTCCCAGCTCTGACTTTGGGTTGCTTTACTCCGGAACATTTTTATGAGTTATATTTTACAAGTTCCATGTTTTTTTCATTTTAATTCATATGTAAGAGGATTTCTGGGATTATGGTTCTTAGGATTATGGTTCTTAGGATTTCGGTACCCTTACCTAAAAGGAAGTAGACTGTGTCAGCTTCGAGAAACACATCAAAGGTCTCAGCACATACATCAATTTGCACCAGAAGTTGTAAGGATCTGGGGTGCCTGGGTGGTGCAGTCGATTAGGTGTCCAGCTCTTGGTTTGGGCCCAGGTGGTGATCTCAAGGTCCTGATCTCAGGGTTGTGGGATCAAGCCCCTTGTCAGGCATCACACAGCCCGGAGTCTGCTTAAGACTCTCTTTCCCTCTACTCTTGCCCCCCTAAAATAAATAGATAAATCTTAAAAAATTTTTATAAGGGTCCATGATAGTTGTGGCTTGGGGAAATTTTTGATCCATTTAAATGAATATAGTTGTGTCGACTTCAGTAATTGGAATGATTCACTTAAATTCTTTCTAGGTGAAACCAACCCTCAAAGGAAATGCATTCCAAATCCTCAACACGTACTTCAAAGTATTCAGCTCTTTATCAACTTTCAGAATGACCAGTGGCTCATGTCTGTCCTCAGGAAACAAGCTTCCTCAAGTGATAGGCCTTCCCTAATATCTGTTTCAGTTTCTGTCCTGGCTTGGACTGTCTTAGACTTCCTGCCTTGGACCTTTTATGAACCATTGTCAGTTCATGTAGAAGATGCCCTAAAATGCCTTTGAAAACCCTTTGGCAGATGCACTAGAGAAATACATTCCTGGGAGTATAATGGCATTCATAAAATGACACAAAATTAGATAAACTTCCAAAATGCCTTTTTTTTTTTTTTTTTTTTTAAGTAAGAGTCCTGGGATTTTGTGGTATATATTTCTCTGGAATAAATCAGGTTTGGGCTGATGATTGTTTTTGTCAAGAATTTGTCCATTTTGAAACACCTCTAGACTCCCACTTGGAATTAATCTGTGGCTGCCTTGTTGTTGGCAATGTAAGCAATGCCATTTCCCAGCAGATGGCCTGGGAAGACAGACGGCAAAGAACATTCGGGTTCCTTTCTGCCCCAAGGTTTCATAGCCAATTTTCTACCTCCCTGTTGGCCCACTGTAGCTGCAGCTTCAAGAGCATGATTGCAGCTTCAAGAGCATGATTGCAGCTTCAAGAGCATGATTTCAGAAGTCACTGAAAGGGGCAATTTGAGGGGCTTTTTCTTTTGTCTTATGCCATCATTTTTAGTCTTTGTTCTTAAAAGGCTCTTTGTTTACACCAGAATATCTGGATTGTAGGAAATGTCTAAAGAAGATAACTCATTTTCTAAAATAAAGTGACTAGACACACAAGAATTTGCTTTCTGTTTTTCTTCTGAAGCTCTTTTATTTATTTTCAAACAATGTACCTGAATACACACACACACACACACACGCACACACATGCACCCCATGGTGACAGTGATGCTCAGAAGGGTTATTCCAATAATGCTGTCATTGCTCAGACCATTTTTGGAACTTCATCTTCTAGAATTGGCCTAAAGAAGAGTCACAGCTCTTATAAGCAAACTAGTCTCCTTATTGCATAAGTGTACCTGGTTTTGACTAAAACCCTAGCTTGATCACCTTTTTTACCAGATTTAGGATCAGAGCATCCAGACACTAGGTGGAATGGTAGAAATCATTTAGTCCAACCCCCTTAGTTCCTGATGAGAAAGTTGAGGGCCAGAAAAGTTAACTGACTTGCTAAAGAGTACATAACAAGTTAGCAGACAGTTTGCACCAGAAATCAACTCTATCCTTTGGCTGTTTATTAAAAATCAAATTTAGTTTTAACACATAGTTGCCACCATTAAAGATATTAAAGAATCTGTCACTGTCTACAGGACTCTGTAGATCCTTCCAGAAGCAGTCCAGAAGTGTTTCGAGCAGTGACGGTATTGTTGTAATAAATGCATCTTTTAAAAAGCTTATATTCTTATTATAGTAAATGTATCTCTATATGTAAGTTCCATTATATTTGTTTTAAAAAACCAGTTAGAGCGTAGTTATAACTTTTATATAAATTTCTTAAATGAGCAACAGAATAAAACCCTACCTCAGTTCTTAAATGTTCCTTGTTTTTCTCATTTCTCATGGAGAACATCTATAAGAAGCTACAGAGAGCTCTAAACAGTATTTCCTGGGCTGAAGCAAGTTTGTCCTTGTGCTGGGCTGTCCAGTGAAATAACCACTACCCACATGTGGTTATTTACATTTTAATTTAATTTAATTTATTTTTTTTAAGATTTTATTTATTTATTTGACAGAGAGAAAGAGATCATAAGGCAGAGAGGCAGGCAGAGAGAGAGGAGGAAGCAGGCTCCCTGCTGAGCAGAGAGCCCGATTCAGGGCTCCATCCCAGGACCCTGAGATCATGACCTGAGCTGAAGGCAGAGGCTTAACCCACTGAGCCACCCAGGTGCCCCTTAAATTTTAATTTTAATTTTAATTAAAATTTAAAATTCAGTTCCTCAAGTACTCAGTAGCCACATTGGACTAATAGCTACCATATTAGATACCACAGATGTAAACATTTCCATCAGCATAGAAAATTTTATTGGTTAGTGCTGGTCTAGAATTCTTATAGCCGGTATACATGTTTTAATTTACTGCTTCTCTGTTATATTACCTCTGGACAAGTTAGAAAGTGGTGAAAAGTTCTGGGAAAGTTTTTTTTAAATGTTTATTTGTTCTCTAAATGTTTCTAGCTATTCTGCGTAGCTTAGTTTTAAATAGGAGAAAATACTTATTTTGACCCATTTTTAGAGCATGATTATGTGTGTGGAATTCATATCAATTGTCATGTCCTGGTTGCTAACTTTTCTTGAACTATGCTAAAATTGTGGCCAAAACTCTGTTAATGTTGCCAAAGCTATTGGCAGAAATCTCTTTATGATGTTGTAACATTTGAAATTAACTAGTCTGGAAAGAGACAAGGGAAGTTATGTTGAATTCATTCTTAATAGCCGTTTTATTTGCAAAGACTCCAAATTACTTGCCTACCTTCATTAATCCGACATCCAGAATGAAAGTCCAGGCACGAACAAGGAGTGGGTCAGTTCTAAAGACTGATCTGGCATCAGGCTTCAGGTCCATCTGCAAGTCCCCCGCTCCGCGCTCGGCAGTTAGAGAGCAGTGACCAATCCCCCGTGGCTTTCATAGGCCCCGCGGTACTTCGCATGATGTCCTGCCAGTACATCTTCTCTAAGTCTTATTGGACAAATAAAGGAATATTTGATCTGGCTTGCCCTGAAAATCATTGCATTTGACAGCCGGCTCATAGGATTCATGAAGTGGGACTTCTTTGAGTTCTTTTTATTGTGGAATGATATCTACTGAAGTCGCTTAGTAGGGTTGGAATTCTTGGGTGATTGCCAGTCCTTTTGGCGAATCTGTGCTGAATGAAATTAAGGACCAGTGAGCCACAGAGGAGGGCTAAAATGCAGCTTATTCTGTTTGCCATTGCAGGAACAGTAAATCCAGTTTTAAAGTAAAGCTGAATTAGGAAAGCTACAAAATACCATAATAAAATTAGAGAAGGTCCGGAAAATAAATAGTGTTTCATGTCTATGTGTATAACTTGTCACTGAAGCATACGTAGATACATTTTCTATTTTACTTTTCCATATATTTTATACAAAGTATTTCTCAGAAGACTGGGATTTCTTCAAAAATTAAATATGTAAACATATATCCTCTTACTCGGCTGCAACAGCTGGGCAGTGATCCTTTTAAACCTTCTGGAAGGTGTCGGTCTCTGGTGAGATCCACTCTCCCTGCTTCTGGTAGGTGTTGTTCCTTGTGTAGATGCTCGAGGCATGTTCTGCACCAGGAAAATTCCAAAACTGTAACTCAGTCCAGTTCCTTTTCTTTTTAAGGAGCTTCTTTTAAAAATTAAATGTCTCCTTCCCAACTAAATGGATGTTAAATCGGATAAAATTCTTTGGCCCGACACCAATGGCATCTACCATGTCCTGTGGCCTGAGGCTAGAAGATACCTTAAGGGTTTAGGGGGAAAGAATTCTTCTTCTGTCCTGCAGTTTCTGGTGTTGGGCATGAGAGAGTGATAATGTCTCAATCCTTCATTTGTAGATAACAATCAACAGAGACAGCGGTGAAGACGTGAGCTCCCCCAAACACGGGAAGGAGGACCCAGACAACATGCCCCACGTGGGCGGCAATACGTGGGCTGGAGGAACAGGTTGGTAGCACGGGCATCCTCCTGGGTCCACCGTCCCGAGTCTTCCCAAGCCCGCGGACACTGCACACCACCCCTGAGAAGGCTTAGGGATCACCCGCCTTCCCTGCCTCCCCCCTTAGTCAGCTGGACCGCGCCTTTGCCCTGCGTCCCGGCATGACGTCAAGACGTGGAAAAACTCTGGCCTTTGGAGTCCCACAGACTCTGCCACCCTGTGACCCAAGACCGCTCTGACCCTCCCGGCGTTGCCACATCAGGAAAAGGGGAAAATATTAGCTGCCTGACAAGGTCGTGGTGAGGATTGCACGAAATTATGATCGTAAAATGCTGAGCACGAGACCTGGTCTGAAGAACGTGTTCGTTAAAAATGTTAAGCCCGTCTTTTAAATTCTGTGCCCTTGGGATCACACTGGCAATCTATAGTAAATTCTTTCTCGAGCAGCTGACTTGGAAAAGAAATGGGCCTTGCCTTCCTCATCTCAGAAGTGAGTATGTTGAGGATGCAGGATTTTGAGATAAGAGAGTGGGTTGCAGTTTGAACCGACGGCTGTGGCCCATTCCTTCCTCTTGGCTGCCTGGTGGGAGCATTGTTCCCCTGCCTGCTGTCTTCCTCTTTCCTCTGCGGCAGCTGAGACAGACACATCTGCTGGGCTGCAGGAATAGGGCCAGACTGCGTGTGCACTGTCTGATCTTATCTCGGCCGGGAGCCGTGTTGGCACGAGCTCCGTACTTCACCTTCCCTGAGGATGCTGTGTGCCTCTTGGCCTTGACAGCCTGGGGAGGAAATGGGTCTCTGTGCTGAGACAATGTGCTATCAAATAGGCCTGGAGACTTCTTGCCTATACTGTTTATTCATCAAGCATCAGCTTTAAAGAAAGTGTATTTTTAGAAATGTCCTTTGATCTTGAAATTAGTGTCAAGCCGGCAAGATTTAATCCATATGGAATGCATTGTGGAACGAGTTGGCCAGATGTAGGTTTTTTCCCAGCGGTAGACTACTCTGGAGCGGAGCTTCTCGCTTTTTATTCCATTTGAATCTACTAGCTCACCTCCGTCCAGACTGAAGACCCTGATTTGTCTCCCTCAGCCTTTATTTTCTATCTATCGAATCCTTTTTTCTTCAAATTCTTTTTCGGTCTGTCATTCCCTGTCAGAATTCTCTGTGTGGAACTTAGCTCTGCCCCAAGTCACTCGATCCCTCTTTCATCATCAGAGTGCCTCCCTTGCTTGTTCTCCCGTATCTTCGGAGCTGATTTAGGGTGTCCAAGATTAGCTTCAAGATTATACCTTGAAGTCTAGAACCTCTGACTAGCATTTTCATTTAAGTAGTACAAATTAAAGACTCTCAGAAGCAGAGGTCGTGAAGAGCTCCCCGCTCATGCCCTCTCCGCCCCCAGTGTGACCTTCCGAAGGTTCCCGTGACTCATGCTAAACATCGCTCATACCAGCCTCTTAACAGATGTGGGTACTTTCCTCTTCACCAAAACTGATGTCATCTCGGTGCCCAGAAAATGTTAAGCGCTAATCCGTGACCCACCCATGCCTAAGAAGAACTTCCTATAGGAAGGGAGTCAGGTCACAGAAACAGCTTTTCTACCTCTAGAGCTCATTGTCATTGTCCAGTTTCTGGTCCCCTCTGCCTCCAGGCTGGGTGAGAGCCAGGAATCACAGACGCCTAAGAAGGAATTTTCCACCCCCAATTTCTAAAGAAGAGTGAAATCAGATGCGCTCAAATCGAAGGGTAAACATATGATCATTAATAGGCTGTTCTCGTGGTATTTCCCAGAAGGAAGTGACTTGCCTGACCCCAGTAAGGGAAGCAGTGCTTACTGAGTTTTACTTTTCGTTTATCACACCGATGAAGGCTCCAAGGGAGAAAAGATAAATGTAACATCATTTAACCAAAAGCCTAAAAGCTTACAAAATTTCCACTTTATGCAACTCAGAAGTGACCTCATTCCCTGTGACCAGAAGTTGTCTAAATAATAATAGTAAGAGCAAACGCTTGCGTAGTTCTCATTTTGCACCAAATACTGGTCTAAGTGTTGTAGCCTCGTGACAATGCCAAGAAGTAAATCATGTTAGTATCTCCATTTTACAGTTGAAGAGACTGAGACACAAAGAAGTTAAGAAACTTCCTTCAAGGGCAGACAACTAGTGGATGGGGGCAGGATTCAAACTTAAGCAGTCCAGTTTAACCGTACAATGCTCTGCCATGTAACAGCAGTATACAACAATACGCTATGATACGATACTTTCCCTCCAATGTTGAGTTCTCTTCTCAGTGCCCAAGTTATGTGTGAATGGACAAAAGAAACTGATTGCTAGTATTTTAATCATTATAAAGCAGAGGTAATAAACTGGTAGCCCAGAGGCCAGATCTAGCCAACATTTGTATTCTTGGAGTCAACACAGTATTTTAAAATAAGTTGTATTTGAATGCACTGAGACAGGCAAGCTTTCTCTAGCCAACCAGAGTCCTCCCCACTTCTTAGAGTATTGCCTACCTGGTCTTCCAGGCATTTAATTTATATTTACAATGTAAACCGTTTATACAATATTATACAATCTACACTTACAAGCATGTAGACTTGGGTTTATATTGGAAAAGCTGTTCTGAAACTGACAGTCCCCAAAGATGACTGTATCCTCTATCCGAGCTGTCTTTCTCTTATTTTAGGGAAAAATAAGGTAATATGGGAGGGACAAGGGGTGTTGCTCATTTATTAACAAATGCATGCCAAGTTGTCTATGGTGTTCAAGCCACTCTTATAGGAATAGATAAGATATAATCCCACCCATCATAAGGTTAGTGAGAAAAGAATAAAATAAATATTAAAGGTAATAAATAGTGGGCAGGAATGATCCCTGTGACGTGAAGTCATCAGGTGAGGTGTCCTGGAATTTGGACTGACCCTTGAAATATGGGTAAACTTTGGCTGGATGGAGAAGAGAAAAGGCACCTGAACAGGGGGGTACCCTTTGTTTCTAGAAGAAGGTCATTTGAATATTTAATTACTAACTAGGTACAGTTAACATGCTTCACAGGACTACTTTCAAGCCACAATCTGACTTTTGTCTTATGGCCTGGATCAGACTTACCACCTGGATTTTCCCGGTTTCCCTCCAGGAGGAAGAGACACCGCAGGTCTGGGCGGCAAAGGAGGTCCGTACCGGCTGGACACAGGCCATACCGTGTACCAGGTGTCGGAGGCTGAGAAAGACGCAGTTCCCGAGGAGGTGAAGAGAGCCGCCAGAGAGATGGGCCAGAAAGCCTTTCAGCAGCGGTGAGTGGGCCTCCGCCGCTCCAGCAGGGTGGTCGTGGTGGTGCTGGGAGGCAGCCGACCCCGAGCAGCCCCGAGTCCTCGCGTTCTTCACCTGGCATAGCACAAACTGAGACCCATAGCACCCACCTCCCCAGCAGAGACAGCCCAGTGAACATAATGCCTCGTTCTCTTTGCTTGATGTAATCAGTTCAGCACATTGATCACACATCGCTGAGTAGAAAAAGGAACTGAGCCCATGAGAAAGGAAACCCAAAGAGACCGCTCTTAAGAGAAATTAAAGCTCAGATCCCTTCATCCACATCCATTCCCAGGCCCCAAAGGGAATTTAGAAAACTCTAGGTGAGGTTCCCTTCCTGCCCTCAGGAATCCTGTAGATGTGTGTAGGGAACGGGACTCATAAACACGCATACTCTTTAAGTGCCACCGTCACAGGGTAGGGAGGCCGTGCCCCCTGCCGGTATAAACAGGGATGAGTCCGTGAGCTGGGGCCTGAGCTCAGCCAGGGTTTGGATCTTCCAGGAAGGGAAACCTAAATGAGCAGGATAAACACAGGGTCTGTGACGGAGAGAGCCAGTTTACCTATCCAGGAGAAAGGGTTCCAGCTGGGGTGGTGGGGAGTGAGGTTGAACGTGGAGTCCCTGTCGATGGGTGGAGGCCTTGAAATGCAGGCCCATGAGCCTGTGGCTTTTGGATGATCCGGAACCCATCTGGGCCACTTGGATTGGAACCATCTAAAAAATAAGAATCCACATGGTGCTTTCACTAGATATCCACATGTGTTCTTTAGCTAAAAGCCAAAAATACCGAAGGCCCAGCAATACCTCCTACAGGAGTGAGGGAATTTGTAGCGCTTTGGGAGGCAGCTTTACGTTGTTGTGCTCAATGGAAGGGGCTGGGTGCCCTTAGAAAAAAGCACGCCGTTGTGTGTGTGTGTGTGTGTGTGTGTGTGTGTGTGTGTGTGAGTTACGAAGTTCCTCCCACGTAGAACATCTGGTATTACATTACATGCTGTGCTTACACATCCTGCGAGTAAACAGCACAGAACAATAGGGACAAGAATGCAGGCCCCTCCTGCCGCACCCTCAGGGAAGCCAGCGAGCAGTAGGAGCCTTGTGTCCCCAGCAGGTAAATAAGGCAAAAGTGTCCCTCTCAGCCATTCTGCTGACTTCCCAGGAGCCCTGGAACAATGTATTTACCCTCCCTGTGCCCGAATTGGCCCCCGTGGAGATGGATGGCTTTCCTCTCTCCTCCTCTCAAGGAGGTTAGGGGACAGATACCTATGTTAGAAATGAGAGCAGTTTTGCAGTCTAGTGTTTCACTGGAATTTTTCATTTTCACTTCAATGCCATAAAACTGCAACCTTAAATTTATTGCAATATTTACATATATGGCAGCTGTTAAAACTACAGTAGTTGAAATACACTTAGGGAATAGTTACTAGGGTAAATGTGTATATACACACATATACACACA
>CM052883.1:46723975-46780110 GCA_028534135.1 Potos flavus
CCCCCTGTTCCTATTCTTCTGAGATACAAAAGACAGATAATTATCTAAATTGTTTCTCAATATGAACAAAATGGAGAAGTGACCTTTGAGTCTGTGAGAGAGTCTATTCACGTCAGTGTGTTCAGCAGAAGCAAAGCCATGTCCCGGCTTGGAGAATGCTCACAGGAGCCAACTTTCGCTCTCCCTCATGTTACACAGACCATAAATAAATAGGCACAGTTTAACAGGCGGCCAGACCCAAATGGCTCATGCTCACCCTTGGGGAGTGATAAAATTCTCCTGCTGGTAGACTTACATAAACTAAGATGCAGTGAAATTTTTAAGGATACTCCCTTTGCTCAATAAACCTGAATTTTTAAACTTCAAAGATGGCTTGACTATGAGGGAAAAATAAATCAATCTGGCAAGAAAAAGCAATCATTCTAAGTGCTGGTAGATTAACTGAAACATAGGAGAGATCAAATGCAGTGATTTAAAAATCATATGCTTGCTAGTGAAAAATCTCCATTTCTAGTTTTCTGCCTATTTTAAAACACACTAGAGGAGCTTTATCTAGTGATTGGGCTACTTCATGCTAAAACTGGACCTTCTGTCTTATTTATATTCAAAACAGAAGGTAGAATGAATTTCAGGGTCTGAGGCTTCTTATAGATTTATCTATTGGTTGGTGGCAATTATTGCCAGATAATAAGTTAATCTACTTGATCATCCTGATGATGATGACAATCTTAGATTTTTGAGGACAGTGACATTTCTAATTTATTGAAGCAAAGTATCCAAAGAGTTAACTGTTTTATTCTGTTTAAAAACAAAAAGACATATGTTGACTATACTGGAATTAAAATTAAGAACTTGATAACAAAACAAGTATAAAGCACGAAAAAACCAGAAAAAAAAGAGGACAAGATACACAAGAACAGGCTGGAGGAAGCAGTAGGGGAAAGGGTCTGAGAAGTCCTCCTATCCAGTCCCGATCTCCGATAACCCCTGGGTTTATATGCAACTTGTGATACTGAATGGCACGTAACAGCTCTACTCTCAAGAACCTTCATTCCTTCCTCCGAGTTATATGTGCCTATTTTAAAAGACCTTCCCGCACCAGCTTGAATGAAGACAAAGGGCAAGAAGGGAGAGCAGGGGAGTTCTATTATTTGCGGACAAGATGAGGATAAAAGGTGGGGGGCATTTTCTGGGGGAAAGCACATACCAGAGTGTACGAGTAAGAATTATAGTCCTTCCAGAAAAAAAAGTAATATTAAATATTTGTAAAACAAAACCAATTCCAACTAAAATACTAATTCTATGATGAACAATTAGGTTTCAAAGCAGTTAGAAATTACAGGTTTTTGAGAGAATTACAATGCCAGTCAAAGTCAGGTAGATTATTTCACTTTGAAATCTCTTTAGAAATGTAATGTTTGGGGGACCTGGTTAGGGTCATGCCCAGAAGGTCAGGTTTGTCTGGAATTCTGAATCCCTTTATGTGTACTGGCTCAGCTTTTTTGAAAAGAGTTATTATAACATCTATTTACTGGTGAGGGGCCAGTAGTAATGCTGTGTGGCTGGTTATTAGTTTTAAGATGGCTCTTACGCTCTCTTAGTACTAAAAGAAAGCAATTCCCATCAATCTCGGGAGATTCTGACCATGGGAGTGATGTCTCCCGTGGCAACTCCAAGATCTTAGATAGTGAGTCAGCTATGCTAATCTGTATTCATACTGTGTGGTGTTCTAGAATGCATTATAGGTTTATAATGCCAAGAACACTTTTATTAAAAAACTTCTTAAGCGGGAGGAGTGGGTAAAACCTTTTCTTGGTGCGCAAGTATGTTTTAAATGATCATATGTTCTGGATTTGTATTTCCAGAATACCAGAGGAATCCTATAAAACTGCTTTCTAAATAAAATAAAACAAATGGGAACAGAATGACTCATAAGCAGTTTATCATATGTCCTGCTGTGCTGGGACATTCCCCAGTTAACGCCTGTCGTCCCAGGGTAATTATTAATGGTCCATTTCAGTCTCATAAGTGGAATTATATAATCATCCTATAATAACTGAGAATTGCACATGTAACTGAGCCCCCTGGAGGAGTTTGACTCCACTTGGGTATTGAATTAAACTCTATTTCTGGGCAGCAATTGCCAAGGGCAATACTGGGTTATACCCATCTTGCCATCTGATAGAAGAATGCATAGGTGTTTGTCTACACTTGTCTATAAAAATCTGTTTATTCCATGTCCATATTAATAGCAATTTTGTAGAATGTGGAAGTTTGTGAACTTTGAAATAAAAAATTTGAAGTTTTGTATTTGTCTTCAAGATTAACCGGTAAGTGTTCCGGTGTGTGTATATATATATATATATATGTATATATATATAATATATGTTTATATTTATATTTATATATATTTACATATAATATATATATAAAGGGCCTCTTTATGAAAAGTTAATAGTTAAAAGTTAATAGACAAATTTCTGCCTTTTAAGGTAATTCTACAGGCTCTGGACTAAGGTGGTCTGACAGCTCTGGCCACTGAGCCTCAGATGCCACTCAGCCTCAGGGCAGTCCTGCTGTGGGTCCCCTCTCTTTTCGCACTTTACATCTTAACTGACCTGGCTTTTCCCCTGGGAACAAGCCCCTACTTTGAATCCCTTTTCTTGTAACCAGGTCCCAGTTTGGTTTCCTACAGCATGGATCTATGCTTTGGTTCCCCGCCTTGTCCTTTCTCTGGAGTTTTAGGGATCTCTTTGCCTGATCCTGAACCTTTCCTCCCCGGGCTCCCCACTGTTGTCACGCATCACACTCCTGATTCTTTCCTTTGCTTGTGTTCTTGACAGTAAGACTAGACATGCAGGACTTCTCATCTTTGAAAAGCTGGCACCTGGTACAGTGCCTGGAGCCTAGGAGATTCTCCACCAACAGCTGCTGAGTGGAGGAATGATGAGTGAACCCTGCAGCTTCCTTCTCACTGACTGGAGCTGCCCTTCCTTCCAAGTACCGCTTCCCCTGGCTCTTCTCATTGCTGACAGGGCTCAGGGAGCGAATGTTGTCTGCATATATTACTGTTGGGTGAGACGACAAGCACGGAGTTTAAAGAATGCTGGGGCCTGGGTGGTTGGCATGTCCCTTACGGGGCAGCCGCTGTCTCGGCTGAGGCGGTGTGAGAGGGGCTGGAGTTCACACTATGCTCGTGTCGCTAGCACAGGCTCGGGAGGGCAGCCTAGAGAAAGGGACTCTTTTTTCTTCCTAACTGGTTTGTCCAGAGAGGGCCTCTTGGCAATCCATCCTCTCCGGGGGAGAGCCTTTTTCCACTTGTGTCTGGTGGCCCCGTGTGCTCAAAGAGGCACTGGTAGGACTGTCACTCCCAGGGAGAAAGGTTTTACGTGAGTTTTGGCAAGTACAGCTCTTAAGATACAAGCACCTGTGAAGGAGTGAACCTACTATCTCCTTTTCTTGCTTCTCATTGTAGGTAAAACCCAATCGCTTTGCTAGAAAGTTCATATACATAGATTTCATCAGAAATGCAGGAGTTTTGATTGTGCCATTATACTGAAGCGTATCTTCCCCAGGAAAGTGACCCTTAGCCTTGGGAGAACCCTGGGAGGGCTCTTTGGTAGGATTGCCTCATAGCAGCCTCTAACCCATATGTGAAACTGAGGCATGTTGCTCATGAAGAAAAGCAGAGTGTAGGGAGGTAGTCTCCCTTGCCCATGTGTACTTTTCTAGGATGGTCAAATAGATATGAATCTTAATAGAGATATGTATTATCGCTACTCAAAAATGGCTTCTAATGTAGTGGTTAAGAGCAAAGACATGAACCAGATTGCTGGGATTCAAACCCTGGCTGTTGACACTTACTAGCTGGGTCGGGTACTAAGATGAGGATGACCACGGTACCTACCTCATAGGGGCACTGTGGGGGTTAAAAAGTATACCTAATTGCTTAGAACAGAGCCTGGCCACAATAAGTGTTATACAGGTTAGTTATAATTACCACTGCTTTATTTTCTGAGAGTGAAAAAGGTATTGCTTAGTATAAAATATTCCTTCTTCAGCAGAGATGTGCCAGATATATATCAAGTTAATATCACCATCGGGAAAAAGTAACTCAGGATTTTAATCAGGGATGTTTTCTGAAATTTAAGTTGAATGAGAATTCAACACTCTGTCCAATTCTTATACTAACACTCATGATCTGCTGTTCATTCATGACCTCACACAGGAAGTTCAATGTTGGTGCAAGTATTACAAATACCAAACTGATGTTTCCTAGTGCAGCGCTCTGCCCAGAATGCAGCAGGCCTCTTTCATGGTCCCGGCAGCTGGAATGAAAAGTTGATTACTTCTGAGCTCCTGAAAACATGTTTGCTCTCAGCTGCAAGAGATGTGACATGAAGGGGACTCAAAACATTTTTAGCCATGTAGCTGCTCCAAGCAACACTTGAGAGAAATGGATACCTTAAAAAATGAGAATAAAATGGGGGCGGGTGCCCAGGAAAAGGCCATTCTTTGTCTACAAGTTCCGAGTTAGGATCTGCACTTTATTATTATTAATATTATTATTTTTTTTAAGTAGGCTCCGCACCCAGTGTAGAGCCCAATGTGGGGCTTGAACTCACAACCCTGAACAAGACCTGAGCTGATATCGAGAGTCGGATGCTCAACCAACTGAGCCATCCAGGCACCCTAGGATTTGCATTTTAATGCACTTGACTTGTTCACTTGTTAGAGTAAAAATTTTTCTTTTAAAATCAGGTAATATTAAATGTGACTTTTGCATTTACCTCATATTCTTCTGGTTGCATTTGTAAGAATGAAGCATTGGAGGAAGCATTTCCAACAATGCAAAGATGAAAATGTGCATCATTTTTCCTCCTGCTAAAACTTCTTATAGAATTTTCCTGCTTTACACGTGTGAAACTGAACAACGGAACCTACTTAATCTGGTTGCTTAAGAGGATTTATGCATTCACTCACTCGTTCACTCAGTGGATACCGGTGACGAGAGCCTCATATGCCTGTCCGTGCATTAGGAAGCTAAGGTGGACGACAGGTCCATGATCCCTGCCCTCATGCTGTTCATTCTCTAGGTACTTTACACATATTATGTTCAATATTCACCATTTTCCATGTGATGTATTGTTATTTCTACTTTGCAGGCCAGCAATCTAAGGCCAGGAGATGTTAAACAACTTATGGTCACACAGCTTGTAGGCGGAACTAGGATTCAAGTCCCAGTTCATCTCATTCCAAAAGCTTGGGTTTCTTAGATTCTTTTTACCATATCATACTGGCTTTCAATAATAAATGTGTTCTTGAAAGCCACAGAATTCAATGTTTTACAAGGCATATCATAGTTGAAGAAAGCAACGAATATTTCCAAAAAGCATTGCTTTTTCCTTTTTACTATACATCAAATTTACAGAAAACAATGAATATCAGTAAATGGGACACTGGATTAAAGGGCTAGTACAGTTTTCAGAAGGTTGGTAAAAGACAGCATTTATACAGGATATACGGTCTGGACCGGTTTTGTACCAGACAATCTTGAATATAACTGACAAACTCAGTGCCTGCTCTGGTGGACACAGACCTGATGGTGTCACTTACTGGCCCCGGGACACTGGGTGTATTACATAATGGGCTTCCGTCTCATCTGTAAAAATCGTCACCTAGCTCACGGAGAGTAAGTGCAGGAAAGTGTATAAAGTGCTTATTAACAGTGGTGGGCATGCTCCAGCTTCTCCCCTTCCCCCACACACAACGCCCCAGCGTCTCTAACAAGGGTAGTAAAGCCTATCTCTGTTTGGCATTTGCAGACAAAAAATACCTCCAGTGGAAATGTGCCAGAGCATGAAGATCACGGACTCTGATGCCCAGCTTATGGTAAAACCTTAGACATAAATGAGGATTAGAAGCTTCTGGGATACATTTCTAGATGACTCAGGTTTAGGGTGACCGAAGAAGGGTTTGAATAACTAATCCCTAAACCACAAGTAATCTCCCACTTATGCAGATGAAGTAAGGTTACAGAAACACTAATACAGAGAGTATACCTACAGGCCAGTAAGATTAAAAAAAACAAACACCAAAAAACAAACACATGTTCATGTAAAAGACTTATTTGAAATTGCTATCCTGGAAGGGTATGTATTTATTTCATTCATTCATCTAACAAATGTTGACAGGGTGTTGAGTAGGCTCAGGTGTTAGCACTGGGTATATGGGGATGAATGAAACAGCAATGTTTTTTCCCTTCAAAATCAGTTCACAGGGGCACCTGGGTGGCTCAGTTGGTTAGGTGACTGCCTTTGGCTTGGGTCATGATCCCGGAGTCCTGGGATCGAGTCCCTTATCGGGCTCCTTCTGCTTTGTGGGGAGCCTGCTTCTCCCTCTGCCTGCCATTCCCCCTGCTTATGCCCTCTCTCTCTCTGTCAAATAAATAAATAAAATCTTAAAAGAAAAATCAGTTCACATATGGAGTCAGTCACAGTATTTGTTGTTAAATAAATAATGCTCGAGAATTCAGATCAGAGTCGTCTAAGCCTGAATTTATCATAAAACTAGTTCTGGATCCCACCAAGTAGGAGCAAACATTTAAACTACACGTTTCTTAGAGCGTCTCTACAGTTAGCAGAGGGGCTCTTTCCCAACACAATAGAAAAGGGCTTTTGGAATATGTCTATAGCCCTGAGAGAGTGGTCTCCTATTTCCTGAGCCTGATCACTGCTAATTATGATGATAAAAAAAGATTCCATTTTTTTAGCTTTGGAAAAAATCCTATCCAAATAGCTTTTCTGAAGCTTGAGATGACATTATTTATCTCTTTCAGGTTTTAAAAATGTTTCTGAGTTTTTCTGCCAATAACCAAGCCCTGTTTCCTCACAGAGAACAACCTTGATTCCTGAAGCCGCTCTTCCCTTGACATTACTTGGGAGGTAGGCATTATTTCCCCTGAAAAGCAAACAAGGGAATAAAAACAAGGTGACTCAAAGGATGAGGAAGTATGTTTTTCTAGAGAACAAAAGATCCTTTCACAGTATGTCAAAGACTTAACTGTGACTTTCCTGAATGTAAACACTGTTCAAATGGCAAAAGGAATTTCATCTATGTCTATAAAAGGTCCCGCACAATAGTTCTTGCTGGAAGCTACATTTGGCAGGCAAGAAAAATAATCTTTTCTTTAGATACTTTGCATACAGACCTACAAAAACTTTTTTTTTTTAATCGTCTCAGGAATGATACAATTATAATGACCTCCACAGTAGCAGTAATAACACATAGATCAGAGTACTGCTAAAGGCAAGTAATGCTCCAAGTTACAAGTAGTATCATTTATGCTTAGACTCTTCAGAAATAAAGAAATGCTTTAGAAGAAAGTTTAAAATAATAGGCTGATGCTTTGCATTTGGCATAAGAGTTTAAAACTTACAGGGCACTAGATTTTTAAAACAGATTTTGTTATGATCATAGAAGAGGACTATTAATATTTTAAACTGACAGGAATTATGAGATATTGATTAGCTAAAATAAATATTCAACTTTTCCCACATTGAAGTTTTATTCTTCACAAACATTCTTGTTCTAATAAATTTAAAACTGATCCTGGTAATTATGTTTATAATATTTAATAGAGTTATATGCTATAACCAAATTATATAATTGTTATGGACCTTACCCATCTGCAGATTTTATTTTTTCAAGTTATTTAAACTAAATGGTTATTATTATTATTAATCCAAACCCTACTGCAGCCTACTGCTGGGGTTCTATCTCCCACTATTACAGAAGGATTGCTCAAGTTCTAGTAAATGATCTCTAAGGGGTAAAACCCAGAGTCAGAGGATATTGAGATTTTATTTCTGGTTCTCTATGTTCAAACGAGGAGTATCAAAGTCCAGTAAGATGTTCTCCAGGACCCCTGGTGGGGAGCGGAGGGCGGGGGCAGCGGCAGGGTTACTGTGCCGCAGACACTGGCCTCTGTGTGACGTTCCCTCTGTACCTCCACTTCCATGGGTCTGTGCAGGCTCAGTTCTTACCAGGATCACGGAAGGCATGTGTCTTTTAGTCAAATCTTTGAGAAAGGGGCTTGGTGCTTCCTCAGAGTCCCTGGGAGAGTAGGGGGCATTGAGGAGCTCCTGAACGATTTACTCCATGTGGAAGAAAGAGATTATGATGTCTAAAGAGGGTGATGACATCTCCTGAAAGTCACCCCTGGCCAGAGTGGGTCTGGCACTTCTCTTGGGGGAGAAGCATGTGATTTCGGCTTCCTGGAACGGACTCAGATGGGCAGAGGAATCATGAAGTTCATGTTCTAAAAACAGTAAGAAAGAACGATCCCTCCAATTCCCTCTTCCTCAACCCCCTTTTCTTAAGGAAGGGAAGAGTCCTAAAAATACAGAACTGTCTTTTCAACTTCTGCCATGAAATAAACGTATCATTTCAGGTAAGTCACTTACTCTTTCTGGGACTCAGTTTACTCATCAGGAGTGCTTTGTGATCCCTGAGATTCCTAAAGTTAATAATAATATCAAACATCTACTAAGCACTAATATTTGCCATATAGTGAAATATACTCTATGCCCGGATTATCTCATGTCTTTAGAGCTCCTCTTTCACGTATTGTCGTTCCAATTTAATATGGGGAAACCGAGGCTTAGAGAAGTAGCGTAAGTTGCTCACCATCACATAGCTAGCATGGAGTGGAGCCAGCATTGAAAGACTAGTCTGTCTGATTCCAGATTTGGTCCTTTTCAGAGTTAGGCCAGATTGCCCCATTTCATGATTTTCACAATAATAAGTGGGCGTGAGTCATTTGTTACAAAAAAGGAACCATGAGTTTTCTACAGGAAGAGTAAACTAGGCCTAATCTACAGCTTTGCTCCTTGTAAGAGCAAAGCTTCCCTCAGCCTTTGTCTGCCGTTATCTCCCTTCCTAGCATCTGGCAGGGAAGAACTTCCAATCTGACTTGTCAAAGACCAGGACATCTATTGGGTTAGATTTTTTTTTTTTTTGAGGGTGCAGAGTCATTGTGCATTCAAAGTGAAGTAGGCTCCCTGGTAGTTCCTACTTCGATGAAGTGAGCTGACTGGTATACAACTCCATTTTGGGGATCCAGCTCCGGCCCCGGGTTAGGCTCCCAAGCAGATGCCTCAATGGGACATGAATTTTGCTTTCGGGGAGCTTGCCGTTCTGACACCAGCATGTGTTAGAGATCACACGTGGCCAGGGCACGTGGACACCAAGGAAGGAGGGATGAATTCAGCCGGGGGTGTTCAGCCTTGAAGGGTGAGACACAGAAGTGGGTGGTGGGCCTTCCAGTCAGAGAGGACAGTGTGAGGGAAGGTCATGAAGATGTGCATGAAGAGCGTGTGGAGAGTTTTCTAGATTCATCCTTCTCCTTCTTGTTACGAGCAGAGAATTTTGCTTTGTCATTCATAAAATGCATTAAACAAAACCACTCTGGGACCAATTAGATTCCTCACCTTATAATTAAGAGCTATATTGTTTCTCATTATAATTTACACAGCAGCATACAAACTAAAAAAAAAATACATTTGATATACTATGGCTTTTCTTAGAGGATATGCATATAACTTTGGAAGAAGAAACATAATTTTTATCTATTTATGCCTGGATAATATTTTGAGATATTTGTGTTTACTTTTCTCCCTTTATTTTCCCATTTTCCCTTCCTCTGATTTTGGCGGATTCCATTTTTTAATCTCAGGGTAGGAATATAACAAGGGCAGAAAGTAGAAGTAGATTGTCCATCTTTTTGGCTTTTGTATTCTAAAACAGCAAATGTTTTCTGTAAAGAGCCAGGTAATACGTATTTTAGGCTTTGCAGGCTATGATCTATGTTGCAACTACCCAGTTCTGCTCTTGTTGTGCAAAGCAGCCATAGACAATGAATGAATGTAGCTATGTTCCAATGAAAACTTTATTTAAGGACACTGAAATCTCAATTTCATATTATTATTCTTTGATTTTTTTTCAACCATTAAAAACCTAAAAACCATTCTTAGCTTGTGGCCATACAAAAGCAGGTGGTATAATTTGCCAATATTGCTTAATTCCATTAGGAGAACGTAAAAATTCTGTAGAACGAGTAAGGGAATTTACCAACGTAGGTCCGTTACTTGAAAAAGCTTATAAGGGGATGGGGCTTCATTTCTTGACACAGCCCCTCCCTGATGAGAAGAAAGAGAGATCTGTGGGTCCCAGAGTATTCTGTCATCCCTCTACCCACAAAAAATTCTGAATTTGTTGCCAAATTTTCAAATTAATGAGATTTCATTTAAAAATCTGGATTTTGGTCTTCTCTTGAAAATGTCCAAATTGAGCCTACATTCTCACATGGAAACAGCTAAGTAGAGGCTTCTTTCTTAGTCGGGGGCATGACTTCCTGTTTACCTCAGACCTTCCTGGCGTGTGTCCCCCATCCAGCACCTGTAAGCACTTGATCTCCAGGGAAGACAAGGAATGATTTTCTCCTCTAAGAGTACAATCTCCACTGAAACCAGTCTTTTGGCCCTAAGGAAGCCATGTGATGAAGAGGAATAAAAACATGGCCTACTGGGTTGGAAAGATCTAGGCTGAAATGTCAGTTTTGTTCACTGGTTTTTTTTTTTTTTT
The DNA here is from genome assembly GCA_028534135.1 of Potos flavus. Lineage (NCBI taxonomy): Eukaryota > Metazoa > Chordata > Mammalia > Carnivora > Procyonidae > Potos > Potos flavus. Next base: position 46,734,620 of record CM052883.1, read on the forward strand.
TTTACAGTTTTTTACAGTTTTGTTCACTGTTTAGGAGAGTGACCTTGGGCAAATTATTTTACCCAACCTCAGAATAAAACAATAAAATCGCGGTTGTAATGATTATCTGAGAGAAAGTATTGATAGTGGCTAGCACGTCCTGGCAATCAATAGAAAAAGAATCACTACTATGGAGAAGTTCTTTGATGTTTATCTTAATTTTAGGTCTTATCTTCATTATTGGCTTTTGTAGAAGGGCCTAAAGGATCAACTTACAATCTATCTCATTTTATAGATCAAGAGATTAAGGCCCAGACAGATGGTGTGACCGCCTAAAGCCACACATGAGTGGTGTAACCAGGAAGAGGATCTGGATTTCTTAATTTTTGACTTGAGAAAATACCTCAGTGTACACAACTTCACTAAAAGTTCTGAATTCTTCTCATAAAGGCCTTTCATTTAATAGTCAAAAGATCTTCAAATGCAAAGAACATTAACTTAAGTCTTCTGGTTACCCCGACTACACTTTTTATTTTTTTTTTTTATTTTATTTTTTTTAAAGATTTTATTTATTTATTCGACAGTGAGGAGAGAGATCACAAGTAGGCAGAGAGGCAGGCAGAGAGAGAGGGGGAAGCAGGCTCCCCGCTGAGCAGAGAGCCCAATGCGGGGCTCGATCCCAGGATCCTGAGATCATGACCTGAGCCGAAGGCAGAGGCTTTAACCCACTGAGCCACCCAGGCGCCCCCCGACTACACTTTTTAATTACAACTTCCAAATACAGAGAAATGACAACAGTTATTAGTTACTGAAGTTCTATTAGTTGTTGAAATTACCTGAAATATTCCTGTTCTAAGCTCACAGACACCCTCAAGTGGTCAGTAAAAATACTAATTCCAGCCAAATGAACAAGAAAAATCTGAAGCTACTTAAAGATAGCAAGATGGATAGATAACCATCAAATAACAATAATAAAGAGTCACTATAATAATATTATTTTACGCCCTGGCCAATGGCCAGAGGAAAAATTATTTATCTCTCTCTGACCAAATCTTTAATAAGACTTAAAGATTATAATGGATGATTTCTTAGGCCTTGTTCACAACACAACTCTATTATAATGAGGAAAAATACTCACCATATATGGTGGCTATGTTATCTCACATCTTTGTAGATTTTCCTCCTTTGTATATGACTATGAATGACAGAGCACTCTGGCACTCTCTGAGTGTAACTGGTATGTGTAGGTAGTTGATCCTGAAGGTTCTACTAAAATGTCTCCTGCCAAACTCGACTAGTAGGTACAACTCAACTAGTAGGAGTAGAAGGGCCAGGGCATATTAGAGGAAGCTGATGAGCTGTAAACGTTCAAGCTACTCTGAACAACCATTCAAGAGGGTAGGTTAATTTGGTGAGTTGGTTAAATGGAAGTAGTTTAGAATGGTTCTTTTCTATTAACAGGTTGATCTAAGTCAATAGGCAGTTACCAAAGTAACTGCCCAAAGAAATCATATTTCTACCAGGATAGAGAGACAAAAGTAGTTGGATCTATTTTTTTGTGCCACAAATTAAAGAAGCAGTAAAGAAATGAGGCATGTCAAAAGGATAAAGAAGCTGGCTTGAAGGGGTTCCCATGGGCCAAATCTGAAACAATCTGAACATCCACATAAATAAGAATGGAAATAGACTATAACCTGTTAAATAAGATAGAAATCCATGAGATAAATGGCAATAGGCTATAGCCTGTTAAATAAGATAGAAACCCATGAGGTAATACTAATAAAAAACAAAGGGATAAGGGACGGATCGTTCCTTAGTTTAGAATGCCAACTGATAAATGTAGGAGGACTGACTGGCAACCATAGTGGTAATGATTGATTCAAACAAGAATCACTGATGGATGGTAAAATTAAAGAAAGAAAGCTTGAGGAGAAATCAGAGATTTACAGTCTCGAAACAATGGCCACAAAAGACATATTAATTATAAAAGGAAAAAATATTAGCTTCACAGTGGAGAAACACGGTGGAGATAACACCATACCCAGATGTTTGAAGTTAACATCACCAGTAATGGGACAAACCAACACCGTGCCACCTCACAGGACACACTGAGAAAAACATGGCATCATTTCTGTGATATTCCTGCCATAGATGCATAAACTGAATCTAAAATGAGGAAACATCAGCTACACCCAAATTGAGGAATGTTTTCACACAAGATTTAGCCTATGCTCTTCAAAAATGGCAAGGTCAAGAAAGCCATAGAAAAATGAGAAACTGTTCTGGATTGAAAGGGAACACGTGATCCTGGACCGCCTATTTGTGCTAAAAAGGATGCTATTGGGCCATGTGAAATTTGAGTAAGTTCTGTGGACTAGACATGATGATGTCTGGTCTCCGACTTCCTGATTTTGAGGTCGGGATTGTGGTTACGTAGGAAAGTGCTTTTGTTTTGAGGAAATACTAAAGTGTTTAGAGGTAACGGTATCATGTCTACGGCTTACTTCAAGTGGTTCATGGAAAAATACACATGGAGAGAAAGATAAACAAAACGTTTTAAAACACATAATTAGATTTGGTGAGGAAAAATAAAAAAATTAAATTATTTGTTGACACCTGAAGACAGAAATTACAAATAGGCTTGGATTTAAGGCTCTGAGAGGGAATGCTTTTCCTTTCTATTATTTTTATCAGCAGTTGTCCTTAGTGAACAATATGCTCCTTTCAAACTCACCAAAATTTAGAAGTGACAGTGAAAAACTCAGAATGGAAGAGTCAAGGCATATTTTGTAAAAGACACTCTACTGCAACTTTAGAAAGGTTATATATATAAATACATATATTAATTATATGTCTCACATATATTTATAAACATAAAAATAAGTAAATATAAATATACTTTCTACCTACCTACCTATCTAAATATTTCCTGAGCTGGGCTTGAGTGAGAAGGAGAATTATATTCAGAATCTTGAAGTCTGTTTAATCTTGAGAGCAGTCAGAAGCTTATCCCTATCGTCAAACCAGAGAGATGTGCAGCTAATTGTTTTAAGAGTTTATTTATTTATTTGAGAGAGAGAGCGAGACAGCGAGAGCTCACAAGCAAGGGGGAGGGGCAAAGGGAGAGGGAGAAGCGGACTTCCCACTCGAGTGGGGACTCATGACCTGAGCTGAAGGCCATCCAGGCACCATGCAGCTAATTTTTAAACTTCTAAGTAATTATGGGCTATAGAATAGGAAAAAACATCGTACTTTAGTATTAAGAGAGCCACAGTAACAATAATAGCTTCTATTTATTGCTGAAACAGTCCTTACATATTTGTTGGGGAGTTCTACGGGTTAACTCAAACCAGATTTAGAACACATGAATTTGTTTCTGATATTTTGACAGGGTGTCCCCTATCTGGGCAATGACTTATATATGTAAATATGATGGCAGAGTGGTTGAGGTAATGACTCACAGCCAAATGCGGCACTTTCCCCTTGGTTAGCACAAAACCTAGTTATGTTTTAGACTTCCCTACCAGGGCTCTAGAGATGTCATTGCTCTTTATGGAAAGGAGTATTCAATCCAAACCAGGATTGCGAAATGTAGGGCTTTTAACAGCATTGCGTTCACTTCTTAAAACAGAAATATCTAAAAGAAAAAAATAATGAAAATGATCTAGTATTACTAAGCTCTTTTCGCTGGGAGAAAGACCCACAGTAATGGCATCAGAGCACTGTCAAAAAAGACTTGACAATTTCATTCAGAACCCTCACAACTGGAAAGTCTCATGAGACAATTGTAACTAGAGTATTTATTTTTGCCCTACATGTGCTTAGAAAACCAAGCATGTATTTCTGAGGTATTCGCTCTAGGAATTAAATGGAAGATGAAATTAATGAATGCTATAGATCAATCATTGGCCTAATTATCTTCGTGTTGCATTTGCTAAGACTCATGTTTCATGAATGTCATGCTGACTGCCAAACAAAATAAATCTGACAGTAGTTCTAGCCTTTAGGAAGCCCTAGCCTAGAAAGGTCATTAGGTGTCACTTGCAAGGGAGTGGCACTAGCTGTCAAAACTACAAAAAAAAAAAAAAAATCACATACTCATGTTTTTTGCTTATTCAGTATTTCTTTCGGGGTATTTCCCTTATTCTTAATTCCTAATTTTGTGGTTCGGATGGGACCGATAGGGTCCTCACTCATTCCAAACTCTAAGAGTGAAGACATGACCTAGGTCTGGCCAATTAAGAGTATCCCTTCCCTTTGGTCATGGTGATTGGTTCAGGATGGGCAAGTGACCTCACAGGCCTACTGGAGTATCCCTTAAGACTTCTGCTGAAATTATGGGCAGAGACGTGCCCCTTTTTCTGGGATTGTCAGCTATGAGAACCATGTATTGCCTAGCACTACCGGGGCTATCTTTGCCACTAGATGGAGAAAGGCTTTATAAGATTGAAGCCACTCCAGAAAAAAGCAGAGCCAAGAGGAGACAGACTAGGTCATATGAACCAATAAATTCCCTTTTGTAGTTTATGTTAATGTGAGCTGAATTTTTGTCACTTTTAATGCTCTATGTAAGCATAATTTTTCATACTTTTTCCATAATAAATCTGGAACAAAGGCAATAATAGGCCATTTCTTCAAAGATATAGGGAAAAATTATTCTTAACTGTCAAGCCTAGCATTCCAGATTTATTCTCTGAAGTCACAAATGCCATGCGACGCGGCTGTATCCTAACCTAAGTCAGGTTCAGAATTAGCATAAAGGTCTTGTCCTAAGAGATCTACTACATGAAGTCCATGATGAAGTGAGTGAAGAAAACCAGGATTATAAAGACTGGTGATTGGGGTACCTAGATGGCCTAGCTGGCTGAGTGTCCAACTCTTGATTTAGCTCAGATCTTGGGGTTGTGGGATTGGGCCCTACATCGGGCTCGGCACTCAGCGCAGAGTCTGCTTTGCTCATCCCTCTCCCTCTGTTCCTCCATCTCCTCCCCGCTCGTGTGCATGCTCGCTCTCAAATAAATAAATAAATAAATAGATAACTAAAATCTTTAAAGATTGGCAACTTGCTGAAGTATTCAAAAGACTCTGAACAGATCTGGGGACTACTGGGTTAAACAAACTAAAGAGGTTTCTTTACTGGGACTTCTCAAAGCCAGATATTTCCTAATTGGAATTTCATCTCTAAGAGGCAGCTAAATTATACAGTGTCTTCCACAGCCTGAACGCGGATTCCTTATTAAAGAGGGTTCTGAGAATATGCTTTTGGAAATATCGGTAGGTTTTTCTAAAAACAAAGCTCAGTTGTTCTTATCATTTTCTCTCTATTCTCCTTAGCATCTAACCATTTTCATGGTTTCAGCTAAAACCTCAATAGCGTGCTAAAGATCGTTTTAACTCTCGCTAGCCTGAATCTCCAATCCATGATCTATTTCTAATTACCAAATGTACACTGTCCGTGAAGTATCTCACCATTACATCAGACAAAGCATACTCAAAATGCCTGGATCCTATCTCCTCTCCAACTTTCCTGGTTCCTATATTGATCTGCCATTTTGCCATGTATCCAAACTAAAAACGTCCATAATGTCTGGCTCCATGTCCTGTATTCAGCCTTTCTCCACCAACCCATACTCATGTTCATAGTTGCCCTAGCTCACTTGTGGTTCTTTCCCATACTGCACATCACTACCAAGTCCATCTTCCTAATACAGCCTTCACTCTTCTATTTTTCCTATTCAATGACCTTCAGCAGCTCCTAGGCACAGGGCACCTAGAAGCCTCATTGGAACTTCACGAAGCCTAGTTTCTCCTATTCAGGTGACTCCTGATTGCACCGCTCTCCAAAAGATACCCCTTGCTTTTAGTTAAGTATGTCTTACAATTTGCTACAGATATGTGTAAACAGACTAACATCCTTTCAACTGCTTTAAAAATGTCCTGCGCCAGCAAGACAGGGCTGAAACTAAATCACACTCAGTCTTCTGAAATCCCCCAGCCTGTAGGCTGCAGACCCAGCTCTTACTCCCGCTCCTGCTCTGGTTTACCCTCTACTGTCTCTTTGGGATAGTTGGTGTTCAACCTGGATTTGCCCTCTGGGCTTTGAGCTTACATCACACTGGCTGTGATGTTTGCTTACTGTTCCTTTGGTATCTGCACCACGTCACTCCTGGATTCGGTATGATCCAAGCCAAGGCACAATTCATCCTCTAATTAAGGAAACACACAGTGCTCATTTGTATCTACGCCTGTGGTCATGATTTTTGGAATGCCTGGAATGCTCTGACCTCTCCTTTTGAACTATCTAAAGAGAAAATAAAATAAAATAAAATAAAATAAAATAAAATAAAAGTGCAGCCCAAGCCCCATTTCCTTCACTTACAAATTTTGTCTGCATACCTACTTCTCTTCTGGACTATTATGGCACAGGGCCCAAACTCTCCCATTTATACTGAACCACACATTGTTTTGTACTACTTGCTGCTGTTTCATGACTATCAGCCCCATCTCCCCAATCACATAGTATAAACTCCCATGGGAAAAACCATGCTTTATATTCCAGTATTTCCCCATCTCCCCACAGGTCCTACGTTGGTGTGTACCGAGCAAGTGCTCCACAGGAACATTCTGTATGGCTGGTTCCCAGGGGACTCAAATATCTATTGTTTGTCCATAATCTCCATAATTCAACAGATGACCACCGCCCATCTCACAAAGAAACTCTACAGCTAGGATCACCACCATCTCCCCAGGAGATTATGGTTTGTTGACTTTCCTGAAGTCAGGTCTAGAGCATATACACTGTTATATGAAGATTAACTAGAAATATGGGGTGGGGTTGGGGGGAACCAACAGAGTTTTTAAGGAACTGAGATTCAACTGATAGAGCCATTAGATTATAGATATAATGACGTGGCAGGAAAACTTTTTCCTTGCCAAAAAAAGTATTTATGATGGCAAATATGTAATCATATTTGGATCTACAGGTGTCAGTTGTTGATTGAAATTTGTTGCTGGAGGGCCATTCATTAGTACATATTGAGATTATACTTAAAAGTTTTCACTATAGTTATATGCAGACAATTACTGAGAAATCAATTAATTTAAAAAACTCAGGGACAGGTTTTGTTTGTTTGTTTTTTATTTTTTGTGGGTACACAAACATGGCTGAGCTAAGATTGATCCTTGACTGGTTAATTAAATAAAATCATGAGAACACAGCAGTTTGGAAAAGAAAAGCAACTTCTGAGTGAATAGAATGCCAGCTTCCTCTGGGACAGACCAGCGAGTCCAGTTCCTCTGGCTTTTGGGTCCCAGCCAGTTGTCTGCTCTGCCCTGAAGCTTGTAAGCTTCACACTCCCGCTCCAGAAATACTGCACATTTCTCTAGTGGATCCAATGCTTTTAGCAGTTTTCTGATGGAAGCAGAGAATTTTGAAAGCCCTGTTGTTAGGCTATAGATCATGGGGAAATATACGGGCTGTGCTCTGCCTGGAAAGTGAGCAAAAGTCCACGAGAGAAGGCCCATTTTCCTACCTCTGTCTTCCTATCAGCAAGTCCTAGAGGTTCCCATGAAACTCGTTCTAGAAAATCATTTTAACTCCCTACCGGGCCTTGTGTCTTTTAACTTTTAAATGTGTTATAGAAATTGGAGACAACTAGCAAATGAATGTCCAATCCCTTCTATAGAATTTATTTTTGCTACTACTTTTTTTCCCTCCATGTAGCATTTGTTTGTTTGTTTGTTTGTTTATTTAATTCCAGGATAGTTAACATGCAGTGTTATATTAGTTTCGGGTGTACAATATAGTGATTCAGCACTTCTGTACATGACTCAGTGCTCAATTTCCAAGAATTCTTTCCTATTCTTTGAAGGGTCCTATGTTAAAATAGCATTACGTTTTTGTTTAATGATCATCATATTTTCTCTTACTTCTCTGACAATACCAACTGTCACTTTGTGAAATGTTCTTCTTTCTGCATCATCTTTATTTTCTCTGTTCATTTGTTTTGATTTCCATTTTTTTTTTGTATAAGAGGCTATCTGTTAATATTTAAGAAGAAGGGAGCTGAAAACTTTTTTGCATAAAGGTAGGTCTTGACAATAAATCGGTCTTCTTGTAAGGTTACTAGGGAGAAACTTCCAAATATTAGCATCAGAAAGGCTTTTCTCTTGGACATGTCAGTTTCCAGAAAGGATTTTTCTACTCTTCTGCTTAAAGTGTATAAATGTGGATACCACCTTCATGGGATCCAAATAAGAAAAGCAGACTTTCACTTTATCTTCTTGTTTTCTATGGTCTCACTCTTGTCCTAAATTGTATAAATCTCCATTACAGCTCCTGTTCTTGATCAGCCCCGAGAAGAGCCAGCGGCCCAGGTGTATAAGATGGAGGAGAAAATCTAGCTATCTAAATGGTCTCCATATAGCCTTTCAATTAAACTTCCAACTTTTGGTGCCAATCTGCACTCTCCAACCTTCAGAGGTCCGTGGTGTCTTCAAGCCCTGATGTCCTAATGTTTTGCGGGTTTCTGCAGCGTACAGCGTCTTGCGTCTTACTGGCTTCCCCCTCTGGAGGAATGGGTTTTAGTTCTCTCCAGATGATAACTGATTACCACCCACCCATTTATTTTCCAGCCTCCAAGTGTTGTTGCATCTCTAGTTCTTTTTGTCCGTGTGGGGTTTGTACTTCTTTTTGATCCTTCACTGTTCTTTTACTGGGATTTTGGCAAGAGACAAAACTAATCACATGCATTTGATTTATCAGGAGTCCCTTCCCCCTTCCTGAAAAACTGGGTTCAGGGATTATTTCATCTTGGAACTCCTTCCAAAGATAGAGTCAAATTTTTCTGTGCTGTCTTCTGAGACTTTGATCATTCTCCCGTCAGTTTATTTATCATGTTGCACTACAATTTATTTGGTTGTAGCTCTATGTGACTGTAAGTTCCCTGGGTCAGTACCTGTACCTTCTTTCTTTCTTTCTCCTAGCAATTCCAGGTGCTCAGCAAATGTTAATTAAATAAACGAAAGAACGGTTGGAATTATTCAAAGAAGAGAGGTTAGAGATGGTGTCTGTGACCTGAACTTGCGAGGAAATAGAAAATAAAAAGAGAGACATTTTTCAGAATGTTGTAAAGAGAGACAAAAGAGTACGGCATATGGAAAAACTAAGAAAGGCACTCCAAATTTGACTTGCTCTTTTTACTGTTTTCCGGACTCAGGCTAAAGATGATGTATATTTTACTGTGTATTTTTTGGTCCTGTTCTAATTTGTCTTTTGAATAAGGCTAAACACCATAATCTGTTGCTGAGAATTGTCCTATCACTGATTTCCTGCTTTTCTTCAAGCTGACAGGTTTCGGCACAGACCATTTTTTAAATTCATTTTTTAGGCCTGACAAAACTTCTCCTAAACAGGATTATAAACAAACCATACATCTTATAACACTAAGATGATGAATTATGTAACTCATTGGGTCATGATTTAATATTAGTTGTTTGGGGAACACAAAAACCTCTTCTTAATTTGGCTTTGTTTCCATATAAGCATAAAAGAATTCCATGGCCCAATATTACCTAAATTCTAAGCTTCTAATTTTTATTTGTTTACTGAGTACCTCTGTGTTAGGTACTAATGCATTTCACTCTTAAAACAACTGGTATTGTCTTTATATTATAACTGGAAAGTAGAGCCAATAGGTTGTACTGCTTATGAAAAAAATTACAATTTTATTTATAAATGTAACAGCAAAATTTTATTTCTGTAGCCATTGTGATGTGATTATACAGAACTATACACATAATGAGCTCAGAATCATAAAAATTCTAGGGCCATTGCTTGTCAACACATTCATTGCATTTTATATCTCAATTTATAACTGATATATTACAGAATTAATTTATTTTCCTTATATACTTTAAATATGGCTAAGATTACTTCTTTACTTGCTGATCATATTGGTAAATAATATGCACTGGGGATATAGTAACATACTGAATAATGATCTTAAGGCCCGTCATGAAAGATAGGAGTTAAAATACTTCTGTTGCTGATGATTTGAAAAGCAATTTCCTAAGGTTAGGTCTTTTCTACAATGAGAAGGCAAGATGATATTTCTGTTTTTAATGTTAGTTTAAAGCACTATAATGCTCACAGTTATTGTAATTTAGAGGATTATTATTTTTGTTGGATATGCACAAGAGGTTAATGAAAACTCATGACCTCGCTGAAAGTCATAAGCTTGTTGATTTGCTTGTCTCAGGGAGGTGGTTGCTCATTTACTTTTAGTTATATTTAGCAATTACCAACAAAGTTGTGATCTAATGGAAGCACTGCTTCTGGAGGAATGTAAAAATCAGCTGGTGATTTCTGAAATGGTGTTTCTAAAAAAGGAGGCTTGTCTCATGAACCCATGAGTGTCATCCTACTTGAGTGCAGACTTCTTTCCAATTTGCTCAGACTGAATTCCTGGTTCAGAAAGAGCATTGCCCATCTATAACTGGGACAACTGCAGGCTTCAACATTTCCCAGGGATAATGTGACACCACCTTACCCGTGTTCTTAGTACTTCTTTCCTTTTTCTACTGCCTTTCTCTCTCACCCACATTTCTGTAAGACCTCGCAGATAGGTAACTGTGATAATGCTCCTGGGGAGTGGGGGTTAAAGGTTTAATCAAGCCAGCGGCATGCTGGAGCCTGACTGTACCACTGTGTGAGAGATGGCTGCGCAATACTCAGACATTTAGCAAGTAGACTGTCAACCTTTGGCAGCTTGAAATCAGCCACAGAGGGAGTATTTACACCATGGAAATTGGCAAGCATTATAAATGGCCCCACTCTCCCCTCCCCAAAGAGCTGGTCTATCATCATACCATGGGGTATTCCTCCCCTGCCTTCTTGCATTTTCATTAGAGACCTTATTCAAATCTGAAAGTCTTATTCCAAATCTAGATTCAAAATGAATTTCTAGGGCTGGGAGTTTCTCTAACAGGAACATGGGAAAATCATTAGAGGCATTGCTCAAATGCTACTGCATAGGCAAGTGGCTAGAGCATTTTGCTGAAAACCAGCTCTACTCATATTGCTAGGAGATATGGTGGGAAATTATAAAAATTAAAAAAAAAAGCATTACCTTTTTGAGTCAAGGAGGATTTCCAAAGATGTATGTACATATAATAATCCTATAAAATATGGATTGTTCTATAATAATGACCCACTGAATTAGACTGTTAAGTATCTTCAGAGTTACTGGCCAAAGTGAAGAATGAAGTACAAGAGAAAACTATGAACTATCCTCCTTAAAAAGAAGAATTGCAAACCCCCTCACGATATGTGGAGAGAACAGCCCGCATACTACAAAACTAAATGTACTATTAGAGGTCCAATGAAACGATTTAATGGTTTCCAAAACCAGAAGCAGGGCTTTCTATCTTACCGAGATCTTAAAAAAAAAAAGAATCCTGTTGAGCTAGTAGTTAAAGAAAAGGACAGGATTATTTACCAAAGTACAGCAATCCACCTTTACATATTCCTAGAATATCTTCTTTAAAAAGGGGAAAGGATTAATGGTGCTTAATATAATTAGTTATGTTTTCTATGTATTTGTTTCATGCCTGTACTATGTATCTGCTGTGTACCAGGCACTATTTTCACCGTATGAATGAGTAAGTGCCAGTCCCACAGTGTGTTCCAAAGATTCTACCATTTTAAAAGTGTACAGGTAAGGGAGTACTATTCAAAGGCCTCAAAGAGATTCTACCAGTAATATATAGAGGATTTACTTTCTAATTAGTTAACTGTAATTAGACAATAACATTTGACAGCTATAACCTTTTAGCTTTGGTGCTCCCACAAGAACAGTCACCAGGAGCTTTTTAGAGAAGATGATTTGATTTCTGAAGACAAATGGGGTATTGCTTTAACAGCCTTCTTGGGATGAATCCAAATGTAGCTAAATAAAAATGGAAAAATATACTTTATAGAGAACACTTTGAAGCATGGTCAGAAAAATTTTGACTTATAATTAACACATGCTTCTGAAAATATGGAATCTAAAAATAACAAACAGGAATTCTTTTAAAAAAAAAAGATTTTATTTATTAATTTGAGAGAGAGAGAGCATGAGCAGGAGGAGGGGCAGAGGGAGAGGGATAAGCAGACTCCCCACATGGGGCTCCATCCCAGGACACTGAGACCATGACCTGAGCCAAAGGCAGAGGCTTAACTGACTGAGCCGCCCAGGTGCCCCATAAATATGAATTCTTAATTATGGGCTTTTAGAACTACAGTTACGCTGACACTTTGAGTTTGTTGTTATAGTTGTTTGCTGTAAGAAAAACACATGTTCCTATCAAAACATGTAAAATTAATGAGCACATTTTATATGCAGAGCTCAACAAATACCCTCTTTCAAACTGTACTCATGAAAGAAAACTATCAATGAATTCATTAGGCAAGAATAAAAATTCAAAGCAACGATGGCTATAAGAACTAATAACCCTAGAAGGCTGAAATATAGCAAGATGTAAAGGACAGTGATAAAGCATGTAACTGATGTTTATCTAAGTATCAACAGTTCTGCTCCCACGCAGAAGAATCAGGAAAATAAGTGGGGCATGGCTTGCCAGGTTGTTTGCTCGCCTTCACTGCTGACCTTAAGGAGCATCTGGTGACCAACAGGAACCACGCAAGGCAGGCATGCGTACACCTCCCATGCCAGCAGGCCTGGGGCTGCCTTAAAGGACTGAAGTGCAAAGCAGGACTTTTAAATTTCCGGGATGTAAAATAAGTCCACTTCGCCACTAGGTGGAGATCGGGTTACTCTGCCAGGAGCAGGGAAAGCAGCGGGCATTTAGCCAGCAGTAAGGACAGTACAGAGAACACACTCTCTTTTCTCAATATTTCCAAGAAAGGCATTTTTCAAGGTCCAAAACCAGGAGTAGACATATGCTGAATAAAGGGCCCATAAATGAGGACTAGCTTGAGGCATCACACAGTACGGGAACTGTAAAAGGCACATTTTTGCTTGCTAGAACCATTGCTTCATAATGGTTCTTATCTGGATTTGGTTGTGTAAACTACTCGTAAATAATAACACCAACTGGTCTAAATAAGAGCAATTAAATATACAGTCTCACTATTTACCAAGCAGGGAGAAGAGGAGAGATATGACCCAAAACTAAAACAATGGCAGACCATTTGGACAATTAATCCTGTCTGTTTTCACATAAAGATGCATGATCACAGTCTGTTTCTTGGTTTGAGTATGTATATAAATATATATTTCAGTATCAACCAAAATGGCTTCAGGAAAATCAGAAATGGAAGGAGAAGGTTGGATAACATCTATTCTAAGTTTCTAAATGAGACTAACATCCAATTCTCAAATGTGAAACTTTATTTCTGAGTCTTATTTCTGCTACAGCTGAACTTTGAACTGGAGACATAAAGTTATACATTTCCTGGACAATGTTTGGTCTGGGAAGGATCAGATGTTGCCTTGCAAACCGTAGCCAAGCATTTTGATTATTTTTGGAATGTCAGATAATATATTTCTGTTCATTTCTAACTTATTAACTATAGATATTCATTCAGTAAATACTTATTCAAATAATGACATAATCGAATAATGACAAATAATGAATAATTTGTGACAGTTTAAAGGAACAATTCGACTTTTCATCAAATAGCTTCAGTGGCCAGTGCAATTTAGTATGTATGAGTGTGACTTATACAAACATATTAACTGCCTACTGTGTATCAATCATTATGCTAGGAGTTGGGAATAGGAAGATGAACAACAGAGTTGGGGAAGTCAATGGGAAGAGAAGAGTATATGGCTAAAACACAAACAGGGGTTAACTTTTGTAGCAGTCAAGACCAGTTATGAAAATCATGAGTAAAATTCCCTTTTAAAGTTCTATTGTGGAAGAAGCCACAATCTTGACCCTTGGTAAAATAGGACCTTTCGTCTCTATGACATACGAGAAATTGAAGTAAAATACAAGAAATAAAAACACAATAGTATTTACTCTTAGGCCTCAAGCACTGTAATGGAAGGAGGAGCTTAATTCACAAGAAAAAGAAACTAATGCTTAGAATAATAAGAGAATCAGAACCACAGTTAATTAATTTTCTAATTATTGTTATGGATAGTGACCAACATTCAGTCTGTTGCTCTGATAGCTTCACTGTACTTAATGACATGTTTATTTTAGAGCAATACATTTGCTTTAGCTTAATTAAATTAATATATTCATACCCTTTCAAAAGAAGTTGAGGTTGCTTGCCTACGTTGGTTTGCGATCTTAACAATGTTCCTATAAACTTTTAAGAATCTAAGAAAAATATGCATTTTCATTCACAAATCTAAACATTTCTCCTTTAAGGGAAATCACAAAAATAACCACATAAAGGAGTAATTATTAATCAGGTATCGGTAGAATAGTTTGTGCAAAGATTTTATCTTGCTAATTGGCTCTTTACAGAGCAACACAGCTGGCAGGAACTTACTCTCCTTTCCTACCTTGCTGGGTAAAAATGACATGTAAACAGCGAAGTTTTCTTCTAAAGATTAAAATAAATCAATTACGAATAAATCCTTTTAGGATATGCTTCAGTACTTATGGGCACACGGCTTTCCTCGCTGTTCACGGGAGCTCTAGACAGCAACTAGATCAGCTGGGGACTCATTTCTGGAGTTTCCTCTCACTTTGGTGCCCCATTGCCATGTGTCTTTCCAGTGCAGGGCTGGGGTGACTTCTCACCACTTCCAAATCTGCATGATCAGGACAGAAGGAAGCTGGGAAAGACGCATCTCTACTGGATGCGACATTTACTTGTCTTCTCTAGGCTACAGGTTTGGGCCCTACGGTAATGGGCTATATTTTATATCAGTATCTCTGCTTCCTTGGTAGCATGTAGAGATGCTGAAGATGATGGCAGTAAGAGTCAGAACAGATGCGAAGGTGTTGCTGGAAACTGATGACTACTGGAGGTTAGACAACAAAAGCTGATTGTGTTCTCATGCTGTGATGTAAGGGACCTGCACATTTAGGTGCTGAGCAAAAAATGGGCACATTCTAACTTTTTCACTCTCTAGTGGGATAGATTTTTCTCTTTCTATTATGAGAAATTATTTTAGCTATTTAAGCCACAATATTTAAGTTTTGGGGCCAGACGTTTCCTCCACTGTGGCATCTGGAACTCAATGAGATACCTGAATATGCACCTAGAAGAGGGGAGGTCAATTTGAGTGGTACCTGCATGTGTCTGTCACCTTCTCGTCCAATCATGTTTCTCCATTCCATGAGGGATCGCTGCAGATGTTCCAGTCCAGTTTCCCAGAGCCTGACGTGACCTCCCATATCAACGGTAACAACACCACCTTTGCCCCACTCAGCGAGCAGAGCATCTGTGTCCGAAATACTAGAGAGCCATGTGGTATATGGCGAGATGGATTCTGATCTGATAAGGAAATTAACAGTAGTCAGTTGAGTGGTAGTAATGAAGCTAGTTTACCTAATTTTGGTTCATTAAACTTGCTATAAAAGAACTCTAATAGCAAGCACATTAAAAGATAGCAAGAGATCCATCTGTAAGAAAAAAAATACACAGTTTTATCTATTGGTTATTTACACTTTTCTGTATTTGTGGACTCCCAATGATGCTAGCATTCACTGTCGGAAGGAAAAGAACACTAAACCATCTCATATCTCATGCACCTGCAATGCTGGACTCACTCCTTAGGGCTCTAAGTTTTGGTCTAAGTGCTGAAACTGATGTCTTGTTTATGGGCTTTAACTGCATTTGTATTTAACATTTTGCATTTTCTAACTTAGGAAGTTACAGGAATTTATAACAAGGAATTTATGTGTTTCTCATATTACATATTTCATACATATACATATTTCCTTTGTTATATATTCATTTCTAGGAATGCAGCTTTTGTCTATAAGTCAACTGCACACTTCCTTTTTCTGAATATAGCTTTCACTGTACAAAAGAAACAGACCAGAAATTCTAATTACCAGTGTTGGCTCTCTAAATACATCTGATATTTTCTATGTGAAATAAATGGTCTAAAGGGATAGTCTGATCAGATAATAAAAACATAATAAACCATCAGTGTAGATCTGGGAAAACCACTGTATGTTGGGTAAAACCTTCTAATATCCTAAAGAATAAATCAAGACGACTTCAACCTTTCTTCCCAGTCTGCCTTAGTAGATTTTCCACAGAGTGACTGAGCTAGCTACTCTGGGACCCAGAAGTTTTAGGAAATGTTAATATGAAGAGGATGATAACAGTAGGATGGGTCCCGGGGTTTCAGAACTACTTTACAGTTCTAGAAGGACTCAAAGAAGGTAACATTTGATATAACACAGGATTTACCTCATGGTGCTCTCCCAAAAACATGTGCCTTATAAAAAAATTAATAGATATAGATGGTGAAGTAAAGGGCTATTCCAGAACAATGAAATGTATCTATGTGAAACAATAATGTTTGAGAGTCTTCCAAGAGCACTCAAGATCTAAGACTGTGGAATACTGTATTTACTGGCTAAATGTTTAACTCTTCATACCATGAAACTTGAAAAATCTACAGGTAATTTCTTCAATATGTCAAAAGACAGTGCTGAAAAAAAGTCACATATTTCCTACAATTTGCTCCCCAGGTCTAGAATCTCTTCTTCACCTGTTTTAAATGCATCTTCCCCTTACTATATTATAGCAAGGTCATTAAAGAATGCATAGAATTATAGTAGAGTGAGACTCACATTTCCAGACACCCACAGATGAGAGCTAGGCAGTATCATTATACACATGTAAATAATACAAAAACTTGAGGAAAAAGACTCGAGTTTTACTGGAGGCAAAAGTGATGTATTCATTTTGGCCCTGTAGTTACAATGTTACTGTATTTTCTGTTATTTGAAGTTAGCCATCAGATGGAAAATTCCAGCTATCTAGCAGAATGCTAAATTTAAGCAACTAGCAGGAAAACTGAAATCCAGATGGGTTGTTCTCTTGGATTGCATATATGCCAAAAATGGCAATAGCTAATCTCAAGAGAAATTCAGGATATACTGATAATGAACAGACTCCAAATCACATGGCACTCAAAATATGGCAAGTCCAAACGGAGATGTTCCAAAAGTGTAAAATACATACTGATTTCAAAGACTAAGAAGAAAAAAGGAATATAAAATATCTCATTAAAATTTTTATATTGAATATGTGTCAAAATGATAACATTTTACGTTTTTAAAATTTTTAAAAAATATTTATTTTAAGGAGTGTACATGATAAGATGATAACATTTTAAATACATCAGGTCAATAAAATGTGATTAAAGTCAATGTCACCTATCTTGTTTTCCTTTGGAAAAATATGGCTAATAAGGAATAGACAATGACACATCTGGCTTGCATGCTGTCTCCGGTGGGCAGTACGGCTCTGAAGGACTGCCTTGTGGTGCCCAGCTGGACTGGGCTCTTTACACAGCTGCTCTGCCGGATGTTCCTTCCACGGCAGGTATCACGTACAGTTCACACAGAAAGTTAAAAGAGAAGAGCAATGAAATAAAAGCCAGGGCTAATGAGAGAGCAATTAAGAGAAATACTGGGAAAAAATTATTAATGCTTTTAGAAATGTAAAAAACACAAAGTTATTCTTTGCTTTTGTTGCTTGAACTAATAGTGTATTTTTTTTTTAAAGATTTTATTTATTTATTTGTCAGAGAGAGAGAGAGAGACCACAAGCAGGCAGAGAGGCAAGCAGAGAGAGAGGGGGATGCAGGCTCCCCGCAGAGCAAGGAGCCTGATGTGGGACTTGATCCTCTGGGATCATGACCTGAGCCAAAGGCAGCCGCTTAACCAACTGAGCCACCCAGGCATCCCGAACTAATAGTGTATTTAATAAGCATATACTTCATACGGAATGAGGAATTTCCCCAAATGACTAAAAGCCATTTTCCATTAAACTGACGCAGTAAGGCGCTCTAAGAAGGCATACTTATATATGTTGGAACGAGTAAATCTATTTTTTTGAGTAATGCTTTGATTATTCATATTTATTGAACCTGATTAAGGGTCCTAAGAAATGCAACTGTGTTTCTGAATTACTGTGTACTGTCACGCTGGGCTGATTTCTTCTAGGGGGTTGGAGGAGTGGCTGGAAAGCAGCCTGGTGATGCTGAGGGTGACTGACAGGTCTCCATGTGGCCCGCCTTTCTCTCATGCTGGAAGGCTCTCTAGGATCCTCTGCTAGAGAGTTCAGGTGAGGTTTTCATCCCTGTGTTGTGAGGGCTCAGTCGCCCGTCAGGGCGTATATGTTATGAGGGGATGTGGCGTCAAACTAGGCCAAAGCAGAGGAAAAGATTAGAAGAAGGAGGCGCTGGCTGGGGTAGCGGGTGGGGTGGGTGGGGGAGGGAAGCAAAGTAAGGAAGAATGAGGAAGCTAGGCCAAGTAGACCAGAGCAGGTGTGTGGATCAGCTGAGAGAGGGAGATCAGGCACAGACGCATCCAGAAAGGGACAGGATGCTGGTGAGGACACTGTAATCCTCAAGGGTAGAAACCAAGCACGTAGTTTTCCTTCTGTGTCCTCAGTCTAGCTGGCTTACGTACTTTGCTTCCATTGCTGGATAATAACAGAAGCAGTGAATGGTCATGAGTTCCATTCAAAATCTCTGGAAGCCTTTAGCTACTGTATAGCCTTCACGACATTTTTAAAAACCATTTTAAAAAGTGCTATTTAAATTCGTTGACATTTTGAACACATTTACCTCCAAAAACTAGTATATAAAGTTAAAAAATATGGTGGATGGAGCTCGAGAGTATTATGCTAAGCAAAATAAGTCAGTCAGAGAAGACAAATACCATATGATTTCACTCATATGTGGAGTTTAAGAAACAAAACAAACAAGCAAAGGGAAAAAAAAAGAGAGAGGGAGAGAAACCAAGAAACAGACTCTTAACTGTAGAGAACAAACTGATGGTTACCAGAGGGAGTTGGGCAGGGGAATGGGCGACATAGGTGATGGGGATTAAGGAGGGCATTTGTCGTGATGATCGCTGGGTGTTGTATGGAAGTGCTGAATCACTATACTGTGTACCTGAAACTAATATTACGCTGTATGATAACTATTGGAAATTCAAATAAAAACTTAAAAAAAAACAAAGTTAATAAGGATGAAAATTTTCCACAATAGTGAAAACGCTGTTTCAGATACAGAAAAATTTATCATTGGGATCAATCAATGACTAGGTCAATGATAAAGAAATGAAGCCCTCGAAGGTTGTTAGACTTATACCTATATAACGTTTGAACATTTTTCCCAAATGAAAATAAAAATAGCAGTAAAACGTGCAGAACAGCAGCAAGATACAAGCTAACTGCAAGTGGGGGGAAAACAAAGAGCTTTGCTATTTCAAGAGGCAAAAGCACACATTTATACGGAGCACTGGGTAAGACTTGACTTGCTTTTGTTCTGACATATGAACTGAGAACAAAGGTGAAGGTGCATTACCTGGGAATAGGGATATATCGGAGTTTCTTTGATTGAAGATCAGTGATTTCTATATAACCAGCTGTTTTCGGAGGGGTCACATCTGCAAACAAGTCATGACATAAGCTGAGTATTAAATTAAATTAGTGCACGATACCAACATAAGACCAGAAGAAAGCATGAATGTTGCCAGAAGTTGAATGAAATTATCAGTAACCGAGGGCAGAGCTCTGAGACCCACCTGGCAAGGTCCTGGGCCAAGTCTAGTCTCTAGGGTTTTATTTTTATTTCTTTTTCTTTTTTTTAAGTTTTATTTATTTGAGAGAGAGAGCGTGAGAGAGAGCCTAAGAGGGGAGAAGGTCGGGGGAGAAGCAGACTCCCCGCTGAGCAGGGAGCCCATGGTGGGACTCAATCCCGGGACTCTGGGATCATGACCTGAGCTGAAGGCAGTCACTAACCAACTGAGCCACCGAGGCACCCTCTGGGGTTATGTTTTTGTCAAGAAAACACAAAGATCGTCAAATACATGCATGTTAGGCCATGATTCTTTACTGTCAGGAAATGACCTGAGTTCTTTTCATTGTCTTTGCTAGCTTTCCAAGACGAGCTGTTTTAGCACTTACAGTTTATTTGAAGAGATTTCCTCACCTGAATTCTGTCTTTCCTTCCTAGGAAGTCACAACGACAGTACAATGTAGAGGCTGCAGCAGTTACTTTGTAACCGGACTGGCCGGACTGGGTACAAAATCCAGCTCTGACATTTCTGAACCGTGTGTTTTATGCCGGTCAGGTTAGTTACCTCACTTGTTCTGTCATTTGTAAAATGGGGATGACAACAGCATCTAAGCGCCATAGACATTATTTTGAGGATTGGATGCATTTAGTGATTGGAAAGCACTTAATTAGTAGTTGCTCAGCACGTGTTACTTGTAATCATCAGGGCCCCCAAGACAGGAGAGGGTGAGGTGAGGGTGGGCCCGTGCGATGAGGACTCTGGACCACGGAAATCATAAAAGGGTGGGGGGAGGACAGGGTCTGATACGTAGCCCCCCACCTCCAATCCTGGAGCTGTTTCCCAGCCAATTCCGGGGGTCTGCTGACTTCTCTTCCAAAGCCCTGAGTACCACCACTGACCATCACGCACTGCCCCTACCATGTGCCAGAAAGTCTGCTTCGTCTTTCTAGGCAGTGTTTTGAATCCTGACCACAGAGACTCATGATTCCTGCTTGAGTGAGGAGGAAGCTGAAGCTAACTGAGGTGCGAGGATAATGTGACCTGCTTGAGGTGACACGGCTGGAGAGTGACGAAGACGGCTTTCAAACCCAGGCCTTGTTGGCTTTGAAATCTCTGCTCTGTCCACCACTCCACACAGCTCCTGCCTAAGCTGACCCGAGGGCAACGATTTTGAAAATAGCTTCATTTTAGAAGATATGGGCCATTAATGTCTCTTAAAAAAAAAAACAAAAAAAACGCCCCTACAGAGAACCCATACTTTTTAAAGATTTTTGTCTGCTGTCCATCTCTTATTACAACTTCAGGTCAGAACGAGACGTCCAGGATGTTCACATTGAATTTATCCAATGTAGTTTACAAAAAAATAAGAAATTTTGTATTTTTATTTCATGTTTGCAGCTGGAAGATTTTTTTTTTTTCCAGCCAGAGGTTTTTGAGTAGACTCTCTGAAAAATTCAAAACTCAAAAATATGTCTTATTTATTCAACAAACATGGTTAGGTTTACTTTGCACCAGACACTCTACAAAGCACTGAGGAGAGAGAAGGAGATGGGATTCCTCCCTCATCTGAGGAGTCCACAGCAGAAAGAGGAAAGTTCCATACAAAAAAAAAAAAAAAAAATCAAACCACCCCCCCCCCCCACACACACACACCAAAACAAGAACCACCCTATGGCCTTTGGCGACCCACAGGCCTGGGGGCTAGGTATGAGCTGCAGAGCAAGGCAAGGAGGAGTGCCAGAGGTCAGAGGGTTAGGAGGCAAGGGAGGTAATGTCCAGGGATAGCAAAGGGTAAGAAAAGAGAGTTACCATGGTAACCTGACCACCTGGCTGAATTGGCCGTCCCTAGATGGCCATTTATATAAAAAAAGCATGCTTATTATCAGTCACACACAGCCTGCATTGGAAACACTGCCTGGGATGGGAGGTCAGTCTTGGATAAAGTTTTGCACCATATATCACTTTTGACAGTTCCTGCTGCTAAGACCCAGTCGAAGTAGGTTGAATTATTTATAGACCCAGGTTCTTTGCCAAAAATGACCAGTTACTGAAGCGGCTGGGATGACTTGAGCTGCCTCATTAACCGACTTATATGTTGGCTTGTCACTCACGGGCGCTTTTTCTTCGTAAGTAGTAGTATTAAGCTGAGCTAGGAGCTATGGCCACCAGAGCTTTCAGACGGCCCGTGAAAGCAAAGTAAGCCAACTTATTTTAAAATATCTTTTCTTTCACTGTGCAAATTAATTCCATGGCATAAAGAGGGTGAGAAAATGCAGTAATGGCTGTGTCTATTTCAAGAAGGGGAAAGCAAGAATTTTACTCCTGGTGCTAAAAAATATTTTCACGTATCAGAAAAGGCACTTTGTGGCTATGAAGCACTTTTCAAAGCAGTATTAAGGGAGTGGTGGTGGTGGTGGTGGTGGTAACGGGGAGCACTTGAAAAATAATCAGTATTGACGTTTACTGATTTGAAAACGAATCAGCTCAGAATGCATGATTGAATTAAGGAAGCAAACACCGTGGCCAGATTTCCCTCCAAACTTGGCCAAATCCTTGCCTATCCCTTTTAAACATTTCAATGCTGGAGAGAGGACAAAGGCTCAATAAATTTTCATTACATTTATAATCCAGGTAGATTTCAACCATAGGTGTAAACTACGCGTGAGGATGAGTTCACTAACGTCGAAAGGGGAGGTCACGGCTGCGTGTTTACGCACAGTTCCCGCAAACGGTGGGGACAGCCATGTGCACAGCGCCAAGGTTAGGAGGAGGTATAAAAGTTGTCAGGCAAAACAACCGAGAACACATTCGGAGGGAAGATGAAATTATATTAACAAATTCACTCCTTTTAGCAATGTAATTCGATGTACATCTGTTAACTACCAAGTTTAATGTACTTCTGTGTTCACAGATTAAGAGTGATGTGTGCCCTGCCATCATGCCAATGCCAAATCTTCTAATTTACTCAAAGCTCAAAACACAGAGTATCACTTTTAACCCAGAGTTGTTATTCTGTGTTTGAAGGGCTGAGGTCTGTGATAAAAAAAAAAAAAGAGAGAGAGAAAAAGAAAGAAAGAAAAAAGAAAGAAAGGAAGAAAGAAGAAAAGAAAAAAAAAAGCAGCTAACAATTAACTAGGAAAAAAAAAAAGACTGGAAGAAAGCAGTAAATCTCTCCCTGTCTGTATTAAACAAAAATTATGCCATCTTTGTGAAAGCCACCAGGAGACTAGCCTTTATAGTTTCTATTGGTTTCTTTAATAAAAGTCTGATCTGCACTAGTTCCTGACTAATCAGACAGTTGGATTCTATTTACTTAAAAAAAAAGCCAAACCAGTGTCAGCTTTTATACCAGTGTCAGCTCAAAGACTGCTTTTATTTTATACCAGTGTCAGCTCAAAGACTGCTTCTTAACCAGAGCAAAGATTTCTTATGCTCTACTACTTTGGAAATTATATACTCTATTCCTAACTTACTGACACACAAACTTAAACAATATCATATCCTTCCTCCTGAACAACGTAAGGCACTTAGGACACTTGAACATTAGTCACTTCTCTCCTAACTCATGGATTATAACTGTCTCATAGTTTTGATATATGCTTTTAAAATTTCATAAACTTTTGGGGTGCCTGGGTGGCTCAATGGGTTAAGCTTCTGCCTTCGGCCCAGGTCATGATCTCAGGGTCCTGGGATCGAGCCCTGCATTGGGCTCTCTGCTCAGCAGGGAGCCTGCTTTCCCCTCTCTCTGCCTGTCTCTCTGCCTACTTGTGATCTCTCTCTCAGTCTGTCAAATAAATAAATAAAATCTTTAAAAAAAAATAAAATTTCATAAACTTTTATTATTTTTGTTCATATAATTAATGCTTGTTAGCCACATATTTACTACTTTCTCATGTGTCCTCATCTGAACTGTTGATCCCTAGGCCTGTGGACAGCTATCCTCCTGGCATCTCCCTTTGTCATTCTCCTAGAAATTTTTTTTTTTAACAGCCCACATTTATAAAATTCTTCCTGTGCACCAGACACCATCCTAAGCACTTTATGTACATTTGAAATACTTAAGGAATACTACTTAAACAAATGAGGGGAAATAAAACTCCTAGCAACCAAGAGAAACACGGTAAAAGATATAAACAGGCAATGCTCAGAAGAGTAAATCACAACATATGAAAAGATTCTCGAAGTTATTAAAAATTAGGGAAACATAAACTGAAACCACAATGAAAGGTCTGATCCCTTCAAGAGTACATAAGGATGGGAAGCATCAGGACCTCTTTAATGCAGATGGAACAACACTGGGAGACAATTTGGTAATTCTACTCTTAGATATATACCCTGTGGACTCTCAGCACGTACACAAGGAGAAGGGTACAGGTATACTCATTGCCTATTATCTGTAAAAGCAAAAATTGGAAAGAACCTAAGTGTGAGTAACAGAGACCAGACGAATAAACTATAGTGTTCAGCAGTGAAAGTAAATGAAGGAGCTATCAATATGGATGATGATAAAGATCATCTCCTTTGACCAAACTCTAGTCAGGCTCTTCTGGATCCTCCTCCCAAATAGGCCCCAACTTTTGGGCTTCTGTGTTCATCTCTGTACTGTTCACTTTTAGCAAGAGTCCTGCTAAGTCATTTTAACCAAAACCCCCCACCCTCCACATGTGGTCAGGTTCCTCATCCTCCACTCTCCATAATCAACCTGGCCTGCCTTCAGCAAGAATCATCCGGGGTCAGTTTAGCCAGAAGTCTTCCTTTTCCCTGATTTCCTTTTAGTAGTTTTCTATTCACTGATCCCCAACAACAGTTAGAAGATCTATATTACCTAATTTTGACACTCACTATAAAGTAGTGTCAAAGCTAGAAAGTAATCGAGTGTGCTATTAGTGAAGGGATAGACACAGAGATCAATGGAACACAATTGAAAATACAGAATAGACCCAAATGTATGCGGTCAGTTGATTTTCAGCAGAGGTCCAACTGCTGAAATTCAATGCAGAAAGGACAGATCTTCCAGCAAATGGTGCTGGAACAAGTGAATATCCACATACAAAACAATGAGTCTCAATTCACACCATGCACCATATAAAAAAAAATAATCTCAAAATGGAGCCTTAAATGTAAAATCTAAAACTACAAAATTTCTAGAAGGGAAGTTTTCCCTTTATCAAAATGGGAGAAGATGTTTGAAAAGAATGTATCTGATAGTGGACTTGTACCCAGAATATATAAGGAACACACAAAACTCTTAAAAACAAAACAAAACAAAACACACACACAACCAAATAACCCAAGGGCAAAAAATCTGAGACATTTCACTAAAGAAGGTACACATAACAAGATGCTCAACATCATCAGGCACTGGGGAAAATGCAAATTAAAATCATAATGGGATATTGCTGCACACCCACTAGAATGGCAAAAGACTGACTATACCAAGTACTGGCAAGGAGGCAGCAGAACTAGAACTCTCTTTCACTGTTGATAGGAATGCAAAAGGTATTGTCACTTTGTAAAACAGTTTGGCAGTTCTATCATATAATAAATTCCTACGTATTTACTCAAGTGAGGCAAAGACCTATGTTCACTTAAAGATCTGTGCACAGAAGCTCATAATAGCCTTATTCGTTATTGTCAAAAAGTGGAAAAGATCCACCTATACACCAACTTGTTGGTGAACAAAGTGTGTACATCCACATGAGACTAATACTGGGCAACAAAATGAACTACCGGCACACACAACAATAGAAATGATTCTCAAAGACATGATATTGGGTGAAAGAAACCAGACTTGAAAGACCATATACTGTATGATGTCGTTTCTATGAACATTCTGGAAAAGGCAAATCCATAAGGAAAGAAATCAGATTGGTCAGGGGACAGGGAGTAGGTACAGAGGCTGACCGCAAAGTAGCATGGCGAGGGGGGGGGTGGGTTTGGGGAGACAGAACTGTTTTCTGTCAGTTACAGTGATGGTTACACAACTGTGTGCATTTGTCAAACTCACAGAACTATATACAAACTGAACAATATATAAACTGAACCTTAATAAGAACAAAGGCATACTTTAAAAATATCACGCTGTCTGACGCGTGGAGAATGGGGAAAGAGCGGAAGAGGAAATGTCAGGAGGCTGCTGCAATATTCTAGTTTAAGATGGTGGCGATTTGGATGTTGGTAAAAGAACTCTAGTCAAGTGGGTGGAATCAAAATATATTAGTAAGGTTGTATCAAAAGGACATGGTAATTTATGATGGGATTAGAGAGGATGAGGGAAAAGAACTATCAAGGAAGACTCCCAGGTGCGCTGAATTCTAGTATAGAATTTCTTGTATTTCCTGGAATGGTGTCATGCCCCTGTAACTTTCACACAGGGTTCCCTCTTTCTGAGACAATTCCTTCATTTGATTCACTCCCATTCATCTTTTCAAGGGTCAGCTCATAATCACCAGCCCAGACTGTAAGCTTCTCCTTTTATAGATCATCTTGTGAATATTCCTGTCACAGCACTGTACTGAGACTGTCATTTTATTCACCTGCCTCTTCTACCTTAAGAAACATTTTGAGGAAAAGGTGATTTCTTTGGAAGGAACTAATTCTAAATATTATCATATAACCAGAACTTGTCAAACCCAGTAACAGATTATAATACATTTAGCATTATATTTATTAAGTCCACAGTGATAATAACGAATGTAAACATAGGACAACATCTTACTACCACTATGATGCAAATAACAATCAGGGCTCAATGAGCAAATATTTGCATAATTATCCATTATGATGAAAGCCCGTGTAGTTCAGCGAGAAGAGCCCTAGGCTTGGGATTGGAAGACGTGGTGCAGATCTGGGCTCTGCCAGCCACTGGTGGGGCAGCCCTTGGCATGCCATCTTACCTCCCTTTGTCAGCTTCCCTGCATACAAGTTCAAGAGTACACTAATGACAGAATGGAGACTTGAAGATTAAATAAAAGTATATAAGGAAAAGGGATCGGCACAGGACCTGGCCTATGTTTTGCAGTAATAAATACAAGATGACTTTAGAGCACTGCTTAAGGGATCAGTCTGCATGATTCCCTGGCCTTTCATCATGGGAGTTTAAGACAAAAGTCAGCCCCATTTTCTGTGCCTTATGTCTAATAATTTTTAAAAGTCTCTTTGAAAGTATCTTCTTTTTTTTTTTGAAAAAGATTTTATTTGCTTATTTGACATAGAGATAGAGAGAGAGAGAGAGAGCAAGCACAAGCAGGGGGAGCAGCAGAGGGAGAGGGAGAAGCAGGCTTCCTGCTGAGCAGGGAGCTCGATGCGGGGCTAGATCCCAGGACCCCCGGGATCATGACCTGAGCCAAAGGCAGACAATTAAGCGACTGAGCCACCCAGGCGCCCCTGAAAGCATCTTCTAAGTAAAGTTACTGTGTAGATTTTAAGGCAAAGGAAGAAGAGTTTTAACAGCAGTGCTTTCTACCACGCACTGTGAGAAACTGAGCGAAAACTTTCTGAGTACGCACAGAGGCTTTTTAGCTACTAGACCCTGGTAGAATTATTCACATTTATACATACAGAATGATAATGATAAATTAAATATCCCTACCCAAGCAAACTACCTTTACTACCTTGGCAAATTAGGAATTGGTAAATTTCTTACCTTTTGGGTAGACATCTTTTAGAGGGACTTCTCCCGGGGGCAGAATCCTGACTATCTGATTAGTATCTAAAAGAGTCACACAATTGCTCTGTTTTGGAGTTTTACTTTTCTTCTTTCCTCCATAGAATGTTCTCTCAGTGACACTTGGTTTATGCAAGGATGACGGCCTTTTCCAAGAATAGACTTCACTGGGTGACTGAAAGAAAGAAAAGGTTAAAGTACTGAAATACAGGGGTGCCTGGCTCAGTCGGTTAAGTGTCCGACACTTGATCTCAGCTCAGGTCTTGATCTCAGGGTCGTGAGATCAAGCCCCATGTTGGGCTCCACACTGGGCGTGGAGCCTACTTAAAAAAAAAAAAAGAAGTACTGAAATACAGTTGACCCTTGAACAACACGGGTTTGAACTATGCTGATCCACTTATATGTGGATTTTTTAATAGTACAGTAAATGTGTTTTGTCTTCCTTATGATTTTCTTAATGACATTTTTTCTCCAGCTTACTTTATTGTACATATATAATGTCCGTAACATACAAAATATGTGCTAATTTACTGTTTATGTTATCAGTAAGGCTGCCAGTCAACTGTAGGCTATCAGTAGTTAAGTTTTGGGGAGTCAAAAGTTATTCATGGAGTTCTGACTGTGTGAAGGGGATCAGTGTCCCCAACCCCCATGCTGTTCAAGTGCCAGCTGTACTATAAACTACATTCACCACACCTGGTACAATGCAGACCTTTAAGCGGATACCAGTGGTAAACTTATATTTCACAAGTATAAGAAAATCAAATTACTTCTTAACCTTGTTGAATTTTGTATAGAAAATAGCTGTTTCACCAATAATCATATTTTTCAGGCAAATGTGAAATATACAACATACTTTTTACATTGAAATGAATTATAACTAAATAGAGGGAATATAACAATATACTCAGTTTAAAAATGATATAAATATCTAATACATCTACTCTCTGGCATTACTAGCATTCTGAAGTCCCTGAGTGTGCCTTCCCATTCCCACTTCCTTCTGTCTGCCCTGGATGATTAGAACTCTTCTGGAATTTTGTGTATTTATTCCCTCTTGCTTTACTTAAATTTTTTTTTTACCATATATGTATTTATCCTTCCCTACCCCAAGATCATAGATATTCTCCAATGTATTCTCTAAACGTTTTAAAGTTTTGTCTTTCACATTTAAGTCCTTAACCCATTTGGGATTTATTTTTGTGAATGGCATGAGATTCATATTCATCCTTTTTTCACGTGGATAGCTAACTGTCCAAATACTGTCAAACACCAAACAGTACTGATCAACACTGCTATTATAAAATACAGTTCTGAATATGTATGCATCTGTTGCTGGGCACTTCATTCCACTCTCTTATTTATTTTTCTACCTCTATGTCCATATCATTGTCTTAGTTACTGAAGCTTTATAATAAGCCTTGAAATTTAGTAGGGCAAATACCACTGCTTCTACTTGGTTCTTCTTCAGGAACGTCTTGATTATTTTTTGTCTTTGCTCTTTCATAAAATTGTATGAGAGTTGGATTTGCTCTGCATCCTTGTCAGTATTTGATATTGTCAGTATTTTTTTATGTTAGCCATGTAGTAGTGTCTCATCATGATTTTAATTTGCATTTCCTGAACGACTAATGATGTTGAACATCTTTTCATGTACTTAATCTCTGGATTCTATTAAATCATCTGTTCAAGTGTTTCCCCCCTTTTTTCCCTCACATTTACCTTGTTACTTCTGTATCTAAATATATTGAAAACTGTGAGTTCATACAAATAGATTCAATTCCAATGCAATGACTATAGGATTCATTCTAGTGTTCTTCCTTTCTCTATCTGTAACTCCCTTTTGCAACAGTGAGAAACTAGACTTCATTATCTTTAATATATTTACTTTGTTGCTCAGTTCCACTGAATGTGACTCATATCCCATCCCACTATTAACCTTCCCTTGTGGGCAAATGCTTTCCTTACTCTGCTTGGTCCTGACAGTCCATACTGGGCTACGCTCATGAATGGATGCCCTCCTCACCTTACTTGGGCTCCTAAATCCTACACTAGGCTACCTCTACCTCTTCAGGGGCACCATCTGCATCCTGCCTGGAGTTCATTCCCATCACTGGTGGTTACACCCTCCTCCATCTGGGATGTCCTCACCTGCTCAGCCTCTAACCTCTGATACCTCACACTGAGCCACTGTTTGCCCATTTTCTGTATTGGATGATTTGTTTTCTTGCTCTTGAGTTTTAAGAAATCTTTGTATGTTCCAGATACAAGTCCTTTGTTGGAAATATGATTTGCCAATATTTTTTCCTAGCCATATCTTTTCATTCTCTTAACAGTGTCTTTTATAGAGCTGAAGTTTTAAATTTTGATGAAATTCAATTTATCAAAAATTTTGTTATGGATCATATCTGAGATGCTCGGTAGAGTGTCTAATTGAAGTGATGATGGTGAGTATCTTGTCTTGATGTTAAAAGGAATACTTTTAGTGTTTCATTATTGAGGACAATATTTGCTATAGGTTTTTATGGCTATTTGGCATGAGGTTAAGGAAGTGATAAAAAGTTTATAATTTAGGTGCCTCTGATAATGCTATAAAAAGTTAATAGGTGACATATCCCTTTATTGATAGCTTTATGAAGAGTCAAAAGAAATTCACATGAAAGCAGAAAGGCACTGTGGTACAGGAGAAAGGATACAGGTTTGAGGGTAAGTCACCCTTCACCTCAAATCCCAGCTCCTTTACTCATAATTTTTGTGGCCTAGGAGATATATCTTCTCTGTTTCTGTTTCTTCATCTATAAAACCTTGTAAAATTGTTTTAAAAATTAACTGTCATGTATGAAAGGGTTTAGAATAGTACAATGCCTGATTTTTGTATTAGGATCTAAAAAATACAATCGTTATCACAAAATGTTGAAAGGCTGCCTAACTGATCCTAGTTTTTCATTTAACAAATATTCACTAACACCTCTTTTGTGTTGGTTACCATACTAAGTAGGGAGGATAGAACTTTAAATTTAGAAAGGTCACTAGTCCTACTGGCTATAAAGAATTTCTATAGGGTTAATACAAAATGTCTTATACTCAGTGCCAAATACTTTTACTTTCTAACCATTTTTTTACAGTAACAGTATATTTCTATACTAAATTCTTCAATCAGAAGATCAATATTTTAAATGATTCCACCTTCAGAAACATAGCTCTCGTATTTTCCCTACTGATGGCAGCAATCATTAAGAAAGCATATTAAACACAACTCTCATTCAGTCAAGGCTGCCATAGATACTGTATTTCAACATGTTTCATTTTCAGTTATATAATACCACAGCAAATGCTTTTCATTTGATAATTAGGAAGACATATGGCAAAATCCTAAGCCACATATTATCCATTGGGTTTTGGATTTCAGATGTCTTATACCCTGAAATAGTCACCATTCATTAATTACATTAAAAATCTGAGATTATGTGAGATTGGTGTACCATCAAGCAGAGCTGATATTTTTATCTTTAAATGATTCTATTAAAAAATAAAAGCCACAAAGGAAATTATGAAAATTAAATGTTAAATCAAAACACATGGAGCTACATCTAAGGTTATTAGATGGCATCTTAGACTTAAATAACCTTTATATTTAATTTTCTCTCATTTCTATCAGGGGAAGAGAGTGCCTCATTTCACTCGAAGACAATTACAAATAGCCTCTTCTTTACAAATAACAGTAACATAATAGCAGAAAGGACCACCTGAGAGCAAATTAAGTTGAAACTATCACCATAATCTGGATGCTGCAAACATATGATAAAGCAAAGCAAAACTCAATGGAAAGTGAACTGATGTTCATGAGTGTTGAAAACATTTAATCTATAGTAATGAGACCCCCAACAAATTTAACTTTAAAAAATTCTAAAAAACATGTTATTTCGTTAGTCTCAAATGTTCCTCTTGACAGATTACATGAGCACACATTAAAACAACATAATGTAAAATTACAGTCAGTAGGTTAAACATTTCACTGTGTCACACGGACTCCCATGTATGGAGAATACTGGTTTCCCTTTACTAAATTACATAATCACATTACCCTTTAAATGTTAATTTTATAAAAGCAATGAAACTCTATAGGTAGAATGCATTTTCTAATGACTGATTTGGAATACAGACGTGATCTGAAATGTTTACCAGAATATCATTACATTTTTAACTAACCCTCAAACAGCCTTACACATTATAGCCTAAACCGGGAGGGAAGAAATATTTATTCAATAATTGAGAAAAACTGGTGCTTACCATGAGATCTGGAAAGCCGATAACAACTGTAGCATAACTATTCTCATCTGAGAGAATTCTGTTAGGAGAGGCAATCTTTTGTCCCACAGCTGAACTTAGATTTTCAGATGATAGTTGATCACTTGAAATTTTATGAGGTATGCTGAGATCTGCTTCTGAAGTGTCAGAGAAACATTAGATACCATATGCCCCTAAAATGCTCCAGGAATTAATTTTTGCAAGATTTCATTCTCGCCAACTCGAACAGAAAAGCACAAGTTAAAAAAAGAGAAAACACTTTAAATTATATTCATGGCCTTTTGTTTGAGAAAAGTCAGTTTTTACAATCAAGGCATCTTCTCTAAGTGAATGCAAGTATTTACTGAATTCAAAATTTGATTAGCAATACATATTATCATTAATAGCACCCTGCAGGGAAGACATGAAACTGACCCGACCCACTGGTGGTAATGGTATGTTTTAGGTTTTTTTTTTCTAAGTACTATCCACCCCCCAAAACGGTGATGAATTAAGTAGAAATCCTGAGGGTCTGTGTAAAAAAAAAGAAAAAAATGCTACCCTAGAAGACTAATGGACTTGGAACCTAAATGTATAGAAAAATTCTGATTTCTCAGGTAAAAAAATTCAAAGACAGAAGTGAAAAGATAGCACATTCTTATTTACTAATTCTAATGTAGTTACTAAGTTCTTTTGCATAAATTTAACATATGTTGATGTTACTTTCTTAAATAATTCTAGAGGAGTGTAAGTGCACACCATACAGCCGTAAGCGCAAAGAACAGGGAATTTACCTTGCATAACTCCAAATCCTGTGCTAGGAGGCTCCTCTTTCAACACGTACAACTGGCAAACCCCACTATCCTCAGAGTCAATGTGTGCAGGCTTACTTAAAAGATATTTCCTGTAAATAAATAAAACATCTGTGTGAAAAGTTTTTCCTCTTTAATAATTGTGAGTCCGGACTATGAAAGATCAGAATTCCACACCGCCCCCCACTCCAAAGCTTTGTTTTTGTATTCTGAGTATAATTTGCAAGTTTCAGAGTTACATCATGAATTAACAAATAACTTCTCAACACTGTTGACAGGGAGCAGTGCACAATAACAATGCAGTAATAAATAGGAACGAAAACCCAACACTTCCTATAAGAGGAAGGGCTGGGGGGGGCGGGGAAAGCAACCCTAAAGTGACACACCCCCATTATCATGGAACCTGTTATTGATACGACTTTGATCAGCCAGCAGGACAAGTGGGAACCTGGCCTCTTACTTGTGACTAGCTGAGGGACAGAAGCCCTCACCACTGTAATCCCCTCGATCTACTTATTTTTAAGATTTCTAAAATAGGGATGTATAAATAGCCAGAAATCTTTTGCAGCAGGATATTTCGGCTTGTCACCCTAGGGGCAGAGAGAGTCTGTATTTAGCCAGTAGAGGTAATGCATGAGGGAAAGGGACTCAAAATTCACTGTGCACCCTACTTATGCCAAGTGCATCTAAAGTCCCTTTCCTCAAGAAGTATATAGTCCAGTGCGGGGAAGCAACACAAACGTGAACATAACTAAGTAAGAGCAACCAAGATAAAATGAAGAAGAAACTTCTAGGGGGTGAATTCTGGGAAGCTCCAAAGAGACAACAGCTCTAGGACAGAGACTATGGCCCTCTGAAGAGAGGATAAATCAAAAATCTATTTTGAAGTATCTCTAGTTTCGCAAGAATACTGTGAATTCCCAATGTACTAAAAGGAAAAAATCTGAAGAAATATGGATCATACGTAAAAGTCATTATGTTTTTACATTTCAATGTCATTCTCTGAAACACTTTCCTAATTACTCTGTGAAGCGATATTTATTTTAATTTTTCCCCTCCCTTTCTTCTTTCACCTACAGAGATGCCAAATTCAGAAACTGTTAAAAGACGGACATCGGAAGTCAGAACAGTAAGGATTCCGGATAACTGATAAACATGGCTGGGCCACGGTACACCCCATTAGATGCGATTTGGATCTACCCACTGGTTTGTTCTGTCCTCTACCAGAAGCCACTTGTCCTCTGCTACAAGAAAAACGGTCTTGAGGTTGATGGGAAGTGAGATGGTGTGAGTTCGCCCTTCTAGAACATCCAGCACAGTCAGGCTGTTCCTGAAAGAGGAGAAGAAAACTATCTGAAAGGAAATGGTGAGGATAATGGTTGAGTAACGATGGCACAGTCATTTCATGATTTATCATGCAATGCTAAGAAGAAGGTGTTCAAGACTAAATAATGACAAAGAAAAATGGTAACTGAGAAAACCGGGGAGGAGAGGCAGAGGGAGAGAAAGAGAATCTTAAGCACCCAGCACAGAGCTGGATGTGGGGTTCAGTCTCACGACCCTGGGGTCATGACCTGAGCCAAAATCAAGAGTTGGAAGCTTAACCGACTGAGCCATGCAGGCGCCCCAAGCACTGTCTGTTCTTAGGTCTGTTTTTAAATGTTCTACAGTGTGGGAAGAGTTGCTTTTACAATAAAACATTTGCAATTTGGTTACAATGGTTTTATAATAAGGAAGTATAATTAAATGAGGAAAGAGAGTGGCAAAATAAGGATCCCAGTTTAAATCTTCTATAACAAAGAGCTCACCCATTTTCTTTGTAGAATACTAGCCAGTTTTTGTGCGAAAATTCTTTACACATTTTATAAGTTTCCTAAAGACAAAACAAAACAAAATATTCACATTAAATGTGTGAGATGCAGTCATGTCTCTTTGGCTCTTTTCCCTCAAATAAAGTTATTTGATATATAAATATGTAATTCTCGGAGAAGTGACCTCTTTATTTACTTCAAGACTCTTATGGTAATGTGGATCAAAATATATTTCAAAATTTATTTCATTTTTAGGATAAAAATTTTAAAAATAATGCCAAATACTGGTTAGAAATAAACCTGCTATCTGGTGATTAACTGCAGAATTTATACCATGACATAAACACAGAAGAAATACTGTTTTTTTGTAGATTTGGATACATTTATAGCATTTAAATTATGTTGTTTTTTTTTCATGGTCTTTTAAGACTTAATTATGCTCTTTTGCAGGGCAAAAAGTAAGTCTTACTCTTTCTGAATGGCAGAATAAATTCTCTTGGATTGGCCTAGAACTTATTTACTAGTTTAATTTAGTTAATGTATTCAAACCTTTATTTATCTAGTAGGTGCAATCCGGTGTCATACTCATCAGTTTATTACATAAATCCAAAACATAACCACGTAACTTGAAAACAGTTCAGTGACTGCATGGTCAGGAACTTGTCATGAATATCATGTTTAAAAAAGTTTATGATGTTCTATTATTATTTTATGTTCGGTCCTGACATGTCTTCATGTGAATATGATGTCTACAAACAAAAAGTTATTGGTTACTTAATTATATGTGTATCAATGTCTATTTTTAGGACATGAACATCTATAAGTGCAAAATAAGAGAATTCTCTCGTGCAGTGTAGTAGTAAACCAAAGGCATGGAGAGGGATGGGCATGCATGCCTCTTTAAGGTAGAAAGCTCCAGAAATCCTTGGCAATTTGCTGGGCAAGTTGGGTGTTCCTTACCATCTCCTCCTTGTTCCACCAGGAAGGTGTCTTAGACGGACCCTCTTCTGTAGGGAGGATGAGACGTCGAAGGGCTTGGCCAGTAGTATCTAACAATAGGATGACATTACTCTGGAAATAAAGAGAAGGGTTAAAAGCTCAAGATTTGTTTCTTTTCTTCTCTTTTCTTTTTTTTAAAGCAGCAGCCTCTTGGCAACCTGGTAATAAAGGATACAGTGGTAAACCAAAGGAAAGATGACAATACAACTTTAGAGACAGCATAAAGACACTAAACGGTTTTCCTTAATATAGAATGTAAAGTACTAGATGGTTGTAGGAAGATATTTCAAATTATGTAATGCAGAATGTATTATCTTTGAAGATTTTATCTTAAAACCATCTTCTTAATATAGACTACTTTAACCGTGATTCTGTTTTATTATGTACTTGAGGAAATTAAGAGGATTGATAAATTTTAAAGTCCATTTACTTTTATTGAAACTACACTTAAGGAATATTTTGTTGAAAACTGTCTTACATTGTGCATATTAAATCTCACTTAAGCTTTTCACAAATCCAGGTTTACTTCAGAAGATATGTACATGATAAAAAGATGGGTTAGCAAGAAGAGATCAAGGATCCTAAGAACCTAGCTCATAATGAGTGTTTCTTCATTTTAAAATCGCTAAGCTTGAATAACTCACAGTTGGTGCTGCAATAATGTACAAATAAGAGATTTCTCCAGCAGTATTAATCACAGTTTTGCAAATGAACTAATAATCTCTCAGTAATTAGCATTTTTTCAAGAAAAAAATTTTAAATAAACCTTAAGCATTAAAATCAATGAACAGAAACACATGAATAAGAATTTAAAATTGAGAAAGCCAGAAAAGATGAAATGTTATATTATTTATTATTATCATTTTTAAAAAGACCTTATTTGAGACAGAGCGAGAACACGAAGGGGGGGGGGAGGGCAGAGACAGAGGGAGAAGCAGGCTCCCTGCGGAGCAAGGAGCCTGATGCGGGACTCAATCCCAGGACACTGGGATCATGACCTGAGCCGAAGGCAGCCGTTTAGGCGAATGAGCCACCCAGGGGCCCTATAAGATGAAATATTTTAAAGAGATGCAATGAACTTGGCTTTCTTTGGTTAAAATTTAAAGATGTTTGAAGATTAGACAAAAAGGTTTACAAAAAGGGCACCTTTAAGTTGTCAGGCCTCATTGTTATGCAATTGTCTTCTTGTTTTTGTTTTGTTTTGTTTAAATTTGAGGCTCCTCCAGTTATCCTAACCCCTATGAACTTTTCATTTCAAAAACTTTCTTTGGGGAAAATGAAGTCATAAAGCACCCAAACAATTAATATATAGTTTGCAAAATATAGGAAACAAATAAGAAATGTCTGTTTGGTTGTCTTTTAATAGTTACTGAGCAGCTTATGTTTAAAGCGCAAAGGAGAACACAACGATGAATTAACCACGACCCTTGCCTTGTCTTCTGTAGTCCAGTTGGAAATAAAAACAAAAAATCTGATGATTCACCTGCATATCTGGGACCTCATCGTGGGGTTTCAAGTTTCTTTGACGAGCTAATGGTATTGAAGTGCTCAAGCATTAAAGTCGCATTTGTACCACATAGATTCCTTCCCTCTGAATCTTGGCTGTATTAAAAAATCCTACTAAGCATGTTGACAGAGCCTAAGCTTCTCTGCAAACACCACTCTTCGAGTGCATCATTGGTATAATATGCAATTCCCCATTCAGAATGTGCGTTAGGGATATTCTTTTCAAAATCATCACTTCCTACGAGAAGTATTATTTCTGGCCTCTGAAAGTTTGAAAATGATGGCAATACCTTAAAAGTTTTACTTAAGAAAATGTATTAAGTTAAAAATTTACAGCCTCCATTCTAGATTAAATCTTTTTTTAGCAAGTATTTTTTAAAGGAGAAAATCTTCCTCGTATGATAAATATGAACATTACCATGAATTCTTAGCACTTTAGCAATTTGGGATAATATTAACTCTTCTAAGCAAAAGAAAGTTCTAAAAATAATGTTTGATTCCCAAACATGATTAAGCAGAAGAATAAGCAGATGATTAAACAGATACGATTAAGCAGAAAAAATAAGTTAGTACGCTTTTGCATTTTTCTTCCTTTTTAGGGTCTAATACTTATATGCGCATAATTTGGCATAAGATGCCTGAAAAACTGTATCTTTCTAAGTGACAGAAAATATATATATTTCCAGCCATTGTTGTATTTAGACTGGTGTAGAAGCAATTGGCAACATGAAGGAGTTCTGTCGCTCCATCGTTTTAGATGTTAATGGTTTCCTTCTGTAAATGACTAATAATATATTCTGTCTGAGTTTAAAAATAGAATTTTGCGTCACATCTGAGTACATGTAACCGTGGCTTTGGTGCTCCTTCAAGGGGGCAGGGAGAAGAAGCAAGTGAGCAATTTTATTATGTTTGTATCTGACTGGGAGAAAAGTAACCTCTGGATGACCTCAATGTCCTAAAGTCTGAAATTCTAAACTTTGTACAGATGAAATAAGTAATCTCATGGCAGGGGAGGGGGAAGGGAGGAGGGTCTTTATTTTTAGGCATGGCAAAGTTTCCCTTTCCTCACTTAAGATTTTATTTTAGCAAGGAAGTTTTGAGCAATTTTTTTTAGCCAGGGAAATGCATCCATAGCAAAGCTTTATAAAGACAAGGCCCAGAAGAATTAACGGGAGTACTTCTCTACAATATTTTAGCTCTGCTTTCAGGGAGGGCCGAATGGGGAAAAAGCAATTGAAGGCAGTGCACTCACTTGTTAGTGGATTAAAATTATTTACCATTTGTTAAATTTTACAGATGCAGGCTGTTCATCTGGAATCGAAGAGGTCTTACCTCCTAACAGGGCCATAATATAGAATAGGCAGCTAAGATACCCTCTCTGGGAAAAGAGGCAGTTCAGAATTCAGCGGTAGTATTCTTATACGCTGTGCATGCTTGCTCAGGGGTGCTGAGGTAATCTTCTAGAAAGCGGTTCAGACTGTGGTCAAAGGGCCAAGTCAGGTGGTAGAATGCAAGAATGCCAGGAGGCCAAGCGCTGCTATGGAAGGTAGGCACCTCTTTGCACTCAGCAGAGTATTAATCAGCGATTTGCCAAATAGTTGGATCTTTTGAGAAAATATAATACTTGCTAGCAACCTAAAAACCTACTTCTTACAAAGAATTGGTATATGTAGATTTGACAGTTAATTTGACAGCTGAAAATTTGGCAGGATTGTTTGAATAAATACTCCAAATTTAGATTCTTACTGAAATGTGATTGGCTTACTGAATTAAAAATCACCAAGGTATCATGTGCTTTTTTATGACAGATTCTTCACATTGTGGCATTCAAGTCAATGGCATTGATATTTTATTAGAAACCTATAAAGTAAAACCTATTAAAGTAAAACTCGTATTCCATGTGCTGGACACAAATTTTTATAAGCAATATCTGGATATTTATAAACTCTGCCTGGAGGAGAAAGTGAAAATTTTAAAAAAAGTGAAAATCAGAAAAAAATTTAACTCAGAATTTATGATAATTATTTATGCAAGGCCTAAAGTTAAAGTTGGCTTACTGGCTCAGTGAAACACTGACATGTTATTTATGCAATATTTCCTCTTGATTAGACATGGTCTAAAAGTATTGTTTCTTGGTAACACTTTGCTCTCCTGGTGACTTTAAATACTTGTAAATAACAACACTGCACTTCTTTAATACCTTCCTATTGTGAATACTTTTTAATTATTCAGGCTATTCTTTTCCCCGAGTGGCTGCCGTTGGCTGGGAGGGTGGATGAAGTTTAATTCTGGTGGGACCAATCCAATTTGGTTTGAATCTCAGTTTTCCCATGTATTTACTGGGCAGGTTATCTGAACTCTCTGAGCCTCCATTTTCTCCCATGTAAATAAGGTTAAGGGCAGCTTCAGTGTGCTGCTGGAAGAATAACATGAAATAAAATATGTCATCTTTTATTTGGCTAATTGCCAGCATTAGTAATCCTTGAGAGGTTCATCACTTGCTTTCTGGGATACCACACCCCCTGGTCTGTCCACCTACTTTGCTGGCCACTCATCTTTAGCACCCTTGGCTGATTTTCCCTGTATCTCCCTGATTTCTTAATATTTCATTGCCCCAGAGCTTGGGGCTTGGACTTTTCTACCCACACTCACTCCCTTGGTGACCTCTTTCAGTCTCATGGTTTTCAATAACATTTGTCTGCCAAGGACCCCAAATGTATAGTTCCTGTTCTGATCTCTCCACTGAACCCCAGGCTCATCTACCTGGATGTCTAACAGGCATCTCAGATTTAATCCAATGTCTAATCCCTCCTAAATCAATTCCTCATCTCAACTGATGGCGACTCTATCCTTTCAATTGCTCAGGCCCTAAACCTTGAAGTTGCCCTTAATTAACTCTACCCTCTTTCACCCCATCCATTTGATCTAGTAGGAAATCCTGTTGGTTTTACCTTCAGTATACATCCAGAATCCATCATTACTGACAACCTTCATTCTCTAAACTGCAATGATCTCTTGTTGGGTCATTGCAAAAATTTCTTAACTAGTCTCCTTCATTTTGCCTCAGCACTTACAGACTATTCACTGCAGAAGAGCCAGAGAAATTCTTAAAAATATAAGTCAGGGTGTGCTACTTCTCTGCTTGAAATGCTCTAACACCTTCCCCTTCCTCCCATAGGCAGGGCCAGGACAATGGTCGACCAGGCTCTGGGCACTCTGCTTCTCCAACCCTTGCACCATGCCCTTTCCCCAGCCAGCTGAGCAACCTCTGTGACCTCACCTCCCTACACTCTCCCCCTCACACCATCTTCCCCACCACACTTCTTTAAAGATGGAACAAAAGCATGCTCCAGCCTCTGGGTCTTTGAACTTCTAATTCCCTTTGCCTAGAACTCTCTTATTTCAGATACCTGTTCTTCCCCTCACTTCCCTAAAGTCTTTGCTTAAGTATCCCCTCCTCATTTAGACAATCCCTGCCCTCCACGCTATTTTAAATGGTAATCTTCCTGCCGGCCTTCTATTTTACTCTCCCTTGCTTCTCATCTTCTAACTTGAGATACCATTTAATGACTTCTTTTGCTTATTTAACGATTTCTACCTTCCTGCACCAGAATGGAAGCTTTACAGGACAAAGATTTTTGTGTTTTATTTGCTGCAACATCTCCAGTAATAGGCACATGATATATATTTGCTGAATGAATAATATGCTCATTATGGCGGATACTAGGTGGATAATAAGTATGCAAAAACATTACACTCCTTTCTATTGGTATAGTACAGGTTAACTTACCTTTAGAATTCTCACTAATTGCAACACAGTCTGATTTTTGATCTCTATCTTCCGTTTGGAATTATTTTAAGCTTGACTCAAAGCATTTGTACGACCTTGAGCATCATTACATATCAAAGGATCTCAGTGTAGTTTTCCAGTGGACTGAAGGTATATGTCCTCCCCAAATTCCTATGTTGAAATCCTAAACACTGATGTAGGAGGAGGTGGGGCCTATGGGAGGTGATTAGGTCATGAGGGTGAAGTCTTCATGAATGAGGTTAGTGCCCTCATCCAGAAGACACCAAGGAGATCCCCTGCTCTTTCTGACATGTAAGGTTACAGTGAAGAGACAGCTGTTTTGGAAGTGGATTCTCACCAGACACCAGATCCAGATCTGCTCGTCCCTGATCTTGTTCTTCCCAGCCTCCAAAACTGCGAGGAATAAATTTCTGTTGTTTGTAGGCTACCTAGTCTATGCTATTTGTCTGACAGTAGCCGGAACAGACCAAGACAAGTCCATTCACTATATTTACATGGCTGTCTCTACATAAAGAAGGTAATTCAGGTTTCAGATAAAATGTCACCACCTAAGAGGAGCACTGTTTATACTGTTCACTCTTCTACCTCCTCCTACCCCTCCCCTGTCATTCCCTAGGACATTATCTTGTTTCTACACAGCACTTACCACTACCTGAAATAGGTGTATTTATTTGTTGGCTTCTTTTGTCGTTTATCTCCCCAGAGAGAATGTAAGCTTCACAACAAAGAATTATCTGGCCTCAAATGTAATCAGTGCTGAGGTTGAGAAACCCTAACTTACATGCTTCTAGAATCACAGGTCATGCTAAAGTCTCTGCAGAGAGGAAGATATTAGTCTACCTTTGCAGTACTGACAAAACACAACTCTGATCCTTCCTCCATGTATACAAAAGCAGTATTTTGACTTAGAGGTTGCAAGTCACTCTTGCCTTTTCCTTCATATAGCTCACTCTTGGCATAACTGGACCATGTAAGCAGCCTGGGATGCCTTACCTGCTGCTCGTGGAGAATCACTTGACCCTTGAGGGGATTTCCCAGCGGTGCCACTGTCACAAATGGGTGCCAAACCCTACCAGCTGTTCTTGGGAAGATGTCAGAAAAGTCTGCCAAGTAGCCACTTTTCCCAGTCATGTTCATGAAGTATAAGGTGATGGGATTGCATGCAATTACATAGAGGGTATTTTCCTCATTTTCTGGAATGACAAAAAGGTGTTAATTTTGTGGTCTGCACAAGATTTTCTGACTGGTCAACATGTCCAGTGCGATCTGAATCATGAGACAGAGCACACAACTGGAACTTGGTGGGTGATCTGTAGACGGACTGATTAGGACACGGATATATATAAATTAACTCTGATTCTAAGCTTTTCTCTCACAAATACAGAAGAGGGAAAAAAGCAAAGGAAAAAAACAAAAACTCTAGTTTGCAGATGTGGACAATACTGAAAGAGAGAGTTAAATGATAGGAAGAACAGCATCTGGGTTTTGTTTTTAAGGTCTAATTCTGAATGACAGCAGCTGCCTGGAAGGTTGTTTTGAAACGGTAAAGGCCAGGACAAGGTTTAACCAGAAAAGCGCTGCTGATGAGAGAAGCCTCCCACAGTCACGGGATGGAGGATACTCATTTGCAATTCCAAAAGATGCAACGAGGGGCCAAAGTTCAAACTTTATCCGCAAAATCCATATATATTCTCTACTAGTGAATGTAAAATATCTTCACAAGAGCACCAGTCTGTTACCAAAAAACTCTGTATATTTTTAAAGCACATATTTTTATTCAACAAAGCTGATTTTAGGAATAAACAATATTCATAGAACTGATATGAGTAAAAAGTTGCTTCTGTATTTTCACCTCGACAATCCCCATGTTAGGCAAGTGACTCTCTCCCTTTCCCCTGTCATCATCTCTGTTTAATAGGACCTCAGTAACTGCCATCAATTGAAAACTTCTGCCAAAACGTACCCAGGGCACACTGCATGAATCAGGAGGTAATGGCAACCGTCCAGAAATGCAGATGCCAAAAATTCACATCCTTTATTTGCTGTTCTTTACCGTAAGTTTAATGACTGCAAATCACTCCAGCCCTTTTGTAGTTCATGTAATCATCAAACTGGAATCCCTGCCCCCAAATCCAATGTTTCTCTTTTTCTTTTCCCCTTCTATTTATAGCACATGCCTGGGTGTGTTTAACTTTGTGCTACAATTGTAATGAGAAACAGATATATGCATACAAACTTAGCAGCGCCTAAGTGGATTCCACAATAGTATTTTGTTTGGTTGTTTTAGGAAATTAGTTCTAAATTACATATAATTACTATCCAATCCAAAAATGACACGGTTACTGAGTCTATCATAGACTTGATGTTTAGAGGTTCTTTTAATCCCTCTTTTTAAAAAAAAATCACTGCAGGAAGGAAAAATCAAAAGAATAAATTGACATACCATGTGATGTAGCAATGTCGCAGATTAAGTTAATTTCATCCAACGGTAACTTCCAGGAGGCACATTCTTCAGTAAAGGTTTGGGATCTTTCTTCATATCTTTCTATTGGATACTCCTGTATGTTTATAAGGGCTGGACCCTATAATTAATTAGTTATCTGGGTTAAGGAATTTAGGAATTTAGGTAGTTACCAAAATGTAGAAAGGCTAAAGTACTTCTAAAATAGAGTTTAAATTCAAATACTCAACACCTTGAATTATCTTGTCTAATTTTACTGACTGCCATGGTACCTATGACAATAATAATACCACATACTTGCATTTATAAGTGCTTTCATTTGTGCTATCTTATTTAATTTCTCACTTTCTTTTCTGTTTACTCACAAAATACACCCGATATAAAATCGCATAGGTTTCTCCTTACTGCATTCCTTCCTAAATCAAGAGCAAGTTTTGCACTGCGAGTATTAGGACTCGGGGCTGTCCAAACCAGGAGAATAATCTGTAAATGTATGAATCAGGGTCTGATACAGTTCCATTGTAAAGAATGATTATTATATCACTATATAGAAAGTAAGGGCTGAACCTGGGTCTTTGAAATAAAATATGTATATAAAAAAGTGACATTTGAAATAAAAGCTTACTGATAACCACTGTTATCTACAAAAGGTTGACTATAACACACTTAGTGAATAATAATCGATATAAACAGAAGGAGAGGAACTAATTTAATAATGTTATCGATATTAGGGCTGGGTCCTTTGAGATGACAACTATATAGAACTATATAGACATAACCACACTTTCAATATCTGCATGCTGTCCAGTCCTTAATTAATCAAAAATGTCTGGGTTAGATAGTGACCCTTGTGGCATCCCTGCCACCCTCGACCCCGCCCCTTTCTATCTAGTCTGCATCTCAGGAGCCTTAGGTCTAAAAACTACATTCCTCATCCTCCCTGGCAGTAAGGGTTCTTGCTTGGCTATGTAGCTGCCAGCCACAGGGGCGGTGGGAGAAGCAGAAGCCCTCATCTTGAGACTGAAAATCCAGCGGTGGCCCGTTGACTTCTGTTTCTTTGGTCCTTCTAATGACTTTATAAGCATCCAATTCCCCACAGTAAATGCCTTTCTGCCTCAAATACCTAAAGGAGTTCCTGTTGCAACTAATGACTCATACTCATTCTCTTTATCTGTTTACATGGAAACAAATATCGTGGAGTCAGTGTCCTAGGATAACATACAACATACCTCTAATTCAGGTTAGCTCTTAGGAATTCTATTAGCCATTAGCAATGATAGACATTGAGCTCCTCGGGGCCAAGACTGGCTTGAGAGGGGGAGCAGAAGCAAAATCT
Organism: Potos flavus; assembly: GCA_028534135.1. Classification (NCBI taxonomy): domain Eukaryota; kingdom Metazoa; phylum Chordata; class Mammalia; order Carnivora; family Procyonidae; genus Potos; species Potos flavus. The sequence continues at coordinate 46,779,028 of CM052883.1, forward strand.
AAAATTACCTCAGCACAAGTCATTTCTGAGATTGTATGGGTTTTTCTCAGGGAAGACAGAAAAATCTGTAACATTCAATATTTTAATGAAGAAATAATGATATCAACCTTTACGTCTATATGATGAGTTTCTGCTGGACACAACAGTTTTTGTATTCCATTTCTTGACTGACCAATTGTCCAGTAGCCCATGAATGTCTGCTCTGGCAGAGGCAACCTGGTAAGGATGATTAGAAAAGTCAACATTTCTTCTTGTTTCCAAGTCATAGGAAAAAAAAATAATGAGCCGTCTATTATCAACCACACAAATAAATCTGAAGAACGCTTCACTTAGAAGTGAGTTATATTTTATTTTATTAAAAGATAGTCTATAGTACGACATTTAGAATATACTTTAAGAAGAAGATTACACTCTTGCCATTTGCAATGACATGGATGGAGCTAGAGAGTATTATGCTAATCAAAATAAGACAGTCAGAGAAAGACAAACACCATATGATTTCACTCATATGTGGAATTTAAGAAACAAAACAAGCAAAGGGGAAAAAAAGAGAGCGAGGGAGAAATCAAGAAACAGACTCTTAACTATAGAGAACCAAAGTGATGGTTACCGGAAGGGTGGGGGTGGAGGAATGGGGGAAATAGGTGATGGAGATTAAGGAGTCCACTTGTTCTGATGAGCACTGGGTCATGTGTAGAATTCCTGAATCACTATATTGTACAACTGAAACTAATATCACACTGTATGTTAACTAACTGGAATTAAAATAAAAACTGGGGCGCCTGGGTGGCTCAGTGGGTTGAAGCCTCTGCCTTCGGCTCAGGTCGTGGTCTCGGGGTCCTGGGATTGAGCCCCGCATCGGGCTCTCTGCTCGGCGGGGAGCCTGCTTCCCCCTCTCTCTCTGCCTGCCTCTCTGCCTACTTGTGATCTCTCTCCTCTCTATAAAAAAAAAAAAAAAAAAAAAAAAAAATCTAAAAAAACCTAAAAAACAAAAGATTTCACATTTCTGAAACTCAGAACGTAAGGTCCTATTCTGTTTTTTTTTGTTGTTGTTGTTGTTTTTAAAGATTTTTATTTATTTAT
>CM052883.1:46780610-46796001 GCA_028534135.1 Potos flavus
CCTGCTAAGCAGAGAGCCCGATGCGGGGCTCGATCCCAGGACCCTGAGATGCGGGGCTCGATCCCAGGACCCTGAGATGCGGGGCTCGATCCCAGGACCCTGAGATCATGACCTGAGCTGAAGGCAGAGGCTTTAACCCACTGAGCCACCCAGGCGCCCTGGTCCTATTCTGTTTTTACCTTGATGACAAATATAATTAAGGCTTACATATTTTTTCCCTTGAATTGATAAAATACTTAGTGATGTAACACCTCAATTCCTAATATAGGAAGGATTTAGAGAAAAAAACGAAGCAATCCAACCATTTTTTAGTCTATTCTTTTAAATTTGGAACCAAATAATAAATAGTACACAATACTACAAGTCACATATTTGAAAGTTGTACAGGGCAAGTTTGATAGAGTGTATTTTAGCACTTTAACCTTTTTTTCTTTTTTTTAATACTTCGAATTAAGTATGATATACATACAGAAATGTTCACACCAATGTATCACTTGGCCCTAAACGCACCTCTGTATCCAGGTCATTATCTCCACTAAGGGAGCTACTGACTTCGAATTCCTGACTTTGAATGGAACTACATGTTTACATTCCTTTTTATTTAAAGTGACTTTTAGATGAAGCGATTTGTCAAAATACAGCAATGCTAAACTATAAAACCACAGACAAATTTGTGAGAATAAAGCCTTTTCATTTTAATCATACTTTCTCTTCTTTGAATCTTTAAAAAAAGAACCATTAATTTGTCATTTATTATAAATTTCTTATTCCATGGTAAGTTAAAGCAAAAAATGATTCAGAGTTAAAAAGTCGTTTAAAAATAATGCACGTGGGACTATAAATTGAAATACATGCTTGGAATGAGTTTAATGATCATTAAAAGAGTATATATTTATATTTAGAAATCATCATATTTTCACCAAAAGGAGTACACAGTATTTCCATATGCTTAATAATTATAAAAAATAATATAAATATAAATATAAAAAATAATCTTTCCATGTAAGGCTCAGATAGTTTTTGCACAAAGTAATGGAACTGAGCATTCTGGTGGAATATGCTTCTTGTCCCTTTGAAATGCTAATGTCTTAACATACACACAAAAGAATTTTGCAGCGAAATTCTTCTAATTCGTATGACATAAATCTCTCAAAAGGAGGTAGGTGCTTTTTTATCTATCATCTAAAACACATTTTAAGTGTCTGGACAATTATCCTGATTGGTCAGCCACTTCCCTGTTTTTAGAAGAAATGAGGTGGGAGGGGCACTGAATCAGGGGATTTACAGTTATTGTGTTTTCTCTTCTAAATGTATAAAAACACATTTCGGTGTTAAAAGGGCAGATCTTGAAAACATGTTGCAGACTAAAATCTCTCTCTCCTTGTTAGGGAATGAACAACATTCTTTACTTGTTTTCAGCAGTTCACTAAAGGAGAATTAGATCTCCAAACAGAAGGAGAAAACAAAGGAAGGACACACCTTATTTCCCTCTAGCCTAGAAGACTTAGTGTAACAAAATGCAGGAGGCCTGGGTTCTAGTTCCAGTTCTTCTATTAACTAGTTCTGCAAACTTGGGAAGTGAAAAGTCAGCTAATTTCTCTGAGCGTTAATTTCTTCCTTTGTGAAATGAAGGGGATGATCGGCAAAGGTTCCTTATAGATTGAGGAGTCTCTGATGATGGATAACTAGAATGGGTAGAGGGAAGTCTGAGTGCTAGATTCAATAGCCTTGCAGTACCTTCACGCTCTGAAGTGAAAATAGAATGAAAATACCTATACCTACCAACAGAATTAGTGCCCTGACAGACAAGTATGCTTTAAATACATCCCAAATTAGCTCTTTTAAGACAACAGAAACAGCTACACATCTTGAAATCTAATTAGAAGTGGACAATTGCTATAAAAAATGATCCCTGGGGTGCCTGGGTGGTTCAGTCGTTAAGCGTCTGCCTTTGGCTCAGGTCATGATCCCAGGGTTCTGGGATCGAGCCCTGCATCGGGTTCCCTGCTCAGCGGGAAGCCTGCTTCTCCCTCTCCCTCTGCCCCTGCTTGTGTTCCCTCTCTCGCTGTCTCTCTCTCTCTCTGTCAAATAAATAAATAAATAAAATCTTAAAAAGAAAAAAAAGGTCCTTGGTTGACAGGTTGATATCTACCCTAAAAAAACGGATCTAAGTTAATAGACTTTAATAATCTCACAAAAATATACAGATGCTTAAAAATTTTTTTTCATCTACTTGAGAAAAAGTAACTTTATTAAACTTCCAGTTTTTATGGACAATTTCTGGGATGCTCATGAAGTTTGGTTTGAACTTGCAAATTCATTCTAAATAATACTCATGGAAACGACAGGGTGCCTGGTTCCATCTAAAAATAGCTGTTTGGTTGGCAGCGTGTGGGAAGGACCCTCAGGTTCCCCATATAAAAACTATCTGGAACCACGTAACAAGATTGCTATTGGCAATAACGGCTAAAACCAAGACACACGTGGAGTGTTCTGGAGTCATACAACAAACTGACTCCATCTTGCTTCTTGGTAACGCAAAGTGTGGTCCTAAGACTTTTGCTATGGGCTCCAGACTGGCCAATGGAGGTAAACCAAACCCCCTCATTTATTTTTCACTACTAAGTCCTCCCAAGAAGCTGTGAAAAATCTATTACTAACTTTTTCCCCTTCAATAAGTCAGTTGTCAGGGGAAAGGGAAAGCATTGTATTTGGGTGCATGAGCAAGCTTTGGAATTGGAAACATAATCACTAATAAACACTAATTCGAAGCTAACTCTAAAGGAATAACCAGTTAGCAGAATGCCTTATATTCCATTACTGAAATCTGTCATCCAACTTTAACCACACTTAAATTGTTACACCTGATTTCACGGAAATGACAATGGTATTTTCCATGATTTTTAGATCCTGACACTTGTGTTGTTTAACTCTATTAAAGTCTTAGCTGGAATGATGTCTGGATTTGATTTTAAGGGGGAGGAGGATGAACTTAAGGCCTATAAATAGCACTACTTTTTATCTTCAGTATCATTCATGAATTTATGTTTTTTAAAACAATGAAGTATTTCAATTCATATGTTGTGATGTTTCTTAATCCCTCGTGGAAATATTAATAAAGATCTGGAAGTAAAAGTTTTAACTGAAAGAAAGGTGAATACCAAAATTATGACTCAGATCAAATTATATAGAAAGCAAAGTTTTTTTCTAAGCATGCACATAATTCATAACATGATGCATATGGACACCAAAGCCAAGTAATAGAGTCTCAATGACATGCAAGAGATTTGTCTTAAGATTGTTTCCATGAAGAGGTGATCTGGGGTTTTAAAGAGTATGTTCTGGCAAATTTCTGCCTTCTCTGAACATTTGCCAATACTATTTCTGGAGTCTGAAAGAAACACATGAAAAAGATTTGGATCTTTCCAGGGGCATTACACAATTGGAAGTTGTTGATGTACCTATTAGCAACAATTCCTAAAACATCTCTTTACCACAGGAACTACTAATTTTCATGGGAATAGTGGAACTCCTCAGGGTAGTTCCATCAACTCTCAAAACTTCATCAATTACTACCACCTTGGAGAAGAAAAAGAACAACTCTGATTTTAGGAGTCCTCACACACTCCTAATGTTTTAAATCTAACCTCTCGTAAAAATTAGGTTGGATGGTCCCACTGAGTTTATTAGAGCCTTTCATAGAATGAACCTGACAAATATTTCCACTTTTGGCTCTTATGCCTTCCTCTTACTCTCCAGCCAATTTAGGCCGTAGCCACTTTGAACTGCTACTTGCTCTTCCTGAACAAGCTATGTATTTTCATGCCTCCGTGAGGCTATTGCCTCTTCCCAGAATTCCTCTCTGCTATTGCCTCTTTGGTGAAATCCTTCTCATTTTTAAGGCCCAATTAAAACATCACTTCCCCTTGCATCTCTTGCCCATATTTCTTTCTGAGCAGTATGAATCTCTTGCTCTTCCAGGTTTCCATGGAAATTCGCACATTCAGAACTGTCAGAAACTCTTATGATACAGTTCTGTAGTATTTGCAATTTTTAAATTTAAGGGCTGATACAGAATAAAGTTTTTGAGAGCAAGGTCAGAAATGAATCCCTCGCAAAGGTTTGTGTTTACTAAAAGAAAAAGTCAGGGACGCCTGGCTGGCTCAGTTGGTTAAGCAGCTGCCTTTTGCTCAGGTCATGATCCCGGGGTCCTGGGATCAAGTCCCGCAACGGGCTCCTTGCTCAGCAGGGAGCCCGCTTCTCCCTTTGCCTCTGCCTGCCACTCTACCTGCTTGTGCTCTCTCTCTCTCTGACAAATAAATAAAATCTTAAAAAAAAAAAAAGAAAAAGAAAAAGTCAGCATACTTAAAAAGAGGAAATAGAAAAGCCCCTTAAAACACTTTAAATAAGTTATAATGGATCTTACTATTTCCCAGTTACCCTCCCTCATTTGCTAGAAACGTCTGAATCTCCCTGCCCTATAATCTCCTGTGTTGCTGGCAAGTTAATTTTGTTTTGCTGCAAATGATGTGTACACGAGTATGTGTAGTTGTGTTTCCTGTCTTTGCCTGGCTCTGCATTAGACATGATAGCTTTCACCTTCTAACTTAGATTCGTGTTTCCCTGCTGCCTAGGTCCTGCTGACGTCACAGAAACGAAAAGTAATTTGGATGCATGAGATGGACAAAGATTGGGGGGAAACTTGCTATTCTTGGCTGACGGTCCGCAAATATGCGCCCCAATATCTAGAATGACTGTGTGGTCTTAGTGCTGGCTCGAAGAAGGTGCCAAAGGACGGTTCTGGGGCCTGGGGTTCCTTTCTCTCCTCTTTCTTCAAGTTTTACTGCAAAAACTTCTCTTTGTCTGCCATCTGCTTTACCAACTGCATCTTAGTATTTTCTCATCTTCAGTTCTTCCCTTTTCTAATTATCCACATCAAGAATGACGGGGATCGAATCTTTCCCAGTTGGAAACTCCCCACCCTTCCAACCCTCCCCACAGAAAACCTCTGTTATTTGCCAGGAGAAGGACTCATAGGATGAGTTAACCCGACTGTGAATACAGAACTTTGAACATAACACTGCATAGCAAGGTTGGTAGTTTACCTATTTTCCCAACAAAATGAATTCATCAAGGGTAAGGCTTACATCTTACTTGAATCCTTGACTTTCTGGTACTCAGAATCCATCCATTCTGCCACTGAAATCTCTCTTCCTCTTGGGCCTCCTTTCCTTCCTGCTGCCGCGGGCCAGCCTTCACTGATCAACACCCGGATGAAGGCAGCTGCTTCCAGACAGGTCTTCCTGCTGTCAGTTTCGCTGCCTTTCAGTTTGTTTGTTTGTTTTTTTAAAGAAAAAAAACCCCAAAGGAATCTTTCTAAATTACACATTTGACCATGCTACTTTTTGGCGTCAAATTCTTCTGGGATTCCCTCTGACTCTTCTCTCTCTTTTAGCCCCATCACAAGGCATGCCCTCACGCCACCCTTTGAGTCACCAAACTACACGCAGTTTCCAAAAGGTGCCCTGGCCTCTTAAAACTGTCTCTGCTGGAAGTGTTTTCTTCTTTATTTGCCTGGAGAAGGCCTAGTCATGCCTTAAGCATTCAGCCTGGTTAATCCTCCCTGACTCTCCCCGAGGGCAGAAGGCAGCAATCCTATCTCTCTGATTCTCTCTAGTGTCGCTTTAACATAACCCAAGTCACTCTTAACTTGAGTGCTTTCCCAATTAAGCACTTCATATCTCCCTGAAGGCAGATATGAAGACTTCATCACCTTTATATTTCTGACTCCCTACCTAGTGTGTATAGATGTGAGAAACAAAGGCAAAAGAAAAAATTAAATCTCCTTACTGCCTACGGCCCATTGACAAGTCTTTGAAACAGGTAGAGTGACCATCCTGGGAGCTCAGCTGCCTGGATGTTGACACTTTGCTAAGGGCAAAAGGCGATCTTAGCCTGACCCCCCAGGATTCTCTTTAACAGATAAAAATTCCTTTGGAAACTTCCTTTATCTCTACCCCCCAAGATACGCGTTATAAATCATCGTTTAAACATATGGCCCACTGATAGACATCTGAAAGGTCTCCTGACTGAGGGTTTACCAAACAGTAATAAATGACCTTTTCCTAACAATAGCTAGCCCCCTCAGGATCCTGGAAACCTTGTTTCCAAAACACATTGGAGGCTTGTGCTGTCCCTAACCCCTTCCCCACTTGAAAGTATATAATATTAGCGCTACTCCTCATGACCTCATGACCTCGGTGCAGCTCTTTCTGCCCACGGATGTTGTCCCTGTGTTTTTAGTAAGACCACCTTTTGCACCAAAGACATCTCAAGAATTCTATCTTGGCCATCGGCTCCGAACCCCACCACTTTAAACCGCATCATTTACCAAATAAATGCTCAAGTGTTTCTTAAATAAATGAATGCTTGGCTACATCAGAACTGCCAACATCTTCACCCACTTGTTTCTCATCTCAATGGCAAGTTGCAAACCACTATAGGATTCTTCCCACATTGCATCCTGACTACATGACTCTCAATAAATAATGCAATCTACTTTGCAGGTGTATTTGGAAGAGCTAGTATTAGGTGGAGACTGGGAATTTCTATGCAGGCAGGTGACAGATTATCACCTGTGAATGCTCAAGGGAATCCAAGGATAATTCTGTGAGACTGTTTAAGATGGGTATGAAAGAAGATTCATAGACCTTAATGATTTCTATGTAGAGTGGTTATATTTTAATTTTTTCTGCACCTTCATAAAGGAGTTGAAAGCAAATGAAATGGTTGTGAAGCTACTTTATAATACACCAAGAGAATATGGGGCAAAGGCTATGAAAATATAAAACCCAATACCACCTTCTGCTCATAATAGTTCTGGGATGTCATTATGTAAATCTTATTACTTTTGAAAACGAAGAGCTCTTTTATGAAATGAAAGTAAATAATCATGCAGAGTGGAACTGTACACCTTAGAACTCCATGACCAGTACTGTGAACTCATTTGTAAAAACCAAGACTACAAAAAGAAAATTATAACATATAAGAGTTCGGAAAATGGAAGGAGAAGCACAAAACTTCAAGAAGAGATTCTTGATGTGATAAACAGTAAACCAATAATTATTCATATTTTCAAAAATAAAACTAATGAAATTACTCCAAAGAGACGCCCCAGTTGGAATGTTCTCTTTGATGCCTGTGGTATGCCAAAGTTAGTTTTGGTCAGGGAAGCAGCTGCTATTGACGTTCCAATTACACAGGTTAAGTCTTTAACTGAAAACCAATTCTAGACAGATACCCTTTCTTTTCTTTTTTTCTTTTTTTTTAAACAGATACCCTTTCAAAGACATTCATTATAGATGAAGCTGTCCTGCCCACAAGTATGCACAACTATTTTTATTTTTGTTGCTTTAAAAGTGTTGTCTTCCCTCACTGGATATGTTTATGTTGATGTCAACCAATGCATAAATTTACTTATATTGTGTTGAAATGCAATAGAAATGTCTGGTTAATGTGATTTCTCCTTTGCCGTTGGTAAGGGTGCCAACGTTCCGCCCTGAGGGCAGGCATTGCAGTTGGTGTACCAGAGGCAAAGATCCCCAGATATGGTGATTTCAGAATAGATATTTACTTCATCATTTTTATTTTATTTAAATAAGAAAACGAAATGAATAATTCCAGTGCCTAGATAGTTGGTGGACATTTAAAAAATAAAATATAGAAAATAATACATATGTTAGAATATTAAAACAGTACAGAAAGTAGGGGCTTCCTTTCTCTACTCTGGGGCCTCTCTCAAAGGCAACTCTAAACAGCTACCACTGTATTTTTAAGTTTAAAATGTGAATCTATTTAAGAAGTTAAATAAAAATATTGGCTGTGGTGCCAGTCGGTTGAGCATCTGGCTCTTGATCTCAGCTCAGGTCTTGATCTCAGGGTAGTGAGTTCAAGCCCTGTGCTGGGTTTATTTATTTTTTTTTAAATAAATGGGACATCATTCTTCTTTAGCAAATATGCATCTTAAGGAAATACATATAAAACCTTTATAATTTCCTCAAATTTTTATTCCCTTTGGCTACTACAAATTAACGATTGGTAGATAATGGGTAGTTTATCAGTGACAAATAGGCAATCCAGTGCTTAAGGTGCACCTGGATGGCTCAGCTGGCTAAGCATCCAACTCTTGATTTTGGCTCAGGTCATGATCTCAGCATTGTGAGATCGAGCCCTGCACAGGGCTCTGCACTGCACGTGGAGCCTGCTTAAGTGTCTTTCTCTCTACCTCTGCAACCCCTGCACTGGTGCTCATTCTCTCAAACAACAAAGCAACAACAACAACTACAAACAAGCAAACAAACAAAAAACAAAACACCATAAAACAAACAAACCAACACAAAAAAAGAAAGTAGCTTAAGAATAAACTGTGAAATTTAAGAAACAAGGCAGAGGATCATAGTGGAAGAGAGGAAAAAATGAAACAAGAAGAAACCAGAGAGGGAGACAAACCATAAGACACTCTTAGTCTCAGGGAACAAACTGAGGGTTGCTGGAGGGGAAGGGGGTGAGAGGATGGGGTAACTGAGTGATGGACATTGGGGAGGGTATGTGTTGTAATGAGCACTGGGTATTATATAAGACTGATGAATCATAGGCCTGTACCTCTGAAACCCATAATACATTATATGTTAATTAAAAAAAAAGAATAAACTAAGCATCATTAAAAAAGAAATCGACAGAATTGAGGACAAAGAATTTAGAGTAAGAAAGATGTCACTTAAATATTTTATAGACATGTATGTTCCCTAGGGAAGACAGGGAGAGAAAAATACATAATTTTAACTTCAGAGGGTAGAGATAATTTCTCTGAATGTTTGCTTTATTTAAAAATGACCATAATCTTTGAGAAGATTCCATAAATTAGTTTTGTGTTACAAATCGGGAAGGAATAATGGCCAGTATGTTTTTTATATATGGCGGCCAAATAAAGTTTTCTAGTTTGTTTTTATTTTTCTAAATGAATTACCTTGTATTTTATTTCATGATCCTTCACTATGTCAAAAAAAAAAAGAAAAAAAAGGAAAGCTGGAAATGAAGAGGTCTCTCAAATGATCTTTGTTGTGCCAAAAGTCTATGCTGATATACTTTTGACTTACTTTTCATTGTGAAATATCACTGGGGGCTATACTCCCCCCCCAATCTGAATTTATCATAACTCTGTGAAGAGTTACACATGTATGACATCAGAGTCAGTGATGTTTCCAAGTTGCTTACCTAAAATCTCAGGGCCCTTTCGAATCAATTTCGGTAATCTTCAATACACAAAGAATAACTCTGAACTGTAATTTGCATATCGATCTGCCTTCATTTGTCCTTAGAATTGGAATTAAAATTATGTATATGTATAGTATTTGCCCCCATTGGCCTTCTAACCTTAAGCAATTGACATAACTTCTCTGTGTCTCAAATTCCTCATCTACAAAATGCAATACTAATACTATATGTGTGTATGTGTACACACATATATACATATAAAACATTATATATGATAAGTTTGTTATGAGGATTATCTAAATTCATGTAAGCGAGTGCCTGGAAATGTGCTAGGCACATAGTTATCTATAAGTTGTTTACATTACCATCATCATTATTGTTATTAACTAATATGGTTAGAGGTAGAGTATTCATATTCCATTGTAAATCTATGAAATGATAATTCTCTCAAGAAATGTGAAGTTGAGAGTGACATATAAATTTAAGATAAAATATTGTTTAAGTCAAAAAAAATATTGTATAAGTCACTTAAAATTATGTTATAAAAAACAAGATTTTTTTCCTTTAAAACAAATGCTTCCTCCTAGCATGTTAGAGATCATAAATTACTCTGAAACACACTTTTAAATTTAGAAGAACCAATGTGCTAATAGTATCTTTATTCCTAAATAAAAGATACTATTTTTGAAGTAAAAAATAAAAGCTCATTTTAAGGAAAAACAAGAAAACTTTCTTTGAAATATATTATCTTTCTCTACCATAGTAGATAATTGATATGCTTTTGGTTGGATCTTTAGACCCAATTGTGTGTGTGCGCGCTCATTTTTCCCTCCGACAATGACATTTGAAACTCAATAGCTCAGATTATTTTTTTTAAGAGCTCAGATTTTAACCCGAATTCTATCTCTGCCTAAATTTCTCCCAATGTGCCTCCTTATCTGGCTAGGTCTGCCATCTCTTTGGCCTATTCTATCTCGTGTATTAGAAACTTACAACAGAACAATAAACAAACAAACAAACAAAAAGTCAGGAAGTACTGGTGGGAAGGGGCCAATGCATTGTGGGGGTCTAGGTGGCCAATTCTGATCTCAGTACTAAGAACTGGGAATATATTATAGGTCAGGAAGAGCTGTGTTATGCAAAACAAGCATGGTAAAATAACCACCCAGTAAGACTCAGCTTAAAAGTACCAGGTTCAGCAAAGGTTTAGTAAAGAAGATATGTCATATTCACCTCATAGGATACCGGGCCTTTTAAAAACGTGCAGAAACCTATGACATAGGTACCATCCTGCACTCTTAAGGAGACCAAAAGGGGAAGTGACAGCATCTCTTCTTGGGAATTCACCAAAGAGCAGGAATGAGACATCACCAAACAGCCAAAATATATTCTGATTGCAGCTGATTGCAGTGCTCTAGCATCATCTGTGCCCATATGAAAACTTCCTCCTTCTACAATGTCTGCCTTACATCCATTCTTAGTTATATACAGTGGGTGGCCAATTATTTTTCCATCCCCATCTTGAGTGTGAATGTGAATGCCTTATTCTGGATTCAATGTAATTTTGCTCCCACCCAATCAACACTATGGTTGGATTAGAGAACAAGATGAAGAGGCTGTAGCAAGGATTTTTCATTCAGGGCAAAATGATATTAACATTAATTAAAACATTTTGTCTTTCTTTTTTAGGAACAGAAGCCCAATGAAGACTTTCTTTACTGACATAGTATATGCAGAGGTGGGCAGGAGCAGTCTGGAAGCACCGGGTTAGCAAAAGGTCTAGTGAAGTACAAGGTTTAGCAAAAGGTCTAGAAAAGTCAAAGCAAATTAGAAGACCACATGGGGACAACTTTAAAACTTCAGAGCTCTATGTGACTACTATTAACGGTGTGCTACTCTAGGGAGAAAAAAGAAAATGTTAGTATTACTCCTTTCTTATTTGTTTTTGTAAGGAGAGAAAATTAAGATTACATTAAAATGCAAAGTACATTAGAATAGGAAGCAATCTTATCAATAAAGTTAATCTTATTAACTTTATGAAAATGACCCTATATTCTGGCGTCACTAGGACAGTGTTATTTTACATCTCTTTTTACAGTTATTATTACATGCACCCCCTTCCATTTTAAACATGTACTAATTAGATTCTGTCTACTATAATTATGCTATCTAAAATGCCCTCATTTTTTCAACAGGCTAAGACGTGTTTCTCCATCACTGACCAGGCACACAGGTTGAATATGTGACTAACTGTTGAATTCCCAGGCCATTACTTTGTCACTTACCATACTATACTACCCAAAGTTGAGGACCGATTGTTCAACAGAAATAGACGTATGGAACCTGTGGATTTCACTTAGAGGGCAACAAAGTGACATCACTACTCTTGAGCTGCCCTAGTCATTACAGTTTACCAGCATGGAAAAAATGCTGTGCATGTGCAAACTATAGTCTACTATTATCTCCAACACAAAGGAAAATTCACTCCTCTATGAGTCTATTTTTAGCTATATGCAGTGGGTTGACAACTAGTTGTTTCCATCCCCATCGGAGGCATGAGTGTGACCATCTTGTTTCTAGGCTCAATGTACTATTTCCACACACAAGTACTAGAATTGGAATTAACTTGCCATGGCAAGAATTTTTCAGTTTAGAACTGAAGACTGGAATGAATAAGTTAAACCATTTTATCTGTCTTCCTTAGAAACTTAAAATGCCAACCATTTTCTTTTGATTGATCTTACCAACTGATATGTATTTTAATTTTTATTTCAAGTTGTTCAAGCATCCAAAAAAAGTTATTTTTAAATCATAAGTCTGGTTTCCACGAAACCAAGACTCTAGAAATTTGTTAACGGTAATAAAAACCATCTTACTTCCAATTGAAAATAAAGATATAGTTCATAAAAAACATGAGCACTTATAGAAGTTTGCATATTAAAGATAATTTCTTGAACTCGCCAATATAGAAGGTATGATATTAAGTTAGCAAACTAGTTTCAAAATGCCTACAAACACTGCTAATCAATCAGTAAAACCGCAGAGGAAATTGTATGTCTTAACAACAGACATCGAATGACTCTTTTCAAAAAAATTTACTCATTCATTAATAATATAAAGCAATTCACTGATGATTTCAAACATAACTCCATCTTGTGCTTTTACCACGAAAGGGAAATATTTGTTTCTCTTTAAGAATCTTTGAAGAAACTGTTAAAGCTTTAACAATTTATTTCTATTTGTATATTGTATATTGTATATATTCTGACAAGTTTTTATAATAACTTCAAAGAATAAATAAATAAGGATGATATAAACACTTAGGATATATATGTATGTGTATGGATGTGTGTGTGTATAGCTGGACTAGCATTAATTTATACTTAACAATTTTTTTCTAAGGAAGGTAGAGAGTGCCTCCTATATGAGACTAAATTTAAATAATAATTTAAAAGCAATTATTGTCTCTTGACTATTTTTTATAGAAAAGATAGCATTAGATGCATTATCACTTGAGTGACAAACATCTAAAACCATTTTCTAGTGAATTTGCACTGACTTAATTACAAACTATATCAGCTATCTTTCTTGTAAACAACATATTTGCAAGATTCTTTACTAAGGTTAAGTACGTGGCCTATAATTACAAAATAAAAGGCAGGCAATTGGCCTACGTGAAACAAACCCACTTGTTTTCACTATCTCTTTCATCTGTCGAGCTGAAATAAGTAACCAACATTCTCTTAAGTTAATATGATTATAAATTTAGAAAATGAGCACAACAGAAAAATATATGGTGACATAAATAAGATCTTAACAAAATACATATTATCCCTTTATGTAGCTTTCATGTTTGTACCATGATTTTGCACTAGATTAGGAAATGAGAGTCACAGTAATTCAACAAAAGGACAGAGACTGTTAAAGAAACAAATATTTCCCTTTATTTGATTATATTACATCTACTCATGGGACATTCAAAATCATTAAAATTCTCAAATTACAGGCCGATAAATAATGCTATTTGACTGAAATCCAGCCAGCAAATAGCAGCATCCATGTGAAAAGCTTACTCATGGAATGTCCACCCCATGCCAGGTTAGTAGCATGTAACAGTAGTTCAGAATTATCACCATTTAAGAATCAGAACAGTAACCCCCAAGAGTATTTGATCAATAATGAGTTTGCCTTACTCCTTCGCCAGCTGCACACTGGTTGGTTTTGCTCCGATAGGTATTCCATATTTGTGCAAAGTATTAATCAAAATCTCCCTCATATCGTTGTTGTAGGAATCAAAGTCAAACACATTCTTAACCACACTGGAGAGACCTTCTGTGGGAAATTTCTGTATTAAAAAAAAAATCCCTTATGATACATGTGATTATTTAAACTGATTATTTAAACTTATTAAAACTGATAGAACAATAATCAACTTTGGCAAATATTTACGAGCCTTGTCAGGTAACACGATAGGAGGAATATACACCTTTTCCTTATAATTTTGCACTGATAACTTAATATTTTCTTTTTCAAATAAATATTAGAATTTGAGGGGGAATAGTTCCTTCTCTGAAAAGCTAAATCAGTGCTCAGATCCTGTTCGGTGACTTCCACTGCTTTTAAAATGAGTAGTAGATTGACAAAATTTTTTAAAAAATGCTATTTACATAGAGCAGTGTTGAATATCTATATAGAAGTATTTAGAGAAGTCACAGGTCTATGATTAATGAAAGGAAAGATAAAGGAGCAAGAAAAGAAGAGAAGAAGAACATAGAAAGTACAGTGAGTAGACAAATAGTGAATAGAAGAGAAAAAATATTACTAACAGTGAGATTTACACTGGCTGGGTACTCTGGGTCCTCTATTGGCTCTGTCTTGATTTTCTTTAGGCTCTGGCATCTGAGCTGGTCTTTTCATGGTTTAATATGCAGAATGAAGCTTTCTATTTTCCTTTCTAGATTTTCCTTAGAGGGTTGGGGATAGTTCAGAGGTCAGGAGTCATTAGGATGTGACTTTTTGCTCAGAGACCATTATTTATTATAAAAGTAGAACTGACTTGGGTTTTTTGTTTTCTTTACCAAGGTGGACTACACATTGTATTTGGCTACAAAGAACTGCATTTTCTTGTCCATTTATTCTATCTAATAGAACTTTCTTGCAGTATTTACAGGCATATCATAAACACTGTTAGTTCCTAGTGAGTTTTCTATCTCTACGTCTTTTGTTTTCAAAATGGAAATATTTTCACTCAGATACCACATGCTTGTTGTATAAATTCGAACAGTGGTAAAATTCCGCTGCTGACTCACTCTCTTGTCTTCCCTCACTCCTCAAAACCCCTCACCAAATTTCCTAGCTCCTTGGTAATGGCCATGGCGTAGAACCTTGCCTAAGTCAACTCAAAGGCTAAACATCAACCGTTCGTCAGTCTTCCAGATTTAAAGTTTAGATTACAAACACTTCATATTTTATCTGAATCAGTACTATATCTTAAAAATTGAAAGACTTGGTAAACATTAAGCAATTTAAAATAATACCAAGATTGATGGTTTCTTTTAAACCTTAATGCACAGGCATATGCCATACCTGTAAATGTTTCACTATGTTGACAACTTCTCTGGTAGAATAAGGATAGTTAATAATCCCCTGGTCAGCTAGACTCCTCAGCTCTCCAAAGGCAGCCACAAGCTTCTGAAGGATGGGCTCAGGCACATTTGGTCCATATTGCCTGAGCATTTCAAGCTCTGAATGGGGTTTGGGATTATCAACTGCATGGCAGCTAAAAATATCACCTATAGGAGAAAAGAGATTCACATTCGGCATGCAAATAATCCATTACAATGCCATAGGAAATACGGAATGATCATTTAAAGAGTCATTGGTTGTTCACCAAAGCACTTCTATTTTTAAATGTGTAAAACCGCACAGAAAGCCTGTCCAACAATAGGATGGTATAGAGAAGAAAGCAAATGACTGAAGCAAAAGAAAAGGAAACTGAGTGATGTGTGGTTTATTCTTCGTGGATTTACTTCTGTTAAAAAATTATGTAATTTCTGAATATAATCCCACTGGGAGATACTCAAATAAAAAAGCCAAAAAACAGAAGTCTCCCCGTAGC
>CM052883.1:46796501-46934256 GCA_028534135.1 Potos flavus
ACATACCCTCCCCAATGTCCATAACCCAACGTCTTGTCTCTTGATCTCAGCTCAGGTCATGATCTCAGGGATGGACATTTGGGTTGCTTCCATTGCTTGGCTATGTAAACAATGCTATATCGCCTATCTTTGTACTTAAATCATTGCATGGGTAATTCCCTTGAATAAATTTGCTCATATGGAATTGCTAGATCAAGAATCCTCCTAGGAGGCTGAGCCTGCTTCATACTGAGAATGAGAATTATTGGTATCCAGAATTACCTCCTTGCTATACAGAAGATAAGTCCCTCTAAAAGGCTCCTGATGATGAAGCTTGTCTTAGGGCCACTCTGATCCATGCTAATCAGTCTCCTCAGAGCTGGTCTCAAACTCTCAGTTACGGGGATGTGACAAAAACCAAACACTACAAACCATTCCTTATTTTGTGTTTTATTCTAGGAGGCCCTAAACAACTATGTATAGTATAATTGTTTGAGAAAACAGGCTCTGGAATCAGAGACTTCGATATGAAGCCAAGCTCTAATATTCTTATCTAAAGTGACTCCAGAAAAAAAAGGATCCCTCTGAACATCCAGTATTCTTCTTCTCTAAAGTGGGGATAACAAATACTCTCACAAGGTGGTTGTGATGATGACACGGTACATAGTAGCATTCAGTGACAGCCACTTTAGCATTGTTACTAAGACAGTATTATTATTGTTATTGCTATTGTTTTTGTTATTGTTTTCATTATTGTTTTTACCTAAAGTACCGAAGAAATCATTGCCTAAGAACGGGAATCCAGGTCTGTTGGCCAAGACAATCATTCTAAAATCAGGATGTATCACAATAACATTTTCTCTTCCATTAACATTAGCAGAATCTGAAAAACAGAATTTCTGTTTAGTCTTTATTGATATTTGATATTTGACAATTCTTAAGAATATCAAGTTACAGCCTTTAAAATAATATAAGCAGTCATGCTGTTCCATCATTAAAAACTGTAAAAATCTGGTTGTCACAATTTGGTTACAGGAAAAAAAAACTTTCTTGAGAAAGTTTGCTTAAGAACAGAATACTGATAGAGCATATACTGAATTTTACAGGGACTTGTATTTTTATGTAGATTTAATGTATATCTAAAAAGCAAACTTGTCCAAATATTATCTTGCAGTATTGAAACCCGGCTTGAGATGCTATTATTCTTTAAAAAAAAAAAAAAAAGGATAAGAATCCATAACGAAGGATAATCCAAAGGACACTCAAAGGATAACCCAAACATCTAGATTCCATGAGATCAGCAGCTGCATCACTTTGCCTGCCGTTATGCAGCTAAGGAGTGATTCCTGGTTTCGATTACTTACCCTGAAACTTAAAGAATAAAAGCCTTGAGCACCTAGTCAGCTCGCAATGCTGATTTATTTCCAATTAAAGGATTCTATCTCAGTTCTTAGCATAAGTTAACTGCAAGCTGATGGAAGCTTCCTTTGTGCAAATGTTAAAGGTAGTAAAGAAGTTGAGTATTATGTTCTACTGGCTGATCTGCATTTCAGATAGAAGTGCTAGTCTAGATGATAATTTCAGTTGGTAAAAACTTCATTGTGGTTATTTTAAGAAGGAACACTTGTCATCTGGGTTCATTTAAATTCTAGCCTTAGGCCGTCCATCTTTTAAAAAACGATAGCTATGAAGCACCTGCAATTTTATTTGCAATGAGTCTGTAAGGACCTACACTTATCCTTTTTAATATAATCTTTCAAATATGCCATATATTCATGTGCTAAATACAATTAATATGCTTAATGTTTGATCCCTGTTAATTTTAGTTATGGTAAATAAAAGGGCATGCCTCACAGGCAAAATTTAATTAGTTAATTAAAATAAAAATAACAATAAAAAAATGAAAACTTAGAAAGGAAAGAAAATGGAAAACACGGCCCTAGAATTGATGCTTTAAGAAACCATGTTTAGAAGAGCCTCAGGGGCTCTTATGTTTAAAATGTTGTATATAATTAAATTGGAGTTTAAAAATTAGGATGACTCCTTTTCTTCTAGATTACTCCTCAAAAATGTATTAGAAAATGTAGACAATCACCAAGAGATAATCACTTTTTAACTACAATTTTGTTTCAGCAATTCTTTCTTGTTTTCCATTCACTGTCCTCAAAATGTATCTAAAAAGGACAGGCAGAATTCTAATCCTGAGTGACTGAATGATCTTTCTAAGAGATAGTATTCAGGCTGTCTAACTCAAATTCTCATATTTCCCATAAATTCATTGTGAAGTCAATATGTTGGAATATTTTTATTATTTATATTATTTATATTTATATTATTTATATTTTATGCTAGTTTCCTAGGCTTGGAAATTGCTATCTTTCAATGATAATGTTGAAGAAGAACCTCTCTGATGCACCTGTACATTTTTAATGGGTTTTCTTTACATATTCTCTTTGAATAGTGAAGATTTTAGTGATTAGTCTCAATTTTTTATGGTTATCCTGCTATTGGCTATATATATTTTCAATGGCTAGTTACAGATGTTCAAGTCTTTTCATTACACAAAAAAATTTTAAAAATTAAATTAGAAACTAGAAAATATTCTCATGTTATATCAGACAATTTGTCTTTAGGTTAAACAGACTGATGAGACTCACTGATGTACAGTTAATTCCTAACAACAAAAAAAGAATTAAATAAACAAATAAAAGAAAGAGGATAGTCCAAAGCAAGGATGGGGGGGGGTGTGTGTATGCGCATGTGTATACACACACATGCACACATGGATTCACACATATAAAATCCCTGGCAATTTTTTCTACTTGAGTAATAATAAAATTAATAAGTCATAGAAACATGCTAGAGCTTTTAAAAAAATCCAGATAACAACAAAAGAAAATAAATTGCATAAAATAATGGAGAAATGAGTATAATAAGGATTATAGTTGGTATTCTCAGAGTAGAAAAATATAAAGCTGATTTGTCTTAAAACTACTATGGAAATTTTCAAAGGTGCATTCTGGTGATAAAAATGTAAAACAGACAAAGATAG
Source organism: Potos flavus (assembly GCA_028534135.1). Classification (NCBI taxonomy): domain Eukaryota; kingdom Metazoa; phylum Chordata; class Mammalia; order Carnivora; family Procyonidae; genus Potos; species Potos flavus. The sequence goes on from CM052883.1 coordinate 46,799,533, forward strand.
ATTCTGATGTACTGACTTTTAGAAATGTCTGTCAATACAGACAACTTCAGTTCTAATGAGCTTATGCTTGTTACTTGTAGATAAGTAGTCAGCTAGTGTGCGATTTGATACCAAAGATATGAAATTTGCACGTAATGAAAGCTTTTTATACTCACTTGCAACAATGCGTCTTCCATCTGCTAGAATCATCTCTCCATTTTCTACTAGAGTTTTTAAAATACAGGTGACATTTGTTGGGGCTTTGTCTGCCTCATCTACCACCAGAACATGACCCAGCTTTACTGCTTTAACCTTTAATGACAGAACATTTATCATAAACAAACAAAATGAAAGCAAATGTTTTTTGGTTTTTTTTTTTTTAAGATTTTGTTATTTATTTGACAGAGAGAAACACACAGAGAGAGCGAACACAAGCAGAGGGAAGAGGAGAGGGAGAAGCAGGCTTCCTGCCAAGCAGGGAGCCTGATGCGGGGCTCGATCCCAAGACCCTGGGATCATGACCTGAGCCGAAGGCATACTCTTAATGACTGAGCCACCAGGCCCCCCGAAAGCAAATGTTTTAAATTTTTTATCACTTATTGCTTTGGGTTTATAATAGTAGCTAGTTATATCCATAAGTTATGGATGTACTACCACAAAAAAAGTGCGTAGCAGAGCTGGAAACAAAATTGATGAAGCTCCACCAAAAGCTTCACCTTGTTACTAAACTGTTAACTCCGCGGTAATCACTTTATTTCCCTTTAGCACCATAATTATTCCTATGTTCCTGATGTCCGCATTTCACACCCCAGAGTCGGGGAGATTTAAAACAAGTATAGCAAATACGGAAATTAAAGTGCCTTGGGAATTAAGAAGATTGAGACATCACAATCAAGAGTGGATATTACACCACTGCATTTGTTAGGGCTCTAAAAGAGTGTAGGATTTTAATAGATCAGAATGGATGGTGAGGTGGGTATTCAAAATAAAAGGGAATCAATGGTCAAACTCAAGAAATCCTGGGGCAAACTGAGGGAAGAATAAGTATGAATGAGTAGTCTATCTTCGCTGAAACAGAGACTAAATGTGAGAAGAGAGAGAACAGGGTCTGAAAGGGTAGATCAGGTCTCTGCTACTAAAAACTTGATTGCCAGACTGAGAAATATGTACTTTATCTCATTAAGTAATAAATTCATAAAGATTTATGAGTTCAGGCATGATAGGAATGAAGCTTGGCGCTACACTTTAGGACATTCTATCTGGCAGCAATATGCGAGTGGACTAAAAGGAGATTACTCTAATAATTTGGTAAAAAAGTGGTTTGGGGGACCTGATTTTAGAGGAGGCATGGAAAAGTGGAAATAAAAAGCATTAAACTGACCCGAAGAGTTTTTTGGAGGTATACTCTATAGTCTTGGCTGGTTAGATGGGAAGTAGGGAAAGGAAAAATAGAGAAGAGCCCTAGGTCTTAGGTGTCTGAGTAAATGGTGACATTATGAAGAGAAAGGTAAAATCTAGACTCTTAAGAACATTTTAAGAGGGTAGATAGAAGGAATGTTCAATGAATTTAAATGTAAACACAAAGCTTATTTTTTTAATAGTAAGAAATTTCTCATAACATAAAATAAACCATATAATAAAATTTTCTCATTATATAGTTTTGGCAAATAATTTTAAGGAAATACAGATTGAGAAATAGATGATTCCTTCTACCACAAATATTTTATTCATATTCTAAAAAAAAAAAGCTGGTAAGGTTTTTTTTGTTTTTGTTTTTGTTTTCAATTTTAGGATAAAAGTAAACTGAATTTAAAAAAAGGGAGAAAATACATAGCTTTCTAACAATAATCCAACTTCAGCCTTCACATCTGTTCAGGGAAAGTCAGGCCCAACCTGGGAGAATTCAGGAAGGAGATTCTAAAGACTTCAGTCATTTCAAAAACCTCTGGACCACAGAGGTTCTCATGTTGGCGTATTTGTGCCATTGAAACAAAGGCACACAGAGGGACACATTTGGCAGGTCAGCATTTCTTTGGGTCTTATGTGAGAAACTGAGGAATGGGTCTTTCCAACTACCCATAACATAGGGCTAATATTTTATTGATTAAAATCTTTAAAAATAATTCCAGAAGCGTTATCTAATTTTAAACTCTAGTATTGAAATCAGCAAACTTTAAAAAAAAATTCTGGAATGATAAAGAAATCATTAGAGGATTTCTATCATTCCCTAAATCACTCCAAAGAGGGAACAGAATAAGAAAACATTTTATTTTCTCAAATATTTGTATTTAAATGCCCACTCCCCAAATGACATATGAATGTTTACCAGTTAAGACTGAAATCTATCAAAGTCTATGGGAGATTTACAAATCCCCCCTCAAAGGCTGAAATACAACTATCATTCAGAAAAATACAGTCGAGAATATTCAAATAGTTGGATTACTAACCAAAGGTGAGTCTTCATACACAATTAGTCCATCTTTAACAGAAGGCTGAAGAGTAAGGGTTTGTACCGTGGTGTCCCTAAAGTTAAAACAAAACATTTTATAGTTAGTAAGAAAATATACTGACATGAATAAAAATTTAGCACAGGAAGACTTCTTTTTAAGTTTTTGTTCACCATCCACTTTTCTCAAAACGAATAATAACAAATAAAATTCCATTCAGCAACAGTATTTTGTAGGTGAAAATATAAATTACAAGGGTTTGGGACTCCATCCAGGTTTACAGATTATTCAGGTTTTTTTTTTTTTTTTTTAAAGATTTTATTGATTTATTTGACACAAAGAGAGAGATCACAAGTAGGCAGAGAGGCAGGCAGAGAGAGAGGGGGAAGCAGGCTCCCTGCTGAGCAGAGAGCCCAATGTGGGGCTTGATCCCAGGACCCTGAGATCATGATCTGAGCTGAAGGCAGAGGCTTCGACCCACTGAGCCACCCAGGCGCCCCTATTCAGGTTCTTTACTTCTCTTTTTCCTTCTAGGAATTTCCCTCGTGACCATCTCACTCCTCAAACTCACCTTCTAAGGGTGAAGAGGAGAGGTTAAAAATATATATTTGCATTAAAAAAATAATATTTATATTATTTGAAAAGAATTTTGATGGCGAGTTTGGTGATGACTGGTGAGCTCATGTGGCCAATTAAAAGCAATTCTGTGAATTACACATTCTGGCCCAAACTGCCATCAGTGTGTGCAAAAGCCAGACTGTCTCACCTCGGTTCCAGAACAATAGATTTCTGAACATTTCTCCTAGGATTAAGGCAATCCTTTTCGTTTTCTTAAATCTCTTTGCTAGTATGTGCCACGCCTTCCTTTAGATCGGGATATTCAAATTATTAATAGTGATCTATGACTTCCTCACATGATGAGATAGGAAGTTCATATCACCTAAGAATATTTTTGCCAAAAATGTGTCCATAAGCTACAGATGATAGGCAGATCTACACATGTTCAAGGGGACTGATTTTCTATCTTCATCTTCTACATATACTCCATCTTTAAAACAAAAAATCCTATGGCCATCTTGATCATGTCACACGGAAAATTAAATCACTTTGAAAACGTGAGTAGCACCTTTCTTTATAAGAATTCGAAGTTGTCTTTTCAAACTACCCTACCACTTATTCAAGTAATGAGTGGAATTACAGGTTGTGTTCTTCTGAGTACCTACTATGTGTGAGACTTGGACTGTGAACCTCAGACGTTAGTGCTATAATGTGCTTCTTAAATTTCTCCCCAAATGCTGACATTTATCACAAACTATTAAAATTATAAAATGTGTATCTCTTAAAAAAACCTAATTAATCTCATATGACAATCACAAATAAAGCAAACTTGAGACATCATTTAAGTGAGTTTTTGCTTTAGCAAAACAAATTTAATCAAAATCAGTCAATTGCCTTGAGAGGCAGTCGTGGAGTAGTGGAAAGAATATTTTGGAGTCTGATCAATCAGGATTGAAATTCTAGTACTTTTTTTTTTTTTAAGATTTTATTTATTTATTAAACAGAGAGAAAGAGATCACAAGTAGGCAGAGAGAGAGGGGGAAACAGGCTCCCCGCTGGGCAGAGAGCCCAATGCGGGGCTCGATCCCAGGACGCTGATATCATGACCTAAGCCGAAGGCAGAGGCTTAACCCACTGAGCCACCCAGCCACCCCTGAAATTCTAGTTCTTGTCACTTATTAGCCATCTGATCTTGGTAAGTAATACAACCCCCACCAGGAGGCTCGATGATGGAACATCAAGAAAGAAGCTGGCACAGCATATGGAAGACGGAAAGAGTCTAAGTACATGTCAGCTTAGGCTATTTGTTAATCTCATTCTTGCTTTTGTTGTGACTGAAAGTTCTTGCCTGCCTAACTTCCACCTGATCTTCAGGTTTTTAGCATAGTTGGTGGTTCTTAGCACTCAATCCCCTCCTTGACCCTTTTTAGACCAGGTTATGTTCCCTTTGAGCCCTGGATCTCCCCTATTCCACCGCTAACACACTAAGAATTGTAATTATTTATTTTAATATCTTTCTACACAGACTATAAGATTTTTTTTTAAAGATTTTATTTATTTATTTAAGAGAGAGACAGTGGGAGAGGGAACACAAGCAGGAGGAGTGGGAGAGGGAGAAGCAGGCTTCCTGCTGAGCAGGAATACAATGAATACAAATGGAAATTTGATGCAGGGCTGGATCCCAGGACCCTGGCATCCTGACCTGAGCTGAACTACCCAGGTGCCCCCAGACTATAAGATTTAAGACTGTGGACATCTATCTGTCCCTCGTCCTGTTCCCAGGATCTAACAGATGTCTGGCTCACAGGATGTATTTAGTAAATATTCGTTGAATATATGAATGCATGAACAAAGTGACAAAAATGCTAAAAGTTAAAAATCAACACTGTAGCTTATAACATAACATACAGTATGTGGATTTCCAAATTTATTGGCTCATGGAACCCCCCCTCCCCTTTTTGAACAGAGAATCTGGGAATATAGAACCTACTTTAGTAAGTGTTGGCTTAGATTAAGGCTGACTCTCCTAGATGTAAGGAATCTTTTTTATTAATTTATAAGTGCATATTAGAAAGTACATATATTGAGAAGTACACTTGGGGTTGACTAGTCAAGGGATTACTGGGGATATGGTTTATGTCCATCATGGACTCCAACTGAGTTGAATTTAGACTTACTGTTAAGAGTAACTCCTCCATCCACAGACATGTACCCTGGGGCAAATAATACATTATGTGTTAATTAAAAAATAAAAAATAATAAAAAATTAAAAAAAAAAAAAGAGTAACTCCTCCACCAGAGTCCTCATTTACCAGGGCCTGAGCGGGTATATTGGCAACACAACTATCAACATTTACAATTTCTAGACTACCCAACTTCTTTGCACCTAGCTTGAAAGGCTTCTCCCTCTAATTTGACTAACTAGCGACTGGCTTCTTTAGTGAATTCCCTGGAGGTCTGGCCTATTGCCCTTCTTGACCTCTATTCCAAGCTCCCACTCTCAAGATTCTGGCTCCTATGGGTCTGATGCCTATCCCGTGATGCTTCCTATAGCCCAAGCACTATACTTTACAAAGAATTCCATATTACTCTTTCGTATTGGCTAAAATTCAAATTAAAATGTGTTTGAAATAAATCCTTGAAGATGTTAAGAAAAGTGGGCACCTGGGTGGCTCAGTGGGTTAAAGCCTCTGCCTTCGGCTCAGGTCATGATCTCAGGGTCCTGGGACTGAGTCCCGCATTGCGCTCTCTGCTCAGTGGGGAGCCTGCTTCCTCCCCCTCTCTCTGCCTGCCTCTCTGCCTACTTGTGATCTCCCTCTCTTTCTGTCAAATAAATAAATAAAATCTTAAAAAAAAAAAGAACTTAAAAAAAGATGTTAAGAAAAGTGAAAACATTGTCATACTTTATTGGTGCTTATCGACTTTTAGTAGGAATAAAATATTTCTTATGCAATATAATGATATCTAGTCATACACCCATCTTCTGTATTCTTGGGTCTTATAAGTCTCCTATAGGACACACTTTATGCTATCCTCTACTAAAAAGTTAATTTTTAGTTTTAAACAAGAACACAGTTTAACCAATTTCACTTGAATTTGCTGTTAATATTCTAGCAATAGAGAAGGGGGGTGATGAGAAAGAGAAAGATGTGTTCACACAGATTTTTATAGCAATATAATGAATTTCTCACCTCACTCGTCACATATTTAATGGGCAACAACATGACACCTTCCAGCACCAAAATGGGAAAAGGAACTCTTATATCATTGTCAGTGGGAAGGAAATTCAAGCTGAATTCCAATTTTAAAAAGGCAAATATAATTGTTCTATAACACTTGAATTCAGATAGGATACAACTTGCCAAATTAGATTTATCAAAAGACTTCTGTGCTAGAAATAAAAACCATAGTTCGATGGAACATGCACAAATCAGATGATTTCCAAAAGGGACTACAAATGAGAATGAATACAAATGGAAAACATGCCTTTCAGTGGAATACTCTGTGAGAAAGAGGAATTTATAGGGAAAAAAGTGGTTTTGTTCTATTCTTTTTATTGATCCTCCATCCTATACATCCAAGGAAAAGCAAAGGATAGTAAAATATATAAAATAATATGCAATTAGAAAAACTGTTCGGCTTATATGACAGTAAGTTTCACTGGTTACATAAGAGTGGAAAATAACCTACCACCTACTGCAGAGTACTTAATATAACAAGAAAAATGCTTGTTTTTCAAGGTACCTTACAATATTATAAACTTCAACTTAGTTAAGTGATAAGGTAATCATTACTGTCACAAGTAGCATATGAACTGATTCTTAAAGCCAATATAATGATTCTTTTGCAGAAAAATTGATTAAAATCATTGCTCTGTATTTAGGAACATCTTAGATCAAAAGATATTAGTTCTTCATATAAATAGGCAATAGACCTAAGAGAATATTTTATTTGCTACAATTTTAATTCTATTACGATTTGTTCCTCTCAAGAACAGCTTTGAAATAAAAGCTCATAAAAGTTTAAATAGAGTCAATAATTTCAACGATATAGAGGAGAAGGAAATTTAAAACACACCTAAATCACATTTCCTTAGCCTAAGGTTTAATAAAAAGCTGGTTTTCCAGTATATAACTGTTATCCATAATATTTGAATTAATTAGAATGTTCAGCTAATTGCTGACTAAACGTTCTCATGTCTCACTATCATGTAGACTAAAGCCGTCTATCAGTTAAAGTCTGTGTAGATAAAGGGGTTACTCAAAGAAATATGGTGCTAAACTCTATTCTTCTAACTCTTTTTTTAAAAGTTTTTTTAAAAATTAGAGTTATTAATGTTTTGATAGTAATTTAAAATCATTCCAGATGCAATAAAAGTAATCAGGTTGTATAAAGACCAGGTTTTTGTCAAAATAAGGAAAAAGAAATTGGCCTCTGGAGAGCAAGCCCAATCTGTTCTCGAAATGTCGCTTATAAAGGTACATTAAGCTAATACCTGCTAATTTACTGAGGAGCAAGTGATCTCAAAATTGTGACGTTTATTTTGAAAATGGTATTTTAGTAAGTTATGTTTAAATTGGTTATGGTTAGCTTTCTTTTAGGAAAACAATAGTAGTTAAACATAAGAGTGAAGGAAGAAAGGAGACACCTAAGAGTTTCAAACAGCTAACAAAAATTATCTCTAACTTCATAGTTCATTAAATAAAATTGGCTATAGGAACAGACTACTCATTAATATAAGCCAAGCATGAGAAAGGAAAGAGAGAATATGTCACATAGGAGGCACTTAACAAATATTTGCTGAACACTTTTAAAAGAGGGATGGTCATGAAAATAGAAATAAAGAATAATTTTTGCCAAGAAGAGATAAGCATAACATCACTGATTGAAAAGTAAATGATGCTGAAAGATATTTTCAAATGAAAAAGAGTTCATGGCATCATCAAGAATATCATTTCCTTAGGCTTATTTTAAATAATCAATGAAATAAAGGTAAGGGACACTAATAATAATTTTCATCAATAAAACAGAGAGTGGTACTTAGACATAGCTAATGGCAACAAATTTAAGATTTAAACAATGTTTACAAACATTCTGGGCTCTCCTGAATAGCAACACACCATTTTCCTACCCTCGTCTATAAAGGCAAATACATTTCGCCATATTGAGAGAGAAACTTCCCAAGGCCCTCAAACAGAAACAGCCACTAATATAGCAATCCTGCATAATCCAAAAAAGAAAAAAAAAAAAAAGACACAAATTAGCTGTGATTACTGCAGCGTTTGTTAAAAACCAGCACCGGCCTAAATCTGAGTCCTCCAACGTTGATCAATCACTTAATCTCTCAAAGCCCAGGATTACTCATTTCTACAGAGGGAATTAAAAATAGAATATATGAGGAATGTAGCAGAGTAAAAAGCAAGGAAGCTCACAGTGGAGAGAGAAATAGTATTATTGTATGTGCTTTGAATGCTTTGAGGGAAAAGTCCTTTTAATAAGATAAGCAAAATATTATTTCTGCCAAAGTGACTGAAAAGACTCCAGCTCTTAAAATAGCTGTTTGGGAAGACAAACAGTTTATTTTGTAGTCAATCACTCATCACTAATGTGTCCAGATGCAAAAAATCCTAACAAACCATAAAAGAAAGGAAGACATTAGGGGAATAATATTTATGGAAGGAAGTCCACTGTGATGTAGCACTCTGCCCTTCAGGGGTATGTTCTCACTGGGAACAGCAGGTAGAAAACAGCCACAGCAAAGCAGTCATCCAATGGAAGCTAAACATTTCAAAATATGCTTCGTTTTAAAAATCTGCTTCCCTCCTCACATCTCCTAGCACTATATTAACACTTCTTTAAAAAGAAATTCCTCCGATACGCAAAGCCATGCTGATAATCAAATCTTTTAACAAAATCCTAAAGTTTTGAGCTGTCCAGCCTTTAAAAATAAATCTACTAAAATGATATACTTAAAGATTGGATCTTTTTGTCTTTACTCTGAAAACTAGCTCACTGGCTTGGTAAATTTTAGGAACTCAAGATGATCTAATTTCTTTGTGGGAACTTCATTTCCCCTTTTCCAGCAAAAAAAGAAAAACAGTTATACCGGTCCCTTATTTCTCTTTTCCCCTGACATTAAACAATGCATTTTCTAATCAGTTTTTTTAAAGGAACAGAAGAACAAAATGCAGATTCAGATGCAAAACTGAGTGAGTGAGCAAAGATACACACACAGATAAAAGAGGATGAGACTGGGGAACACAGTGTCCACTGGATAAATCTTTATCAGAAAATATAGTAACAGGTAATTTATATTTTTTAAAAGCCTCAGTAATTGGGTAATAACATAAAAGGGTGGTAGAGTCAAAAGTTAGTAAGTGAACACCTTTCCATATCAGGATATTACCTAATCTTATGTTCGAGAAGTGTCTGTGAACAAAACAGGTAGAAATTCCTTCCCCCAATGAGCTTAAATTCATAATATATTTAAGTGAACTTAACTCACCATACTAATAATATACCATCTTTGGTACAGTATGAACTAGACCTTGCATGATATTAAATATCAAAAGATATTTTACCAGACTCAATTCAAAATAAAATTGAAATATAGCCTGCTGCTACTAAAGTCCATGAGAAGACTTAAGTCCACCAGCCCTTCATGATGCTGGCTCGGCACGTGTCTTCTGGTTAATAACCCGAAATACATTTCCCGTGAAATACTTATTGCCTAAAACTCACCATGTAAGTTGCATTATTGTATATACCATAATATTAAAATTATATTATACATCATAATATTATATACTATAATCTTGAATTATTTTATCCTCATTTCTGATTGTTCATCAACTTGAAAAAACTCACAATGCTCAGCGTTAAATTTATCACACTTCAAGTACTCAGGTCAAGTAGAAAATAGTATGTAAATAAGCATTGTATTTGGAGACTCTTAAAGGAAATCCATGTTTAAGTTTTCTGTAATATACCAACTATTTTATTAAGTTTTATGATAGATTTTTTTTTTTAAGATTTTACTTATTTGACAGAGAGGAGAGAGATCACAAGTAGGAAGAGAGGCAGGCAGAGAGAGGGGGGAGGCAGGCTCCCTGCTGAGCAGAGTCCGATGCGGGGCTCGATCCCAGGACCCTGAGATCATGACCTGAGCCGAAGGCAGAGGCTTTAACCCACTGAGCCACCCAGGCACCCCTGATAGATTTTGTCTTAAAGGAAGACACTACTCCATAAGAAAAACAAGATACATTGCATTTATTTATTTATAAGCTATTTGCTTTTATTTTTATTTTATTTTTTTTTATTGTGTTCAATTAGCCAACATATAATACATCACTAGTTTTTGATGTAGTGTGTGGAGATGAGCACTGGGTGTTATAAGCTATATTGCTTTTAGAAGCAAAATTTAAAGAGTTCATTTCAGTCTCAGCCATTTTCCAGTGTCATTTTATTTATTTTTTACTATTACGTTCAGTTAGCCAACATATAGTACTTATTTTATTTTTTAAAGATTTTATTTATTTATTTGAGAGAGAGAGGGTGCACACGTGCAAGTGGGGAGAGAAGCAGACTCCCCACTGAGTAGAGAGTCTGATGCAGAGCTTGATCCCAGAACCCTGAGATCATGACCTCAGCCAAAGGCAGATGCTCAACCAAGTAAGCCACCCAGGCACTCCCATTTTATTATTATTTTTTAAAGATTTACTTATTTATTGCTTGAGAGAGAGAGAGAGCATGAGTGGGAGGGGTAGAGGGAGAAGGAGAATCTCAAGCAGACTACACTGAACCTGGAGCCTGATGCGGGGCTCCATGTCACGACTTGAGATCATGACCTGAGCCAAAACCAAGAGTCAAATGCTTAACAGACTGCACCACCCAGGAGCCCCTCTAGTGTCATTTTAATGGCAGAGAAGGAACAAATACCTCCAAAGACTTAGAGATCAGAGGACGGGAGCAGAGCTCTAGGCACATTTCTTTGTCATCTTATGTTTTATCTTAAAATTTTGGGTGAATTTTGAAGGCTATTCCATAACATACCCAGTATTTTCAATACGAAGGTGGTTCAGTCACCATTAGAGAAACAGCAATGAGGAGCTGAGCTAATAACTGCAGGAAACTGGGTTGAGCTGAAGACACCTGACACGGCAGGGCCAGTTCAGTCTCTCGCCACTTTTGCTCTCCTGGTATCTATCCTATTTCTGGAGTCAAAATTTAAATATATGAGTGCTTATAAATGGCCATCATGTTTCCACTGCTTTATGAACTCTGTCAGGCTAATCGCCGCGGAGGGCCTCCAGAACGATACCGCAAAGGCCTTCACGGCGCTTTCTGACTTGTGCTGGCGGGCATTCCCCCAGCTCACCTTTTTCAGATATCGAGCAGCCTGTGTCACGTTGGGACTTGAAAGGTTCTCTCACCTGCTGGGCGATCTCTTCTACTCTTACAGGATGAACTGGAAACTGTGGTTCATTTGTCCTGTTCTCTCATTTGAGCTTAGGGATTATTGCTCGTTATTTAAGGTTAGTCAGCGGATCTCTAAAACCACACCAAAAAAGGAAAAAGTACTGATCACAGATGAAACTTACAAAGATAAAAGGCGTGTTTGTAAGAGGCAAAAGATTAGAAACAGGCTACTGTCCACCAGTGCTACTCAAATGTCAGCTTCTCAGCGAGGCCTTCCCTGGTCAGCCTATTAAAAACTGTAAGCCCTCATCCAGCTCCCTCCTCTGCTTTATTTTTCCCCATGGCACTTACCACCTGATGTACTATGCATTTTAATTTTCTTGTTCTCTCTCTCTCTCTCTCTCTCTCTCTCTCTCGATCTCTCTCATGAGCAACTAGAATACAAACATAAAGTGTGGGGTTCTTAACTCTTTTGTTCCTCATGTAATCACTCAAGCTAGAGAAGTGACCAGGATATAACAGATGCTCCATAACGTTTGTTGAAATAGATGTGTTCCACTCACTATTTCAGTCACACACTCTAAGGCTGTAATGAATTATTGGTAGTTTCTTAAGCACTGTGCAAATTGTGTATATTTTTTCTGAAACGTTTTTCCTCCCTTCTCCTCACTTTGCCTGGCAAACTATTCAGGCCATCCCTTAAAGGCTCAGCTCAAATGTTGCCTCCTCTTTGAAGCATTACTTGTTTCTCACTTCTATCCTCCCTGTTGAACTAATTGTTTGATAGAAAGTACTTTACGCTTAAGAACTTTTTAGTTGCTCATATGACTGTCCTTGACTGTGAGGACAAGGCATACCATCTACACACAAGGGGGAATCATCTATATGCTTAGTGCCTATCACCATGCCTCATACCTTCTAGGCATGCAATAAATGTCTGCTCAAAAGAATGAATGAATGCATGAGTGTATTAAGCAAATATGACATATTTCCAACATGGAAGGCAGATTATTAGGTATGATGGATTCTAAAAGATCAGAGATTCTGTTCTTAAGCACACATGATACAGAGATATAAAACAAATATAATTCATGTCAGAGGGTGAGAAGGGCAATAAAAGAAATTAAAACAAAGTTCAGTGGGAACACAGAGGAAAAGACAATTAATTCTGACTAAAGAGAACAGTCTTGATGATTAAATATTATTTTAACTGGCAGGTATGGGGAGAAAATGCTCCCAGGCAGAGGAACAGACAAACATGTAGAAGTTCGGAGATACAAAAGAAATTTGGGGGAACACCCTCTAGAATATAGTTGCATGGACGGGAGTAGAGCTGGCCCAGTGAGGTGAGCCAGAGTGCTCAGTTTTCTTAAATGTCATGCTCAAGAGTCTGATTTTCATTTCCTGGAAATGAAGGACCAATCACCTGTTCATTTCAGAGAGAGGACTCTAACTGGATGTCTCAAAGATGGATGGGAAGGAGGAGACATTGCATTTATTCATGTTTAACAAATATTTATCAAACATCCACCGCGTTGTCCAGACATCATGCTTGAAGGAGGCAGTTCAAAGACACATCCTTGACCTTAGGGAGACCTCAATGATCAGCAGGGGAGACAGAGGTGGGAACATGTAATTGTAATAATAAATGACATGCACAATAGCAAAGGCTGTTCTAGGTCAGTGGCTCTAAATCTACTATCAATGAAAGTTTTTTCTGATAAGAGACATTCTAAAATATATGAAAACAGTAACAAAAACTGAGCTAAGATAAAAACAATACCTTAAAAATGCTTTTAGATTTTATTTGTTAATAATACAAGAAACTTGTTCTCATTAAAAATTGAAGAAGGATATTTTCCAGGAGAACAATGTGATTGATATACTTTAGTATTTGTGTGATGTAAAGGTCTAGTCCTAAATTTAGTTTATTTTGAGACCTGTTAATGGCTATTATAGCTGAAAAAGCACTCACAAAGACATGGAGATCTGAATAGAAGGGAAACATGCATCTTTCATTGTCATTTATCAGACATACAAAAGATTTTGTTATAATCAGGCTTGGGAATTTCCATCTCTCCTGATGTCTATCAACAGCTCTGCAAACTAATCAATGCCACATTTTAGATTTTGAACAAACGGATTCAAAACTCACCACATCTCTTCATTTATAAGATTTTTAAACATATTAGGAAATTACATTTCAAATTGTTTTACTGTATAGATGAGACACTTTGGGAATATATGATCTATTTCTACATTTCCGCTCTTCTGACACCACAAGTGTGGGTTTTCCATACCCAACAATTCTCTGATTCTCTGCAGACACCAACTGGGTGTCTACAGGGTAATTGAATTCTGCCACTAAATATGGGGTGGAGCTAGCACAGACCCCACTGGTCAAGGGCTCGGTTTTGTGAGACTGCCCCCACTTCAGACACCGAAGGCAAGTCCCAGGCCTTCTATACTTTTGACGGAACAGCTCTAAGTCAGGGGTTCCCAGGACACCCTCCTCAGGTTCCATAATTTGCTAGAACAGCTCACAGAACTCAGGAAGGCACTGTACTTACTACTCCTGATTCATTATAAAGGATACAACTTAGGAATAGCCAAATGGAAGAGATACATAAGACAAGTTATGGGGGGAAAGGGGAATGTGCATAAGAGGTTCCACGTCCTCTCTAGGCACACCGCCCTCCCCAGCATGTCAGTGTGTTCACTAACCCAGAAGCTTGCCAAACTCCACTGCTCAGGATTTTTATAGAGGTTCCATTAAGTAGACGGGATTGATGAAATCATTGGCCATTGGTAATGAACTTTAATCTGCAGAGCCCCTTCTCTCCTCTCCCAGAGGTAGGGGGTGGAACAGAAAGTTCCACCGTCTAATCAACAGGGTTGGTTCCTCTGGCAACCAGCCCCCAGTTGGAAGCCGTCCAGGAGCCCAAGAGTTACCTTCTTTGCATACAAAAAGACCTGTCTCACTCCTGAGATTACAAGGGTCTTAAAACTGGGGAAGAAGGTCAATGTTATAAAAGAAAGATACCCTTATTACTCAGGAACTTACAAGGGTTTTAGAAGCTCCTATGCCGGGGATGGGAATGAAGACCAAATATATTTCTTACTCTATCACAACATCACAGGGTGAAATATATTATTTTCAGCAACAAGAAGTCTAACCATTGAAACAGTTATAAACACCTGATTTAAAAATGCTCTCTGCAGAGTTTTTTTTGGGTTTTGTTTTGTTTTTAGAGAGAGGGGAAGGAGAGGCAGAGACGGAATCCCAAGCAAGCTCCACACTTAGCCCACAGCTCGAAGTGGGGCTTGATCTCATGACCCTGGGTACAGGACCTGAGCTGAAATCAAGTCAGACACTTAACCGACTGAGCCACCCAGATGCCCCGAAGATATTTTTTTTTAAGTAGTTATTTCCTACTTTACTGCTAAAGCATGACTTTTACCTTGAAGGATCAAATTAAATGCTTTTTTAATTTTTAAAATATTTGTTATGGGGCATCTCTCTGACAGTCATTGAACACACATCAACACATTGTGACCTCCTGACTTTGTAAAAGACAAAAGTATAGTTTTGACGGATCTTCTAAATACTCCACAATAAGATTGCAAGTAAGACTGCAGTGTAAAAGATTTTCATGGTTAGCTCCTATCTCCTTACAAAATACTGAAATAATTCTGGCTTTATTTTAAGTCTTGGTTTTATAGGCTGTATCAAACTGGTGACATCCTGTAGCACTTTGTGCAAATCTACTTTCAACCTCTTTGTAGCAATCTTTGTTCTGAAACATTACGAAGAGAATACTATTCAAGTGTGGTGTCCTCTGCAACCTTACTCCAGAGATTTTTCTCTTTTCAATCAGATCAGATGTACCATCTGATGGTTTTACTTACATAATTTTCTGGCAATTTTATTTATATTTGTATTATTGATACTCTTTTCAAACCTGAGTTATTTTTCAAGCATCTTTTAAACCACTGTCGATTCTGCAAGGGCCAGCTTAGTTAAAACTAGGTAAGTAAGACTTTTCCAGGCAGAGTTGATGAGAAAGGGCATTCCAGGCTGTAAGAGCTGCATGTGGCAAGTTATGGAGTCATGAATATGCATGTGATACTTGGGAATCATAAGCAGTTCATATGGCTTAAGCATAAGTATGTGGGAGAGAAAGGGTGGAAGTTAAGACCAGTGAAGAAGCAGATGGGTTCAAACTGAGGACTACGGACTGGATGCTGCTGGCAGTGGGAGTCATCAGAGGGGTCTGAGCAAGACTGAAAGTGTTCAAATTTATTGGCTGGAACAACATGAAGCATGAGAAAGGTAGACTGGAGGCTGAGTTCTTAGCCAGGGGGCTATTGCGATAACCTAGGCAAGAGAAGATGAGGAATAGAATTATGGCCCAGAGAAGGAGGGAGGGAGATACTACATCTATTAGAAAGGTGGAATTGAAAGGACTTGGTTACAACTCTGGAGTGCTGGAAAAGAAACTAATGCGATAATCCAGGTACTATCAGCGACTGTGGGAAAGGAAAAGAGGAAGATTTTACCAGTTACCAATCACGTAATTAACACTGCTTTACTGACACTTGCCATGAACCAGGTAGAAAGGGGGCTGGAGGACACTGACAAAAGAAACTTGGTATGAAGAGATGGATATTTTAGATTTGAAATGCCCTAGAGATACCTATGTTGGTATTTTAAAAAGAAAAATGCAGATACAAAGCCAAGAAAAGAAGGGGCAGAAGATGTGGCACTCACCTATATATGGACAGAAGATAACACAGACTTATAGAGAGGAGATTTAATTTTAACTGGCTCCCTACCACATGCCAGGCGTTGTCCTAGTTATATGTGACATATGTCATTTAATCCTTATAATAACTCTCTGATAAAATTTGGGCTCTCCTTATCACATTAGCCTTTAAAACATTTTCACATAATTTCCATTATAGCACTGATACTTCTCTGATTATTGTATTATTTATTTATTGCATATTCCTCATCACCACCAGAAACAAAGCTTCATGACAGCAATGACCTTGTCTTTCTTGTTCACTGCTGTATTTTTCAAGGCCTAGAACAATGCTAGAGATTGCACTATCCCTCAGTAAAGGTTCCCTGTAGTATATGGTGTTGGTGCCCTACACAGATTTCCTTTACCACCAAATGCACCTAGCCCCCAGCTACTGCAGCAATGATTTCTGAAAGCTCATAGCTGTACCCTTCTCCAAAGAACTACCCTCCACCAGTGGGGAGCTACTCTGCCCAGAAATGCCTGGGAGGTCACAGGTTCCCCCTTACTCTCTCCTGGGGTGGGAGGAGGCCCATAACCAATGACTTACTGATATGGGAGCAAAAAAGGCTGGCCCTCTTGCTTCCAAATGGGATAACTGGGTAGTGTCATTCATGCTCCAGAGCTCTCTGTGAGGAGGCTGAGGTCACACTTCAACTAAAACCATCTCTTCTCCACAGCTGCATCCCAACTCCTGCAAGCACTCCCTCTAAAATTACTTACACAAACATTTCCATCTCGGGCTCTGCTTCTAGAATACCCATCCCAGATACTTGTTGACTGACTGACTGACTGAATGATGTAAAAATGAGGAAACAATTCTTAGATATTTTAGCAATGTCCTGAATTCTTCCTGTACAAAATACTACAGACATGCTGCAGTTAACAGAAAGTACCTGACGGAGTTGTGAACTGAGCAATCCTATGAAGATGCAAATGTACTTACTTAATCTAAGCGCTTCATGCCATTCCTGTCTGCTCTTGTCACTGCTGCCATCATCTCAAGAGTCTGGCCAACGGCAGTATCTGCCTCACTTATAAGGAGCAGCACTTTATGAAGCATTTTAGATTATAATAAATAGAAGGACTGTTGAGAAGTAGAGGGCACTGGCCCAAGATACTTCTTCACTCTCTCTGCTTACCTAAGGGTGCTGTGAGAAACCGGCCACTCATGCTCACTGGAGAGGCCGAAAGAGAGAGAAGAGCAGATATAAGTGCTTAGGATGTGATCTTAAGTCTGTTCAGATAATATGCTATGGAAGCAATTGTAAACTTGAGTTTATTTTTGTTACAACTAAGGACTGAAACCTTTTTTAATCCTTCCCCCATCAGAGTAACCCTAATTTTATAATGGAAGTCAGTGTGAGAAAATAATTCTCTTAGCAAAAATGTGTTTTGCAAGTTAAAAAAAACAAACACAAAGGATTAGAAGGTTATAAATTAAATTGACATTAGTGACTGACTTGAAGAAGGAGAGATGAGATTGGGGTGGTAGTTGAAGGGGACTTGAGCTATAATTACAGCATTTTATTTCTGTAAAAGGAAGAGCAGAATCAAATTTGAGAAAAATATTAACAGTTGTTAAATCTCAGTGATAAATCTAGATAGGTGTTATATAGTTCTATTTACATTTTCTGGATTTTTTAAAGTTTTTCTCAATCTAAAAAAGTATGTAACACTTGACAAGAATGTGGCTATTCTCTAGGGTCAAGGCATATAGCAAAACTAAGACCAAATGCACCAGGGATCGGTGGTTCTAAAGCTTGTTTAGCTTGTGACTTAGGAAATAAAAATGAAAAATCTTCCTTGTTTCCACTCTCCTCTTCTGAAACAGCCTGCGGTATGCTGGTGGCTGGGACTTCTAGATTCAGGGGTCTGTGTGCAGCTCTTACTGAGCAACCTCTCTTACCCTCAGCCTGTGGCTGGAGCACTGAGAAAGCTGAAGCAGCATTGGCTGAAGCGGGGACATCGCGTACAAGGCCACAGGAATTCATTCGGCTTATGTTCTTATGAATTCCCGGGGTGACAGCTGATGGGCTACCTCAGGGGAGGCAAAATAAGTTTGATAATCAGGAAAAGTGGTCAAGAAAACAGAAAATGAAATTTTATAAGATGTTACTATTGAATCAAAAATGGAAAAATATGGAATAACTAGCCAAAGGAAAGACCTTGGGGTCGAGTTGAGCAAGTTACAAATACGATACTAGAATTTAAAAAATTAAGCTGTTATCCATGGACTGAAGTCTAGAAAGTAAGACTTGTTTGACTGACAATCTTACCACATGGCTTGTACTTTAGTGAGGAATTGACTCAAGTTGTTTTTTGTTGTTGTTGTTGTTGTTTTTTAAGATTGATTTATTTTAGCGAGTGAGAGAGAGAAAGTGCAGGGACAGAGGGAGAGGGAGAGAGAGTCTCGGGCAGACTCTGCACCAAGTGCAGAGCCAGACGCAGGGCTTGATCTCACAACCCCGAGATCATGACCTGAGCCGGCGAAACCAAGAGTCGGACACTTAACTGACTGAGCCACCCAGGTGCCCCATGAATTTGACTTAAGTTCTATCATCATGAAAGTACTATTCAATCAACACAACAAAGTCAAGAAGTAACAGGGTGCAGTGGTTAGAGCATAGGGCTGATGCCAGGTCATAAGAAGCGTGCTCTGTACCTCGGCCAAGTTATTTAACTTTTCTGTGCCTCAGTGTCCTCATCTGCAAAACAGAGAGGGGAACCATACTGATCTCAAAGAGCTGTAGTGAGCAGCAATGAGTTACAATTTGAAAACAGCTTAGAACAGTGCCCAGTTCAGAGTAGCTGCTGTGTACATGTTTGTTAAAGAAATAAAAATGATATGGAAATTTAAATGGATCTGAAGATCATCCAGAAAGGAGTAAAAAATTATTACAAACCTGAAGATCTATGTGGAAAGGTTGGAGGGACTGGCATAATTCCTTTAGTGAAAAAGAGGCAGTAGAAGGCATTCTTAGTGGGGAAACTACTGTCCAATGGCTGATAAAATTGGTTCTAAAATAGCTTTTTCAAATTCATAGTGGGTAAGATGAGACAGGAGTATCTCAGAGGTTTTGCGTAGCAGCTGGCGTGTGGCGTGTCTCCAGTCCTCTAATGCTCTTATCAGTGCTAAGGATGTCTTGATGGCTCGATACTAATTTTTTTCTATGAGACTTAGAAAAGCTCTTAGTTTTTCTATTTTCTGTCAATACATCTATTTTCCCTCTGGGACTTTGTGAATTTCTAAATTTAGACTGTCACATTCAGTTTTCTTCAGCCTGAGGAAAGTCTTGTATGTTGAATTATGCTGTGCCCGCATCTTCCTCTTGGCAACAACCCTTGCCTCCACGCACAGACAGCCCACGTTATACCAAGCTGCCTCTCACGTCCTGGTTTCTAGATCGTACGTTTTCAATAACCATAATGCCCTGTTCTCTGTTCTATACTTAGAAAACTCCTGCTGATCCCTTAACACTCTGTTTGAGTGCCACCTTCTTCAGACACCTTCACCATATCACACGCGTATACTCAGAGTTGGGCACCTCTCCCCAATGTTCCCATAGAACCGGCACATGCTTCTTTCATAGCTCAGATCCAGCATCGCATTATAAATGTTGTAGTCTCACCCACTGACAAGCAAGCAAGCTCCTCTAGGTCAAGATCAATATTATCATCTATACATCATCAGTGCCTTAAAAGACACTGACAAACAAGAAGAATCTAGTAAGTACAAATTAGATAAATGAATTAAAATATTATGAAGAAACCAGACTCTTGCCCTCAAAAAGTGCCCTATTTAGATGGGGAGGCATGGTTGGGGAAAGTGGAGGGGATGCAAATAATGGAGAAAGTAAATATAATGCAAATCAGAGTGAGATAAGAAAGCGGGATATATGGCAAGCAACTAATATGTATTAGTTTGCCTAAATATTTAAGTGCCCAAATTATGTTAGACACTGATTGGTCCTTTCCACACAGTCTCTCATTTAATTTTTAAAAGCATCCTCCCAGATATTATTTCAATTTGATAAGTAAGGAAATTAGGACTCAAGAAGGTCAAAGCCACCAAAAAGTTAATGGCAAAGACAGGACCTGATCTTGAACACCCATATTCTCTCTTTCACAATGGTACAAATTTAGTCCTATGCAGTTTCAGAGAAGGGAAAAGTTACAGAATGACAAAAAAGAAAAGGTTCCATGAAGAGGTAAAATTGCACCAAATCTTGAAAGACGAGAAGAGAAAGAGTGCATTTTAGATGGAGGAATAAAGACAGGCATGGATACAAGCTCAAAACTTGTGAGCAGGACACAGAATGGTCCAGTCTGGAATAAGCTGAGCAGACATGAAGAAAATCCCACTAAAGAAAAAGTTTGGACTTTACAGGGAACCTGGGAACTCTATATTCACAATGGGCATCATTATTAGAAAAATAATCAACCAAGAGCATATGGGTCATGCTAATGATTGGATCTGTGCTGTCATCTTCATATATGAAGGGGAGCAAATGAAAAAAAAAACCTGGTAAAATAAATATTTCAAAGCCCCACGATAATTCTTAATACAGAAGTGTACTTTTAGAGGAAATAGAACTACAGAAGGTGACATATCAAGTGTCCTCTTTAACATCAAAGTAACATAACATTGTGGAAAAACAAATAAATAGATGTATTTCAAAATATGAGGCATGGAGTCTCTTCTGTTTGTAACACATACCATAAAAGTAATTATAACCATTAATCTTTTAAATTACCTAAATCATACACAGAACATCTTGATTTTAACTAAAGAATGAATTAAGTTGCCCAGCTTGCTCATTTTTATGAGACTGATCATTAAAATATAAAATGGTAATATTTAAAAAATATACTGGTTGTATGTTTTATTCATGTATGTTTGGTGAGAGAATGTGCTGAGTGGCCCATAATTAATTCTGTTGGAATGACATCTATAAACTAAACTGAGTGTGACTGATTATTTAGATGGTGACATCATAAATCCATGAAAAGGAATCTAAAATAAACAAAGTAAAGACGTTAAGTAGGTCACCCATAGATCAGAGAAGTCCAGAACATTTTTCTGGACTGCTGTTTTTAGGTCCTTTAAAACATGTTTTTCTTAAAGCAATTTTATGACCTTAAATTTTACGGCAAATATAACCCTAAAGTTGTACATAATGAAAAAACTCCCCACACTAAAATCAAATGTAATTAATGAAAATCCTTTATTATACAGTTTAAATAGAAACAGAGAGTTTTTACCTCCAACTTCATACAATATATTAAATATCAAAAATCGCCAGAGATACCTGGGTCCTTGTTAAAATGAGTAGATATTTATTTGTAATAAACCATCAATTAATAATGTAGCAATGGGTGCTATAAACAAAAATAATACAAATATTAGGCTCTGAAATTTATTACATTTTGAATTTAGAAAGTTTTTTCATAGATACCATATTTATATACTTTGGTGGCAATGTCGAAATTACCACAGAACATAAATAAATAAATAAACAGCCCATAATTCTTTACTATTTATGGATCATTTGTTACCTTAAGATAAAAGGTTGGTATAAAAGACACTGCAGGCAGAAAGTAAGGCATGGTATCTCTCTCTAATCTTCTAAACTTTTAAAACATCTTGAATACCATCTTCTTCTTGCCTTTTTAAAGATATTAGAATATAGAGCTAAAAGATACTAGAAATGACCTTGTCTACCTTTCTTAATCAGAGATGAAAGAACTGAGACCCTCTAAAAGATACTAGAAATGACCTTGTCTACCTTTCTTAATCAGAGATGAAAGAACTGAGACCCAAAAGGAAACTCAAAGATAAACAGTCTCAAACACATAAATTAAAAATTGAAAATCAATTATTTAAGCATTCATACAAAAAAAGTTTAAAAAAGAAAAGCACATTAAACGCAAAGAAAATAAAAGAAAGGGTATAATAAGATAAAATAAAAAATTATTGAATAGAAAAGAAACATACAAAAGCCAAAAGAGGAATACTGTTGATAACCGCTTGGCAAACTGATCATGAATAAAAGAGAGAGAAGACAAATAACCAATACCAGGAATAAAAATGAAGATATCATTACCGAGCCTAAGGACAGTAAAATATCATATGATATTATAAACAACTTTATACCAGTAAGTAGAAGGAATAATTCCTAGAAAAATAAGATTTATCAAAACTTCTTATAACTATTAAAGATTGTGAATTATAAGCAAAAGGCCTGTTTACAATCAGTGTGACAGTGACATACACCCAGGAATAATTACTAAGTACCCGTTTTATTTCTTTGCCTCCTTTTTTTCTGATTGTGCTCCATAATTTACAATCAGAATTGATCGATGCAATTCAGCCTAATACATCGTTCTTTAAAAATATTTTGGTGTTCAATATATATGAATGGAAAAACTGCCCCATCATACAAAGGGACTCTCACATAAAGTGACAACTTTCTTTCTGGGGCATAAATGTGTGAGCTAATTTCAACCTCTGATGTCATCTTTAAGAGAAGTTGGTTTTTTGCTTCACTATTTTAAAATTTAAAATTTAAATTCATTTGTTTTTGCTCTAAATTGACATTACATGCTTAAGTGGCATCAGAATATACACTAGTTAAAAGTTTCAAGTAATTACATATTTTTGAGGGCACCACTGTATGGTAGAAACTAAACACAATGCAACCAAAATAAAATAGCTCAAATTCTCCTAAGAATGAGCAACTGCAATGCTCACTGTATCATACTTAAAACGTAAAATATGGGTCTTTCCATGTGCCTTGTGGCTCAAAAGCTAGAACTGTGATGTTATAAACAAAAGTTACTCAGGTGAGAACTAGCAAACTAGTCAAACTTTGTGATTCTTTCATTATTTCCCTAAAACTTTGTCCATAAGGTAGAAAAACTGGTTTTAAGGCTTAAAGGTGAAGGGGAAAAGTAGTCAGTTTTTCAGATTCAGGAGAACATAAAATATTGAAATAATTATAAATAAGAATAGTATTGTAGCTTCTTAAAGATAGAAATTATGTTTCTTATTTCTTTCTATATCACCTAAAACACCTAGTCCTATAGTCTTGACATAGTAAATTCCTAAAAAAAAAAAAAAAAAAAAGAGTTGAAATTCTTAGGTTTACATAAGGCATCATTCATACAAAGAATAATCATGAGAAGTTGTGGAAATAGGCTGGAAATTTTCTGAAACTATGTAGGTGACCTATAAATGTTACAGAGTTGGGTTGGCCTTGCTATGTTCTATTAAAATTCACACATATTTTGTTAAATTTATTCCTAAGTATTTCATGTTTTTATGCTATTGTAAATAATATTTAAAAATTATTTTTTATTTAAATTCATTTAGCTGGAGTCTAGTATATCATTAGTTTTTGATATAATGTTCAATGATTCATTAGTTAAATATAACACCCAGTGCTTGTCAAATCATATGCCCTCTTTAACTAAACATAAAAAAAAATTATTTTCCTACTGCCCACTGCTATTATATAAATATACAACTGATGTTATACATTGACCTTGTATCCTGTACCCTTTCTCAATTCACTTATTCTGATGGCTTTTCTTTTCTTCGTAGATTTCCTAGGATTTTCTATATATACGATCATGTCATCTTTAAATAAGGACAATTTACTTCTTCCATTTAAACATGTATTTTAGTTTTAGTTTTTTCTTGTCTTATTGCACTGGCTAGGGCCTCCAGCATAATGCTGAATAGTGAATACCCCTGCCTTTCCCCATAATAGAAATAAAGCATTTAGCTTTTCACCATTAAATATAAGTTAGCTGCAGATTTTTCATAAATGTCTCTTACAAGGGGCACCTGGGAAGCACAGTTGGTTAAGCACCTGCCTTTGGCTCAGGTCATGATCTCAGGGTCCTGGGATTGAGCCCCTCATTGGGCACCCTGCTCAGCAGGGAGCCTGCTTCTCCCTTTCCTCCCCCTGCTTCTGCTCTGTTTGTCTTTTTCTCTCAAACAAATAAATAAAATTAAAAAAAAAAAAAGGCCTCTTTTCAAGTTGAGGAAGTTTCCTGCTATTTTTAATTTGCTGCAATGTTTTATTATGGATAGGTATTAAATCTTCCCAAATGCTTTTTTTGGAATGATGAGATGAGCACATAGTTTTTCCCTTATGCTGTAAATTAAATGAACTATATTATTTGATTTCAAATGTTAAGTTAACCTTATATTCCTGGGATAAAACCCACTTGGTTATGATGTATTATCCTTTTTATATATTCTTGAATTTGATTTGTTAATACTCATTAAAGATTTTTTGTATCCATGTTCATGGAAAATGCTGAACTGTAATTTATTTATATAATGCAGGTCTGTTGGTGAAAAAATATTCTCAGCTTTTGTTTTCCTGAAAATGTCTTTATTTTTAAAGAATTTTTTGCCAAATACATTATTCTACATTTGCTTTTTTTATTCTTCTTTTGGCACTTTCAAAACAATCATTTCATTGAATTGTGGTATTTATTTCACATGAAAAATCAGCAGTTTTTTTTTATCATTTTCTCTTAGTATGTAATTTGTCTTTTTTTTCCTCTGGCAGTTTTAAAGATTTGGCCTTTTAATTTACAATAATTTGAGTATAATGTACTTCACTGTGGTTTCCTATTTATCCTGCGTGAGATTCACTGAGTTTCCTGAGTTGGTGATTTTACGCTTTCAATCAAATTTGGGAATTTTTCCACCATCATATCTTCAAATATTGTTCTGCCTCATTCTTTCTCCTTTCTTTTGCAACTCCAATTGCTTATATGTGAACTATTTTTTTAGGGTTGCCATTCCTATATTGAGAATTCCTAATTATTCCCTCATTATGCTCATATTCCCCCTTTAAATGCCTAAATATATTTATGGCAACTGTTTTATAGTCCCTGTCTGCTAATTCCACCATCTGTCATTTTTGGGTTTATTTCTATTGACCAATTATCCTGCTTCTTTGTGTGTCTAGTAATTTTCTATTGAATGCTTGACATTTTGAATGCTATGTGTTGTTGAATGGATTTTGCAGTCTTCCTTCATTTCATGTTAAGTATGTTTGGCTATGAAGTTAATAATGTACTTTTGAATAAGATAGATCTTTTAAAGACATTTCCCCACTAACATCCATCCCCTTAGTTTTTAAAGTCATTCTGTATGAGAAAAACTTCTAAAATACTACTAAATAGCAAAGATCCTTGTTTTCTCAAGGCTTATGTTTTAATTTATTAAGATGGGCATAGAGCAGCTTTTGGGGCAGATTGGTTCTACTTCTAATGCACAGACCTTACAGAATATCTTCTGAATACCAGGAGTATTTAAGGAAGGCTCCTAACCACCTGGAGCTCTGGTAGTTGTATAGCTCACAGATCCCTGGTAGTTGTAAGTTTCCTAGTATTTGTGAGTCTTTTACGGTTTTATAGTTCTTTATTATTTATGGTAGGACTAATCAGATACCACTTACTTTGTAACAGCCAGAGGTGTAAATCCCAAGAGGGAGTTTTTGACCATCTCTCAGCTTTATATTGGTTCTCTTCTTTTTCTCCTATGACTCATTAGTTCTGCCTTCTTTTCTCCTACATTTTTCTCTTAAGAACATATCATTATTTAATGAAAGGACCCAAATGAGAAACTAATTCTTGCGAATCAAGCCAATGTTTTTTTTACACTACACAATATTTTTTATCTCCTGGAATTAAAATAATAATTCAATCTAGTTTTAAGCTGCTTATTACTTGGTATATTCTTTGATTTCTCTATTTCTTTCTCTTTCATCCTCTCCCCAGGTCTCTCTCTCTCTCTCCCTCTCTCTCTCTCTACGTTGGTGGATCTGCTACTTATTTTTATTTTAGAAAGATTTAGAACAGGTCGACTGAGAGAGCTAGAAATAGTTCATGTAAAGAATATCTACCTGATTAAAAGCTGTCCCTGAACCAGCATTCTGACCACACAAAATTAAATGATCCACAAAGTGTTTATAAGGAAGGTAAGGAGACTAATAACTTATTTCTTCTACATTTTTGGTTCCTTACCTCATATCTGAGATCATATAGTTTATTGTTTCTCCTCGTGAGCTATTTTATTTTCCTGTTAGTGAGTGGGTTTAGTCTCTACATATTTTTATTCTAATTTAAGAGCCTTTAGGTTGATGAAATCTGCTCCTAGAATGTAATGTTCAACACTCTCTGTCCACAAAATATCTATTAATTCATGTTTATAAAGCATTAGTCACTAAAAAAATAAATTTTACAATGTTTTATTGCCTTTTAAGGAAAAGAGAGATAAGGATAGGAGGAACAGAAATGAAACTGGTTTATAAAATGGGCATTTAAGAAAGTATTTTTAAATTGTGCTGGGAGAAAAATAAATGATTAAACTAGATCTCAAGAGGTTGTGGGTCTTATACTCTTACCTGTGCAGCTGGATGTATTCTCGGGGTCTGTTGAGCAGGTGAAGGAATCTGTCAACAATCTTATTTTTTCCTACACCCTGTAATTACACAGAGAACATTAAGTAAAAAGAGATATTTGTGGAGGTAAAACAAACCAGAAGAATCTTTTACCAAAACCTACTTTCTCAAAGTTTGTACTGTTTCAGCTCATTATTAATGAAAATAAACACATGTACATACATACACACATATATGTTTACATATAGCAAATACAGCTTCTCTGACATAAAGGTTTTTTAAAAAATTTACTTCTAAACACACTAGCTTCATTTGCATCAAATACACTAAACATGCTCTTCTTATTTAAAAGGAACTTCATAATTATTTTTAGCCTTCTACAGCTTGTTTTTTTTGTTTCATAATTTTACACTGAAGTTTAGACATTACAAAACAATATCAACCATTTCAGATTGGAGGAATGGCATCAAAGGCAATAAAGTATAAAAACAATGACTTTTCTTATCAGTATTTTGGAAGTATGGTTACAGGCAGATAAATATAATACTATATTTCTGTTTTAATCAAACACTCATTTCTTCTCCTTCTATCTCACTTTCCAGTCCTTCAAAACTGTGGAAACCTAAATTATAACCAGTGTTTATTAATAAGTCTCAACTATATCTGCTCTTGCCAGGAATGTCCTCACTTCCTTACCACTTATTGATGCTGAGAGTTACTGTCCTTTTGTGGAAGACAGACTGTTACGAATGGAAACCACTCCCATGCCAGTTCCCCATTTTAAAGTTTTCACTTAGAGGTGGAATACTCTACTAATGTGATGTGGCTCTTTTATGTGGGTTGTGTGGGAAGAGTAGAAGTGGTTAAAAAGCTAAATTCCATGTATCATATGTTCTAGCAATAAATAAATTATTGATTTCTTATACCCTGCCAGACTCTATCTTAAGTATTTGCATGTGTTCTTTCATTTAATCATCATAACAGTTCCATGAGGTAGGTAGTTTGATTACTCCAGCCTCACAAATCATGACACCAAGACTCAGAAAAGCTAAGCAACATGTTCATGGTCACAAGCTAATCATAGGGGAACCAGGATTCAAATCCAGGTCTGTCTGATTCTGATGCTCATGCTTTTAGTCCCGACATTATGGATTATATTTCTTTCAGTCTGAAATTGATTTAGGTAAACTGCGCCTTGAATTTTCTCTTTCCCCACTTCTGGGAATCCATCCTAAAGAAATAATTAGGCAGATCAGGGAAAGGCATGGTGCTGAGCAGTAAGAACAGAAGTCCAATAGAAGGAAGCAGGCATTATTATTTATATTTCTGCTATATCCTCAAATACCTTATAATGAAAGGCATTCTACAAGCATGAAGGATAGAAATTCAAATCAACTGAATGAGTATTTATTGAGTATCAGCATAGTCCTAGAACTGTGACAGTTCCTCTACGATAAACAAATTCTCAAAGAAATTATGAGAATTTGTCCTTCACAATTCTCAAAAGGAGGCAAGACACATACATACATATGGAGCACAGAAGACAAGCCACCAGGGTAGATAAATAATTGTTAATTTATATGATATAGGTTCTTTCCCCCCTTCTTTTTTAAGTAAGTTCTGTACCCAGTCGAACTCACAACCTTGAGATCAAGGGTCACATACTCTACCAACTGAGCCAGCTAGAAGCCCCCAATGATATAAGTTCTAATAGCCTTAGAATCTTTCTCTCTTCTCTTCTCTTCTCTTCGACTAAATATATCATAAGATAATAGATGCAAGAGAGATTAAGGGGACTGGACTGATTACCAACTACTTAATAAATAAGACAGAAGTATGAGGCACACATAGACAGTAGCAAGCAATTAAGATCCATTGTACATCCTTGATTCAGAGAGAAACACAATGAAATCAATGTTTAAAGAAGGTCAATATGACAATAATACACAAAATATGCTGACAAAAGGAGAAACTGGTATCCAGGAGACTGTTTATTCATTCAACATGGAAACAAACATTTATTGAGTGCTGGCATGTGTCAGGAGAGAGAGCAGTGAACAAGGCAGATAAGGTTTCTGCTCTTATGGAGCTTCCATTTCAGGAGTGTGGAGACGGACAGACTGGAAGGTAGATTAGAAAAGTAGGTAGAATGGCAGCAAGATATAATTAGATAACTAAAGGAATAAATAAGGTAATGATCAAATAGTGATATTCTCTCCACACACAATTAAGATAGGGTGAGGCAATACCAACTGGGTGGTTATTAATATTGATTTAGAAGTGAAGACTTTTCCTGAGGTAACTTTAAACTAAGATCTAAATGACGAGGAGCCAGTGCTAGGACGATTACAAAAGGGGCATTCTAGGAGAAGAGTGGCTACAGCTGATCCCCTAACGTGGAAATAAGCTCAGGATATTTGAGGAACAGCCAGTGTGTTCAAGTGTTATGGGCAAGAAAAGAATATACAAGATAAATAAAAGTAAGTAGGTCTGTGGGGTGCCTGGGTGGCTCAGTTAGATAAGCATCCTACTCTTGATTTCGGCTCAGGTCATGATCTCAGGGTGGTGAGATGGAATGCCTGGGTCAGGCACTCAGCAGGAAGTCTGCTGGAGATTCCCTCTCCTTTTGCCCCTCCCCCTGCTTTCTGTCTGTTTTTCTTTCTCTAAAATAAATAAATAAATCTTAAAAAAAATAAAAAAGTAAGTAGGGTCTAATCAACTAAGTTTTATAAGCCAAGGTGAAGAAGTGGGATTTTATCCTATGAGATGGGGAGCCACCGAAAGATTTTTTTAGTAGAGAAGTGGCATGAACTAATATAGATCATAAAAAAATCACTTTGGTTAGGTACAGAGAGTGAATTATAAGGGAGGGAGTAAGAATGGAAACCAGGAAGCCAGTTGGAATGCTTCTGCAAGAGTCCAGGTGAGAGATGGCAATGGCTTAGATTAGGGAGGTATAAATGGAGAAGGATGGATTCCAGCTGTTTTGCAAGCAAAGGTGACAAACTTGGTTGACAGACTAGACATGGGAGGATAAAGGAAAAGAATGACCAAAGATTACTTCTAGATAGTTCCTCGAGCAAAAGGATGGGAAAGACTAGGGGAGGAAGACTTTTTTCCCAGAGGAAAATCAAGAGCTAATGCTATCTTTCTCCAAGCACTTATCATTTAACATTCTAACAATTTATTTACTTGTATGTTATCCTATTCCTCAATTGCAAACGTTAGCTCCTTGAGATGCTTGTTTTGTTCACTATTGTATTGCTAGTGCCTAGAACAGCGCTGGCACAAAGTAGGCCCTCAGCTATTGATCAAATGAATTAATGATGTCTTCCTCTCTACAGCTGTTTATGACAGCAACCCCCATCATCCTCAGTACTTCTCATTCCACCTCTCAATTTGTAACCAATTTCTCTCATTTCTACCTCCAAAATATATCTTAAGTCTGCCAAATTTTTCTGGAATCATTTTAAACCAAAGGAATGTCATATCTTGTCTAGAACAGTACTTTTCAAGCTTCAATTAGCAAATGAGTCAGCTTTGTGATCTTGTTAAGATGCAGACTGATTCAGTAGGCCTGGGGTGGGGTCTGAGACAATGTGTTTCTAAGATGTTTCCAGGTTGGCACCAATGCTGCTGGTCTGCAGACCATCCTTTGTACAGCAAGAATACATATCTGCAGTAGTCTTAGAACTGAGTTCCCTACATTCATTCATGTTATTTTCAATGTATTTTCCAAACTGCAGCTGGAATAATCTTCTTAACAGATAAATTAGATCACATCTTAGATCAAGAGTTAGATCTGCTCAACCCCATCTGATAGCTTCTCACTGCATTTAGAATAATTTTGAAAATCCTTCCTGTGGCCTGCAAGGTCCTACACACTCTACCCATCCCTCCAGCCCTCCTGTGTCACTCTTTTCCTCCCAAACACTGTTCTAGTCACACTCAACTTCCTTCAGTTCTAAAAGATTCCAAGTTCTTCCTACCTCAGGGGCTTTGGACAAGCACATCCTTCTCCTCCGGGAGCTTTTCTTTCACTCACCATCCTAGCCATTCTCATTCATTACCTTAATTCCCTTCCTCACAAAGGCCTTTACTACCTCCTGATGTAAGTCAGGTCCTTCCTCATCTCCCATACT
Organism: Potos flavus; assembly: GCA_028534135.1. Taxonomy (NCBI): domain Eukaryota; kingdom Metazoa; phylum Chordata; class Mammalia; order Carnivora; family Procyonidae; genus Potos; species Potos flavus. The sequence continues at coordinate 46,830,312 of CM052883.1, forward strand.
CACCTGTATTTTTCCTTCTTAAGCGCAAATAGATTTATATGAGTGACAACTTGTTTAAAGTCTCTTTTATCCACCGTTCTATGAACTCAAAGTGCCATGGGGGCAGAGGCCAGGCCTATTTACTGCTCTATCCTCAGAGCCCTGCACAGAGTCTGACACAAAAAATGTACTCAATAAATATGTGTCCAATGAATGAATGCAGAGAATTTGGAAAGTACCGGAAAAGGGTATAAATCCCAGTAGGATATATACTGTGACCATGTTAAAAAAGATAATGAATACTGGAAACTGTAATGAGTTATAGACTTGTAAAAACCGGATAGGTTTTGTAGATGATCCAATTTATACATTTCGCCTACGAAAGATTCTGTTACCAGAGTTGACTGTCAAACTGACAAACACATGAAAGTAAGAACAATGGATCATTTCATCCTCTAGCAATCTTTTTCATATCTAACTGGATTTCTCCCAAAATAGTTATAAGCCTAACACGGAAACAAAGAGAAGGAAAATATTTTCACATTTGCATGTCTACTACAAAGCTCCGTAAGCTTTAAATGGCATGCTACAACAAACGTAAAATTTTAAATAGATACATTCAGATGAGTAAAATGTGCTTGTTAATATATCATGTCTATTAACTTCAGTGACTCCGAGAAAAGCAAATATCATAAATGCATTGTAATGTCAGAAATATAGAGGATTTCCTGAAAGAAACAAATCATGAAAAGCTACTATCGGCAGTTCCTGCTCCCTTCCCATTTCCAAAGTTACTGAATCAGCCAGGCTTTTTCAGACGGCTCCTGAGCAACACACTGTTTTAGGGGCTTACAAGGCCCATAAATGTAGGATGTGACGTGACGTCCCCAGCTGCCACTAGGGAGTTCTTCTGCTGTTTTCTTTATATTAGGGTCTTCAGAACATCAACCTCAGCTGTCTTCTTGCTCCATATGCTCTCTCTGGGCAATCTCACTCACTCCCATAACTGGAGTCATCACACATGGCTCACACGTCTTTTCTAAGCTCCAGCTGAGATCCTCTGTCTCTAACTGCCGATTGAACTTCTGCACCAGATGTTCATACTGGACTCATTATGCTACCACCGAAACCTACTCCTTTTGCTTTTTAATCCCAGTATACAAGCATATTGCCATCTACCCAGCTGCTCAATGAATGAATCTTGGAATGCTTTTGACTACTCTGTTTATTCCCATGATACCATTCAAAATGTCACTCGAACCTGTGTGGTCTCTACCTGCAAAATGTCTATATTCTTTCTTCTCACTCCTTTCTCTCCTTTCTTTCCTTCCTATCTTCCCTCCCTCCCTTGTCTAATTCATCAACTATTTTAACACATAATTTATAGGTACTGCACTAGCTGAGCAAGATATGAAGGTAAATAGAACAGCCACAACCCATGGCCATACTCACAGCTTACAATCTAGTAGGAAACACAGACAAGTAAGCAACTATAGTAGACACACCCATAATAAGTGTTACGATATGGGACATCCAAGATGCCTGAAGATTTTAGCAAAGGGCTCGGGAAGGCCCACCACCCACCGTGATGTTTACTGGGGGACATCAAGGACTTAAGGAGGTAAAGGCAAGGAGGAGAAAGAGCAGTGTCCCAGGTGGAGAGAACAGTGTGTGTAAAGACTTGAGGGTAACCATGAGCTACAGCACTGGACAGGTCTGAGAGAAGTCAAAGGCTAAAGCAGGAACGAGGGAAGAGAGTGGTAAGAAACAAAATAAAAATGGCAGGCAGGGTCTAGCCCTGCCAAAGCCTTGGAAGCCACTTAAAAACTCTGGACTGTTTCATAAAAGCACCGAGAAGCCACTGTAATTCAGGAGTCATTGGATCAGATGCTGATTTTTGGAAAATCACTCTGGTATAATGATCTGGCAGAGAGAAAGGAAGAATGAAAGCACAGGAAAGCAGTTTGGAAACTCCTTCAACCAATAGGAGATGATAGTGGCTTCAACTAAGGAGCAGAAGAAATGGAGGGATTTAAGAGATATTTAGGGAAAAGAACTAACAGCATTTGGTGATGGACTGGATGTGGGGATGAGGAGACACAAGTCAAAGTTTCTATCTTGGGCAACAGGGGGGAAGTCAGGGCCATTTACTGACAAATGAAATAGAGCAGGAGAAGTGCATTTGCTGGGTGGGGGAGGGAAGTCTAGTTTTAAAAAAGGCAGTTTAATTTTGGATTTGTTTACTTTGAAGTGCCTGCTTCCCATATTTGCTCCTTCCTCTCCAATGCACTGTCACTACTCAAGGGCAGCCCATCGTCTTGCTCCAACTCTTAGAAAAGATCCTACTTGGTGTCCCTCTTCCGGACTCACAACAGGCCAGCCCACAAGTTGTTTAGTTATTTTTCTAAAACAGAGATCTCATCAGGTCATTTCTGACTTCATTTTAAAAGCTCTGAGAGTTCCTTCGAAGAAATGCTAAAAGCATAATCTCAGAAGGAATTTCTCTAAATATCCTGATCAAAAAGAAACAATTACAGCGATTTGCTGATCGTAGTTTTTGCCTAGAACAGAAAATCCCAGGAGTACTTTAAGTGAATAAGTACATAAATAGTATCTTATTTTTCCATCATAAAAGTTATACATACTCATTTTCCTCACTGGGAAATGTAAAAAACAAAGTATTACCCAATGTGCAACTGCCAAAACAAATCTGCTATCATTTTCATTTTGTTCCTGTGAATATTTCTCTTTACTTGTCATTATTCTGTATGTAAAATGTGTATTCTCTCATAGCAATTAGCATGAAATACATAGTTTTTACATCATTATTAACTCTTATTGAGGATAATACTTAGTGAGTGAAAATTTAAAAAGAGAAAAGGAAGCTGTGGAATGAGAGATCCAAAAAAATACACATTGTCTCAGGATGCCTGGGTGGCTCAGTCGGTTAAGCATCTGCCTTCAACTCAGGTCATGATCTCAGGGTCCTGGGATGGAGTCCTGCATCAGGCTCCTTGCTCAGTGGGAAGACTACTCTTTCCTCTGCCTGCCACTCCCTCTGCTTGTGCTCTCTCTCTCTGATGAATAAATAAATAAAATCTTTAAAAATACAAATTGTCTCATGAGAATGGCCCTTTCTTTTACATTACTGTTCTGTCTGACAATGTGTTCTTTCTGACAATCTACTGGAGAGAAGGACCTTCAAAAGGTAGGAGTCAGATGGCCCTTTAACTATAGGATTAAGACAAGTAGGGAATATATTATGTCCCCCAGATAGGAATCAAACCGAGGACAGGAAGTAAACAAGCTTCCAGTTTCTGTGAGAGAAAATATCAGGGATCATGACTTTAAGGACTTTGAAAGATGCTGGGATTCTTTCAAATTCCTCAGGTTTATTATTTTAGTTATCCTGCTTCCTCAGAGAGATTAGCAGTAAAATCCTTTAAAGGAAAAAGCTGTAGTAGACTTGTCTTCCTGGACAAGAAGACCATTAGAACTTGGAAAACACCATCTGTATCTCATCAAGGTGGAGGAGGAGAAAGAAGTAGAGTAGGAGAAAAGACCTAAAGAGGAACGGAGAGCAGGTGAGAGAAGATGAGTCGAGGGATGGGATTTGGGCTAAGAGTCAATGTCGGGACTTAAATGTTGAAGGATCCCTGAGATAGCAGGTAAACTTGCAAGATGCTATGTCAGCCCTCTGTAGGTCTCACTCAAGCATGCACTTTTTTTTTTATTTTTAAAGATTTTATTTATTTGAGAGAGCGAGCATGAGCAGGAGGAGGGGCAGAGGGAGAAGGAGAAGCAGACTCCTTGCTGAGCAGGGAGCCCCATTTGGGGCTCAATCCCAGGAGCCTGACCTGAGCTGAAGGCAGACGTTTCACAGACTGAGCACCCAGGTCCCCCCTCACTCAAGCATGTTCTTAATCAACCAACGGCCTCCAGAACTTTTGTGCTTCCACATCTTTGCTTATGTTGTTTGTTCTGACTAGAACAGCCCATCTTTCCCCCATCCAGCCATCTTTGTCCACTCGCTCCTTAGTGGTCTGATGAAATGTCTCACTTCCCGGGAGCACCTGACTGTCCCATTCTCTTCTCTCCTTCTGCTCTGAACACCAGAATGGTTTCTTCCTTTGGGTTCCTAAACCACAGTCTTGACAGCATTCACCACAACTGTACTCTAGTAACGTGTCAGGTGCCTTGGCAAGAGAACTGGCTCCGTGAGGCCAGGATCAGCCCCCAGTTCCTGTGCCCCCCACCGGCGCCTCATATACAGCCCGCAGGAAATAACTACTAAAATTTGAGAAAAGAAAGTAAGAAAGGAAAGGGAAGTCATGCGATGTGCTCCTGCTAAAGGAGGTAGAAAGCTGTTCCAGGAAGCTTCTGGTCCCTTTGTGCAAACAAAGAGGAGGAAGCTAACGTTTATGGAGCCCTCCGCTGTACACACACACCTCCCTTCAGTGCTTAATCACTTGAATCCTCACGCCAGCCCATGCGAGTAGGAGGTAATGTATCTGTTTTGGAGAGAAGCAAACTTAAATTCTAAGCAGTTAAGAACCCTGCGGACGGTGGGATTTGAAGGCACATCCATTCTGATTGAACGGACTGGGCTGTTTTCTCTTTTGCCATATTGCAAAAGAGAATGTCAGGAGGTTGCCTCCCTGAACTGATGTGCATGGGAGGTTAGATCCTGATGTCACAGAGTCAAGATCAGTTACTCCAAGGTTACAATAGCCTAAAACAGGTGTCTAGGAACTCCCTGTATGAAATCCAAGGTTCAAGAGGGAGAACAGGGAGAAAGTCAAGTTGGATCTTTCCTTCTGCAGTAATTTCTAAAATGGACTCCAAGTGAGTATTTACCACTGCTAGTGTTCGCTTTCCCTCACATGTTTCCCTGAACTTAGGGCTTCCTTCCAGTTCGCCCTAATTCTTTCATAACATTCATAAAGTTAGATCAGTCTGTATGATATGTATAGATGATTTCTGCATAGTGTCCTAATTTCCTTTTTTAAAAAGCTACTATATGATTGTCATTAACAACTACCAACGGCAGTAAAAGATAACTAAAGAGACTAGTATTACAGTAAAATCAGGAGAAATAAATTAAAGTTGCTTTTTTTAACCTTAAATGTCCATCAAATGTTGAACTTTGTAATTCCTTGCTTCCACCTGAAAACCTTAATATACTAGCAGTTAAGAGACTTGGATTATGCTCTCTGCTTCATCTGTCCCCAGATGGAGGTCTCCACCACCATCTGAGCCTAGATTTGCTCATTTGAATATAGAGGGCCTAGACAAGCTGATCTCCAAACACTATTTTTATTCTAATATTCTGTAATCCCATAATAAAATGTGAAATTACTGCTATATGAATCTCTGGAAGTTTCTTATTTTTCAAATTCTCTCAGTGAACATACATTACTTAGGTAATCAAAAAAATTTTATTAAAAGCGAATAGTAAAGCATCCTAAACATTTGCACAAATGTCTTCCCTGTCACAGAACCAAGGAACAGTACCCAGAAGTCAGACGAGAAGATATACATTTCAACTACACTATGAGTTTGCATGGCTCGCATATACACTGACTTATAAAGCTTTCTGTCAAAGTCATAACCTCTTTTTCAAACAGGAATAACAAAAGCCACATCCCTGCAATTTCTCTTTGAAATACTGTGTTGCTATAAACGGCAAAGGTATATTCTTAGGTAGTTTGGTCATTAGGTATGACCAAAGGAGCCATGACAAATACTGTGGGGGGGAAAAAGAATCAATGTATGTGAAAGAACAAAATACAGATTCAGAATAAGTGCAGGAAAAGAATTCACTAAGAAACACTGGATCGACAGACTAAATGTTAGGGAGAAGGTGGCAGATGGTAAAGAACTTCCAGATTGCAATTCAAGCAACTTCCCTAAGCAAGGGGTTGGAGAAGGGACACAACACAATATAATATAAAATAAAGATGAATGTCACTGTATTTGATAAACCCAAGTATTTCATGGGCTTGGACTCCCAGGCTGCTGGGGCTACTAGAAGCACAGCATACTTCATTACCAAATTCCCTGCTGCCACTACCAGCTGGGTACTACAGGCAAGATTTGGGGACAAAGTGTTCAGTCCCTTCACTGATACCAGACAATTATGCTGGCATGGCAACATGGTGTATTTCTGATGCTGCATGGTAGCAACCTGCCAGGGCTCGGTTCAAATGATTAATTAGCAACATTCTCACATTCTTTAATTTTGGCAATAAAATATTCACAGTCTCTCAATATTAAATAATTCAACAAACAGGACTTTACCAGAAGAAAAACTAAGTCCATGATCAGGGTAAGTTTATGATTAACAGATGTAGTGAGATACAAAGGATTATACAGAATTCCACAGTAACGATGCTCACAGAGTTCTGCTTAGTTGGCACGAAATATATGTTTACTGATTTTCATCGTGTATAAATTTCTCAAAGTCAAAGGCTATGAAGAGCAGAAAAGAAAGCACTTATTTCTAGCCTGGAAAAAAAATGGGATATGGTTTGATGTCATTGCACAAATTAATGAGGGACTTAAACTGTACTCTACACAATATACATAATATTTCCTCAGAAGTTTATCAATATTGATACAATTCTGAATAAAATGTTTATATTCATGAATATTTGTTAGCACCTCTCAGGATAAAGAGAACAGGAGAGTATATCTTTCCTTTTTCAAAGAGACTATATTTCCTTTTTCAGCTAAATACAATTACCAGCTTTTGTTTAAATGATGATTGGAATAAACCAACTGTAAAATGACACTTTTGGAGATAACTAAAGAAAACTGAAAATAGGGTATCAGAATATATTCAGGGATTATTATCAGTTTGCTAGGTATAGTAATGAATTGTGGGCATATTAGAAATAAATATTAAGATATCTGTAAGAAAAATGCATTATGTAAAGGAATAATGTATGAAAAGATAACATAAAAAATGTCAGGGGAATAGATAAAACAAGTTGAATAAAATGCTGTTAATTTCTGAGGCTACATAACTAGTACAAAGGGTTCATTATATACTCTACTTTTTGTAGACAGTTGGAAAATGCCCTATACTCTGTATGTGAAGCATAGTCCTGGCCTACTATAAATACTCAACCAAAGTTAGCAATTACACAGTATCACTGTTGTTGCTGTTGTTATTACTGTTACTAGTGTAAGCATTAGTGTGCTATGGTGAAAAAGAAGTTTGAGCTTGGGAGCCCTACCTCTGCCATTAACTAGCTAATATGATCTTGAGCAAATATTTTAACCTTTCTGAATTTTAGAAGGCTGATTTGTAAAATGTGGAACATAAAAATATTTACCTCAAAAGGCTGTTGTAGAACTAAATGAGAAGATTAAAAAAAAAAGGAAATTGGAAATTATAAAATGTACAAATATTACCATTTTTAACCCTTACTCATAAGAAACTCCTAATTCAACTGTACATGAAATCAAATACATATCACGACAGTTTTAAAAAAGTGAAATACTATAAAATTTCAGGAAAAATCAAGATTATTTCTATTTGGGGAAGACTTAAGAAAGGCTCCACTGAAGAAGAAACATCTGAGCTTTTGAAAACTGGCAGGATTTTCCTTGGCAAAGATGAGGGGAAGCTCTGTATGAAGCAAACAGTATGAAAAATGGCAGGGGGAGGGGTGGAGGGGGGACAAAAGGGCCTGGTTTACTCTGGGAGGGTAAGAAACTCAAATTTGGAAGAACTAAAATTATAAAAGGAGTTTGGAGCCAGGTCACAGTTTGTTTTGAGTGTCTGCCTATGAAAGAGACTTTATCTGATAGGCAAGGAGGAGCCACTTATAACTTTAAGTAGGAAAATAAAATTAAGAGTTACTTTCTAATGATGGAACTGAAAAGAATACCTAAAGAATCGGTACTGTAAAAACATGAAGCACATGAAAGTCAGAGATAGAGAATACATCCTATATGAAAGTCGACCAGAGCAGAGTTTTCATTTGATAAAGAGGACATAACACAATAGAATTTTAAGAGCAAACAATATGAACTGTGGAATCCAAGGAGAGCTTAAGTATGAAAATTTCACCAGACCACTATTATTGGTAAAATGATACAAAGAGCTGGCTCAAAAATAAAGAAACAAACAAAAACAAAAACAAAACAAAAGAAGGAAGAAAGGAAGAGAGTAAGGAAGGAAACAAATCTGGCAAATTGCTAGATTATATTCATTTAGTAGTCATTATGAATTATTATGTCTCATTAATATAAATTAAAATTTGATGACTTGCTTTGCAATTTTATCTAACATTATATATTGATGCTTAGATTTTTATCCCCTAAAATAAAATACTTCATGTTAGAAAAATAAGTCTTATATAAGGGGATACCTGAGCATTTTAGAACACTATATTGCTGGAAGAGTTCTTCCTTTAAATATCTGATAAAATGCCACTGTCTCTAAAAAGTCAAGCATTCTTACATAAAATCGTAAGTTTATTCTTAGGGAGTTTTTAAACAACAAAAATCATGCACCTGGGGGCACCTGGGTAGCTCAGTGGGTTAAAGCCTCTGCCTTTGGCTCAAGTCATGATCTTGGGGTCCTGAGATCGAGCCCCACATCGGGCTCTCTGCTCAGCGGGGAGCCAGCTTTCCCTTCTCTCTCTACCTGCCTCTCTGCAGGTAGAGATCTCTCTGTCAAATAAATAAGCTAAATCTCTCTCTGTGATTTGTGATCTCTCTGTCAAATAAATAAGTTAAATCTTTAAAAAAAAATCATGCACCTGTAGGTTAATTCTACAACCCCATTCACAATCAATATTTTGTGTATCAAATAGAATACAGCTCTATAAATCAAAAGAAAAGAAAAAATGGGAAGAAAAGAGGCTTATTCTCCAGCAGAGCTGGGACAGAAGAAGCATCACTGACTCAAAAATAAATAGGCATTTCTTTTTTTCCCTCTCACAAAGCTAAAATAAATAAAAACTCATGCTATGATTAAAAAAAAAAAAAGCCAGCATGAGAACTCCTAAATTGCAGGCAAGGCACATGTGATGTTATAATTATAGTTGTGGAAAATAATGTGCGTAGCAGCATACGAAAGTCGTGCTACAGTATGCAGCATTAGTCCTAAGGGGCCGTCAGCCGTGTGTAATTTCAGGCACCTATTTTTTCTGGCTGACCGGCAGCAGTTCTGCTTTTCTTATTGGAAAGTGGCCGTGCTTTGCCATAAAATCCAACACAGAAAATCGAAAAGATAAAAAAAAAAATCAATTTTACTTCACCAAAGGTAGGTGTGGGCTACTTCATTTTGCTACAATAAGTGATGTTTATGGAACTGTTTTCGGCTTCCCAACAGTTATAAAATCTTGTCTAATATCAGGTGTCTTCGAAAAGATAGTATTATATGGAAAGAAAAGGTGCGATAGAGCTTATAAAGATGATAAACCTTGAGATACTTCAAGATCACCACTTACTCTTGAATTTGCTCATAGCAAAAGCTGCTCCTGGTAACAAAGCAATCTTTCGAGACATCTCTAATAACGAACTTCGACTATGAAAAAGTTTCTTTCATGGACTTCGGCCAGTTTCTAGTTTGCAAACAGAAGGCTAGGTAGACTATATGCATCTATAAACAGTTTGTATCAAGAGCATTCATCACACTTTATTGTGGAATTATACCAACCCACTGCTGGCTTCTCTGCCAAAATTGAATCCCCAAAGCTATACTTCCAATTTTTTTTTTTTTTGAGTAGTCATCATGTAATGTTTTAGAAAGAGAAAGAAAGGAGCCTGATCAACTACTAAAAATAGTTTACTTAGGTTCAAAATAAATCATGTGGGGGCGCCTGGGTGGCTCAGTCGGTTAAAGTGCTGCTCAGGTCATATCCCAGGATCCTGGGATCGAGCCCCGTGTGAGCTCCCTGCTCAGTGGAGAGTCGGCTTCTCCCACTCCTTCTGCCTCACCCGCTCCTCATGCGTTCTCTCTCTCTCTCAAATAAATAAAATCTTTAAAAAAAAATAAAGCAAAGTAAATCATATGATTAAAATAGGCATTTTCTCACTTGTCACTTTGCATTTGAGTGAAAACACCAGTGACATTGTCCCATGACAGTCAGCAGTCCTCAGCCTACCAGCTCTACTTCTACTCGCCTATCTCTTTCCTGTATTTGTTATTTTGTTTCACAAGATAGAAATAAAGGGGCAGGTGAGAAGGTGCACAGAATATTGAGAGGTGCTGAAATGCCGCTGATAAAAGAAGCGAGGCGTTTTCAAAGCTGTTGATGAGTTACTATGGCCTGAGTTACTATGGCTGCAAAAGCACACACTCCTGAAAAAAGAAATCTAGATGATCAGAATTCTGAGGCAAACGCAAGGAAAGAGAACATGAAACTCCATTCCATCCTCAGCACAACACATCTCTGTGGGGTTCTCGCTCTGCATTTGCCAACAAATACTGCAGGTGGCTTCACACTGCCTTGTTCGTATCAAATGGAAGCAGTCAAGATCTAACTCTAATGAACCTGGAGGGCATCATGCCAAGTGAAATAAGCCAGAGAGAGAAAGACAAACACTGCCGTGGTATCACTTATATGTGGACTTGAAAAAAAAAAAAAAAGTCAAACTCAGAAACAGAGTAGAGAAATGGCTGGGGGTGGGGTAACAGGGAGAGGTGGGTAAAAGGCTACCAAATTTCACCTATAAGATGAACAGGCTCTGCTTTATTCAGCAAATATTTGTTGAATGTCTACTGCATGCTAGTCAAAAATAATTAAAGCTTTTCTCAAAGAGTTCTCTCTCTGTTTAGTAGAGAGATGGCAGGTAGATCCATAAGTCTAAGGCAAGCCAAAGGAAATCGGTAACTGGGCTGCTCTAACAGCTCAGGGAATGGGACCAAAGATTCAGGCCTATGTTCAGGAAAACTTTATTAAAGAAGCATATTATAGAATATTATAGTCAGAGGGACCTTACGAAATACCAATTCCAATCCCATCATTTTACAGATAAGGGAAAAAAGAGAGAGAGAAAAAAAGAAAAAGCCCATTAAAGAGTAATAACAATCTAGCTAATATCACCTAGAAAATTGAAAAGTCTGGATGAGAAGGTAGGTCTCTGGATTCCCAGCTTTCTGCTTTTCTGATCCTGTCAGTGTATAAACCTATCCAGTTGAATGGGCCACTTAACTATTTACTCTCTTAAGTAGGCACTCCCTAGATTCTATCTAATTTATTTGTTTCCTTCACTGACAGTTGCAAATTTACAAAATAAGGAATTCAGTCAATGAGAGCACATTGCCACTCTGGGGTTGGAAGGATTTCAAAAGGCAAAGATGAGGGAAAGAAGAGAGAGTGCTGGTAAAGGTCAAAGGCTGGGATATGACACTGATAAGAAGATACATTTCGAAAACAGTGTTAAATGTATCTGAGGACGAGTTTAGGGGAGGGATGAGACAGGTTGTAAGCACAGTGGAATTAGACAATGGAGGATATCAAATGGCAGGAGGACATCAGACAGCCTAAAAGAGGTAGTCTTGTTCATGAGATAATTCAATGAACACAGGAACAGAATTTACTTAGTAAATCTGTAAGTTCCTTCAACATTGGTACATTATGTGACACTGATGGTCTTAGAGGTTTCTAAAGAATGAACAAAAGACCCTTCTGATATGAAAAAGCCAGTTAAACGTAGCAAATTTATACTGAATACCAACTCCCTCTGTCAATTTTTCTTTCTCCAAAGTGGAGGTGACAGAACAAGGACAAAAGAAAGCAAGACACTATGATATGCTGATGAAAGGTGCGGTTTGTGCCAGCAGTGACTGAGAGACGTTTGTGGCACCCCATACCTCCAGGCTTACACGTCCTGAGAATCATCAACTTGCCAGCTTTACCCAACGGTCGCTGAGCCAACCTGAGGCAAGCCTGAAAATCAGTGGGATCTCCTATCCTCACCAGGTGCTGGGGTCCAGGCATGGACCTAGAGAGCGGTAGCTGCTCTTCGCTCTGCCCCACTGCCTAGCCCTTTGTCCTACTGTCTTGTTCTCTTCTTTGGGACCGGAAATAGACTAGAGGTAGCATACTACATTTCCCACCAACACCTGTACAGCGCTCTAGAGTAATTTCAAAGCACAGTGCCCCATTTCATTTATCGTAAAGTAGAAGCAAATCACTGTTCCACCTCACCCTCATCCTGCATAGCTCCCCTCAGTCCTCACAGTCATGTGGCTCTTAGCTGAGTGCATGCTATTTTTACGACCAGGTTAGGTATCAGGGAACTGAGCCTTAGAAGATAAGCAATTTGCCCACAGTCACAGCCAGCCGGGAAAGGGTTCCTACTGCACCTCTACTCAGCTAATGTCCAAACCTGTGCATTCAAATCGGTAAGCCATTCAATTGGTCCATTTTTATTAAAAACAACAACAAAAAAAAAAACAACACTTTAAAATATGAGGGACTAAATACATAAAGAACATATATATTTTTATAAGTTAAAAAAAGGGAAAATTAAGACCAAACTCCTTCTGAAAGTTTATTGCTAATTTAAGACCAATTTAAAAAACCAAAGTCGCTGTTCACTGTGAATCTGATAATTCAATTGAGGAACATTATCAGAAGCTTCTAAATAGAAAAGGTCCATCCATTGCCTCCATAAACACATGCTAAATATCTACTATGTAGCAGACACTGTTCTAGGAACTGAGGATACAGAGATAAGCAAGAGAACTATGGTCCCTGCCCTTGAGGATTATATAGATAGGTTGGAAAGACAATCATTCTATACGTAAACAGAGTAACATGACTAGTGTGATGACAGAGAGATAGAGGGTGTAAAAGTAGGGGAAACGTAAGTCAGCTAGGGAGAAGGGAAGACCCCTGGAGTTAGGGGAAGGGGGTGGAGAAGGGGACTGGGAGTGCTCCATATAGAGAAGAGCATGCACTGAGGACCAGAGCAGAGATAAGAAACTGAAGGAAGTTCAGAGGGGCTCAAGCTACCATCGAGTGAGACACAGGAGAGAGGGAGCCAAGGCTTACAACTAGAAAGGTGGGCAGGGGCCAGATCCTGCGGGACACCATTAGCCATATTGAAGACTATACCTATGAGCAACGGGAACCCAATTTAAGCAAAAAAGAGAGACTTAGCCAGATTTTAGTTCGACAAGTATCAATCTGACTGCAGAGTGAAGAGTAGATCAGACTGGGAGCTATATTGGCAAAGTACTGCTGTAGTCCAGGTGATAGGCAATGGTGAGCTGGGCTAGGGTGACAGATGTGGGAAAGAGGAATCGATATTTATGAGGTAGAATGGACAGAACTTGATGGGTGACTGAATGGTGATTTCGGCTCTGAGGTAATTCTAAATTTTATAAGGTGGAAGACGCTCTGTGCTTAATTAAAGCAGTCGTTTAGTTGGAAAAAAGAATCACCTCTAAAAACATATTCCTACAAGGAGAAGAAACTTACTGCTTTTAAGCTGTTATTATCATTTATACATTAGTTATCTGAGTTCCAGCCATACATAACTCACCTGGTTACCAACCAATAATAGGTGTTCTCCAAGAAGAAAGTCTTTTAGCATGTCTTCCATCACTATCATGTGCTAGAGAAAAAAGAACTAGAAGTTAATCGTGTTTTGTATAATCAAGATGAAATAATAAAGTTAACAATAAAGATACCGTCACACTAAGTAAAGCATCTACAGTTCTAGTTCAAGATGGCCGTGTAAGAAGATCCTGAACTCACCTCCTCCATGGACACACAGACTGTACAGCAACATATGAAATCATTTCCTCTTAGAAAAATCTAGAAGCTAGCTGACTGATGACTATGTGAATGAGAAGAAAACCATCAGAGCAGGGAGGAGAGGATGGGACACAGTCTCCCCATAAACCTCACCCCTAGTGCAGCATCCTATAACGGATAGGGAACTCAAAACCTGGAGCTTCTCCCTGAGAAATGAAGAGTTTGAATCCCACATTGAGCATCCCAACTTCTAAGACATACACTTGAGAGATGAGTACCCAAAACATCTAATTTTAAAAACCAATAGGGCTAGCATCCTGACACCCACAAGACTATAGTAATGTGAGAAACCAACCGGCCCCAGGGCCCAGCTCAGAGGCAGCTGACTGTGCCAAGACTTAAGTGAAGGAGGCTCACCTGCTTCCATCAAAGCACTGGCCTGAGGGACAGGCATCTAATTTAACACACGCATGGAGAAGCCTGCTGGAACACTCTCTGGGGGTGGACACTGGCAGGTGCTATCTTTGTGCTCTCCCTTTGCTGTGATTCAGAGCACGAGAATCTCCTGGAAAAGACCTTTTCTGCGTGTCTGGTGCCTCAGTTTCTCCAGTGGCCACCTAGGAGTCACCTCTTGGATCACCTGGCTCTGGAGGCCAGGGGAGCTTGCACTCCTGGTCCCATATGACTGTGATAATCGGTGTCACCCAGAAAGGAGCTCATACTTCTGTCCGGCTCCCTGACTTTTGCGACTGCTGCCAGAAGATACCTCTACATCGCCTGGCTCTGGGGGCCAGTGGGGCTTACACTTGTGGGTCCCACAGACTGTAACCAAAGGACAAAGAGTTCTTAAACAGCTACCACCCAGAGCACAGCAATAGGCAACAAACCCAGGAGCTCAGTCTTTCAATGAAGGAGGGCTATACGTTAATCTTCATGACTGAGGCCTGAGGGGCAGTATTTCATTAAATGCACTTCTTGGGGCCGGCTGTAACCCTTTCTAGAGGATTTGTGCTCACCCTCTATCACACTCCGAAGCACCTATGTATCCTGGAGGGGAGATTTACACACATCTGGTGTCCTGGTTTGTATGTCTGGTGCCCTCGTTTCTGTGGCTGTCATCCCACAGATAGTCCTTTATCACATGGTGGCTGGGTGGGGGCGCTTGTATTTCTGGGTCCCACGGGACTGCGGCAATCGTAAAGATGGTTCTAGGCAGGCTACCAGCCCAGGACACTGCATGGACAGTGGACTGAGGCACAATCCTCAGTCTTCTGTGAAGGAGGCCTTTGCTTGTCCTGGAGCTTCAGCCTAAGGAGCAAGCTTCGGGTCTTTTTTAGAGGCCTATGGAGCACCCTCAAGGAACACAGGCTGTAGGTGCCATCTTGGCTCTCTTTCGCTCTTGGCCTTTCTTGAGTTCATCAGTATCACCCAGGAAAGGGCTTATGCACTTGTCTGGAGCCCCGGTCTCTGTGGCTGTCAGCCAGTGGACACCTCCAGATCACCTGGTTTTTGCGGTCAGTGGGGCTTCCCCTTGTGATACACAGGACCATACATATTTGCATACTTGTAAAAGCTAACACCTGAGGATGTGGTTTCCAGTCAATCTGAATCTAAGTGCTGAGATCCTCCCATAGGGGACACAGAGATCTTGGCACATCCTCAATTACCGGGAACTATTAAAAATATAATGGGCAGCTTGGACAAGCACAAAGATTTAAGGGCCAATCAAGAGCCAAGGCAGGGTTGAATGACAAGGTTCATCTGCATGAGGCCACTCCTTTGAAAGACTGGGAGAAGTAGTCATCTCACATACTGTATAGAAATCAACAGAGTCAAGCAAAATGAAATAACAGAGGATATGTTCCAAATGGAAGAACAAGATAAAACCTCAGAAATAAAAACTTTAATGAAATTAAGTAATTTATCTGATAAAGAGTTCAAAGTGATGGTCATAAAGAGGCTCACCCAACTGAGAAGAATGGATGCAGTAAGAACTTCAACAAATGAGATGGAAAATATGAAAAAAAAAGTGTCAAACAGAAGTTACAATGTTGAAGAATACAATAACTGAAGTGAAAAGGTTCAACAGTAGACCAGATGAAGCAAAAGAAAAGATCAGTCAAATTAAAGACAAGGCAGTGGAACTAACCCAATCGAAGCATCAAGAAGAAAAAAAGAATTACAAAAAGTAAAGATATTTTAAAGGACTTAAGGGACAACATCAAATGGACTAACATTTGCACCACAGGGTCCCAGGAAGGAGGAGAGAAGAGGCAGAAATTTTATTTGAAAATATAATGGCTGAAAATTGCTCTAATCCAGGGAAGGAAACAGACGTCTAGATATAGGAATTCTAGTAAGTTCCAAATAAGAGGACCCTAAGGACACCTACACCATGACATGTTATAATTAAAATGTCAAAAGTAAAAGACGAGAAGAGAATATTAAAAGCAGCAAGAGAAAAACAACTTGTTACATACAAGGGAACACCCATAAGGCAATCAGCAGATTTTTCAGCAATAACATTGCATGCCAGAAGGGAGCGGCGTGATATATTCCAAGGACTGAAAAAAACATTGCCAACCAAGAATACTCTACCTGGCAAAGTTATCACTCAGTAGTGAAAAACAGGTAAAGAGTTTTCCAGATAAATGAGTCATCATCACTAACTCAGCCTTACAAGAAATATTAAAAGGACTTTAAGCAGAAAAGAAAGTGTGCTAATTAGTATTAAGAACACACATGAAAATAAATCTCACTGGAAAGGTAAATATATAGTAAAGATAGTGGAGTAATCACTTATAAAGATAGTATGAAGATTAAAAGCCAAAAGTAGTAAAAATAGCTATAGTTATGATAATTAGTTAAGGGATATGCAAGATAAAAAATGTAAAATGTGACAGCTAAAACATAAAACATGAGGGGGGAAGCAAGAACGTTGAGATTTACAATGGAATTAAACTTGTAATCGACTTAAAATAGGCTGTTGCAGATAAATTATATGTAAGTATCATGGTAACTACAAAGAAATAATCTATAGTAAATTCACAAAAAATAGAGAATATAAACATAATGAAGCATCTGACAAAATTCAACATCCATTTATGATTAAAAAAAAAAAACAACCTCTCAACAAAGCAGTATAGAGGGAATATATCTCAACATAATAAAGGTCAGGTATGACAAGCCCACAGCTAATGATATACTCAATAGCAAAAAGCTCAAAGCTTTTCCTCTAAGATCAGGAACAAGACAAGGATGCCCAATCTTGCCACTTTTATTTAACACAGTACCAGAGAAATTAGACAAGGAAAAAAAAAAGAAAAAAGGAAACAGGTAATGAAGAAGTAAATCTGTCACTATTTGCAGATGGTGGTATTAATATATAGAAAAGCGTAGAGACACTATCACAAAGCTGTTAGAACTAATAAATTTAGCAAAGTTGAAAGATACAAAATCAATACAAAAAAAAATCTGTTTTTTATACACTAATAATGAACCATCAGAAAGTGAAATTAAGAAAACAATCCCACTTACAATTGCATCAACAAGAATAAAATACCTACGAATAAATTTAACCAAGGAGGTGAAAGAGCTGTATATTGAAAACTACAAAGACATTAATGAAAGAAATTGAAGACACAAATAAATAGAAAGATATTCCATGTTCATGGATTAGAATAATTAATGTTGTTAAAATATCATATTACCCAGAGTAATCTATATATTTGATGCGATCCCTATCAAAACTTCAATGGCATTTTTCACAGAAACAGAACAAACAATCCTAAAATTTACATGGAATCATAAAAGATCCTAAATAGTCAAAAAGTCATGAGAAAGAAGAACAAAGTTGAAAGCATCACACTTTCTGATTTCAAACTATATTACAAAGTTATAGTAATAAAATAAGCTATAGTTATAAAAAAAGATATAGTAATAAAAAAGCTACAGTAATCAAATTATAATATTGGCAGAAAAAGAGACATAAACCAATGGAACATAATAGAGAGCCTAGAAATAAACCCATATGCATCAGTAGTCAAGTAATTTATTAAAAAGGAGTCAAGAATGAAGAAAACAATGGAGAAAGGACAGTTTCTTCGATAAATGGTGTTGGGAAAACGGACAGTCACATGCAGAAGAATGAAACTGGATCACTATCTTCCACCATACACAAATATTAACAAAAATATATTAAAGACTTGAACGTTAGGCTCTGAAACCATAAAACTCCTAGAAAAAAACACAGCTGGTAAGCTCTGTGACATAGGTCTTAGTGATGATTTTAGAATCTGTCACCAAAAGCACAAGCAACAAAAGCAAAATTAAACAAGTGGGACGCCATCCAACTAAGCAGCTTCTTCCCAGTGAAGGAAATCATCAACAGAATGAAAAGGCAACCTAGTGAGTGGCAGAAAATATTTGCAAATCATATATCTGATAAGGGGCTAATATACAAAATATGGAAAGAACTCATATACCTCAACAGTAAAAAAAAAACAAAACGGTGCAAGTAAAAAATGGGCAGAGGATCCGAATAGACACATTTCCTAGGAAGACTTACAGAAAACCAATGGGTACGTGGAAAAGTGCTCTACATCACAGTCATCAGAGAAATGTAAATCAAAACCATAATGAGATGTCACCTCATATCCATTAGAATGGCTATTATCAAAAACAGTAGAGATAATAAGTGTTGGGGAGTTCGTGAAGATGAGGGAAACTGTGTATTGCTGGTGGAATGTAAACTGATACAGCCACTATGAAAATCAGCATAGAGGTTCCTCAAAAAATTAAAAATAGAACTACCATATGATCCAGCAATTCCACTTCTGGGTATTTTTTTGAAGAAAATGAAAACACTAATTTGAAAAGAGATTTGCACTCCCACATTCACTGCACCATTATTTACAATAGCCAAGGTATGGAAGCAACCTACATGTCTATTGATGGATGAATGGATAAAGAAGATGTGGCATATATATACATCATGGAATATTATTCAGCCATAAAAAGAATGAAATCTTGCCATTTGTAACAACATGGCTGGTCCTTGAGGGCATTATGCTAAGTGAAAAGTCAGACAGAGAAAGACAAATACTGTATGATCTCTTATACATGGAGTCTAAAAAATATATATGTGTATATTTGTAATATGTGAACAACACACACATATATATATATACATACATATATATATAAACATATATATACTAAAAAAATAAAATATCCAAGTTCATAGATATAGAAAACATATTGGTAGTTGCTAGAGGCTGGAGGTAGGGGTGGGAGAAATTGGTAAATTGTTTTTTTGTTTTTAGTTTAAATACCTTGAATAAAAAAGAAAGTAAAACATCTATTATAATGGACTATACTCAAACAATTTGATTTTTTAAAAAAAACAAAAATTAATGCTGTGGTTTATATAACCAGTTAGGTCACCTGGTATTTAAAACTTGAAGTAGTCCACTTAAGCAAGACTAAGCCACTCATCATTATTTCAAAGAATTTTCATAATTTAACTCAAATATATTTTAACTATTGTTCTACATAGGGTTGGCTTATAATTTAATATTTACGTTAGTAGTTGCTAATAAGGTAAATACACAGAGGCTATCCAAAATAACTGGAGATTCCATGGAACATTTTACACTAACTTGGTCTTAACCATTACCTTCAAAGATGTGTAATTTTAGAATTAGAAATGTAGTATTTAGCCTCCACATTTTTTTATTTGAATTATGACACAATATAATAAAAGAACAAGATTAAAGTTGTTCACAATAGCCACAAAGGAAATTACATTGCTTTTTTATATCTGGAAAAATAGGACAACCATAAGTAGGTCACAAAGGCTCATCGTGGGGGTTGGGGGGGAGTGTTGGAGGAAGAAATATATCCCAGAACAATTAATATCCCTATTTCTTTCTCTTGGTTTTCTGTATCAAAACAGTAACAGCCTCATAAGGACTGAAGTTATTGAACCTCCCTATTTATGGAAAAGGCAAATTAACTGTTTGCATTTAATACATGCTGCAAATATTTTTCTAGCTTGTTACTTGCTTTTCTTTTTTTAATTTGTTTTATGGATTTTTTTTTTTGACATCTCAAACATTTCCCTTTTAACTTGTCAAATTAGGCTGTACTTTCTTTCAGAGTTTCTTTCTTAGAAAAATGAAGTTTTTTCTTTCCTTCAAAAAGAGATGAGTATTTCCCAATGTTTATCCTTGTAGTTTTTATTTTTCTGAAATCCTTTCAAATATACCACTGAGCTAGATTTTTAAAAAGCTCGAAGTAGGATGAGCTTGTCAATTTATTGTCCACTCTGGAACACTTTTAAGACTCAAAAGAGACATCGTTAATAATAATGGACAACAAACGTAAACCGGAACTATTTTAGCGACTATCTTAAGCAAGCCAATGTGTATGGTTACCCTACTTAAAAGGGAGTCCTAGAATACCCCTTTATTCTGGGTTTTAGTGATAATGTGGTCTGGAGACCTCTTCCTTCTAACTAAGATGAAAAGTCAGTGCCAATTTCCAGACATTTAAGTCTTCCAGTAACAAAGGGGCTAATCTGCATGAGGAATAGACAGAAAAGTTGGAACGAGCACCTGCATAGCCAGATAAAAATGCAATGTAAATACTGAAAAATAACTCAAACTATAGTTGTATTCTTCTATACTGTACTCATGTTCTCCCTACTTCACACCCTCATTCCATCTAACTAGATTATTTAAATCAACAAACATTAGCTAAGGCTAAGGTCACGGTCACTGCCTACATAATTCTTCTCTTAACCTCTAGGCCCACTTAAGTACCACAGACCCTCCTTCCCTTCCCTTCCCTCCCCTCCCCTCCCCTTCCCTTTCCTTCCTTTCTTTTAAGATTTTATTTATTTATTTGAGAGAGTGAATGAGAGAGAGAGAGACAGAGAGAGGGAGGAAGAGGGAGAAGGAGCAGGGGGAGGGGCAGAGACAGAAGCAGACATCCTGCTGAGCAGGGAGCCTGGAGGTGGGTGGGGGGGCTGGCCCTCCATCCCAGGACTCCTGGATCAGGACCTGAGCTGAAGGCAGATGCTTGACCAACTGAGTCACCCGGGTGCCCCAACCATAGACAATTTCTTGAAAGTTTCCTCTTCCAGTTAATTGTCGATCTCTCCTGAATCCCTCCTACCTCTCTAACAATTTCTGTCCATAATCTTTTAGGTTGGATCTTCTTGTTGTAGCAGTTATTTAGATTCTGATTTCCCCCATGTTCCTTCATTTGCTTTCTCTCAGTACCCTTTTACATGCTCTCCTCAGGGGTCAAGGTTTAGGGCAGAGTTGCTTGTGCCTACTTGTACACAGGCACCCACCCAATGTCGAGGGAGGGCCTTGTGAGACTTGAGTATCCACATGCCTGTGCTTGAAGAGCTACTTTAGACTACTCTCCGTAAATCCTCTCATCCGTTCCATTGCTTCAGCTATGAATTCTATGCTGATCTTCAATAGTAAAACTTTCCTCAACTCCAGCCTCATATTCTGAGCGACTATCAAACTATACTTGGTTATTTCCCAGTCTCTTCAACCTCAACATATCCAAAACTTGTCTCATTATTTTCTTCTCAACTTCATTCTTTATCCTGTATCTTTTATCCTCATTAATAGCATCATTTCCTACCACCTGACCAAACCTCTACTATCATCTTCCTGCTCACTTCACTCCTCCCTTGCCAAAAGCCAGTTAAACACCAAGTCTAAGCTATGAAGCCACCCAAAAGTCAAGGTTATCTATCCCTTCTTTTCTATCCCCAGTTTTCATTTAGGTTTTTGCATCTCTGGCCTAGATTTTTCTCAGACAATTTGGCTTCTCTGACTTCAGTGTCTGCTTGAGGCAATGTGCTCTTTATGTAACTGGTGGTTACCTCTTTGTTCAAAATCATGTCACTTCTTTTTTCAAAATTCCTTAAATGACTCTTAATACCTTTGAAACAAAGGCTCATCCTTCCTTCCTTCCTTTTTTTTTTTTTTTTTTTTGCTAAAGGCTATTTATTTGATTGAGGTATAATTGACATTACAATGTTAAATTAGTTTCAGGTTGTGCAATATGATTCAACATTTACATACAGTGTGAAATGATCACCACCATCTGCCACCTTGCAAAGTTGATATGATTTTATTGATTATATTCTCCACGCTGTAATTACATCCCTATGACTTCTTTAATTTATAACTGGAAGTCTATACTTCTTAACTCTCTTCACCAATTTAGCCTCCCCCCAGTACTCCCCTTCCCTTCTTATCATCTTGATTTAGTCTTGGCCTCATCTCCTGTCGCTCTCCTCCAACACTATATTCGGTCAAAAATTCAGAATAATTTTCTCTTTTCTCTTCTGTTTTGCTTTTCCATCAGACTATGTGCTCCCTGAGGGTGAATCTTGGCTTTCATCTCACACACAGCTCCACTGACTCTGCCCACCGCCAACAGCCCTGCTATGTGTCCTCTCCACTCTATCCCCACTGTCACCACCTTCGTTCAGATCCTTCATAACTTGTATTTAGACTACTGCAATGGCCCCTTAACAAGTCACTCCTTGCCTTGGTTCCAACTCATAGACAACATTAAAGAGTGAATGCAAAGTTAGCAAGTGGAAATGTGGTTAACATCTTTCAGTGGCTTCCTCACTTCTGAATCGCGTCAAGATTCCTTAATTAGCAAGGCCAAGATCTTTTGACCCTTTCCTATCCACTGGCCTCATCTCTTGTCACTCTCACATTTGCAACCTCACCTCTGTGCCAGTGATAATTAATTATATGTAGCCTCCTAAATGAACTACTCTGTCACACAGCCAAGTCTCTGCAAATGCTAGTCTCTCTACCTGAGAGAGTCAGCTTTGCTGGGTAACTCATTTTCCACAATCATTCCAACCTGGGACCATCATCTCCTCAGAGCTACCACAGTAACTTGGGTGTACCTCCATCACACTGTACAGTAATCATGTGTACTTTCTTGTCTCTCTACCCTGACAGAGCCCTGGCCTCGAGCTACACAAGTGTATGTGCATATGTGTGCATATTTTAATCTCTTTATCTAAATACCTCAGAACAAGGCTTGATACATGGTAGATATTTTAAACATTTTTTCAGATCTAAAGTTCCTTGGAGTTAAGAGGCTATTGCCTTCTCTTTCCTCCAATTTCTCCTTACTACTGTAAGTATAACATTCTTTAATGACAGATTTAATAAAATAATACTGCTCATTATGAACATTCAAAATCTTACTCCTTCTTTATTAATCCACTCACCACATACTTGCTCAGCATTCACAATATGCCAAGCACATGCTATTTGCTAAGACTCAAAATAAAGAAAAACAGACTTGACTTTAGTGGTGTGGAAAACGCATTTAAAAAATCAATCTCAATACCATGTGGCAAGGGGACCACAGGACGTAGACGAGGACGGTACAGAAGCCCCTACGTATTCAAGAGACACCGAAGACTACTGCTTCAAAGGGAAGTACAGGCTAAAAGGAAATCATAACATACGCAACAAAAGCAAATGTAATCCAAAGCTACGGTTCCTTGAATTGCTACAGCTCAAATTTTTCCTTAGTGGTTAATTCACACTGCTTTATGAAGCAGAGGTACATCTGGAGACAGGCTACAGCAAGTCCCTCAGGGCCGCTGGGTAAAGTTCACAACAGCCCTGCGGTCCTCAATGGCTATGTCACAAACACCATGGCAACAGACACTGTGTTCAAGGGCACAATGGCCCTCCCTGCTACTGAATTTCCTACATTCTCATATGCTGGGAGGTCTTTTCAACCTTTGCTACCATGGGGTTTTTCAAATTGTCACTTATAACAAAGTTTCCTGGTTCTTTTTTCTTTATGCCTTTCCCTTTCCACTACATGGGCAGAATGTGGTACTATCAGTGCTTGGAAATAGTCGATTTTCTTTACAATCGTCTTTTTGTCTTTCTTTGATAGGCAAGATTGTTTTCCTTCTTCGTGTCTTAAAGGTAACTATTGTATGCTTATTTGTCCACTGCTTGTGTAAGAGCATTAATGCTCTGGAAGAGAAGTAAAACCTATTATTAGTTAATGGGCTACAGAATGAATACAAAGCAAATCCAGGTTATGTCTTTGCATATGTCACAGGTAGTAATTACAATTTTGACAGATTTCAAAATATTGGATCAAGATTTTTACTGAGAGAGAAGAATTTGCTCAGATACTTTCTATATAGTATGAATATAACATAGGGATATAAATTATGGTACTCACTGAACAACAAATATGATTGGGAAATGGCAGATAAAAAGTTTAGTTTTACTAACTCCTTAATATAGTAAAAATAGTAAGTGGGGTGCCTGAGCGGTGCAGTCAGTTAAGTGTCTAACTCTTGGTTTCAGCTCAGGTCATGATCTCAGGGTTGTGAGATCGAGCCCCAGGTGGGGCTCCGCACTCAGTGAGAAGTCTGCTTGGAATTCTCTCTCCCTCTGGCCCCTCTCCTCATGTGTTCTCTCTCTTAAAGTAAATAAATAAAACTTAAAAAAAAATAGTAAGTAGAAGTTCTTCTAACATAATGTAAGGTTACTATTTACATTCAGATTAGGGACCAAATATTAGAAAAAAATTAAGTATGTTTCTTTTTATAAAATAAATATATAACTACTTAACATAAAATCTGGAAAAGAAAAAAACTCCTACATTATGGGTAATTTTCTCTGGAAAACATTCTTATTAAAGTGAACATCTATAGTAAAGCTTTCTGGGTATATACTATTTCTGTGTCTTAGTGGAAGGTCCATAATTACTGGTTAGTTTACAAGTGAGAAATTATCTACCTTCCTCCCTTAAAGAGGAAAAAAAAAAGGAAAAGTAAAGAACAGAAAAATATTAGGAATTTTCAGGAAAAGGAAAGGAATATGAAGAAAAGAATGCACAAGACACATCCTCTTTGAACTAATGAAATAATTTAACAGGAAAGCAAAAGAGAGGATAAGTATTAGTTCATTTTGTTTTTAATTTAATGATATATTCATTTTATTTACCTGGAGTCTAGTGCATGTGCAATATATATTACCCTAATCACAGTAGCAACTCTTTCAATTTTCAGGTGTCTTGGGAAAGAATTTAAAAGTTTATAATGCCTTAATAAAAGATGTGTCAGCACCTCATTTGGCATCATCTGAATTTAACTTAGCAAATTATAAAAATAATTAAACATTAGTTTCACCGCAGAGTTAATTACCACAATGTAAGAGGAGATTTATTCATAAAGGCAAAGCAATGATCTTACCTGAATGTTGTCATAGAACAGAACATCAGGCACTTTCATTTTCTCATGGGCATTATAGATCGGTGCACTAACAGCCCCAATCCTCAGAGATCCAGATGCTATTTCACCTAAACATTTCACACAGGATAGAGAATTACTCGTAACTCTGTGCTCAGAGAAGCCAAATCCAATGCGAACATAATGCAACACAGCATCTTTAATATCTTACGGGCTCATTAAGGAATTTCAATTTAACATCTAAAAGAAGTAAGTTTGAAGGTGGTAATAAAACATCATAGCTCTACATAGAATGCTTAAAATGTTCCAAAAGATAATGAATTTTATATAAAATGCATGTTAGCAAACAGCAGAGAGATAAAATTAGAGGACCCGCCCCCCCCAGAACTTAGTCAAGCCACCTTCATAAGCTTGTTTTGTCAGAGACTATAACACACAAACAAACCAAATATACATTTGAAAGCTCTTAAGTACTCTGAATATCATTTTTGGGGACCCATCCACTGAAAAACTCCAAGTGAGAACTCCCTAGAATTCTAGTAAAAAATACTGATTAATCAACCCACCCCAGACCTCCGAAATTACTATTTCCAGGGATGGTTGAGGAGATCTGTATTTTCAAATAAGCACCCCAGGTGTTACACAGTTATTCTGTGATGATTACTATTGTGTTATCTCCTATTTGCTTTAAATAGTTGGTCTAGAATAGAATATGAGCTCCTTACAGCCAGCAAACCCAATAATAAATTTGAAGTTAGGGAATACATCTCATATGCATTCTCTCCATGGTTAATAATCATAACATTAATGGTGGTAGTTGTTATCATAGTACTCATGATCACAATAGAAGCTACCATTTATTGAGGACCTTCTATGGGCCAGATCTCAAACCAGAAGCTTCACTGTTTATTCATGTAATTTCATGTAATTCTCTTAACAATGAGACAAGAACTATGAGGAAGCTAAAGACATAAATTAAATAATTTGCTTAAAACCACCCAGCTAACATGGGCAGAACTAAAAATAGAACTTAGTATAGTCTAATGTTCTTTCTGCCAAGTGGGGTATGTTTACTCCTTTGACTCCAAATAATACTCCATCCTGTGGAAATACCCGAGCAAGCAGACAGATTATCACGATGCCTTAAACAACTGACCCGTCTACCACCTCCGCACCCCGCCACCCTTCAAATAAGAAAACTGCCCTTTTGTGCTAAAACACTTTGAAAGACAAGTGGAGAAGAGCGACATTTGCGTTCTGCAATACCATAAACGATTTTTGAGCTAAAAATAATTAAACTGTCACCCTTTTTAATCAGTGCTGAGTGCTACACATTTGCCAAAGCACAGGAGACCTCTCCCTCCAATAGATCCTTGCCATTTCCCTTTTTATTTACAAGTTCCACAGGGAAGAAAACCTATAAGCTGTCACATGGAGAATCTACTGTTTATTTACTACCGGCAGGGTCTCTGAAACAGACCCAATATAAAACTGTACAAAGACCAGGATTGTGGCAGGGACTTTACTATATGCTTGTATGTTAAGATGACAAACATAATTTCAGATTCAAGTAGCATCTGATATCATCTATGGTTTATGGAACACATCTGTTCAGTAGATTTAGAGCTTCAGGACAATTTAATTCACTCATCTAATGTTTATTGTTAAAACTTCAAGCTTGAAAAGGGAAATACCCTTAGAGGATGGTGATGCTTGTACTTTCCTGGGAGAAACCTGCTACCTCTATGCTAAGAAATCTCATAGGATGGCATTATTTTAGTCCATTTGTCAAGGTCCTTAGTCTGGCAGACTCAAAACCTAATTTTTTCATGTCATCTGACCACAAATCTGACTCTCAGGAGAATATTAAAGACATATATTCTGATCTATATATAAATTCTGCTATATAAAACAATAACTGAAAATATTACAGCGTAATACAGCTGCAACTTTCATATGGACCCCATGATACACTGGTTGCCATATCAGCATATTATCTGGAGGGAGAACGACACAGAAAGCCAAATCCTCATCAGAAGGTTATTTGGTGAACCTTGTCCTTTGACCAAGGAGAGGGCATTAAATGAATTCTCCTCAAAAGAGACGACATTAAAGATAAATGGAACCAGATGAGTCAACAGTCTCTTAGGTTCCTTATCCCCTACGCAAGGCTTAGATGGGAACTGCTGACACTGGCCCGTTACCAAGACTACAGTCCATAGTCAGAACAACTCAGTCCGTCTCTGGGTATGTTAAGAGATTCAGTCAAGTAACATTATAAGTTAATAGGTCCCAGAGTTGTTCTGTCTCTTTGCGCTGGCTCTGCATATCTGTACCCAGATCAGTCAGTAGGTGGAGTTTTTAATTTTACTCTAAAAAAGTCATCTCATGTCTTTAACACCAAATTCCTGTCTCAGTATAGCCCCAACTATTAAAAACATCTACTATAAAGAGAGCCACAATAAGTCCTTGTTAGAGAGGGGTCCCTCGTTGGATTTTTGATAGAACAGGTACTTATCTCAAACAGTAGAGAACCTTTTGTTGAGCTCTAACTGAAGAATAGGGAACTTCTATAGGAAGAGCTAAACCTTCCCAAAGTTCAAAATACTTATGGTTATCCAGAAGAAAAGTACCACAAAAGACAGTATGAGTGGAAATGGGAGGAGTAAGAAGGCATGAAATGGTACTCTGAATATTATTTTATTTTATATGAACCTAGAACAGTTTCCTGAACATATCCCACAGGACTAGTGGTCCTCAAAATGTAGATGTTGTGCAAAGAAAGCAGAATTCTAGTCTCTCTGGTGAAATATACTTGGAAAAAAAAGAAGGTAAAACCAAATCATGCACGTTTCTTTAGAGCAGGGATTCTCAGAGCCTTGAATATGTTTGTGAAAACTGTGACTCTTTGGAGGAGGACCTGTATCTGGTATGCACTGCAATAAAGGAAATTTTTTTTTAAGATTTTATTTATTTGAGAGAGAGAGCGCACTCATGCACAAGCAGGGGGGAGGGGTAGCGGAAGAGGGGAAGCAGACTCCCCGCTAAGTAGAGATGATCCCGGGACCCAGAGATCATGACCTGAGCCGAAGACAGATGCTTATTAACTGACCGAGCCACCCAGGCGCCCCAAAATAAAGGAAATATTCTAAGATTTAATTGGTAAGTGGGTTTCAATTTAAAAATAAATAAATTAAAGATTGATTTCTTCAACCCAGTACATAAAACAAAACAGATGGAAAACAAACCACTTTTTATTTAAATTAAAATAATAAATAATACAAATGTTTGATAATTATTATTTCACTTAAGAAAGAAACAAGTAAAATACTTACATTTGTAATCTTCCAGTTCTGGTTCCTGATGATTATCAGTACTTATTTCTATTGCAGCATCTGCCAGGTTTTTTTCTAATGCTGACCTTGCAAGGCTTGGTAAGAACCTGGTGGGGCAGGGAGGACAGAATGATAAAGTCAAAGCTTTCTGTGATTCCTAAAAAGCTTTCGGCATGTACATACAAAAACTCTTTCTCTCTTTCTCTCCTTCTTCCTCTCTATCTCAAGACAACCAATTAAGGAAGCGCAATCTTGTCCTGTGAAATCCAAATAATAAAAAATTTTGAAATAAATATAAACTTCAAGTACCTGTGAAGATGAATATCTGTTGATCTCCTTTAATAAAACTTACATGTAATTAGCGGTATTCGTGTCTATACAACATTTCACAGGACAAGACTTAAAATGATTTTCTTTTTCAAATGGATTTAGTATACCTCATAAATCTTGTTTAATTGTTTAACTGGATTATCAAATTTTCTTAAATAGATAAAACAACACTTTAACTGGCTCCAACCTGGCAATCACAAATTCAAATTGGTGTAAGTGGATTAATGATGTTTACTTCCCAACACAAATTATTCAATTTAGGATTATACAGCTTGGTCTTTCCTTCCATTTAAAAAATAGACCTGCATGTCTCTTCTATATGCATGTTGTCAAAGCAACAATCTGGTGAGTGACAGAAGCATTCTTCATTTACAAATAGATAGTATGAACACCATGGGCTTAGATCATGAAAATGGAGTTTCCTACCCACATAAATAAAATTGTATCTGGAATTTATGATCCCAAGTGAGCTCGCAGAAACGATTTTTAACCTATTACCTGTGCTATACTACCATAAACTAGCCACTATGTGCCACGATATCCCAAGTAAACATACTAAGAACATCACACTTCTAACTTAGGTTTTCTATAGCTCTAAACCTTTTAACCTTTGTGGTGGTTCCCACAGCCTTGAGCATAAACTCTAATAAAAGTGATGCTGGTGTGAGCGAGAAGGCAAAAGAATGAGCGTGTGAGGAACTGATGGATTTCCTATCTCTGTGATAGAATTCACATAGCTGACCGTATCTCTCAACTACCTCCTCGTTTCGGTTCCAGGCTGTGATGGAGGGATTTATATCACTCTGGGTCAGTAGCTCATCAGTTCAGCATCGAGTAAGACTCACTGTTGTTCATCTCTGACCTTCCATCATAGTTCTTAGATTGTTGCCTTGTTTAAAATCAAGGCCTTTATCTCTCAGACCCAATAACTGGGCTTTTATCTTGTTTCCCGATCCCTTGTCTTGGCACCATGCCCGCCAGACCTGCCTCTCTCCACTACACCATGAACTTGAATCTGGCCTCGTGACATTAGGCTCTGCAGCTGCATCTCCGTTACTTCCTGTCAAACTACCTTGATTGACAATAACCACGTCCAAGCTTAGACTGTGTGCCAGTCCCAGAAACCCCTTATATCCGTATAATCTGCTCTGAACACATCCTCATTTGCCCCCATACTGGAACATTTCTAGATTGCCCTCCAAAGCCTGTAGAGAACTGCAGAAAAGGCACGTGTGCCTCCCTTCCAATGTCAGTGACAGACATTGCTTGCCAATATGATACTCTTTCCTACTGACATTGAACATGTTTCAGAGTTATTTTCAACCTCACACCCAGACAGCACTACCAAATAATCAGAGGTAGTATGGAAGTTGAAATATGTTTACCTCTAGAATTTATATTTTAAAAGATACTGACTCAACCCACAAATGATAAGAAAGTATGTCAGGAAATATGAAGTCAACCTTAATTTTTTCTAGCTTTTAATTTTTTCTAGTTAATGGTTTCTTTTTCCATTGCTCACTGATATTTTCTACTTGCTTTTTCCTCTCCTTCTGTGGCCTTTTGTAAAATAAGTGAGTAAATGAATGAAATATCGCTCTATCTATCCTACTTTCCTAGAACAAAAGCAAATACATACCCGACTGTAAAGTTTTCAAGGGTATTTATC
Organism: Potos flavus; assembly: GCA_028534135.1. NCBI lineage: Eukaryota > Metazoa > Chordata > Mammalia > Carnivora > Procyonidae > Potos > Potos flavus. The sequence goes on from CM052883.1 coordinate 46,860,642, forward strand.
ATCATGAGCATCACAGTGCCTTTTAAAAATCATTATCATCATTATATTCATTTACTACCAGCAAAACTAGAATCGGAAGGGCTCCAGTCTCTGCGATCTTGGTTGTAACAAAAAAACTAAAGAAAGATTCAACCATATTATGGGAAACACAGACACAGAAGTAGTTACCCTAGGCTAACTCAAATAACTGTGTCATTGTCAGAGGAGTGAGATACGATCTTTGTATTAAAGAGTAAGATAGGATTTCTCAAGGTGGTAGCATGAGGAGCTTGAGTAAGGATAGGGGATGCTCCCAAATTACCAGTGCTGGGAAGATGGGTGTTGCTATTAGTGGTAAGAGTGGGAGAAAAGACTGTGGGTCTCAGGGGTCATCAGACAGCCTTTGACTTCTATTTAGAGTGTGTAATTAATTGATACTTGTGATTTTAAATCTTAAATTTATAAACAGCACTGGAATATTTAAGACAACTTATGGCTCATCCTATTTATAAAGTTAGTTTATTATATTTGTAAGTAATTTACTTTTCTGGGAAGGTTTTATTTGTTAATTCAGACATATGAAGTACTTAAAAGGAAATAGGGCATATAAATTTTTTTTTTTAAAGATTTTATTTATTTATTCATCAGAAAAAAAGAGAGCACAAGCAGGCAGTCGCAGGCAGAGGCAGAGGGAGAAGCAGGCTCTCTGCCGAGCAAGGAGCCTGATGTGGGACTCGATCCCAAGACCCTGGGATCATGACCTGAGCTGAAGGCAGCCGCTTAACCAACTGAGCCACCCAGGCATCCCATGGGCATATAAAATTTATTAACAAATTTCAAATGTTTGAAGACTTAAACAAGATACCTGGAAGATCAATGCAACCAAAGTTTTTCAAAGGCCCATAAAAATAATTCGAATCTGCTAGGCTTAACAGAAAAACCTAAAGAAGATCTAGGTTTTTGAAATTATAACCTTAAAACACTGAACAGCAATTTTTTTTTAAAAGTAGATGTCATTCATTTTATGTCACAAGGGAATTCTTGAAAAATACTGTATGCAAACTAAGTTTTTGGTGAATGGGAAAATTTCCCCATTACCTCAAGGTCAGAGACAGTTAATCTTCATTTCTAATTCTTATCGCTCTGCCTCAAATTTCTATACTAAAGGATTATCACCTCAACATTTCCTGTAAGTAAATACTGTAATGGAATGCAAAATACTTGAGTGGAATAGAACTCTTATTACAGAAACTGCTAGTTAACTCCTCTATAATAAAAGAACTTTTGGAACGTAAAATATCTAATAACTTCCTAATCTTGTAAAATCTTTCTTCTCTTTGGTTTCTTAGGTTTTCAACTACCCAGAAAATGAATTATGCACCTAGCTCTAAGACTTGGTGTACATATTTTGGATATGAGGATGAGGTACTAGGGAACCATTCCCTTAGATGAAGAAATGTTCCAGTCTGAACTCAACTGGCATAAACAAATAAATGAAAAGTATTTTAAAATTAAATTAGTAAGACTTTTAAAAGCCAAGCTAATATTCAATAAATTTAATGTTTAACAAATTCATACTAGAGAATTTCTTTTGATTTTGTTAAATAATAGACTTCATAAATATAAATTATATCAATTTAAAAAAACTTTTGTGAAATTCAATTTCTTTTCACTGCTTCAATATGGAATGAGGTCATTAAAAAAAGAAAAACTTTATGCACCAATAAGATTTTTTTTTCCTTTATGTGATTGTGCTATCATGAATAGAAGGTTAGTAAAAAAGGTTTTTGAGTTTGTACGCTTGCTAAAGTCAAGAGATAATGCATAAACAATATAGTTGTTTCACTTTTTGCAAAGTGTCATAGGGTGGTAACAAAACGGAGTTTAATATGGTCAGCTGATAACACTGGAAAAGTTAGCTATTTTCCTTTTTACTACCAGCAAAACTAGAATCGGAAGGGCTCCAGTCTCTACGATCTTGGTTGTAACAAAAAAACTAAAGAAAGATTGAACGACATTATGGGAAACACAGACACAGAAGTACATTAAACGTACATTACAATGTACATTACATTAAACAATTATTACATTTAAGTACTTCATATGTCTGAATTAAAAATATATTACATTGGGGTGCCTGGGCGGCTCAGTCGGTTAAGTGTCTGCCTTAGGTTCAGGTCATGATCCCAAGGTCCTGGGATAGAGCCCTGCATCTGGCTACTTACCCAGCAGGGAGTCTGCTTTTCCCTCTCCTTTTGACCCTCCCCCTCCACTTGTGCTCTGTTTCTTGCTTTCTCTCTCTCAAATAAATAAAATCTTTAAAATATATATATATGTGTATATTGCATTTTTGTTGTATTTAACATTTTCATAAATGGCACTATATACCAAATCTCCTCTTGCAAATTGCTTTTCTACTTGATATTAAACTGTCATGATTGATACACACAAATCTACTTCATTTTAACAACTTAGTATCTTATTATATAAATACATCAATTTATAAATTCATTCCCTACTGATGGACAGGTAGGTTGTTTCCAATTTTTCATTGTTACAAACAATGATGCAATGAACATTCTTACATGTGCCTCCTTATCCATTCATTTAAGACTTTCTCTGAGGTGATATCAAGAAACAGAATTGTCAAATCAGAGTATTAATATACTTAGGCATAAAGATACTGTGAGATAACCCCAAAGTGATGAGATTTCCATTCCAACAGCAGTAATATAATTCCATTTTCTTTTATTCACAAAACATGTTAATTTTTACAGGTAAAATTATAAAGTATGAAATGATAGCTGATTATTGTTTTAAATCTCATTTCCCTGATTAATAATGAAGTTGAGCATCTTTTCAAGTATTTGTCGGTCATCTGAATTAACTTCTATGCATGCCTATTCATCGTTTGCCCATTTAAGGTTAGGGTTAGGGTTAGGGTTAGGGTTAGGGTTAGGGTTTCATCTCGATAATTTGTACACTTTATAGTCCCTGAATACTAATCCTTTTGTGATTACAAATCTTATCAAACATCTCTTAGTCTGTGGCTTACAACTTGTAGAGTGGCTTATAGAGTTTCTGTCACATATCTGGATTTTCCTTTTTTATGGGATAAAATGGATATTTTTTATTTTTAATAATTTATTGACAAGTCCATCCATTCCCACACTGATTTATATAATGCTACTTTTGATATATGCTAACTTCCTACAGATGTGTGGGTCTGTTTCTGGTCTCTGTAGTCTACTCTAATAGTCTATTCGTCATTCTTTGCACCAATATCATACTGTAACAATGAATATAGCTTTATGATGGAGCCTGATATCTGACAGAAAAAGTACAAATCCTTAATCTTCCTCAAAATTTCCTTTGGTATTATTTCCAGGCCAATTTTGAGATCAGCTTGTCAAATTCTGTAAAACCTTAGTAGTATTTGATTAGGTCATAGCTAAATAAAATTTGGAGTAAAATAGCTTTACAATACTGAAGCTTCCCTTACATGAACATGGTATAGCTTCCCTTCTATTTAAATCCTTTATAGCTTTCAATAAAGATTTATGCTTTTTTCCATAAAAGTATTACACGTCATTTGATTTACTCTTAGGTGCTCAAAGCTTTCTATTATTATTCTGAATGGGATAATTAAATACAAACAAACAACCAGATCTCCTCAATTGTTAGTGGAATATAGAAATGTCACTGAGTTGGATTTGTAAGTAATCTCACTAAACTCTTATTTTCCTAATGACTTATATATGGTTTCTCTTGAATTTTTTATGTAGCCAATCAGATAACTTTGGAAAAATGCACTGGCTGAATGTACAAAAAGGTGACATACTTGTTCTGCTCCTAACTCTAAAGGAAATATGAATATTTTATCATAAAGATGTTTGCTCTAAATTTTTGGTATATACCCCTTATTGGATTGAAGAGTTTTCCTTCTTTTCATGGTTTACTAAGAATATTCCTGGTTTACTAAGAATTTGGTTTGTTTTTAGTTTTGGTTATTGGGTTTTATCAAATCCTTTTTACTCATTTTTTAAAATAATATTTTTTTTAATTTCTAGTTCACTAATATAGTGAGCTAAAGAAACAGAACATTAAACTTTCTTCACATTCTTGAAATAATTTAAAATTGCTCATTATTTAAAATATTTCATGGTTTATGATTTTCCTTTCATACATTATTCTTCTCTGGTTCAAGTATCAAAATTATACTAGACTCAAAGTGAATTGCTGTTTTAACTGTTTATTCTTTGGAACAGTCTGTAGAATGCTTTGGGTACAGTTATTTCATTCTAATATCCAAAATGTTATTTCCCCTTAGGCTCCAAAACTTTACATTGCTTAGTATTGAATATTTATTTCTATTAACACACATCTATACCCAAATTCTGACTAAGAAAATACTGGGTAGGTAATGAATCTATCTCTCTGTCTTTATATTTTTTTCAGATCATGACTCTGAAAAAAAAGCAACTGAAGCATTTTTTTTCTAATTTTCATTTGGAAGCCTAATATTTTTCTACTTAAAAGAAAAGATGAACCAATTTCATTATTTCTCATAATTATCAGTTTTTTAGAAAAATTACTCTAAAAACACTAGAAAGGAGCCTCATTTTACCTGGATACACCAGAGAGAGAACAAATTTAAGTTGCAACACAGGAAGTATACTTTCACTATAAGAAAAATTGTCAGCTAAACTAGAAATTGGTAAAGGGCAATTACAGATTCTCCTAAGCTGAAAATAGGTTCTTTTAATTCCTTTTTTTTTTTTTAATCAAGGAATGAGTGGACAATATTCATAACCACCACAAAAATAATTGCCAGATCATATGAAAAGAGTCTAAAAGAAATCTCTGGACTTCTTGTGCATTGTTATTAATCTTTATCATTCTTTATTTTTAAAAAGATTTTTAAATTTATTCATTTGAGAGAGAGTGAATGAGATCATGAGCATGAGCAGCGGGGGGTGGGGGAACAGAGGGAGAGGGAGAAGCAGACTCTCCACTGAGCAGGGAGCCTGACATAAGGCTCCATCCCAGGACCCTGGGATCATGACCTGAGCTGAAGGCACATGCTTAACTGACAGAGCCACCCAGATGCCCCGCCACCTTTTTTTTATTACCCTTTTAAAATAGTTTCATGCAAGTGTGATTTTGTAAGAAAATTCTATCAGCCAATATTTATAATAATTTCCAAACAAGTATTAAAAAATAGTGTAGACTGAAAAGATACTAGTTTTGTTAAAGTTAGGCAACAGGAGAAAATTTTAGGCAACAAAAAACCAAAATTAGGCAACAAAAAAATTAGGAAAAAGGGGGGCGCCTGGGCGGCTCAGTGGGTTAAAGCCTCTGCCTTTGGCTCAGGTCATGATCTCAGGGTCCTGGGATCGAGCCCCACATTGGGCTCTCTGCTTGGCAGGGAGCCTGCTTCCCCCTCTCTCTCTGCCTGCCTCTCTGCCTGCTTGTGATGTCTCTCTCTGTGTCAAATAAATAAATAAAAATCTTTAAAAAAAAAAAAAATTAGGAAAAAGGAAAAAATTAGGAAAAAGAAAAAAATGAAAAAATAAGGAAAAAAGAAAAAATTAGGCAACAAAAAACAAAAACAAAAACAACAAAAAAAATTTTGTTAAATTTAGGCAACAGGAGAGTACTGTCAAGCATGGAAAGTCTCAATGCCAAATTGGGAGGTGCTCAGTGTAATGCTGACAAGCACTAGCTCAGAAGACATATAAACCAGCGCTCAAATCCCAAACCCAGTTTTACTTATTTACTACTCTCTAATTTAAGCAAGTGACTTAAATAGTTTTCTCATCTACAAAATATCTTTTAAAAGATATTTTTAAGGGGCACCTGGGTGGCTCAGTCGTTAAGTGTCTGTCTTTGGCTCAGGTCATGGTCCCAGGGTCCTGGGATTGAGTCCCACATCGGGCTCCTTACTCAGTAGTGAGCCTGCTTCTCCCTCTCCCTCTGCCTGCCACTCCCCTTGCTTGTGCTCTCTCTGTCTCTCTCTCTCTCTGTCAAATAAATAAATAAAATCTTTAAAAAAATTGTTGTTATGCCTAAATAGGATAAAATATGTTCTAACAACCGAATATGAGGTTGAAATAGCTACATATTCAGGCAATACTTTCTCCAGAGCTGTGGGTACTATTAATTAAACTTATGTTACTGTTTTAGCAAAGACCCAGAAACTTGAACTCAGTGAGAAAGGGGAACATGTTTACCTGGAAAGGCAGGCTTTAGTAACTGCGCTGTGAAGATTTTCATTAGGGTACTGTGACAGCCGACGAGAAATCCGCAAAAGCTGTCTGGTAGAAAGTGATGCTGCCAGTGACTGTGCCTATCAAAAGGCAAAGACAGCCTGTTAAGAGTCTTGTTTCAACTTGCTGAGAGTCCCTTTAGATGGGTATCAGAGCAGAATTCATTATTCCTGACGGACAAGGCCAAACTTCAAATACATATGTACTGTTAATGAATTACAAATAAAAGTAAATGAAAACCAATTTACACTTAAGGCGACCTTACAGATAGTTTCTTTTTTTAAATCTATAAAAGTGTTTATCAGTTAAATTCAATAAAATTGTTTTCATTATACTAAGTTCTGTTCATACACGCTTTTTCGGTAGAGGGGAGAAGAGGCTGGATGGAGGAAAGATGTTATACAATACAGGCCACACCTGACTTACAAATAGCTTTTATGTACAATTAACTATTTGTTCTTTTTTTTCCTACCTACACAAAGCTGAACTGTTCCGATAGTCTGAAAATGCTTAAAGCTTTAGGTAAATCCATGGCTTCTAAAATGGAGAAAAGGAATTATGGACAGTTTAGGTTGCTGACCACAAAGGTGTCAACCAGTTTGTCCCTTGGGTGGCAGCTTGCAGTCTGAAATCCTTCCCTTATACTGCCAGAAGAATTTCACTTTGTTTTCTTATTCTTCAAAAAAATAAGAAATCCCATTAAAAGAGCTGCTAGTACAGAACTCAGGATATGTGAGTACCAGTAAATATTTATTGATGTAATTCTGAAATTATCTTGGTGGGCAGCTTAATGTAATGATAAAGTTTATCAGCTTTGGAATCAGACAAGTCAGGCTCCCATGCATTAGGTTGATGGACTATTCAACATCTTCAAGCGTCGGTTTCCTGATCTTTAAGTTGGTGACAATAACACCTTCACCTTTAAGGCTGTTAATGAGGGTTAGTATCTATAGAACTATAGAAGTATCTATAGAACTTACCAAACTCGACAAACTAAACAAACTCAACACCTAAAAAATAAATAATCCAGTTAAAAAGTGGGCAGAAGACATCATTAGACATTTTTCCAAAGAAGACATCCAGATGGTCAACAGACACATGAAAAAAAGCTCAACATCAGTCATCATCAGGGAAATACAAACCAAAATCACGATGAGATAGCACCTTACACCTGTCAGAATGGCTAAAATTAACAACACAGAAAACAACAATTGTTGGCGGGTATGCAGAGAAAGGGGAACTCTCTTACACTACTGGTGGGACTGCAAACTGGTGCAGCCACTGTGGAAAACAGTATGGAGGTTCCTCAAAAAGTTAAAAGTAGAACTACTCTCCAATCCAGCAATTGCACTGCTAGGAATTTAACCAAAGGATACAAAAGTCCTGATTCGAAGGGATACATGCACTGCAATGTTTGTAGCATCATTATCAACAACAGCCAAATTAAGGAAAGAGTCCAAACATCCACTGACTGATGAATGGATAAAGAAGATATGGTATATATATACATATGTATATATATATACACACATATATATATGTATATATATATACACACACACAATGGAATATTACTCAGCCATAAAAATGAATGAAATTTTGCCATTTGCAGTGACATGGATGGAGCTAGAGAATATTATGCAAAGTAAGTCAGTCAGAGAAAGACAGATACCGTATGATTTCACTCATATGTGAAATGTAAGAAACAAAACAGATGAACATAGGAGGAAAAAAAGAGGTAAACCGGAAAACAGACTTTTTTTTTAGGTATATATCAACAATTCTTTGTTTTTATTTTTTATTGAGATATAATTGACATACATTATATCAGTTTCAGGTATACAACATAAAGATTTCATATTTGTATATCTTATGAAATGGTCATCACAATAAATAAGCCTAGGTAATATCTGTCATCATACAGAATTACAGAATTTTTTTCTTGTGATGAGACCTTTTAAGATATAGCAACTTTCATATACACAATACAGTGTTATTAACTGTAGTCACCATGCTGTACATTCTATTTCCTGGACTTATTTATTTTATAACTGGCAGTGTACCTTTTGACTCCCTTTATCTATTTTGCTCACATCCCAACCCCTGCCCCTGGCAACAACCAATCTGTTCTCCATAACTATGAGCGTGTTTTTTGTGAGGGGAAGGGGTGATTTATTAGATTTCACGTGTAAGTGAAATCTTGTGGTATCTGTCTCAGAAAACACTCTTAACTATAGAGAACAAACTGAGAGTTGCTGGAGGGCAGGTGGGGGGAGGATGGATAAATAGGTGATGAGGATTAAGGAGGGCACTTGTGATGAGCACTGGGCATTGTACATAAGTGATGAATCACTAAATTCTGCACCTGAAGCTAATATTACACTGTATGTTAACAAACTGGAATTAAATAAAAACTTGAAACCGAAGAAAGAAAAAGGGAGAGAAAAGAAAATTGTCCTAAAGCACTTAGCAGAGGTCAGACACAGGGGTGCTCCACAGATGTCAGCGATTGTTGTTAAAAGTCAGCCTCTTCAAAATGAAAAAAAAAAATCTAACACAGGAAGGGGATGTGACCTGTATTTTAGTATGAATTTAATGCATCACATTACTATTGGATTAATTCCTAATTTAGATCAGCAGCATTGGAAGACAGCAGTTTTCATTAAAAACCAGAAGAGAGAAGAACTTTTAAAGCAACGAGCCCTTTAGGAGGGCAGAAGAGGCCAGGGTGAAAAGTCACGGGGGTGATGGGGGCAATGCAGTGGCCCTGAGCCCCTAAGGGAACACAGAAGTGGACTCCATGAAGTTAGCAGAGGGTTCGCGATGGATGGTGGGAGGGTGCCAAGATGCCGGAGACATACTGCATACTGGCTTGTTTCAGCATTTTGATTAAGGTGATCTTGGTAGGTCCCAAGAAAGAACAAAGGGCAGGGATCTCTCCTCCTGTGTGTATTTCACAGCTCCATGAGGTGCTGGTGTGCTGTGGTTAGTATTCTATCTCAGCTATAACACAGGTTAAATGGTCCTCTGGGGACTAGGTTGGGTGCATGATCACCATTTATGATGTATCCCTTTTTCGATTAAAAAACACATTCTATGTCTCAAAGAACTCATTTATAAGCAAACATTTGGTTCATCCTTGTTTTCAAGAAATTTGCATTCTAGACATGGAGACAATATTTAAATATAAGAAAGCATAAATTGCAATTCAAAATAGCATATAATTTAATGCCAAAATAAGTGAAGCACTTGACAACTGCTAGAGGGGCTTAAAATGAAAATGTTCAAGTGGGCTTAAGAAATGCTACGAACAAAGGCATGAGAGCAAAAGGAACAGGAATAGCTGAAGAAATGTGAGGAAACCAGCCCAGCTTTACTAGAGGGTCTTGCTGGAAAACTGGCTCCTAAGTAGCAAAGACCTGGGACTCATACTTGGAGGAGTTTGGCCTTACTCCTAAAGGCAACAGGACTTTGTCATGTGCAAAGTGCTAATATGATTTTAGAAAGATTAATCTGATGGTAGTAAGCCAACTAGCTGAAGGATAGAGAGAACTGAGACAGGAAACAAAGCTACCGCAATGATCTGTCTATAAAACGGTAAGGCGCAGTAAGGTTACTGGCAAAAAGGAGTGGAGAAAAGGAATCAACAAATATTTCAGAGAACTTGGCCCCTGATGGATATGAGACAGAAGGAGGAATGGAGGATAAGGTTATTTGAGCCAGTATGATTTAAAGTATCAGAAGCTAAATATGACTCAGCAATTCTCATTCTGAAAACGTGGGCCCACGAAAAATTCCTACTTTAATCATGGAAAATGTTTGACAAATGACTCCAACCTGAGGATTCTCAGGACAAGAGTCCCAATAAACCACACAGTAACTTCCTCGTGTACACTAGTCTAGCCTCATCCAAGAAGGACACTGAATACAGCCTTCATGTTTCATTCCAGTGATCAGTAAGGACGTCTCATGAATTTGAAGACTACCAGCTTTCTCAGTTGCTAACACCGAAATGCTTTACAATAACATCCAGTGTTTAAAAAAATCATAACAAAGCTTTATGTTGGGCCATTTAAGTGTTGAATAAAGGGTTTATTTCTGCTCTCATATTAGCAATTAAAAATTAAAAATGCACGTTACTTAAAAAATCCCTAATGTGTTTAACGTTTATAACATTAAATTTCTAACTGCAGTTTTATCTTGCAAAAAAAGGGTGTGAGGATATGAGCACATTCCCTTAGTTACCATGGTTATAGAGTTTAAGAGCACACCTCAGGGGCTTTTTTTTGTATTAGCATGATTAGTCATAGTAATTCAGCTTAAAAATATGAAGGATCTGATCAGAAATTATTTTCAATAAATTTTCTCTTCTTCTTCAAGAATTATTCCTTTTATGAAAATATACTGTTCTCAGGGAGAGAAAACTCTAGGGACAATGTGTTAATAAATTAGTAATTAATTAATTAATCACTTTATTCATTCATCCACCAAACATTTGTTAAGTGTCTCCAGGTCAGAAAACGAGAAAGAAGAATAAACCACCCTGTGTTCAAGGAGTTCAAATACTAGTTGAGGAGATGAAAATAAACCTGTGCTATAGCTACCACAGGCCGGTAACAGAATCGTAAGTCAAGCGTTATGAGAGCAGGTTGGAGACAGAGGTTACTTCTGTCTGAGGGGCTGAGGGAGACCTGACAGGGGACAGGGAGAAAGCGCGTCCTGGCGTCCCCGGACAGAGGCATCTGGGTATGTGCCGGGCTTTGCAAGCAGGAAGAAGGGAAGTGCGGGAGGGCTGAGGGTGCTTCAGGAGAAGCTGCAGAAAGTGAGGCTAGAAAGGCAGCGTACAGTCAGATGGAATTGGGTGGGCATGATTAGTTAGCAGGCTGTCCTTCAGTCTGTAAGCAGAGAAGTCATCCCTTAACAGTTTAATGAGGGGGAAGAACTTAGGAGCTGGATTTGGGAAAGGCCACTCCAGAGATACTACGGATGAGTCATTCATTCATTTACTTAACAGACATTTGTTGACCATCTACTACATAGCAGGCAAAACTCCAGATGCTGCGGATACAGCAGGGACCAAACAAAACCCCTGCTTTCCTGGAACTTAAATTTGAGTGAGGGAAAATAAGCAATTAAAAAAAGTGAGTAAAGCATATATTATGTCAAAGGGTAATAAGCCTTATGAAGAACTTTCAAGCACAAAGAGAGAGAGGAATGAAATGCGGTGGGGGGGCGGTGTGTGATTCTAAATGGAGTGCATCAGGCAGGCCTTGCTGAAAAGGTGACATCTGAGCAAATTCAAACAGGGGAGGGGGCAAACCTCCAGTTATCTGGGAAAGAAAAATCTAGGCAGAGGAAACACAGAGTGCCAAGGGCCCTGAGGCAGATACGAGTGGGTTCAAAAAACAAGAAAGAGAACGGTGTAGCTGAAAAAGAACAAGTAAGGGACAAACTGGAGATGAAGTTATTAATCCCAGGGGTTATTAATGGGGGTCTGTGAAAACTGGAAAATGGTCCCCTCCCCAAAGATATTCACATCCTAATCCCTGGAACCTACGAGTTTTACCTTATACGGCAAAGTTAACTTTGCAGACCACATTAAATTAAAAGATTTGAGATGAAGAAATTATCCTGGATTATCTGGGTGGCCCCTAAATGTAATCGCACATATCCTTATAAAAGGGAGGCAGACAGAGGTCTGAACAGACACATCGAAGGGAAGGTGAATTGAAGATGGAGGCAGAGATTAAGATAATGAGGCCACAAGTCAAGGAATGGTGGCAGCCACTGGGACCTGGAAAAGGTAAGGGACAGGTTCTCCCCTTCAGCCCCTATCAGCTGCTGATACCTCGACTTCAACTCAGTAATATGCATTCCAAACTTTACGCCTCTAGAACGGTGAGAAAATAAATTTCTGTTGCTATAAGCCAGCACTTTATGATAATTTGTTACAATAGGCCTAGGAAAGTAATCCAGGGCCACGTGAGGAATGAACTGTTGGTGGTGAGGGCAGTCAGAAGGAAAGAGCAATATTCCAGGAGATAGATTATGAAACCAAATACTAGGACAATTACTGGCAATAGGTAAAAGAATGGATGAGACATCATAATGCTAAATTGATGATTTGCTTTCAGGTTAAGTGGAGATCACAAGAAAGCAAGGAGACAGATTATTAACACAGCCAGAAAATTAAATAAGAAATACAAATAGATTTAAAGGGGAAAGACAAGGTATGTTGGATTTATAGTGATCTCAGAGTATCCAGTTGGGAAGTGAAGGAAACTACCATTTATTAAGCAGCTACTAAGGAAGAGATTCTTCACACACATTTTCATGTTTAATCATCACAACCTCCTTATGAAGTAGATGGCACTTGCATTTTAGAGATGAGAACACTGAGATTCACAGTTGGTGACAGCCCTTGATCCTTCCAACAGATGCAGTGGTTTCCAACTTTTTAAACATCAAGTCCTTCTTTTTTATTCCCCATGTGCCATGTGTTTTAAAAGACTTCACTTACCAAACTGCACTTATTAAAGAAGAATTAGTTCTTCATTTCTTGCTATCCAAATGCACATATAATCACCAATCATGCTTTGGATGGCACGATATAATCAGGCTTTGGTATTAAAATCCCAGCCCAAAGCAAGTAACATTTCCTTAGTCCTTTTATCCCTTTGTGCACAAATACGTAATTTGCCTTGGTCCATTTAAAATATTAATTATTGCTTGAAAACCTCAGATTGAAAACTAACCTTTTCATTTCACCCCTGATAGAATTATATTAAGTGTATTGGATTTTTGACAGCAGAGGGAAATTTTGGTTATAGCGCAAAAGCGTTTTCAACTGTGAATGCTAAAATAAAAGTTAGAAAGAAATTTTCAAAAGGGTGGAGGGGCAGGATATGTCACCCCAAAATATGCCATTTTGACGTATTTATTAGTTTGAATTAAAGTTACGTAAGAAACAGCCAGTACAAGGAGGACATTCTGACCCTCCTCCATCCCCCAAAAGCAGGAAGTAAATCTCCCCTATGAAAGGAACCCTTTCTGTCCCAGGAGGGTAGAAGGCATCCTTATCACCAGCAATAAAGAACACAGGGCCAAGATGGCAAACCTTGTTACCTCGTCACTAATTTACTACCTCAAGCCCAAACTTCTTGGTCTTATTAATTCTTTGCAAGTTTATTGTTTGTCTAAAGGTATAAAAGCTGTCTGCTTTGATCACTGCTTTAAGTCTAATATTTTTATGGGGCCCCTGTACATGTGGAATTAAGTTGGGTTTTCTCCTGTTAGTCTGTCTCATGTGAAATTAATCATTAAGCCAGCCAAAGAACCTAGAAAGAAGGAAGGGAAATGTTTTATACCCCTGTATCATCCCAGGATGGAGATACAATTAGAAACAGAGAATCAATGAGAAAAGAGAAGTTAGAAGCTGAAGAGAAAGAGGTCATCGTTAACAGAAGAGGACACACTTGAAGCCGCAAGACTAGATGAGATTGCTCAGCACAGGAGATCGGGGCCCAGAACCGAACCCCCAGGATCACCAAGCTCTAAAGCTAGTTTTCTTCTATGAGACCAGCCATGAGTAGCTGGAGTCAATGTTCAAATCACCGAAACAGTAAAATATATGCACAGGGCAAAGCACAGCAGAAGAGATAAAAATACCAGCTTGAAAAATAGATTTTAAGGCATTAAACTCTGAGAACATAAAGCAGCAGCATGTCAACAACAAAAAATCCTATGGGAAAAAGCCCAGACTTACCGTGGGATCATGTGTCTCTCTGAGTTTGTGGGTAAATGATAACAATTTGTCCAAAGCTTCCTGAGGTATATTTGGGACCTATGTTATGAGAGAATTGAGAAAAGACAGAAAGAGTAAGTGGGGATAACTGATCAATCAACCAGAAATTCTGGCTACCCAGCAAACAATATTAGAATTATGTTTTTAAGAAAGTCCCTGGTGATGGGTAACATGTTTAACTCCTTGATAAATTTGCTTATTCATTTTCCCAGGAAACACTTATGCCTCTTCTTTCTCTTTAACAATCAGGTGGTTAAAAGCAAGCCACTCTTCATTTATAATTCCATCACGAGGATAAAATTGAAAGGAGCCTCTAACTCAATAAAAACTGGCATAAAGTGTACCCATAAAAAAACTTTTCATAATTATTTCCCTGTTAGGTTCGGCAAGATTTTTTAAACTTTTAGGCATTTTTCTTACTGAAACCAAACTCCTTCACTTAGTAGTAATCTTTTATCTACCAAGTGACATAGGTATTCTGCAACAAAGAATGGATGCCCATGCTGTTCATTTTTTCAAGGACTTTTAAATCACATACCTAAGGGGAGTAATCAGCTTATCAATGAATTCTGGAGAACAGTTGCCTAAATATATAGTATAAAAAAAAAAACACAGGCTGGTTGCTTGAACTATAACAATTTTAATCTAATTAGATATTTAACTGAATTAAATTATGAGAAATTAAGCTGAAACAATGACATGCTTTATAATTTTAATTTAAAAAGATCAGAGAGATATCAGAACGATTGGTATGATGTAACCACTTCAGAAGGAAACTGCTCAGGGTTTCTTTGGTCACATAAGTGACAAGCACTTGAAAATTCTACATTCTTTTCAGTATGTATTTTATCTCATTTGTTCTTTAAATCCTGTGATATAAGAAGCAGTATTATCCCCAACTTCAGATGAAGAAACTATGGTTCAGTAATTTACCCAAGATCTGGAAGATTTATTTATTTATTTATTTAAGATTTTATCTATTTATTTGACAGACAGAGGGAGAGGGAGAGAGGGAACACAAGCAGGGGAAGTGGGAGAGGGAGAAGCAGGCTCCTCACTGAGCAGGGAGCCTCATGCAGGGCTCGATCCCAGGACCTCAAGATCATGACCTGAGCTGAAGGCAGACGCTTAACGACTGAGCCACCCACGCACCCCTAGATTTGGCATTTAAAAGTAAGTTGTTTGACTTGAAAGCCTATGCCCTTATCCACCACCAAGATCACAAGACCTAAAATTAATCAGCTTGTTCTGGTATTTCAAAGGGGATGAGTGCATTTATGTAAAAAGTTAATTATTTGTGATCAGGAACAACACTGCCCAGTAGAACCTTCTGTGATGATGGAACTGTTCTTTATCTATACTGTCTAATATGGTGGTCAAAAGCCCCCAAGTGTTTATTGACACTTGAAATATGACTGAGAAACTGAACTTTTAAAATTTATTGAATGTGGCTGGTGCTACTTTGAACAATGCAGTTCTAAAACTCCAAAAGCGTGAAGCACTTAAGGCAGACACTGAAATAATGCATTACGTATACTGCAAGCCACCAGATAAGTAATAACGTAAATATAGAATACACTACAGTACTGAGGGGAACAGGACAACTTCGTATTTTCTAAAATCTAAGGAACTAAAATATACTTGGCCTCCCTTTATAGTAGGAACTTAAAATAGTCATCTCCGGCTGATTAGAGAAGGAAAATGAATCCTAAAACTGCCTCCACATGAGGAAAGTAGAGAGACAGCTTACATCCACGGTTCTCAAAGTGTGGTCCCCAGATCAGCAGCAAGGGCATCACCTAAGAACATTAGAAATGCAAATTCTCATGTACCGCTCCAGACCTAGTGACTCAGCAATCTGCATTTTATCAGGCCCTCCAGATGATTCTGAAAAATGCTAAAGTGTGAGAACTATTATATCAGGAAATTTGGGAGTAAATGGGAAGAAGCCAGAAATGTCCAACTCTGCTCCGACAGCTGAAGGCAACAGGCTAGAGCTAGTCTTACTCTTACCATTTCCTTAATCACTTGAATTTCTTCACTTCTGACAAGTGGTTTCATATAATGGAAAAAGAACATGGTTAAGAATTCTGGTCCCAGCCACTGCTGTGTTGTGCTTCCAATAACAGGGGGCTCTGCCAAGGCGATGATTCTGAAGGAGGAGTGGACAGGAAAAATGGATCTAAATGGGGAAAAAAATAAAACAAACAAACATAAACTTTCCTATTAGAAATTAGGTCATGGTAGCTAAAGCCTAGGCAACAATAAGCCTACTGCTGTTAAGATAGTCAAAGCCATTATCCACAAGCTTTGAAAAAAATCAGGACGTCCTAGGAACCTATTATTAGAACAGAAAAAGAAGGGCGCCTGGGTGGCTTTGTCAGTTAAGGGTCCAACTTTTGATTTCAGCTCAGGTCATGATCTCAGGGTCATGAGATCGTGGCCCACATTAGGCTCTGTGCTGAGTGTGGAACCTGCTTGAAATTCTCTCTCTCTCTTTCTCCCTCTGCACATCCTCCACTCACTCCACTCTCTCTCAAATAAATAAATAAATCTTAAAAAAAAGAATCACCAACTGCTAAAACATGATGTATTGCTTCCACAGATGATCCCTATACCTGTACAAACCACTATTTTGGATATGCTCTTATGCCTCCAGTAAATTTTCTCCATAGTCCCTCGAGACAAAATCCCATCCAGTTCCTATTCATTAAATAGGTTCCTTTTCTTTATTCAAAATATCTCTTGTCTTGCAAGGAACTGACTCTATGTCAATCAGAGAAAGACCAAGGAGTAAGATCCAGAATGAGAACATTTTTCACAACACAGAAAATTTAAGCAGCATAAGGGGCTAGGTTAAATTTAAAATCTGGATTGACAATAAGAATACTAGGTCTTCAAAAGATAGAAAAAATTAAACTTTTATATAATTCACTCTTTTGTCATTTTATAGGAAACATTGTGATTTTTTTTTTTTAAAGATTTTACTTATTCATTTGAGATAGAGTGAGCGAGAGAGTGAGTGAGCACAAGCAGAGGGAGCAGCAGGCAGAGGGAGAGGCAGGCTTGCCACTGAGCAGGGAGCCCCACGCGGGGCTGGATCCCAGGACCCTGAGATCATGACCCAAGCTGAAGGCAGACACTTAACCAACTGAGTTACCCAGGCATCCTGGAAATATTGTGATTTTTAAAGTGACCTCTTTTATAAATCCCTGCTAGGGAACCTGAGGATGTAAATATTCTAAGACACATAGAAGAATAAGGTAAGACTTCCCACCATTTGCGAAATGACTGGAGTATGTTTTGGACAATAGACTAGATACCCCTTATTATCTAATCGTGTGGGTGATATTGTCAGTTCTTATTAACTGCACTCTAAACCCCAGTTGGAAATATAACTTTAAAGGGTAGTATCACCCTTGCTATGCGAAAGAAAAGATAAAATGCAAACACCCACCAAAAATAAAAATTCAGGTATATAACTGGCATTTCTCCAGAAATGGACTATTTGTTGCCATTAACTACTGTAATAGAACCCAACAATTAAGTGATTAGGCAGCTAGAATATTAGGAGGTACAATATGTGTGGAGAAAATTAGATAAGTACTCTGAAGATTTAAGATAAGAAAATGCCCTCCCAATACAACGGGTAGGTCCACTGAGTCCCTGACTACATGATCTGTAATTTTAGAGGTCACACCATAATTTGAAAACCAGGGAAAAGCAGTTTTTAGAAATGGTCATATGAAAGGTCTAGAAATATTCATAAAAGCTACCAGAGATCATTTCATTTCACTAGGTAGGAAAAAAAAAATCCTTATTTACAGATATTCAAGCAGGGCATGGGAATGATCTGTCCAAAGGACTTGTTCTGGGAAAACAGGAAAGAATAACAACACGAGTAGAATCTGAAAGTCCTAAGGATAGCATGATCACTGAGGACTGCCAGCAATTAGACAGTCACCCAAGAGAATCTAGACACAGAAAATTCTGTGATCTAAAAGCTAGAAGGGAAGGTTTTTCCATTTTCCACTTCTGCCAAGTGGTCTGCCATATTCCAGAAAACTCAGCTCCATGGCCCAACAACAGATGTTGGATTCATCCTCGATCCTCCTCTTTCCTAGCTGGGACCAAAGAAGATGGGAGAGACAGAGCTGCTTTTTTGTGATTTGACTGCACAAAATTAAATCTGCAGATGTAGTTTCTTACTCAAGATAATGAGGGATACTAAATCAGGGAATAAACAAAGCCAAAATCCAACACGTAAGCCAAAGGAGGAAGTCCAATTTATATCCTTAAAAGATCAGGAAGCAGGTACCACAGCTGAACTGTGAATTTAGGACTAGAAGATCAGTTAACATGAGGACAAGCCACAGGACAGCATGCTAGGTGGTTTGAATTTACATAGGTGATGATCATTGCTTAGAACATACACTGTCCGTGGCTTGCTTTTTGGTATTGACTCTAGCAGGGTACCCGAGTAAGCTGGCCCAATTTAAAGCGGCCAGTTGACGTGTCAGGCAGAGAAGTGTACACTGACTATAAAAACAGCCAGCAAACTACTGAATAACAGGATAAGGACCGTTGTGTTGCTAGGTCTCCCCCAAAGGCTTCCTTACATATAAATAGGTCATATGGAAAGTCATTTCCTGATGGTGATAGGATCTCCACGTCTGAAAGTTGGAGAGCAGAGTACTCCTGAGGATCTGCCACGTACTTTCAGGCGATTTAACATACTACGTGTAATACGATGGCTGGATAAGTGGTAAATAGTTGAGAAGCAGGAAACAAGCAGCATTAAAAGTTAAAACCAAGGTTAACTTTAATTTTACTAGAATTTAACAACAACAAATAACAAATGAAATTAAAGTTATAGCTGAGCTTCAGATAAGTAAATATTTCATAAAGATTAAAGATTGTAAAAGCAAAATGCTCTTTTTAAAAAAGATTTCAAAAGTAAAAGTATTGAGGTCAGTACATTTGTTTGGGGGTGTAAATATAAGTTTTAGAGTAAAGCTCCTTCCACTGCTTCTCAGCAATAAAACGGAATGAGTTATTGATATATAAAACAACAGGAAAGATCTCAAAATAATTATGCTGAGTGAAAGAAGCCAGATCAAAAAAAGTATATACTGTGTGATCCCATTTATATAAAGTTCTAGAAAATACAAGATGTATCAAGTAACTGGAAGCAGATTCCTAGGGGTGGGAAAGGAGGGTGACAAGGGGTCAAGAGAGAGGGATTCCCCAGGAATCTGAGGACACTTTGGGGGAGGGGTATCATAGACGTAGTCATTATCTTGACTGTGGTGATAGTTTCATAAGTATCTATGAATATCAAAAGTTATAAAACTATATACTTTAAATATTCATAGTTTATTATATGTTATTATATCTCAAAAAAGCTATTAATAAATGAAGAAAGACTCTAATAAAGTCCACTCTTTTGAAGGAAATTAGAGGGTAATTTTTGTCAAATGTGTACTTTAAGGAATTTGAAAGAATGGCACAGAAGGTTTTTATAAAGACATTAATCATAACCCAGAAGAGGATTTTGTAACTGGCCTTCTATACTATTACTAGTGTTCCCATTCTGAACCTACAGGCTATGCAGTTCTGAACCTACAGGCTATGCAGCCTGTATTTCACCTTTATTTCCTGTGCACTGTAGCAAACTGCATGGACACATTCCTTACTCATTCTTATACCACACAAGGTCTAGGGTGACACTTGGAAGAGAGCAGATGATGAATAAATAAATAAATGTATTGCTGTTGTTAAGAGCCATCACTGCAAGAAACTTTTTGAAGACCTTTAATGGCAAGGACAAAAGAAAGGTAGCTGATAAGAACTGGGAATAATGGTTTTCACCCAAAAGCAGAGCAGCTAATCTAAATCCGGTCTTGAATGAATATATTACAGAGAGTGCATCCTCTCTATCAAAAACACCAAACCAAAACACACAATAACAATTGGACTCTTCACAGACACGGAGTTTGGAAAAAATGGTTCTTTTTCAAAATCAGAATTTTCTTTTTTCTTTTTTAAGATTTTATTTATTTATTTGACAGAGACAGAGAGATCACAAGTAGGCAGAGAGGCAGGCAGAGAGAGAGGGGAAGCAGGCTCAACGCTGAGCAGAGAGCCCGATGCGGGGCTCAATCCCAGGACCTTGAGATCATGACCTGAGCCAAAGGCAGAGGCTTTAGCCCACTGAGCCACCCAGGTGCCCCCAAAATCAGAATTTTCTTAAGGCTCTTTGAGAATCAAACACAAAGACTTGGGCATAAAATCCTGGGCCTACCTTGAATTTTGTTAAAAACTTACATGGCCTAATTTGCTAGCAAAAAGATACTGAGGTTTCTGGGGGAGGCAAGAGAGAATGCTCAGCTCCTACCTGTCTTCAAGTATAGGAGTAAGAATAAAAGGGTCCAGAGAAGCTAATCAATCAAGGATTACACCCAATGTCCAGTTATGATTCACCACTGATCAAGAAAAAGTGGGAGATTATAAACTGTTTTCAGTGTTCAATCACAATTGATACAAATAAAATATATATACAATAAAAATGTAAAAATATTAGAACATACATAACTAAAACTGAGACTAGGCCACTAATCTTTATTGCTTCCCTGAGATAACCATAAGCCTTTTCTTGGCAAAATAAACAATTAGTAATGCACAGGCCCCCTCATCTATGCTCTGACCAACGGCAGGAAGGGACACATTTAGCAGCCTATAGTATCTGTACTCCCCCTTTCCCCAAAGAAGTTTTTCTCCTCAAAGGAAGCAGTTCTATTTTGGTCCTTATTTCCTGTGAGAAATGCAGGCATAGTGTCTGGTGTGCATTGCCATCATGCTATTTCTAACCACCATGTCCACTGGATTCTTGGTGTCTTGCAACAAGAGAAGGAAAGTCACTAACATTTCTGGCACCATATCTTAGGGCATATTAGCTACGTAATTACCTGCAAAGAATGCCTGTAGAGGGTTCCGATCAAGACAGACGATCTTGGTGAAGAATTAGAATAGGTCAGCAAAGGGGTCAAAAACAATTGTTTAGGAATTGGGTTTCACACTATAAAGCTGAAAGGCACCATAGCCCACTGACAATAGCCATTAATTATGAGACCCTGTGGTATCAGACTTGTCATAAAAGGCAAAGTATTCTAGTTAGTAGGTTCATAAAAGGAAGCACTACTAGCTCAGAACGTCATCTAAAACCAGATTAATAGAATTACCTTTACCTTGAGTTTCCTAGAATTTCCACAAGTTAAGATTCATTCACTTGTTCAAACACATTTACTACGTGGTCTCCTACGTGTCAGGTATTGTGACATTCAAGACAAAGAGATAAAGTACAGAGCAACATCGTCCTGCAACACTGAAGTCCTAAGTGCCAGTCTATCCTGAGGCCCAAATGCATCCTTGCCTCTCCTTTGGCCATGCGAAATACCCATAAATTCCTTTTGCAACAATTTAACCTTTTTTGGTTACTTGTAACTAAAGGAGTCCTGCTAGACATAAACATGAAAACTGGTCCTATCTGAAAACAAACAGGTAGAGAAATTTACCAAACTGGGTCTAGAGACAAAGAAGCTCTTAAATCTGCGTTCCCTTCATTCTAACTTTGACTTTTTCCTCTATCTCACAATTCCCCAAGGAAACAAAGCATTAATAGCTGAGTTTGTTTAAAGACTATCAGAAATAATAATCATTTCGCTGAACTTCCAATTCTGTGCTTAGGTCAGAGAAATGAAAGGATAGGTGATTCAGATGATGAGTTTCTAATTTATAGTTCAAATGTTAATGCCAAGAGTGGCATATTGGATATGCACAGCATATAGGATCAACCCATGTTAGATAATGGGTCATATTACTTTTAAGAACAACTCGTGAAAAATTAACTTCCTCAATGAGTACAAATTTCCCACTTTATGCTATGCTATGTCCTTTTGTCAACCTGTCAGCTCTCTACCTAATAAACACAGCCCTGAAGGAAATACTGTCAACTGGCATAAACTTTACTATATTACACCCTATTAGAATCTACTATAATCCTAAAAGAGAACATTTTTACTCTCAGAAAGTCAAAAATGGGCCACAAAGTTAATCAAATTTAGCCAGGAAAAGATAAAGAAATTTACTGACAATCCATCTCATCAGAGTGAAGCAGATTCTGTAACATGACTGTTTAGCAATGAAATGTTTACAATCATAAGAAAAAAGTGTGTTTCTCAGGCAAAAGGAGGAGGAATACTGATGAGAAAGGAATTAGACTTTCAACTGGTAGAAATATTTCAGACAGAGGAGAAGCATCTGTTAGACATTTTGCCTCTGAGAAGCCAGCAAAGACCTGACAAACTGACAGATCGTAAGAAAGAACAGAAAATTAGAAGGTCAGCCCCGGAGGTTCAACATCTAACTGATGAAAGTTGCAGAAAGAAGAGACCAGAGGAAATGGGAAAGTGGGAGTGGACAGAGATCTAGCATGGCATGTGAGCTGCAAGTATGAAGGGCAGCAGGTCCAGATCAGGGCTGGTTGGAACTACTACGGGACAAAGATAAAACTGATAAAAGCCCCTTGTGCCTCAACATGCTGAGAGGAGATTTATACAAGAGGGGAAGCGTCTGGGATGAAAAAGGGATAAATACATAAGAAACAGGGTCAACTTTCTCTTCTGTGTTCCCATAGCATTATTGCAGAGATCTCGTCTAACATTTAAAAGCTGCATTGTAATTATTTATCTCTGTATCTGCCTCTCTTCATATGTATGCAATCGCTAACTTTAGGAAAAATAAAACATATGCAAGAGAGGAAAAACATCTATAGTTTACCAAACAACTCAGCTGTTACATAGTCCTTATGCTGTGATAATCATGCAGATATTGAGTGAGGTTCTAAAGAAAATTATTCCATAACTACTCAGGAAGAATGAGAGATGGGAAGTATATATATGTACTGGGAAGAGGAGTGGTAAAAAGAGCTAAATCTTAATTTTCCATAGGAAGAAATCAATCAATAATGCCTAACACTGAAAAATAAATCAAGAAATATCAATGTAAGCATATTATGATATTGCAGTAGTGATGAGTAGTGATGCATGGGGATGGGGTAGCTTGCAGTGAGCATAGCATAATGTATAAACTTGCTGAATCACTATATTGTACACCTGAAACTAATGTAGCACTGTATGTCAACTATTCTAAAAAAAAAAAAAGTATATTATTTAATGATACAGAGGTAAGTACATGAAAAAACAAACGAAAACGAACAGTTCAAAGTTGAAAGGAATAGTTTCTGGGCTGTAGGAAATGGGAAAGTGTCTGAGGGCAGGTGACAGAAGACTGGAATTTTTCATTAAAAGCCTTGAATAAGCTATCTGGCTCAACTTTCATGCATGTTCAACAAGGGTACAAAATTATTTTTATTTTATACAAAATAAAAAAATAAAAAATAAGTGAAGGAAACCAGGTAATGTTCTTATGGCTTGTTTCTATCTACTTGGAGTGGCCTCTAGAAATAGAACTGAGCCTGGTTCGTATTCATGGGAGTGATGAAAATCAACAGTGATGAAGATGGGATATTCGAGAAGGAAGTACTACTAACCAACGTGAGCCAAAACCTCAACACGATGCTCAGGGCCACTCTGTTGCTGAAATTATTTTCATTTGTAAAACCTCTTTTGACCATTAGGGAGAATTTGGGTACTTCTCAGGGAAGATGGCTGTCATTTCCTGGCCACCGGACTACAAATACAATGCTGCTGAAGTCCTAAGGGAGCCTGACAAGCAGACTTGCTGAGAGCTACTGCCCAGCTTTGATTCAGCTCCCTGAAAATATATACTGTTCCCTGACACGTGGCTCACACTCACATAACGTACAAAAGCTGATTGTTATATAAAGGTATGAAATGAGAGAGCTCTTTATAACTTCCCTCCCTACACACTCCACCAAACTACTGGGCTAGAGGAATTTGATAATGTGTAACCCAGAAGCATAAATAGCTATGTAAAATCAAGTGAATTTTTTTAAATAACTTATACAGAGGTAGTAAGGAATTTCATATTTCCTCTCTATAAAAAATGTCCAAGGAAATTTTTAAACAAAACTCTCCTTAAAACAGAAACACGGTAAGAAATACACTTAATTATCATTTGTAAAATTTTAATGTGTTAAGTATGTCAGCAAGCCCTTTGTGGGGAGGGGAAGCTTCAATTGAATAAGATTCAATTAGTGACCAGGTAATTTGCCAAGGTAACAATCTCTAATTATGTCAAAATATCCATGGAAATATAAGGAGACAGAAAACTTATATTTGCCAAACTTCTTCTAAAGGAAAGCAGTATTTAGCTAGAAGAAATATTTTGCAATTTTTCAAACACATTGAAAATTTGAAGGAATAGAATATGAACACCTGTTACCTCCCTCACCTAGATTTTACCAACTATTAAGATTTTACCACCTGCATTCTCATTCCCACTTGCTCTTTCTCTCTGTGTGCTGTGTATGTGTACACGCCTGTACATGTCCTTTTTTTCCCCTGAAACATCTGGAAGGGAGGCTCTGACCTCTTTTTACATTATCCTTAAATAGTTCAGTGTGCATCTCCTAAGAACAGGAATATTCTCCTTCAAAACTATACCATTATGATACCTATTAATAATAACTCAGCATCATGTGGTATGTATATTCCATATTTAAACTTTCCTGATTGTTCCAAAGTATCTTTTCTAGCGCTCTCCATTTTATTTCCTGATCCAGGATCCAGTCGAGACTCATATGTAGCGTTTGGTTCGGACATTTCTGGAAGGAATGTGTAAGTAAGCCCCAAAGGGTAATCCCACATCAGGTGGCTTACCTCTGTAATAACCGATCGCCTCCTAGGAGGCAGGTCTGAGTAAATTGTGAGGCTTTTTTTTTTTCCCCTGAAGGGATACAAAGTATGGGGCCGAAACTGAGTTGCTAGGACAACAGAGAGGGGATGACCTTCTTAGAGCTACTGTTCTTACGGAGTGTTGAAACACGCATGTGAAAGCAAGGCTGAGAGTGCAGAGAACGCATCTTGGATAGCAAACTCAAGTTGTAAGAAATGCCAGATTAGGAGCCTGCTCAGGACACCAAATTATTAAATGATTCGAAGTTAGCTTGGCTTGACCCTAGGTTCAGAAGAATAATAAAAAGAAGGCCCACTCGACCACGAGAATGAGAGCAGGGCGCCCAACGTTACCTCTGCCGCAGCTGCTCATCTGACAGGTGCAGCTCCTCCTTTAAATGCATATACCTGTCCTCTCTCAGCAGCCTGGAGCCATCATGGAGGCTTAGCTCCCGATCGTGGATCAGCCTAAGGGAGAGGGGAAAGTCAGGGAACAAATGCAACGCTTTTGAACACTGAAGCCACTAGAGGTGCAATCAGTTAACATTTTAATCGTGGCTATTATTGCGGGCAATTGAGTCTAGCAATTTTGTTAGATGCACCTTTTGAAATTTCAAGTTGGCTAGCGCTGTTTTACTTGGCAAAACTATTGGATTCTGTACCAGCGAGCAGTAGTCATGGTTACTAGATATGGACAGCGGGGAGGAGAAGCATGAGGAGGAGATGGAAAGGGGGAGGAGGAAGGAGATGAAAACTAGCAGCTGAATGGGAGACTCGGGATAACCACGAGGTGAGTATTACTGAACAAGGCAGGGGGTACGCACTCTGAGACTAACGTAACACTTGAAGGGATAGTATCATCAACGCATTTCTGTCTTTGGAATTACAGGATTGAAAACATCAAAAATCTTTAAAATGAAATAAGCGGTGCTATTTCATATACCAACTCTGATGGTGACCTAGCTGTCCACAGCGCAAATAGCACTGTCTTCCAGACACTGCAGAGGTTGAAAAGCACTACTGCTAGATTTTACACCAACCACTGAAGTCTTCTGATGGCCACTTTACAGTTGCCCCACATGAGTTCCACTCGGTAAGCACGGAGGCGAGGGGAGACTGCATAATGCAGGGGTTAGGTGCATATGGGCAGTAGAGTAGTCAGATCTGTGTTTAAATCCAGCTCTGTACCATATTAGCTGAATGACTGGGGATGGGGAGCACTACTACTCCATCTCACTAAACTCTTCTCTTGTATAGAATCAGGGCAGTCATACCAACCTCATAGTACTGCTGTGAAAATTAAACATCTAAAGTAAGGCAGATGCTTACTATAATTGTTCTCAATCTTGGCAGCGCATCAGAATCTTCTGGGAAGGGTTTAAACATGCCAGTGTTCAGGCCTCACTTAGATGGATCACTTATATCTGCACTTGGGGAGGTGAAGCTCAGGCATCAGTAATTTTTAAGCTCCATCCCCACAAGGTGATTCCAGCACTGAGAGCCTGAGAAGGAAACACTGCCTTAGCACAATGCCCAGCAAAGAGTAAGTACTCAATTAATAATAGCTGCTCCTTTTCCAACGTGTTTGGCCTAACAGGCAAGAGAGAATCAATAACAGGGGAGGAGTAAGTATTATTTTTGTTTGTGTCTGTATTTATCTGTTTAGAAGAAAAAACTACTGTAAATCTATGGAATATTTATGGCAAATCACTAAAAATTTGTGATTATTACTTTCAAATGCTCTCAAGTCTAATCAGGAGTAACACAATGTTTTTGGAGTTTTTAATTATACTCAGTATCTGCATCTTGTCAAGGACAAGAAACTGAATAGTTGGTTGGGGAAATGGATTATTCCATAGTTAGAAATCAAACGTGTAGAAGTGACAGAATCAAGACAGAACAAATAAAAAATTGGTATCATTAATCTTCCAAAATGACACAGGATGGAAATACCTCCCATGGAAGTTACACATGAAGTCTTCTCTTAACATTACATTCTAGAGAAGTTAATTAGGAATGTTTTCCCCACCCAAACTGAAATAAGGAAACAACAGTTACACAATGTTCACGTTTATAAACACAAAGTGAGTTTAGTCTATATAAAATATCATCAAACATCCAAAACACATTTTTTTTAAAGTTTTTATTTATTTATTAGAGAGAGAGAGAGAGAGCACAAGCTGAAGGAGAAGCAGAGGGAGAGGGAGAAGCAGGCTCCCCACTGAGCAGAGAGCACAACGCGGGGCTCAATCCCAGGACCCTGAGATCATGACCTGAGCCCAAGGCAGACACTTTTAACTGACTGAGCTGCCCAGGTGCCCCTCCCTTACACATTCTATATAAGGAACTATACTTTCTCTCTCAAAAAAAATTCCAACAGGATTAACCAATAATTTAGATCTATGATTCATAAGGTGTTTGTAAACAGTGATGCTGTGACTAACAAATTGTAAGAAACGTGAGCTGCGGGACTTACTGTAAGTATCAATCAGTATATATGGAGTTATTCCAAATTATTACCTAAAAGATTTCTTTTTTTCAATTCTTATTCAGAGAATTTTGCCATGGCAGTGTTTTTTCCCCAAAATCTTCAGTATTGGAAGTTTTACTGTACTGTGTTTACAACGATAAAAACGTCTGCTGTTCTGGTTGGATACAGAATTAAGTTTCTCGTGATCTACATGACCCAGTTTAAAAAAGACGATGATAGAGTTGCACATCTACTGTTTCCATAGGGTGTTTGTGTGTGTGTGTCTCATACAAACCTTTGCAGTACGGCAAGTGTGCCCGTGTTGACCCGGTGGATGCCATCCAGGAGGACGAGCTTTCCTTCCAGGGCAGCGTTCACAAGGGGCGAGAACCGCCATGCAGTGTCTCCATTGGGAAGAGTGTATCTCTGCTGGAGCAGGTCACGTGCGGTCATGTCCTGAAACCAAGTCCCACCACCCACCAAAGAAAATGCAGGATTAATTTTTTAAGAGATGGATGGTAGCTTATTTAGCTTTACAGTTACCACTCCAATCATAACATTCCATATAACAACTGGGAAGTCATCTTCTCCAATCCACTAGAAAGAAAAACATTCAAAAGCTTTTCTTGGTCATTTGAAGTTTTTCCTGTTACTCATCCACATACTATAGTAAGAGTGAGGCCTTCCCCACCCCCACTCTTTTTTAGTTAGCATTTTCCCCCCTCCTTTAAAATGTTCATTTGATATCTACACAGATGACGGCAGTCATTGCCACTTGACTGTAATGAAATTTAATTCAATCAGCTTTATTTTTGTGGGGACCAAAATGCGTGGGTTCCTTTTTAAGAATCAGAGGCCAAACAAACTCAATTGGAGGTTATGTTTATCAATCCTGAGCCATTTTCTTGCAGCTGAGTTCTCCTGAAAGGCCATGCTAGGGACCCATCACAGTGACTCAGTATATTTAAAGAGGTTTGAAAATGGAGGAAACTGAGGAAGACGGTCATCAGATGAGGTACAGGAATTGACAAACAATAGCACTGCAGTTATAAGCAATTTTTTTTAAAGGTTTTATTTATTTATTTGACAGAGAGAGAGAGAGGGACAGGGAGAGCAGCAGGCAGAGGGAGAAGCAGGCTCCCCGCTGAGCAAGGAGCCTGACGTGGGACTCGATCCCAGGGCCAGGGATCATAACCTGAACCAAAGGCAGAGCTTAATCAACTGAGCCACCCAGGCATCTCTATAAGCAATTTTTAAAAGCACACACACACAATGTGTTAGCGCTAAAACAGTGTGACAGATTTAAGCAAACTATTAATAGCAGTGGCATATAAAGATCCATTTTTTAAAAATTTGGGGTGCCGTGTAATATCAACAATTCTTTCTTACATATATTAATGATGACAATACTAAACAATACAAAATACAATACAAAAATACAAAACAATACTGTTTTCTGTTATCAGCTTCAGATAACTTGTGTAACTTATATCAAACAAAATTTCAATTCTACAACCAATTGTATTCAAAAATTTAGTCTTTTGTAAATTCTTTGATATCCAACTCTAGTTTTAAAAAGACAGAAAACTAAAAAATTTGCTTATATTCACAATGGCAACAGATCTACACTGAAACCAAGATTAAAAGTATAAGTCTTAATTATTTCAATTTTGTCACTATCAAAAAAGTACTGACTTAGGAAGTATGAATAGGCTTATACTGAATCATAAAGACACTTGAGAATAATAACATTCAAACTCACCAAATCCTCATAGCCCTAAAGGTCTGGCTTTGACATATTATCAAAATTTGGCTTAACTTGTTAATTTTATTTAACTTTTTAAATGAACTTTAAATTCTATGCAAACTATATGAGCATGGCATTCTAAGCTGCCAATGATAGCTGCAATACTAAATTGAGCACCATCATCAGTGTTTAATGAGATAGTTTCTGTGAGAATGAGCTCATTTCTTTTCATAGATATGCCACATAAGAACAGGAAAGGTGGGGCACCTGGGTGGCTCAGTTGGTTAAGCATCTGCCTTCAGCATAGGTCATGATCCTGGGGTCCTGGGATCAAACCCTAACTCAGGCTCCCTGGTCAGTAGGAAGTCTACTTCTCCCTCGCCTTGTGCCCACTCCCTGACCCCCATTCCTCGCTCATGCTCTCTCTCTCCCTCTCTCTCTCTCTCAAATAAATAAATACAATCTTTTAAGATTAAAAAAAAAAAACTGGAAAGGAATCCCTGTGCAAGAAAAATAGGACAAATCAAAATAAATGTTTGCAGGTTATTTTCATAATCAAATTATGAAAACAACCAAATACACACACAAATCTTTTTCAAATTAATATAAAAACAGGTAAATTTAAAGAAAACTCTTGGTAGTAATTATTTCAGAAAAATATTCACTACAGAGTTACATCATATATTGTTCTAGAGAATAAAGCAAACGGAAAACATGCTTTAACACAGTAGTTCTAAATCAAAAATACATAACAGAAATAGCTGGGGGAACTTTTGGAAAATACATAAGCATAGGCCCCATCACCCCAACATCTGGGTTCAGTAGATCCAAGGTGGGGCTTACCACCTGGATTTTATTAGACGTTCATTACAGATGATAAATAAAATGTCCTCAGGTCGGAAACACAACTTTAAAAAAGAAATATTAACTCAATGTGAAATTTGGTCTCATCCTATTTATTTATACCCCTCTCTTATTCTAGGAAGAATTATGAGATTAAATGAGGACATATGAAATGTATAACAAAATAGTATATATTAAAAGGTGAAAAAAATGAAGATAGAAGAGGAAAGAGTAAGTCTTGTTTCCTTCAAGTATTCTTTGTTTAGAGGAAGGTAAGAGTGTTCAGAGGAGGTAACATGAAGTACGCCATTGATACTATATTTTTAAAGAAATGAATGGGTGTTAATTTTGAAAATGCCTGCTTCACATTGAAAATATATGGTAGGTGGGAGAGGGAAACGAAACAAGATGGGATCAGGAAGGAGACAAACCATAAAAGACTCAGTCTCAGGAAACAAACTGAGGGTGGCTGGGGGGTAGGGGGGGTAGGGATGGGGTGGCTGGGTTATGGACATTGAGGAGGGTATGTGCTATGGTAAGTGCTGTGAAATGTGTAAGCCTGAGGATCCACAGACACGTACCCTGGGGCAAATAATACATTATGTGTTAATTAAAATATAAAAAATTTTTTTAAAAATATATGGTATCCTGACCCATTTTAGCTCTTGAGTCTTTTGTGTGGGCCCAGGAAAAAAAGATGAGGAATGAGACTCTGGCATGAGAGGTTCAGACTCATAAGGAGCTGAGGCTAACAACTGGTAACATTTTTAAAAAATTTCAACAGAGAAAATTCCTTAGTCTCATACTAAGACGTCCTGAATCACCATACTACGCATGGTATGAAAAAGCACTACTTCCTTGGGTAATGATTCCAAAATCCTTTCATATCTTGTTAATTCACACACTGTCCACAATAGTTGCCTCATTCAAATGAGTAAATATTTACCAGTAAAGATGATGAGAAAGACAACCAGTACACAGGACTCCTCTTTTACAACCTGGCAGTTAGAGACTCCCTTATTCCGACTGGAGTAAAGCATGATTATTTGTTGCTACACACCAAGGACTAAGAGATCAACAGAGCTCAGTGCTGCTAACGACAACCACAACTACAGACCAGAAATATTCTCCCTTTCTTCAATTCTCACAGGAGTAAAAAATGAAAAACACTTGGCATTTCTTACAAGACTAGCTTAGTCCAGTTTTACCACCTAAACTCTTTCACATTCTCGTGGTAAAAAAGAGTCATTCTTCACTTCCAGTACGTCATCACATTAAAATAAAAACCTTTCTGTGAGAAAGAAAAAAACATTCCTTTTAAATACAAGCTGCTAGTTTTCCTAATTAAATTCCTGTATGGGGAGAAAAGATGAAGATTCCAGCTTTGCCTTAAAGAGATAATTGCCCCCTCTTTCCATAATAGTAATTAAAATCAGAAATTATTTTTGATTGTGCGACAGTGCAAGAACACCAAAATAAAACTGAACTTATGTGCAACTGAACCTAATCAAACCTAACAGAATTTTTTCAGCATACTCTGAATGAGTCAGTGATATGAATTGATTTCAATAATAAGCTAATCTTTAACACAGAGTAACAGCATCTCCATCTTATAGAATATTTGGATTTTAGTACTGTGAAATTGTTGTAATATTCGTATTTATTTTAACATATACTATATCATGGAATTGTTAAAAATGTATCATTTCTTTATTCTTCCTGGGGCAGAATTTAAAAAGATGAATGCCCCAATTTTTGCATATATTTTTCTTATCCCTGAAACTTTTGAACTTAAGAGAATAAAAATAGTACTAATGATATCATAGAGCCTGAACCATTTCCTCTTTCTGAATTTCCTTAAAAATTTTAAAACAACAGGACATGAAATCCAGTTCCTTTAGTGCTACCATTGTCTAACCTTGAACACCTCACCTTCTCATTCAGATCCCTGGAAAACATCCACATATCTCTTAAGATTCAGTGTCGTTTGGAACTTTGGTCTTTTCTTTCTTTCTTTCTTTCTTTATTGTAATTGTGCTCTTTTGATTTGCAATGGAGAAACCCTACTGGAAAAAAAGTCCTATTAAAACAAGAAGCATGGGGGCGCCTGATGGCTCAGTGGGTTAAAGCCTCTGCCTTCGGCTCAGGTCATGATCTCAGGGTCCTGGGATGGAGCCCCACATCGGGCTCTCTGCTCAGCAGGGAGCCTGCTTCCCTTCTCTCTGCCTGCTTCTCTGCCTACTTGTAATCTCTCTCTCTCTCTGTCAAATAAATAAATAAATAAAATCTTAAAAAAAAAACAAAACGAGAAGCATGGCTGCATGAAATGTATCAGAAAACATAGATCTGAACCCTAAAGTAATTACATACCTTACATGTTTTTAGTACCTTCTAATGATATATGTTAATTTTTCTGACATTTCCTTGAGAAACCTGGATGTAAGTCATTAGTTTGAAGAGAAATTCAATAAGCATCTTGTGTGTCAAGGGGCTAGAATAAGACTAGAATTAGTTTTCCAAAGCATAATATCATTCAGAAAGATAAATGAAAATATTACAGTGAGTTTTTAGCATATAAAGAAATTTGTGCTGTATCTCTTTAAATATGAATATTGATAAGTAAAATTTTATAGCATGAAGCATATATAATTTTTCTAGTGAACAATTTATATTATTATAGTAAATGGAGGATATCAAAACCTATAAGGAATATGACCTTAATTAGATTAAACATACACTTTTCCATCACATATATGAACCCAGAAGAATTTCAGAAAGTACTTGAATTGGCTTACAAAAATATGTAGAATATAACGTTACAAAATTTGAAATAAGTAGATAAAATTAAGGGAAGAGGAAATGAAGAAAGGTAAAGATAATACATAAAATATGTATTGTAAGAATTTAAAATGTGAGTCTAATCTTTTTACTCTCTAACACACACAAAAAAGACTGACATAAAAAAAGTTATGTAAGTCATAATAACCACAGCACTGACACCAAAAAAAGCAGCAGCACCATAATTTCTGATGATAAGATAGAGAAAAATTTCTTCCATGGATCAGGTCATCATACAAAGTACAGTGTATTAAGGAGTTAGAAACAGAAGTAACAATAATTACAGCCACTAATACTTATGGAGAACTTACTAGGTACCAAGTACATTACATAAATTAATTCATGTAATCCTTATAACCTTAAGAGATAAGTACAATTACTGCCTTCATCTTATAGATGAGATAACTGAGGTATGAAGGCATTAGCTTACCCAAACGAGGACACACAGCTAATAAGCAGAAGATCTGGGTTGTCCTCAAAAATATTATTACAATAAATACAGCAACAAATTTCAGTAAAAGAAATCCCACAGTGAAAGAGCTAGCTTGGATGAATCAGTACACGGATCCACTGGAGAGTTAATATAGAAATGTACCAACCATACACCTCTCAGGCTGCCCTCCACAAATGCTGTTTCTCAATCAAGTTCTTTGAGAAGAGAGTGACTATGGTGACTATGGTGTTACCACTCTCCAAAATGCCCCCAAACACAGCTTCTCTCCATTGCTGTTTAAAAATAAACTTTTATGGAGCACTGGGTGTTACACGCAAACAATGAATCATGGAACACTACATCAAAAACTAATGATGTACTGTATGGTGACTAACATAACACAATAAAAAAATAATAATAATAAATAAATAAAAATACCTTTGTATACATGTATAAAAGATTAAAATAAAGATGCTTTAGCTAACAGTAATTATAGCTCTAGGTGGGTATGATTCTTTACTTTCTTTTTTCTGAATAAAAAATATACACTGTGGGCATTCAAATTTTTTTGATTGGGCTAAATATTATTAATGATTTTTTTTCTCCCACAAGGAACTAGCTGAAATTCTATGGGATTTCCAGATCTAGCTCAAATAAGTTTTGCTCAAATAAGGAAAAATATCCTGCCAAATAATATCCTGCCCGTAGAGTATAAATATTAAGAAGATCTCGGATTTAAGTGAAACAAAGAATACACTAAGGCTAGCTGATGTAAGCCATCAATTTTGCAATAAGGGATTAATTATGTCCATACCTATTAGCAGCAGAATACTGCATAAATATTGTATAAACACAGAATGTTAATAACTTTTAGGTCCCAGAATAGAAATGAAGCCATTATTTACAGTCTAAGCATGC
The DNA here is from genome assembly GCA_028534135.1 of Potos flavus. Lineage (NCBI taxonomy): Eukaryota > Metazoa > Chordata > Mammalia > Carnivora > Procyonidae > Potos > Potos flavus. Next base: position 46,894,820 of record CM052883.1, read on the forward strand.
TCAGTGAACAGAATGCAAGGCATGCTGCCAACATTCCTCAGTGTCATTTATGTTTGATCTTAAAGAAGCCTCTCATTTTATATATTGTAAAATTATCTGTAAACTTTTCCATGCTTCTCCCCCAAGTTCCTCTCTTAAAGACCTATTTTTAACTTGTCACACATAAAATAAATGCTTCCTTTATGTATACACTGATGTATACATAAGCCTACCATGATTGTTTTAAGTGACTCTGCTATGGATAGGAAGAAGCTGATGTTGGATCATTTGTAGCTCTCTTCATTATAACCAGTGGGATCTATTCAAGATGATCTGCTCTACTTAAACACTTATTCTATGAACACAGAACAAAATTCTTCTTACCAAAGCTAACCAGAAGTCAAACCCACTGTCTCACTAACAACTGATCCAACAAAAGAACATCTTAATAAAGTTGCAAAATAAAACATAAGTCAAGGTCAGTGTATGTATAAAAAATGTCCTATGTATTCAGTGAAGATACCCAATCAAATACCCTTCTAATCTTCCTATACTACAGAGGCTAGAAAACGAGAAACATTATGTCTTAGATGCTTTGCAACTAAAGTTCTGTGGGTGACCCAGGTTCTACCGAGCATTCTCACATGCACACAACTGGAAACTGAAAAAAGTGGCAGTGAGCAATGAGAGGGAGATGGCAGCCAGCTCCAGGGGACCCTGTTCTAGGACAGCCATGGCTGAAGCTCTCCTGCTCTGTCATTCCTAACTGGGTAAAATCTAAACACTGTTCCTTGTCTCTCCCAGAAATTCTGTAAGCTACCTAGCACCCAGTGCTAAGTCCCTCTCAGTATTAGATAGTCAGGATGGACTCTATTGCCCACAACAAAAGCCAAACCTAAGGATAATAATATTTTAATTTAATAATATTTTAAGAATAAGCCAACTTATCAAAGCTTATATATAAGCTCATATATATAAGCCAACTTATATATATATATATATATATATATGCCAACTTATATATATATATATAATATGCAGAAATGTTCATGGACAACAAAGTCTATGAAAGAGGGTGAAAAGACTTTCCAAAAGAAAGGGCAAAAGCAGAGATGTTATGGAGCAGAACCCCAGCAACACACAAACTGAAGAACCATGTTTTATTCCAATGACATGGCAAACTCGGCTGCATTTTATCACAAGGGTATGACTCTTGTTAGAACATGTGGGAAAGTTGCAATCAATTTTAGCTTAAATATTTGGAATGATATTTGCCTTACATTAAATTAGTTTTTAAAAGCAAGTAACATCAAGTAAAATCAAGGCTGTTGTAAGTACTAATAAGCAGTTCAACATTCAGTAAAGACACCTGAAACGGATATGGCCCTTGGCCTCATTTAGTCACGCTCAAAGCCCGTCTGGTCGGCCAATGTGGAAGGAGCAGGTACAGCATGAGGAAAGCAGAGTTTCAATTCCAAATCTGCCACTTCCTTGTAATACGATAAGTGGATGATGTGAGGAAAACAACTTTAGAATTAAATGAGATGTGAGGAAAACAACTTTAGAATTAAATGAGATGTCTGGCACCTAGTGGGTATTTGATAAATAACAGCTGAATCAGAACCAAATGAAGAAAAAAAATACAAATACATTAAAATTTAAATTAAACAATAAGTCTAAGTTAACAATTCAAGACATTACTAGAAGTCAAGTGACAATGCTATACGACAGAAGAAATTTTTGTTTTAGGATTTAAAGAAAAGATAATATGGAAACAAGTAGGGATTAGTAAAGAAAAGTTGACAAAGGTCAGATTTGAGCTGGTCCTTTAAAAATAATGTATATTTTTCAAAATTATTTATCCACTCCTTCATATACTGACTACTTATTACATTCAAGTTACTGTTCCAGGTGCTGAGGATACAGCAGTGGAATAGATAAACACAGTCCTTACATTCCAGGGGGAAGAGAACAAAAATAGACAAAGGAAAGAGGACAGAGGATGAGAAGGAAAGGAGGGAGGGAGGAGACACGACTAAGAAAAAAAGAGCATGTAGGGGGTCAGTGCTCTACAGAAAATACTGGGTAATGTGATAGCAAATGACTTGGTGGGTCAAGGATGCTTTCTCTAAGTATGTTTAAGTTGCAATTTGACAGATGAGAGGCCACATGAAGATCAGAGGTTAGAGTATTTGAGGCTGAGGCAACAGCCCATGCAAAAGCCCTAACGGAGAAGAACCTAGATGGATTTAGGGAACTGAAAGTAGCCAGTGAGGCTGAAGCACAATCAGCAGAGGGTCCAGCAGCGAGAGAGAAGGCAGGAGAGGCAGGCATGGACAGTGGTTCTCAACCTTGGCTGCCTGTCAGAAATACCAAGTAGCTTTTGGAAAAATACTGAAGTCTGGGTTTCACTCAGACCAACTACTGCAGACCGTCTGGTGATAGGGCCTAGACACTAGAAGTTTTTCAGAGTTCCTTGGGTGATTCTAGTAGGCAGTCAAGGTTCAAAAGCATTGATGGAGGGCTCATAAGCCAGGGTGAGGAGTTCTTAACTTTATTTTACGTATGATAGGAAGCTATTGTCAGATTCTAAGCAGGGAAATGACATGATCTGATTTACTTCCACTATTCTTGAGAGAATAGATTATGGGCTATAACATCTTCTAATTAAGTATCTACACTTGTTTCATATCTACAAATTAAATATCTACAAAAGAGTGTATAACTTAAATGTCTTCACCAAGAGATAAATTTTAAAATAAATAATCTGAAAACTGTAAGATATTAATGAAAGGAAGTGAAGAATACATAAGTAAGTGGAAAGATATTCCACACTTATGAGCTGAAAGATTTAGTATTGTTAAAAAGTTCCAAAGCCTAAGGCAACATACAGATTCAATGTAATCCCTACCAAAATTCCAATGGCATTTTTCACAGAAATGGAGCAAACAATCCTAAAACTTGTAGGGGACCGCAAAGGGCACAGAATAGCCAAAAGGTCTTGAGAAAGAACAACGCTGGAGGCATTACATTTCCTGATTTCAAACTATATCACAAAACTATAGTAAGAAAAACTGTATGATATTGGCATAAAAACATACACATAGATCAATAGAATAGAATAGGGAGCCCAGAAATAAACCCACACATACATGATGAATAAATTTATGACAAAGGAATCAAGAACATACATTGGGGAAGGGATATTCTCTTCAATAAATAGTATGAGGAAAACTGTAGAGCCATATGCAAAAAAATGAAACTGGACCTCTATCTTACACCATACACAAAAAATCAACTCAAAATGGATTGAAGACTTTGAATGTTAAGACCTGAAACCACGAAACTCCTAGAAGAAAATACAGACGGTAAGCTCCTTGACACTGCCCTTGGATTTTTTGAATGTGACCAAAAGCAAAGGCAACAAACCCAAAAATAAACAAGTGGGACTACATCAAAAGAAAAAGAAAAGCTTCTGCACAGCAAAGAAAACCAACAAAATGAAAAGGCAACTTACTGAATAAGAAAAAATATTTGTAAATCATATATCTGATAAGGGGCTAATATCCAAAATATATTTAAAAAAAAAAAACTCATACAACTCCATAGGAAAAAAACAAACAATCTGATTTAAAAATGGGGACCTGAATAGACATTTTTCTAAATGGCCAACAGGTACAAGAAAAGGTACTCAGCATCACTAATCTGAAAATGCAAATCAAACCTCAATGAGATCACCTCACACCTGCTATTATCAAAAAGACAAGAGATAACAAATGTTGGTAAAGATGTGGGGAAAAGAGAACACTTGTGCACTGTTGGTGGAAATATAAATTGGTATTGCCACTATGGAAGGAGTATGGAGGTTCCTCAAAATATTCAAAATATAACTACCATATGATCCAGCAATCCCACCTTTATGTATATATCCAAAGAAAATAAAAACAGGATATTAAAGAGAAATCTGTACTCCTGCGTTCACTGCAACATTATTAACAAGAGCCAAGATGAAGGAAACAACCTAAGTGTCCATCCATGGATGAATGGATAAAGAAAATGTTTTTTATATATATAATGGAGTATTATTATTCAGTCATGAGAAAGCAGGAAATCCTGCCATTTGTGACAACATGGATGGGGCCTGAGGATATTATGCTAAAAATAAATACTCTATGGTATCACTTATATGTGGAATCTAAAAAAAAAAAAAAAAAAAAAAGTCAAACTCTTAGAAACAGAGACTAGAAAAGTGGTTTGGTTGTCAGGGGCTGGGAGGTGAGGGAAATATGGAGAAATTGGCAAAATGGTACAAACTTTTAGGTATAAGATGAGTAAGATCTGGGCACTTTAGTGGCTCAGTCAGGTAAGCGTCTGCCTTCAGCTCAAGTCATGATCTCAGGGTCCTAAGATCGAGCCCCATGCTGGGCTCACTGTAGGTGGAAAGTCTGCTTCTTCCTCTCCCTCTGCCCCTCCCCCCACCCTACTGGTGCTCTCTCTCTCGCTCTGTCTCTCAAATAATAAAATCTTTGAAAAAAAAAGATCTGTGGATACAATGTAAAATGTGATGATTATAGTATTACATAATTGATATTTGCTAAAAGAGTAGAATTTCAATGTTCTTACCAAAACAAAAGAGAGAGAGAGAGACTGAGAAAGAAAGAAATATCTACAAATATTCAACCAACATAACTGATAGGTTCTTAAAAACCCTAAGTAAAGTTCCATATGCCAAATACATTTTCCACCAAATTCTCAACAATAGGTCTAGAGATAGTGGGTTAGAGCTACTGGAGTTGTTCATAGCTACAGTAGATCCTACAAAAAGCAAATGATGCTAGACTACTAACTGGCTCTGGGGGTTAGGGTAGATGGGAAGAAGGCTAAGAAGTGTGTTATGGCTGCGTTGCTTGACAACTCTTTCAAAAGATCAACTTGATGTGTCCCCTTTGGCATTTTCCTAACAAAACTAAAGCTGCTCTCTCTGAATTGATCCCCATGGCAGACTCTGCAGCAGGGAGCTGAACACTTATTAGGTAGGAGACAGGGAAGAGTTGATGGATTCAAGGAGGGTCAATAAGGATAAATGTGGAGTCTCCTGCCTGAAGCAGCACAGAAAGAGGCTTGCTAAGATTCAAGAAATAGGCTGGTGGAGGTAGCAGGTCAACCTCACCTTGTTCACCTTCTCACCTACGTGAGGGCATAATGCACGTAGGGGCTGCCTACTAGAATCACCCAAGGAACTCTGAAAAACTTCTAGTGCCTAGGCCCTATCATCAGATGGTTTGAAGTAGCTGGTCTGAGTAGAACCCAGACTCAAGGCCTCCTATGCAGAGGCTGCCTGCCCACAGCTACCTAATTCCGGAAGAGTTTAAAGGAACCACAGGAAGCATCACAGGAGCTGGGGATGGCCAAAGACCCTCTTCAGATTGTTAATCCCTTAAAAATAGTCCATAGAGTATAAAATCAGGAATGTGGCAGCTTCTACTATCTTAAATTCCAAGCTACTTCAACTCTAAGTCCGCAGAAGCACTAAATGAACTCTTGCAAAGAATACCTTTCCTTTTCCTGTCCTTTTTCTTTTAAAAGATTTTATTTATTTGTTTTTGAGAGAGAGAGTGCACACACGAGTTGGGGAAAGGGGCAGAGGCAGAAGCAGACTCCCTGCCGAGCAGGAGGCCCAATGTGGGACTTGATCCCAGGACCGTGGGATCGTGACCTGAGTCGAAAGCAGATGCTTAACGGATGGAGCCACCCAGGCGCCCTGCTGTTCTTTTTGACTGTCTCTATGGTTTTGTCAAATGGCTTTCATTTCAAATACTTTGGAAAGTCCTGTTTCTCCTATGAGACGGCTTGTAAATCAGCAATAAAGTTCTATACATTCAGAAAGTGGTTTGGATCCTGAGTAGTTGTATTTTTTTAACAGAGAAAAAATAGAAAAACAAAGCACTTCAGAATCACCAAAGGCAACTAGATAATAAAGCTGAGAGGATGTATTTACTTTTTATTTCTAAGAGGATGTTTGTAAAATACACTGTACATACAAAAATTGTGAATTTCAAAATCGAATCAAAGTTATATCCTTCTTTCTTTTCTTTTTTGACATACTCCTCATAAAAAGAATATAGATATATAACATAATCATTAATCTCATTAACCTCTAGCAAACTCATTCTTGCCATGATCTTTGATGACTACAAAATCCTGAGGACCCTTAAAAGATTGCCCGAAGGACTTAAAGGTGGAAAATAAGTGGTCATAATTAATTTTCATAAGAAAATTATGAATAAAAAGATATAAAGTGTAACAGCACATATATGAAACATCAAAGAAGGAATAAAAAAGGGGTTTTTTAAATGTATTTGAGCTTAAACGACCATCTACTTAACATAGACTGCTATATATTTAGGATGTTATAAATGAACCTCATGGTAACCATAAACCCAAAATTATAATATATACCAAAATAAATAAATAAATAGAGAAGAAAATCCAAACACCATACTACAGAAATTCATCAATCACAAAGAAAGAGTGCAAGAAAGGAACAGAGAACTACAAAACGACCAGAAAACAAAGAACAAAATGGAAATAAGTACATACCTATCAATAATTACTTTAAACATAAATGGCCTAAATGATCCAATCGAAAGACACAGGGTGGCAAAACAGATTAAAAAAAAGGGGGGGAGGCGCCTGGGTGGCTCAGTCAGTTAAGCGTCTGCCTTCGGCTCAGGTCATGATCCTGGGGTCCTGGAATAGAGCCCCGCATTGGGCTTCCTGCTCAGCAGGGAGTCTGCTTCTTCCTCTCCTGCACGCTCGTGCTCTCTTCACTCTCTCTCTCTCTCTCTCTCAAATAAAATCTTAAAAAAAAAAAAGACCCATCTAGATACTGCCTACAGGAAACTCACATCAGACATGAAGACACATACAAAATGAAAGTGAAGGGATGTAAAACATTTACCATGCAAATGAACATGAAAAAAAAAAAAAAAAAAGCCAAGGTAGCAAAACTTGTAACAGACGAAACAGATTTTAAAACAAAGACTGTAACAAGAGATAAAAAAGCGCATTACAAAATGATGAAGGGATCACTCCAACAAGAGGATATAACAATTGTAAATATTTTTGCACCCAACACTGGAGCACCTGAATACATCAAACAAATATTACAGAATACAAAAGGAAAAATTAATGGCAATACAATAATAGCAGGGGACTTTAACACCCAACTTACATCAATGGATGTAAGGAAAATCAATAAGGAAACAGTGTCTTTGAATGACACATTAGACCAAATGAATTTAACAGATACATACAGAACATTCCATCCAAAAACAACAGATGACACATTCCTTTCAAGTGCAAATGTGACATTCTCCAGAACAGATCACATGTTAGGCCATAAAACAGGTCTCAATAAATGTAGGAAGACTGAAATCATAACATGCATTTTTTCTAACCACAACAGTATGAAACTAGAAATCACAAGAAAAAAACTGGAAAAAACACAAACATGTGGAGGCTAAACAATATTAAATAACCAATGGACCAATGAAGAAATCAAAGAAGAAATAAAAAAATTCATGGAGACAAATGACATACATACCATGGTCCAAAATTGCGAAAACAGTTCTAAGAGGGAAATAAATAGCAATATGGACTTATCTCAAGAAACAAGAAAAAGCTCAAATAAACAATCTAACTTTTCACACCTAAATGAACTAGAAAAAGAACAAACAAACCCATGGTGAGTAGAAGGAAGGAGCTAATAATGACCAGATCAGAAACAAATGACACAGAGACCAAAAATTAATAAATACAGAAAAAAATCAATGAAAACCCTTAGCCTCATCAAGAAAAAAATAGAAAGAACCCAAATAAAAAGAGAAGTAACAAGTGACACCACAGAAATACAAAGCATTATAGGAGAATACTATGAAAAATTATATGCCAACAAATGGGACAACACAGAAGAAATGAATAAATTCCTAGAAACATACAATCTTCCAAAACTGAATCAGGAAGAAATAGAAAATCTGAACAGACCAAATGCTAGTAATAAAATTGAATTGGTAATCAAAGAGCTACCAAAAAATAATCCAGGACCAGATGTATTCATAGGTGAATTCTACCAAACATTTAAAGAAGAGTTAGTATCATTCTTCTCAAACTATTCCAAAAAATGGAAGCGAAGGAAAGCTTCTAAATACATTCTATGACACTAAAATTACCCTGATACCAAAACCAGACAAAGACACCACAAAAGGGAAAACCACAGGTCAATATCCAACAATACATTCAATGGATCACTCACCATGATCAAGTGGAATTTATTCCAAGGATGCAAGGATAGTTTAATATTTACAAATCAATCCACATGATACACCACATTAACAAAATGAAGGATAAAAAATCATGATCATCTCAATAGATGTAGAAAAAGCATTTGACAAAATTCAACCCCTGTTTATGATAAAAACTCAAAAAAGTAGATTTAGAGGGAATATACCTCAACATAATTAAGACCATATATGAAAAACTCACCACAAACATTGTACTCAATGGGGAAAAACTGACAGCTTTTCTCTAAGATCAGGAACAAGACAAGGATACCCACTCTCACCACTTTTATTCAGCATAGTACTGGAAGTTGAAGCCATAGCACTCAGACAAGAAAAAGAAGAGGCATCCATATTGATAAAGAAGTTAAACTGTCACTATCTGCAGATGAAATTATATAATATAGAGAAAACCCTAAAGACTCCACCAGAAAACTATTAGAAGTGATAAATGAATTCAGTAAAGTTGCAGGATACAAAATGAATACCAGAAATTAGCAGTAGCATAGGGAATATAGTCAGTGATGCCGTACTAGCATTGTAGGGTGACAGATGGTAATTACACTTGTGGTGAACATAGAAAAGTTGAATCACTATGTTGTATACCTGAAACTATGTAACACACTGTCAACTATACTCAAATAAAAAAAATTAAAAAGAAAAAAATATTGCCCCAAGACCCCTAACCAAAATTACTGCAAAGTACATTTAAGACAAAAGTACTGACTAACAGAGACGATCAAGTGTAACAACGTGTTCTTACCAACAGTACTGGACTTCATTACATAGTGTCCTTAAATTTGGAACTATTCCACAGAGAATCCCCAAATTTGCAAATCCTTTCCTCTTCAAGCTTACAGATCCCATGTGTTTGGATCACCAAGGATGGTAAATGAAATACCTTTCAGGCTAGAGTTCCTTATTTGGTAGGATTCCTTGGTCACTTGTTTTCTTCCCTGGGCTAATGGATTTGGTTTTATCGTAATGTTTATTTTTATACACATACCCAAAGGCCTCCTACTGTGTTTTTAGAAATCTAATAAATACCTCATGATAACTAAATTTGTTAAGATAACACAAAAGATTTTGTCTATTACTTAAGAAGTACACAGTTTCAATTAAATAAGGAGTCCAGTGCATAGTTCAAAAAAATTATGAAAGATGTGAATATCAAATTTGGATACTTTTTTTAAAAAGCAAAATAAAACCTATGGCCTTTTAAATGGCAAATTTTGCAAGATAAGACTGTTTCTTTGAAATGAACCTCTATAATTGCACAGTTAAACTTTAAGGCATACTTTGCATTTTTTACAATATGTAAGTTGAAAGGATTATCGAGTTAAACCAGCCAATATCTTGCCTTTTCAATACATAACTTTGGGCTATGTCTTGTCATATACACACTCCAAGCAGTTCTAGTTGTGAGCTTAATGTAAAATACTGCATGTGTCATTACATGCAACTTTTGACTATGTCTCTGTCAAAATAAGAAACTAAGATGTATTTCACAAAGATTCAGTTATAAAAATAACACAATGTTGAGATGGATTTCTATCAGTTGAAGACAACCATTGATTTTTTGAAATTCCTCCATTCCATTATGTTGTTTTAAAAAAGCTAGCAAGTAGAAAAACAGACCAACACTGAAAAACAAACTGATGTGACAACACTAGCATGCTAAAGCAAATCAAGCTAATGTGAAGGAAAGCATTCCAAATAAAAACAGATGGTAGTGTAGGACTTCAACCCAGTTCCCTCTTATCTCAGAGTGAGCCTCATTGTCTGCTGCTTATTGTTTTTAAAGATGTACAATCTAGCAGGCAAAAAAAAAATGACTTGAAAATTAATAAGCTAGAAACTATTGTATAAGCTTTGGCTAATTTGAGGTATAAACTCTGGCACTTAACCTTTCTCATCCTTAATTTTGAAAGTCAGGAAATTCCACTTTACTGGCATATTTTAGAGTAACTAGTCGATAACTTTTGGTAAAACACTTTGATCACTTCGAAGAGGCTACAGAAAGAGATTATTAAATCATCATGAAACTTTATTTTGGAAAACCATAGAAATGCACAGAAAATTATAATTCTAGAACTGAAATGAATTTGCCTCAAAATAGAGTCTCCTGCTTTCTCTTAGAAGAACTTGTTCTCAGAAATCAGGAGTTGATCTAAATAATTCTCTCACTTTTTCTACATTACAGAACACTATAAATAGAAAAGCTCTTAAATGTATTTATGGGGAGAATGAGAACAATGTCTGAAAAATCACACCTATCCCTTACATACATAAAAATAAAAGCCACTCCACTTAAAATATTTTTAGATTTCCCAAGCCTCTATGATGGTGCATATTTCTCTGAATATCTACTTCTTGTCAAGCACTGCACTGTGGTCTAGCCCACTGGTTCTCAATTCTGTTGGGCCTACTATCCCTATTTTATAAACAATACCTTCAAACATTTGCTTTATAAGCTTGAAAAAATCCACAGGTAATACAATGCACCTACACACATAATTTCAAATAAAAATATAGGACAATGCCTAACCTTTACTACAAGGAAAAATAACTTGTTATAAGATACTACATTAACTTCAACAAATATACGGTCACAACTACACCAAAAACTATAATGTTGAAGTCGGGTGCTTGCAGCTACAGAGAATCACTATGGATATGAAAACTCTATCAGTTGATGCAGGTGTGCTATATTCGTAACTCAATACCACGAATGGCAATACTTTCAGTGACGTGATTTTCTAAAACGGTCAGGGTGGTAGGGAGAATAATGCCCCCATAAAAAGATGTCCGAGAGTCTGTGAATATGTTACTGCACATGACAAAAGGAACTTTGCAGATGTGACTAAATGAAGGGCCTTGAGAAAAGGAGATTATCCTGGATTATGCATGTGGGCCCAATCTTAGGACATGAGTCTGTGAAGCTGCAGGACCCCTCCCAGCTGTGGTCAGAGGGAGAGAGGGCAGCACGAGAAGAACTCAGTGCTCTGTCGCTGGCTCTAAAACAGAAGGCTGGAGAGAGTCCAATCTAGAAGCTGAAAAAGGCATGGATGAATTCCTTCATAACCTGAGTATAAGGAAAGGCTTTCTACCCATGACTCAAAACCTAGATGCAATAAAACAAAATATTAATAAGCCTAACTACAAAAAAATGTTTAATTTTATGAGGCAAAAAAATTTATGCATAGATAAGGCCAAAGGACAACTGACACTGAGAGAAAATACATGCAGCATATATCACAGACAAAAAGCAAAATGGTTAATACATTAAGAACTCAAAAACAGAAAGGAAATAGGCCAAACACTCAATAGAAAAATGGGCAATAAAAACAAAATAAAAAAAAAGACTAGGTAATTTAGTAAAAAAAAGACATGATATAATATCCCTTAAAATTGGAAATGATTTTCAGGGATGCGTGGGTGGCTCAGTCGGTTAAGTGTCTGCCTTCAGCTCAGGTCATGATCCCAGGGTCCTGGCTCCCTGCTCAGCAGGGAGCCTGCTTCTCCCTCTGCCTGCCGCTTCCCCTGCTTGTGCGCTTTTGCTCTCTGACAAATAAATAAATAAAATCTAAAAAAAAAAAAGAAGGAAAGAAAGAAAGAAAGAAAGAAATGATTTTCAATTCTCTCCTAATATAAGAAACGCAAATTAAAACTACTCCTTAGATCTCCTTAGATATCATTGTGAAATATCAAACTGGCAACCATTAAAAAGCTTGGTAGACCTGTCTATCGGTATTGTTGATGGGAAAGCAAAATAGTATCATATTTATAGAGGAAAATATGGCAATTCCTAACAAAACTACCCATGCATTTATCTATTGACCTCACAATTCCACTTACAGGAATTAATCCTGAAGATACATTTCTAACAGTGTAAAAACACATATGCACAAGGTTATTTACTGCAACTTCGTGTGTAATTATAAAATATTGGGAATAAAACCATTTATCCATATATAGGAGATTGGTTAGATATGAGGGAATAATATGCAAATACAATGAGGAAGAATGAGAAAGATCTCTATAAGATAACTGCCCTTAGTTAGTTTACACTTTCTATTACAAAATTCACAGATGATACAGAATTTCCAAGTTTTACTTTTTCATCTTGACATCTACTATATGCCCATGAAGGGAATAGATTGTAGAACAGCACGTTGTCCTTACCCTCAAGGAGTTTGCAAATGATGGGAGAGACAAATAGCTAAATTCCATCAATTCTAAGACACATAATTTTTATGTTTTAATATCCCTGAAATCAGGACGCACCTTCAACGGACAGAATCTTAAAACAGCTGCTGGTCAGCTAATTACTGTCTGCCCATGTCCAAACTTGGTTTAGTAGATCTGTTTGTGGCAAAAAGGGGCAATTATAATCCATTCATGTTTTGGTCAACAAATTAAAGACCACTTGGGAAAAGAATACGAGTCACAGCTATTGCCTTAAAATATTTCGGTCAACTCCTTCTGTTAAAATTAAGAGTGTAAATATCAAAACCCAAATAGCTATCGGTAACTTGGAAGAATATCCTGAAAATAATGGAAGAGCACCCTGTTCTTGACAAAGCATGGAGGATGTGGAGAATATTATATGAAACAACATAAACATCTATACCTGAACCAAAAACTGCTTTAGAAGAGTCAGACTGAAGGTAAAGAGTTTTAAAAATGTTTCTACCACTTACTGCATTTATATTTTCTTTTTTCTGCATGCACAAGAGATACATGATCTAAATTAAGTCTAAAACAGTTCTTTCAGTAAGAATAAAATAAAAACGCTAACTGATAAAGTCATGTCCTGATTTTATTTGCTGTACGACTTTCTTAGTGGAATACAAAATAATGGCACGTCTTAAAACTGATAGCATATTGGCCTGAATGAAATACAGTATTATTAAAGTACAGAACCATAAATTTAAGAGCCGGTGAAACACACAGGGAGTACATATAAATCAAACTGGAGACTTGTCAGAAAACGCAGAGATAGCAGCAGTGGAGCTAAATTGTGAAGAGTAAGCAAACTAGCCCCCAGGAGAAGGAGGCTCGTGCAGCATGAGCAAGGCAAGAACGTATGGCTGCCTCACAGAGCAAGTCATGCTGAGGAGACCACAAACCATTCTTTATTGCTGGAGTTAAAAGGTGAATGTTAGCTGCACAGGTTGAAGCCTCAAACCCAGCTAAGGAAGGTTTGGAGGGGCCAAAAAAAAAAGCAGTGTGCTAAGCAACAGAATTTGAATATAATCTTCCAAATTATTAGAAGTGATTCAAAGGCTTAAAGCAGGGAGAAAATTAGAAAGAACCAAATTCAGTGTTGGAAGGATGGATTGGGAAAAACCCAGGATGGAAACAGGTAGGCATCCAAGAAAGTTAGTGTTGATAACCGAGGTGAGAAGGGCTGAACCCCAGAAGTAAAGCTACTGTAGCAGGAACACACAGAAGTACTGACCATAAACACCAATAAAAATGTGATAAGGTTCTCAGCAATTAAAAAGAACAAACTACTGAAACATACAACAGTGTTGATGAATCTCAAACGCATTATGTAAGTGAAAGAAACCAGATTCAAAAGGCTGTTTAAATCCATTTATTAAAAGGCAAAATAGAGACAGAAAACAGATCAGTGGTTACCCATGTCAGGGAGGGGGTGAATACAAAGAGGCACAAGGGAATTTTTTAAGCTGATGGAAATGTCTCATTATCTCAATTGTGATAGTGGTTATACAACCAAATGTGTTTGTCATTTGTGACATACACAAATTCTACTATATGATTTTACCGTATGTGAACTGTACCTCAATTAAAAAGCAAAACCAAAAACCTGAATTAAAAAAAAAAACACCAAAGGGGCGCCTGCATGGCTCAGTCGGTTAAGCATCCACCTTCCGCTCAGGTCATGATCCCAGGGTCCCAGAATGGAGCCTTGTGTCAGGATCCTTGCTCAGTGGGAAGTTGGCTCATCTCTCGCCCTCTGCCCCTCCCCCTACTCATGCTTGCTCTCTCTCTCAAATAAATAAATAAAAATTAAATTAAATTAAATTAAAAAAAACACAACACCAAAACCGTGATAAGGTGGAGCACAGACACATTCAGTCATGGGTTGCCTGTGGCTTCTTTTCTACTGCAAGAGCAGAGTTGAGTTGTTTCAACAGGGTCCACCTGGTCCACAACATCCAAAATATTTAATAACCAGCCCTTTAAAGAAAGAGTTCATCAACCTTGTTATAGAGTAATATCACCCATTTGTTTGGCTCTCCTTAAAAAAAGCCCTTAATTGCCCATAAAAGGAGTAGGAAGACAGTAACAGAATGTGCATAAACACTCTGTTCAGGCTAACTAGAGGAGAGAAATGAGTTGTTTTCTAAATACATCTTGAATTAAATCTTCAAAAGAAGAGAGTATATATTCAGTTCTAAATAACAGCCACAGAATGTTTTCAGAGATGTTCACAAAACCCTCCCATTATAACCACATCTTCTGATTCAACCTATTGTTTAAATTATATATTCGATGGATATTTTTTCTTGTTAAAGCTACAAGAGACTGGCTTTTTATTGAAGTAATTAGCTAGCACTCTAAACTACTTCTTTTTTTTTTTTTTTAAAGATTTTATTTATTTATGAGAGAGAGAGAGAGAGAGAGATCATGAGCAGAGGGAGGGGCAGACCCCTTGCTGAGCAGAGAGCCCCATCAATCCCAGGACCCTGGGATAATGACCTCAGTGAAGGCAGAAGACTTTTAACCAACTGAGCCACCCAGGCCCCCTAAAACTGCTTCTTTATACAACTTCTACATGAAACAACTAGCTTTCCCATGTGTTTGAGGTGTGAAGTGTGCATTCAAATAATTAGAGACGTTATTACTTCATTTCTTTGAAGCTGCAAAATATGGATAATAAAGCTTGCAGGATTTTTACATAAAAATAAAGCACACGCACCATGTGAAAATCTTAAAAATCTGTTAAGGAAAGAAATTATACTGGCTGCCTAAAAACAATTTTGATATATATGAGTTATATTCATTATTCATTTTTAAAATGAAGAAATGTAATAAAGTATTAATATACATAGGCAATCATCACGATGGTGACTTTAAAATTAGTTAAGCATAATCTTGAGTCACCTTTTCCAATAATGGTGATATATTACAGAGAGTCATCTATACTCTGTTGTTTCCAATAAAGTATATTTGTGAAGCAACTTGTGGAGCACAGTTGTAGTTTGTGGCTTTACAATTTGATTTGTAAAATTCCCTGTCTGCAAGTGCCCCCTGCTTATTTGTACCCTGATGAAATTTACTGAGGTAACTATTCCATACAATGTATAATACATATAATTTTGTAATTATAAGTAACATAATGCACTAAGCTTATCTATGAAATTATAACAAACAATATTCAGTTATTGGTCCTTGTAGCATGACTCTGACATTACAGGCAAGAAATATGGAATGATATTGAATAAAAACGTCCCTTCAAATTAGAAAGGAAATTTTATTCTGCTAATCTTTAAATATCTATATGCACTAAATTTTATACTTTGATGGACTGCAATAAATTTTAAAGCACATTCTATACAAAGGAGGGAGGAGACAAAGCAACGTCATTAACAAGGAGAATCTGAAGAAGACATGAGATAGGAGCCTTAGTGATCCTGGGAGTTGAAAAGGATTGCTCAAGTCAACCATTTTAAAGTTCTTATGTGATGATGACATATATTGTTCTTTAAAAATAAATTTTAGAATAGAAGAAATTTGAAGGAGCTGAGGTAAGTAAATTCTTTGATAGCCTTATGAAGGTTAGTCTATGTGGGAAAAGAAAAAATACAAAGAAGACAGGAAGGATGACAGATGGTAGCAAAATAAGGAATCAAGAAAACAAGATGAGCTACACAGAATCATGTAGAAAGTCAGCCTCAAGGTTGAATATTAACCATTTAAGAGAATATAGCTATCTTAAAATCTTGATGAGAGAAAAGTACAAAGTCAAGGCAAAGACAAGAAGCGAGTAAATAAATCCAAGACATAGAGCAGAGAAAAGGAAGGAGAGAGAATGAAAGAAGGATACTTTCTACTGTATTTGGATAAACAGGAGGAAGTAGAGACTGTAGATTAGAAGGAAGATAGAAAAAAGGATTTGGTTTGAGTTTAGCTATAGGAAGAAAAACTTAGCTAAAAATTAAAAATTACTCTAAGATTTCAATATGTTTTAGATAGTGATTATTTTCATTAAGTCTTATGAACTTATTCTTAAAATTTTATTGAGGTTGACTTGGCTTTTATCCAACTAGTACTTTAACAAAAGAAAAATATCTCAGATCTGGTGCTGTTTATGATGGTGTGGAAAGAAATCTGGAAACATGCCCTTATCTGGTTGTGAAGGAAAAGAATAATAACTTGGATTTCTTCAATACTATGAAATCACTGGCTTCAACACTAAAAAAAGAATAACCAGTTAAAAGAATCTGACCTAACACTCGAGCCAAGTGATTTAAGATTTTTATAACCTATTATAAAACTTACTTTATGTACTGCCTCAAATTTGTGTTAAGGTTCTGTTTTTCTTTTTCTTCATATGAAATCCAGTTCTAAAAATAGTCAAGTCTAAAAATAAAGCAAAACCCACAGATTAAGTGTAGCTTTATACATGTACAAATAACAGGGAAATCTCCACATCTTCTAGGAAAACAGATGTTGAGTTACTTATTCCCGCTAAATTCTCTGTCGGCTCAAACTTTCAGAAATTTTTCATTAGTATGGATCATATTATTATAAAATCCAAACCCATCTTTAATTCTATTAAATTCATTCCTCTCTCCCATAAGATCAATGAGCTCTACTAATAAATATGAAAATGTGAACAAAAAAGAGTCTTATATTTGATCTCAGGAGCTTGGTTTCTATCATGAAAACCAACTGATTAACAGTTTACAAAACTGCAAATGACCATACAATGCCTAATTTATGCTTTGATCCAGTTCATGGAAAGAAGCTATATGGAGAGAGATGGAAACAAACCTCACCTACATTTTCATATTCCTTTATCCTTTTCTGAAGTCTATGCCTTCGGAAACCACTTTCCTTCTTCTAAAGACTAATGAGCAGAAAAGCAAAATAGGAAACGGGGTTTCCAGAATATTCAATTAATTTGCATAATTATCTCTGTGCCAGTTTTCCCAATCCTTAATGGTAGAATTTTCCTACCTTTGTTTATCCATTAATCAACAAACTGAACAAGAAAGTAAAAAAAAGGGCACCTGGATGGCTCAGTGGGTTAAGCCTCTGCCTTTGGCTCAGGTCATGATCTCAGGGTCCTGGGATCAAGCCCCACATCGAGCTCTCTGCTCAGCAGGGAGCCTGCTTCCCCTCTCTCTCTGTCTGCCTCTCTGCTTACTTGTGATCTCTCTCTGTCAAAAAAATAAATAAATAAAATCTTTAAAAAAAGAAAGTAAATAAAAAACACCATTAAAATAGTATTTTTATTACCTTGCTGTCACTCTCCAAAAATATGTAAGAAATCTGTTCTCGGCCTCTTAAAGTAATTCTTTCACATATAAAGAAAACATTAAAAATGTTTTCCAGTAGAGCTGAGATCTAAATTGGTATATACATACATATTCTCTTGCTCGGTTCTTCTTTTAATGAATAGCAGAATGAGGTGACCTTAATTTTCACAGCTCAAGCATATAATCTTAGGATAATTAACCACTAGCAAATCACCATAAACTGACTACAGAAACCTAATACAGAAACAGTATTACCCGGAAAAATTTATAAGGCTAAATTATTTTCAGCTTTCATTAGAATGGGAGGTTTTTTTTTTAATGTGGAGAAAATAATCATGTGTCTAATTTTAGAAAAATGGTAAAAATAAATTAGAATAATAATAATCATAAACTAGGTTGGAGTCATAGAGAAAAGAAATATTATCCTCAAAAGGTCTTCTCCATATGATTTCCAAGCAATGGCACCTGGGAAATAAATCAGGCTTGTATTTATCCTTGCTTTAAATGGAATATAAAATATAAGAGTAAAATTTAACTAACGTGACAAATATATTAATGATTTGCGGCCCCCCCCCCAATTATTTTGTAGAAAAGTATTTGCATTGGAAATTAGAAAGGTGATAGTTTAGTGTTTGGGGAGATGATAAAATGCCATCTTCAGATCACTTCTAACATGAGCAATGTAAGGGCAGAGACACATGAACTAGCATACTGAGCTAACCATCTGCCTTCTGATCTTTGCAAAGACATCAAGAGGAGTGATTTCATAAGACGGCAGGGTATTCTTCATGGCATCTTCCATATATTAAAGTTTAAGATAAACTCCCTCTCCCAATTTCCTTAATCCTCTTTAAAAAGCCTGTAGGTCTACAGTCAATTTATAAAAACTCAATTCAAAATATATTTTCAGTGGGTTCCAAAACTTGCCACCTCCTGTACAGTGTAGAAATTTATTTTCTTTTCTCTACATGCTTATATCTAAAGACCAAGGATATCACTACTATTTTAATCTCGTCACCTTTATTTTCCTCATGATTTCATAAACTTGGATCATATGCTTCTTCATAGATTTTATTTAAACTCTGGCCAATTCAACCAACAGGCACAAAGTAACCTAAAGCAGCACTGAAAGGAATCTTCTCAACACTCTGAAATATGAACTGCCAACATTTTCTATAACCCAAAGTCACAATAAGTAACTGGTTTAAGTGTCATTATTCAAAAATAAAAACAATCTTAATGTTCAGTATATTTAGTGTCAGTAACAATAAGAAAGTTTAACTAATGAATAAACTAAAAATGCAAAATACAACCTACAATGTAAGTAAATAATATCACATCCACTTCAAAAATTATTCAAAGAATAAAAACAGAGACTCTGCTATAAGTAAAAAGATATCATAACACCCAAAGACTAACATACAGAATCAATAAATTAGCAGGATAAAAATGTCTTAGGAGGTATCATTACAAATGCACGAGAGAAAATTTTACTCTGTAAAATTACCAGCTGTAAGTTTGCTTTTTTTCATACTATATACAACATGAACATTCACAAAAATAACCTATTCAAAAATACTCAGGAATAAATTTAACCAAGAAGATAAAAGACTTGTGGACTGAAAACTATAAAACATTACTGAAATTAAAGAAGACAAATATCTGAGAAGACATTCATGTTCACAGATTGAAAGACTTAATATTAAGATGACAATATTATCCAAAATGATCTATAGATTCAGTACAATCTCTATCAAAATCTCAACAGCATTTTTTTTTCCTAAATTGAAAAACTTATCCTAAGATTCAAATGGAAACTCAAGGGACCCTGAATATCCCAAACAATCCTGGAAAAGAAAACAAAGTTGGAGGTCTCATACTTCCTGACTTTAAAACTTACCACAAAGCTATAGCAATCAAAACAGGGTGGTATTGACATAAGGACAGACAGACCAGGGGAATAGAAGAGAGAGCCCAGAAATAAACTCTCGCATATTTGGTCAATTGATTTTTGACAAGAATGCCAAGATTATCCCATGAGGAAAAGACTGTATTTTCAACAAATGGTGCTGGGGAAATCGGATATTCACATGCAAATAATTTGAAGTTGCACCCTTACTTTTCACTGTATACAAAAATTGATTTAAAATGGCTCAAGGGATCAAAGACCTAAATGTGAGACCTAAAACTATAGCATTCTTAGAAGAAAACAGAAAATTCATGATGTTGGACTTGGCAAAGATTTATGGTATATAACACCAAAAACATACGCAACAATAACAAAAAGATATATTAGACTTTGTCAAAATTAAAAACTTCTGTGCATCAATGGATAGTATGAAGAGAGTGAAAAGGCACCTATAGAATAGGAGAAATTATCTGCAAATCATGACCGAAAATGGGTTATTATCCAGAATATATAAAGAACTCCTAGAATTCAGCAACAAAAGGACAACCAAATTGAAACATAGGCAAGAACTTGAATAGGCATTTCTCCAAATAAGACATACAAATGGCCACTAAGCACATAAAAAGACGCCTAATCTCATTAGCCATTAGGGAGATGCAAATCAAAAGTACAAGGAGTTACCACTCCACACACTGCTGGTGGGAATGCAAAATGGTGCCACTTCTATGGAAAACAGTTTAACAGCTCCTCAAAAAGTTAAACATAGAATTACAAAATGGTTCAGCAATGCCACTTCTAGGTATATACCTAAAAGAACTAAAAGTAGGGATTCAAATAAGTACTTATACACCAATGTTTATAGTAGCATTATTCACAATAATCAAAAGGTGGAAACAACCAGAGTTTTCATCAACATCTGAATAAACAAAAAGTAGTATATCCATAAAACAGAATATTATTAAGACATGAAAAGAAATAAAATTCTGATATATGCTATAACATGAACGAACCTTGAAAACATCATACTAAATAAAATAGAGACAAAATGACAAAAAGTGTATGATTCTATTTAAAAGAGGTACCTAGAATAGGCAAATTCATAGGGACTGAAAGTAATACAGAGGTTACCAGGGTCTGGAATGGGGAGGTGGAAAGTTATGCTTAATGAATATAGAACTTGGAATAAAAAATTTATGGAAATAAGTCAGACAAAGAAAGACAAATACCATATGATTTCACTTACATGTGGAATCTAAAAAACAAAATGAATAAACAAACAAAAAGCAGAAACAGACCTGTAAACACAGAGAACAAACTGGTGGTTGCCGGAGGGGAGAGGGTGGAGGGAAGGACAAATGGGTGAAAGGGAGAGGGAGATACAGGAAAGAAAAAAAAAAAGTTCTGAAAATAGATAGTGGTGATCGTTACACAACACCTAATTCCAGTGAACTGTATACTTAAAAATGATTAAAATGGTAAATTTTATGTATTTTTTTCCACAATAAAAAAATAGTCTATTCAATGAATACCTAATTATCTGCCATTGCTGCTGAAACCCATTTTGTTTAGATTTTCAAATTACTACTAAATGTGTTCTGTGTATGTGTGCCCATGCAGGTAAATTGACTCTCTCTTGAAAAGCAGCCCCCGGCATGCTGTGCACATGAGGTCTCCTAGAATGCACTTTTGAAAGTATAATTATCATTATACTCCAATTTGATTGTTGTTATTTATATACATCAAAATTAACAGGTCATAACTCAGGAAGAATACATGTAAGTTCTACTGATGGTCCAAATATATATGTTTGTAGTCCAAGTGCTAAAATGGAATCTCATACCTGATAGAGCATGATGGGTTCTACGTTGTATCCTAAGTTATCTGCAAAGTTCTTAGCAATGACTGTTTTTCCACAACCCTACAAATGGAAATACAATCATTCAAGGGATAAGTCAAAACAACCAAAAGCTAGGAAAGAGAAATCTGCAGTGAAACTGCTATTCTTACTTTTCCTCCAATTAAACATATGTCCTTAACCATGTGAGTCTGCATCATCTCAGCCAATAGTTGTTTATGGCTTAAAGTTTGTATAAAATGGTCTGATGTACAAGGTTGATTTATTGGCCTGGTCCCAGCTGGCACCTATAATTAAAGAGAAGTAAATATAATATGCATATGTTTTTCTCAAAACATTAGTAAAAGGAAGCATATAACTGCCATTTAGAAGCCCCTAATAATTCCTTGCTCAATTCAATTCTATACTGGTTTTGATATTTCAATAGAGCAACAACTATTTTCTCATTCACAGATCTGATCATTACCATCAGCCCTCCAAATCAATCATCCCTCTAAATTTAAAGCCCAGTGCTGCCAGATATTTTCATAAGAATCATGTCATTTTCAGGCTATTTATAACTTATAATAACAATGTCACTACTTGAGAATGAAGGTTTTTGTCCAAATTCCAGTGCTAAGTACAGAATTTAGAGTCCGTCTACTGGGACTTTCCAAAGTCACCAATGATCTCCTGATTTCTAAAATCCATGTCTACAAATCCTTTTCTACTCTTAGTTTACCATTCAGAAGCATCTGTTCTTAAAATCTCTCTTCCCATCCCTCACACCTACTTCTTTTATTTCCCATCTCCTCCTTATTATTAGTCTCCTGGGGACCCTACAAGGAGAAGATTTCCTTGTTCTGCTGAGGACTCGATCATACTGTACACAACATGAACCCTGCAGAATTGTAAGTTTGAAAATGACAAGATCAGATTTAAGTTTAGGAAAGATCATCCTGGTGGTAACATAGAAGGCTGACTGGAAGAGACTGGAGGTAATGATGTCAGAAAGCCATAACCAAACGGAAGCAAATAATGAAAACTTGCTCACACCTCATGCCTCTGGACATACTATTTAAACTGCCTAAAGTGTCCTATCACCTTTCCACTCCTAAGCCACTAGAAAACTCCTATGTCATCCTACAAGACTCAGGTCACTCTATATCCCCACAGACATTCCAATGTAGCCCTTACTAATCTGTCTCTATTGAAACCATCAGCCTAGTGAGGTCATTCATCTGAAGGAGACAGAAGAGTGTAATGAAAAGTGATCCTGTCTAGAAGTCTCATCTGTGACATTTCTTAGCTGGTGACCATGGGTGAATCGATTACCCTCTTTACATCCCAGCTTTCTAATCTATAAAATGGACCTAATAAAACTTGTCTCCAGGATTATTGGGGAATTTAGTGGCATAATATATCCAAAGAGACAAATATAGTGACTAATACAGAGTGGGCACTAATAATTCTTAATACAGAGCCTGGCTTATAGTAGGCATAATCAACGTTCAATTTGAGGAATGAATAAATACAGCAACATTAATAAATATTAATAATATCACATTAAAGCACATAGAAAGTTTATAATTAAAGTGTTCTCTGGCACATAAGGCAAGCATTTTTCTTTCCTACATTCACTTACAATTCATTTAAGTCTGTATTTCTCATGCTGTGTTTTCTAGGGACAGTTTCTCATCACCTTTTGGGGTTCTCAGGGCCCTCAAAGGGTTACAAGAAAGGGAGGCAGAGCAAGCAGATGGAGCTCTGTGACCAAATATCCTTTCCTTCTGCTAAACACCACGAAACTAGAATAGCTCCTCTTTTAAATAGTGCATGTAGCTAAGAACGATTTTATTTGAAAAGAGTGTTCCTTAGCTGCTAAAATATGTTTGAAAACACTATTTCTTACCAAGGACTCGGAATACACAATGCTTTATTCAGTACTTGATTTGATTTTCCCAGAGGTCAACTTTGGTTTTTGATGAAAGGCTATCCCTATGTTTCTCCTGAATTTTTCTAGTTTACAAACATACGTGACTGTGGAGACACAGATAAATACAGATAAGGATAATAGATGTGACCCTACAGAACCAGAGATTTATGAGATCGTAAACCCAATTTAGGTGATAAAAATGGGCAGAACAAAGCACATCTTAGAAAGTATAAAGCTTGATCCGTTACCTGAATAGTCACCTCTTTTTCTGCGATCCGGATAGTCACGTTAGCTTGGGGGGCAGGGCTCTCTGCCAGCCTCTCCACTCTCACCACCTCTTTGGGAAGCATAGAGCTTTCTGAATCTTGGAGTTCAAAGCGCTAGAAAATTACAAGAAAATCGTGTAATTTACTTTTTATTTTAGTATTAGTGTTAGATATCCAGAAGACTCCATCTTATTTAGAACTGAAACTCACTCTATATTATAAAAGTAGAGGTAAAAAATTAATGACAATTTTTTTCCTGTTTTTACAAATGCCATTCTCCTTAAGTCAATTACTAAGGTGATATGCAAATAGTTCCTAAAATTTCCTAAATGACAGGAAAGGGAGTCACTGAACTCCTGAACTGGTAACAGTGTGCAGCTTACACTTCTTGTTAATTAAAGGTTCCAGTTTCCTGGAAAGGACGATGAGACTCTTGACAACATGTTAAAGTAAAGTAAGACTTATTTTGGTTGATTTCTTAAATCAATTGACGTTAATGTTGCCTGAAATTCATGAAACCAGAACTTCCTGGACACCATTCTGCTGTTTGCTTGTGTGGTTAGCCTAACTGATTACAATAAATTATAACAGTCTTACACAGTATCTGGCACAGTGCCTGCTTTGGTGCATGTTCTCAGTATTTGTCACACTGGATGTAAAAGACCAAGACCACTGATTCTTTCTCCACGTGGACCAATTATCAATGCTCTAACGCTTGGTTACAGCCCTCATTCCAGCTGGTTATATGAAGAATGCACACAAAGAATACAACAAGTATATGGACAATGAGAAAACTAACTGAAAATTAATTAAATCCTATGCCCTAGAATAACAGCATGTTCAATATGAAAAGTTTAACTCATTTTTAGTATTAAACAGGCAGAAATTATCCCTCCCACCCCTGCCAAAATCCTACCTTAGTTTTAGAACATTATCATTATAGTGAAAGAACTGACCCTCAGTGCAAGAACAGATGATCACTGCTTACTCAGCAGAATGAGCCAACTCCAGAAAATAGATTTGGGGGAAGAAAATTATCTTCAACCTCAATGTTCTAAGCCAAACAATCCAATTCAAGTCTTTTTGATGTCAGAAGTACTTAGGACAATCACTTACTCCTTTACCCAAACCTAAGAAAAATTATCTATTTATGCTACCGTTAAAAAATGTCTTATATAGTATGCCTTTTATACGTGCAAATTCCCAGAGTATCACGTAATTTGGTAGGAGCTTCTTTCATGCTATAGACAAGTAACAATTACTAACAGTTTAACTTCATGCAAAAAAAAAAGTTACACTGTATTTTAGGGGAATTTCAATAGGAAAGGAGTAAGGCCTTAGTCAAGTAATTATATTCATTAGAATTTAGAACCTAGAACTGTTAAATTCTAGGCAAACAAATATATTAGCTAACGGTATGTTTTTAACCCCACCTATAATAACGTCAGCCTGACTTGATATAGGACTGATTGCAGAGCACTTGTATTCCAGAAAGGAACACTAATGCCTTGAACCACTTGCTATAACTGGTTATGTCCTTATAAATAATTCAAGCTAAAATCTTTCAGTAGAATCAAAATAGTAGGCTAGAATACCCTAAGATAGTAAAAGAACTCAAGTTGCAAGATGAATTACCATCTGCTGGCATAGGAAATTTAAAGGACTGTTAATCAAAAAGGTAACCGAGGAGTAAAATACATATATAATTCTCACAGACTACATGTTAGCAAGAAGTAGAAAATCAAATAAACCAAAGTTCATTTACTTTACCATTTTACATTGATGAGTAGCTCCTATTCTGGAATGTCAATTAAACAAACAATACTAATGTATTTTTTTATATACTTTCTTTGGGATTACATTATTTGAACCGTAAAATATAATTTCATAAAAGGAAACATTAATTACATGTTGATCTGCAAGGCCTCCATACTTACCCTCACAATTTCCAATCCTGTCCCTCCAAAGTATTCATTTTCTTTGTACCTTTTTCTAGGCTATGGAGCCCTAAAAAATAAATTCTCCATACCCTATTTCCTGGCTACCAAAAAAGTATGTAGCCCTTAGTCTCTGCTAGGCTCCTTCCCAAAGCCAATCAGCAACTAATACAAACCAACCCTACTCTCCCTTAGGAGTCATCTGCACTGATTCATTCCTGTATCAGCAGGTCGTCTAACTGCCTCCTTCAACCACAACAGAGCCTTCAGGCACATACTCCTCCATTCTTCGCTAGAATATAAACTCCACTGACAAAATTAAAATGTATCTATTTGGTTCACTCCAAATCTCCAGAACCTAGAGTCATACATGGGGCATAGTCAGTGGTCAATAAAAGTTTGTTACATGAACAAACGAATGAAATCCTTTCCCTTTAATCCTCAAAATCATCTATATTTTCATCAATCCTCACTTCTTTTCCCACCATCTCTGTAGAAAGGACTTCTGCTTTAATTATGGGTGAATGGAAAGCCACTGGAAGTCTGCTTTCTCCATCTCAGTTAATGCTAACTCCATCATTCCAGATGCTGGGTAGAAAAATATGTCCTTCCATCATTCTAAACCAAGGCACAATGGTGCTCTGGACATGTCCTTTCCTGCCTCTCCCAGACCATATTTCCATAAATATTTTCCATGTATTCCACAGATTACATCCCTTCTTCCTATGAAGATATTTGTCTTCCCATTTCAAGAAACAAACAAAAAGTCATTTCTTGATTTCACATAATCCTTGAGTGACCCACCATTTTTGCTTCTCACCATCAAACTTATTTTACAAGTAGTATATAATCACTTTTGCTGCTTCCTCATCTCCGATTTACTATTCAGCCCACTGATTTTTTTTTGGCTGGCGTTCCCACCACTCCACTGGCATTGTTCCTGTTAAGTTCACCAGTAATACCCTATTTGCCAAACTAACTGACTAAATAAATAAGTTTTCCTCCTATTTTACTGCTCCTTCCTTCTCAGTCTTTCCGGCAGGTTCTTCTTCATTTACCTGACCAGTGCACATCAGGGTATTTCAGGAGTGGACCTTTTATATTTCCTATGTTCACTTTTTAAATAATCTCATCCAGTTTTAGACTACAAACCATCTGTATTCTGACTATTCTTCCTCTGCCTTATTTGAAGGTTCCTAGCACACTGTCCAATCCTTAAATGTTGGCTCTTCCAATGTTCAATCTTAAGGCAGCATTTCTTCTCATCATATACGCTCCTCTTTGGTTCTTTCATCCGTGTGATCAATTCAACTAATACCCGTACATTACGGACTCCCAAGTATTACCTTTAATATCAAAATAGCTCCAGATCCATACCCATGTTTTCAAGTCTATTAGACAGACCCACTCGGTCCTACCTAAGAAGGACCAAGAGCCAAGACATGGTACTAGAAGACCAAATGTACTTGTTACTACACTGTAACAAAAGTATACCATTCTCCAAGTATAGCAGATTCAGAGGAAGAATATTTTCTTTAAGATGTCAACTAAAAACTAGGAGTGATTTTATGACCAGAAACATGTTTGCAGAGTATCAACATCATATCATGAGCACTACCTGAGGAATGAAAGACATTTTAGCCATTTTTATAGCTTGCTTAGGAAAAAAAAAAAGGTGTTCCAAATTTTAGCTGACTGCATTTTCAGTAATAATTTTTTCTTAATCCAAATGAATATCTAATTCATATTCAACTATCCATTAATCTCTGTAACAATGTAGGTCAGAAAATGATTATCAAGGAGAAGTTATTAGATACACATATGTACCTTCTTGGTTTGCTATTATAATAGATATTTCTAATTCTTAATTCAATATTTTTTCCAATTCAAGAATATTGCCTTAATTTTCACCTCTCTTAATTCAAAATTATTTGAGGATACATAAAATTTTGTTCATCTGTGAATATTAGCTTGAGAAACTGGAAAAACTTAGAATAACAAATGGGCCACATGGACTGTCCCAGGACAGATTACAAAAATTACACCAATCACTAGACTGCTACCATTTTTAAGGAGAGTGATTTAACTCTCTGATCTGGTTGTATGTATCAGTGTGTAATGATCTTACAAAAAGAAAGTTCTTTAGGTTCAGACAAACGAATTTAAGCTCTCCACCCACCCTTACTTATCTACGAAGAAGTTGGAAAAGGAAGTACTATTCCTTAACGAGCTATATACACTATTAAGGCAAGAAAAGACAACTACTTTTTCTAATCTTATCTAAGTAATATCATTCCCTTTTCATTTTTTAGACTCTAAAATGAAATTTAAATTATTTTGTTTGTAATATAGACCTTCAGTCATTTTTCTGTTCCCCATAATTATAAAGGTCAAACAAAATGAAGCAATACCAGCTACTTTCTTCAGAAAACTTAACTCCTTAAAGGTATTCTATAACTTTAACTCATTTGTATGGCTAGCTGGTTTTTTTTTTAATTCCGGTAGAGTTAACATATAGTGTTATATTAGTTTCAGGTGTACAATATAGCGATTCAATACTTCTATACACTACTCAGTGCCCCTCATGATAAGTGTACCCTCAGTCC
Source organism: Potos flavus (assembly GCA_028534135.1). Classification (NCBI taxonomy): domain Eukaryota; kingdom Metazoa; phylum Chordata; class Mammalia; order Carnivora; family Procyonidae; genus Potos; species Potos flavus. The sequence goes on from CM052883.1 coordinate 46,923,144, forward strand.
CCTTCACCTATTCCACCCATCCCCCTCTGGTAATCATCAGTTTGTGCTCTATAGGTAAGAGTCAGTTTTTTGGTTATTAGTCTTTTTTTTTTCCTTTGTTCATTTGTTTCTTAAATTCCACATATAAGTGAACTCATACGGTATTTGTCTTTCTCTGACTAACTTATTTCTCTTATCATTATATTATACTTTCGACTTCATCCATGGCAAGATTTCATTCTCTTTTATGGCCAAGTAATAAATATTCCATTGTCTATATAACTGCACCAGTTTGCAGTTCCGCCAACACTGTACAAGTGTTCGTTTTTCTCCACATCCTCGCCAACACTTGTTGTTCCTTGTGTTTTGATTTTAGCTATGTTCACGGGTGTGAGGTGATACCTCACTGTGGTTTTGATTTGCATTTCTCCCTTGATGAATGACGCTGTGCCTCTTTTCAGATGTCTGTTGGCCATCTGTATGTCTTCTTTGCAGAAATGTCTGTTCATGTCTTCTGCTCATTTTTTAATTGGATTGTTTGGGGTTTTTTGGTGTTGAGTTGTATAAATTGTTTATTTATTTTGGATACTAACCCTTTATTGAATATGTCATTTGCAAATATCTTATCCCATTAAGTAGTTTGTTTTTCGGTATTCTTGACTGTTTTCTTTGCTTTGCAGAAGCTTTTTATTTTGATGCGGTCCCAAAAGTTTATTTTTGCTTTTGTTTCCCTCGTCTCAGGAGACATATCTAGAAAAATGTTGTTATGGCTGATGTCAGAGAAATTACTCCCTGTGATATCTTCCAAGATTTTTATGGTTTCAGATCTCACATTTAGGTCCTTAATCCACTTTGAGTTTATTTTTAAATATGATGTAAGAAAGTGATCCAGTTTCATTCTTTTGCATGTAGCTTCCAGTTTTCCCAACACCATTTGTTGAAGAGACTGTCTTTCTCCCATTGCCTATTGCCTCCTTTGTCGAAGATTAATTGATCATATAATTGTGGGTTTATTTCTGGGCTGTTTTATTTTAAAATAATTTCAAATTTACAGGAAATTTGCAGGATTCAGTTGTACAAAGAGCTTCTATTTTGCCTTCACTCAGATTTCCCCAATGATTAACACTGTAGCACATTTATTCTCTCCCTCCTGGCCCTAGCAGCACCCCCACACCAGACCATTATCACTGGTCTTTTACTGAACCACTGAAGAGCAAGCTGCAGACATGATGCCTCATCATCCTGACATATTCTAGTTCATATTCCTAAAACAAGAACTCTGGCCAATGTAATCACCACATAAGCTTCCAAATCAGGAGATCATTTTATTTATTTATTTATTTTTTAAAGATTTTTATTTATTTATTTGAGAAAGAGCGAGAGAGGGAGCACAAGGATGGGAGAGGGGCAGAGGGAGAGGGAGAAGCGGGCTCCCCGCTGAGCAGGGAGCCTGATATGGGACTCGATCCCGGGACCCTGAGATCATGACCCGAGCCCAAGGCAGCCGGTTAACTGACTGAGCCACCCAGGAGATCATTTTAATAGAACATGGCTATCTAATCCACAGATCATATTCAAGTTTAACTAACTGTGTCAACAATGTCACTTTTTCCTATCTGGTCCAGGATCCAACGTAGGAGCATACGTTGCATTTAGCTATCATATCTCTTTATAGTCAGTTCAGTCTGAAGTAATTTCCTCAGTTTTTTCTCTTTTATGAACTGGACAATTCTAAAGAATACAGGACTTTCGTTATGTAAGATGGCCCTCGATCTAGGTCTATACCATACTTTCTCATGGCCAAAATCACACCATGAATCCTTATCCAGAATATCCCTGAAATGAGGCTGAGCTCTTCTCAGCTCAACACTCAGGAGGGACACAATGCCAATCTGTCCCACCTGGTCAAGTTGGCATTTACCATAAAAGTTATCATTTTCTTGTTTTGTAGCCAACTGAGTATTTCGGTAGGAGATATTCTTATATTACATCAGTATCCTATACTTTTTTTTTTGGAGACTTTATTTATTTATTTATTTATTTATTTGAAGAGAGGGAGAGAGAATACGTGCATGTGCACACATGCGCGCACATGGTGGGAGTCGGGGGGAGAATCTCAAGCAGATGCCTGTTGAGTGTGGAGCCCGACGTGGGGCTCAATCTCATGACCCTGAGCCAAAATCAAGAGACAGATGTTTAACTGACTAAGCCACCCAGGCACCCCAATATCCTATTCTTCACAGAACCTCCATTCACTAGCTTTAAAATCTTTGATAACCTCCTGCCTAAATCAACTACCATACTGATGGTTGCCAAACAGTGATTTTTCTGTTTATGTAATTCCTTCTGCATTTATTCAAGAGATTTTTCTTCCCCCCCTTGTATTTATTTATTCATTTATATCAATATGAACTTAGACATTCCTATTTTGTTCAATGGTATATAATCAATTGTTATTGTTTATTTTGATGCTAACGAGAGCCACTTCAAGCTGGCTCCTCTGTCACTTTGGCACATCGACAACATTTGTTAAACATTTCCTTATTTTCTGGCAAATAAGATGATCCCGGTTCATTTCATTGTGTACTTCCCCTGTGCTGATGTTGAACCAGCCCTACTTCCTAGGAGTCTGATTGCTTTTAGTTTAGCAAGTGTGGTATTTAGAAACCAATGTCTCAGCAATTGGCATGATCATTGCCACTAGAGTGTCAGTTTTTAGGCCTCCTCAGAAGAGAGAGCTAGAAAGTATGTGTCTGCATTCACATATACACACATTATCTGTATATATTACTCTGTTTATATATAATGGAAAAAACATGAGTTCATTCTGATTCCGCCAATTCCAATCTAACACCTCAGGAGTCTTTCTTTCCTTCTCCCTTTCTAGGTTTATAAATTCTTTTTCCAACAGTAAGTAAGATAGTTCTCATAATCCTCAATATATTCACTCATTTGCTCAACTGATTTACTTATTTGTTCAATGTAGCCAATGTCCCAACCACACTAGCCACTTCTATACTTGTTTCCCTATCACTGGCCTGCCAGTGCCTCCATGCTTGGAAAAAAAGAGGGAAAAGCAAGGGAAGGTAATGGAGAGGAAGAAAGATGGAAAGAGAAAAGTAGGAAAGAGGGGAAAGGGAGAAATGGGAAGACAGGAAGAGAAGGCACAAGGAGAGACAATGGAAAAGAAAAGGAAAGTGAAGCAGGTACTTACTTTTTTTTTTCATTTAAATTCAAGTTAGTTAACATATAAGATACTCATTTTTTTTTTTTTTAAGATTTTATTTATTTGTCAGAGAGAGAGAGTGTGCATAAGCAGGGGTAGCTGTAGGCAGAGGGAGAAGCAGGCTCCCCGCTGAGCAAGGAGCCTGATGTGGGACTCAATCTCAGGACCCTGGGATCAATACCTGAGCCAAAGGCAGACACTTAACTGACTGAGCCACCCAGATGTCCCAAGATACTTACTTTTAAAACACCTTCCACAGCCATCTTCCCTTCGTGTCCTAATAAAATAGTGTATGGGTAAAGCCACTGGATTGCATGTTTGATTGACATCATAGGAAAGGAATCCTATTTAGGAGCAAAAATACATAGGAATGAGGAACATCTAAAACAACCACAAAAAATTTATCTGAAATGCATATGACATTGAAATTGCCTTATAAACAATAACCAATAGGTTTCTCATATTTTCCAGAAGTCTACAAAAGTAAATATTCATTACTTCCTCTTCTCTTCCTGTTCCACACCCTTTCCCTGGGTAACCTCGCCCACTCCCACCTTACTGTTGCCATCTATCTGTTAATGGCTCTCATGTCTCTGTCTCTGATCCTGACCTCTTTCCTGAGCTCTAGACTTGAACTCTCTCAATTGCCCAGATATGACTCTAGATATCCCATTGACCCCCATTCCACATGTCTAAAACTAAATGTCTGAACACATTTCCCTACCATACTCATCCCAAAGTACCTTCTTCTTCACTTTTATTCCTAATCTGAGTTAATCTCATACACACAGTTACTTAGCTTCACAGTTATAAACTACAAGTTAGAAGGTATTTAATACTTTCAAAACTTTCCCCCAAATCAAACTGCTTTCCCAATTCTGTTCACTCTACTTTCAGAAGTCTACTAATAGGGATAACTACAGAAATTTTGGTATAAGTTGTCTATTAGATGATATTATAGTATTACTGTTAACATGCTGAGGGGTATGATTAACAGTTCTGGTTATGCAGAACGTCCTACTTCTTACAAGTTGCACAATGAAGTATATAAGAATACTGACCACGGTTTCCTTTCAAATGGTTCAGAAAAAAAGAGACAGCAATCAAATGTGGCAATATGCTAAAAACTGGTGATTCCAGTTGAAGGGATTGTGGGTGTTCATTTTACTATTTGTGAACTTTTTTTTTTAGATTTGGGAATTGTCAAAGTAAAAAGTTCCAAGCAAAAACAGAAAGAACGAAAAGTAGGAGCTATGATAAATAGGAGAAAAGCTGTTCTAAATATATAGAGCAGTGTAAACAATACCTGTGAAACCTAACTCAGTCTCAAGAGACATAAACGAATAGCAACAATAGTTCAAAAATAAATCTCTTGTCTAGGCAGGATCCCTACTACCTGGGATTATGCTCTCCTTAGCAGAATCTCTCACTGATGGTTACGACTGTTTCCTATTTGTTCCTTCTGCCACCATGCTCTCCCCATCCCTCCTCCCTGCCAGCAGAGGTATCTTCCTCCAACATATAACTGATTACTACACACCTCACCTACTTCATAATATCTAATGGGCCCCTTCTTCCCCACCACAAAATCCAGAGAACTTCACTCACCATGCAAAACACTTCACACGAAACCTCTAACCCTCTCTCTTCACCATATGCGCTTGTTCTAGCAATACGACTCAGCATTCTTCAAAAGTACCAAGCCCTTTTGTGATTCAACAGCTTTGTGTGAGCTGCTCCCCCCACCTGGAGGGCATTTCCACCACTCCCTACACTACCGTTATGACCTCTGTGAAGTTGTAGTGGACAATGTCTGTGCTCCACCAAACCCCTCAGATCTGTTTTTATCCTTTCTGAGCCTCTCACCTTTCCCTTCCAACAGCCAGCAGCGGAGGGCTTTTAAAGAAAACTACTCTTGAAGTCCTGAAGCCAGCTTTGCTCCAGGACGAGAGAGCAGCTAGCGCCTGGGAATCCGTGTCCCTTGCGACAAGCAATGACTGCTGGTGCCCAAGTGTGAACACCCCAGCTCCCTGCCTCAGGCTGGGGCCTGTGTGAGGCACAGCCTACCTGCCACGCCTCTCCCAGCTCTTCAGGCCTCTTCAGGCTGAGTCGTCCCTCCCCCGTGGGACTCTTCCCTGTGCTGCATGTCTGCCTGCCCCCCAAACGAGGCTGGAAGCTCTTCAAGGGCTCAGAACACACGGCGGGGCTCTGTACAGTTTACTGCACTGCAGCCAGCTAAGCTCAGGTCTTGTAATATTTATAGAAGAATATGACAAGGCAAACTGAAGTGATTAAGCCCCAAGGATTCAGTTTTAAATGTACTTTGCCACATTTGGGTATACATAACATTAATTTAGTTTATACATACCAGGATTTGAACTGCAGCTGGTAAATTATCTAAAGGAAAATCTGGAAGTCCAAGAGTAGAAGATTCTTGGGAACAGAGAGTGGTAGCAAAGGACAGGAGCTGAGAAATTCTAGGGGAAAAAATTAAGTGATGTTAAATGTTATTCTAATAGCTTTAATATATAAAATGTATTCATTTTTTAAATATAAAAGAGCTAAGCCAATTTAATTAATCTTTTTTTTTTTAAAGATTTTATTTATTTATTTGACAGAGAGAGAGATCACAAGTAGGCAGAGAGAGAAGAGGAAGCAGGTTCCCTGCTGAGCAAAGAGCCGGATTCGGGGCTCGATCCCAGGACCCTGAGATCATGACCTGAGCTGAAGGCAGAGGCTTTAACCCACTGAGCCACTCAGGCGCCCCCTGACTACACTTTTTAATTACATCTTCCAAATACAGAGAAATGACAACAGTTATTAGTTACTGAAGTTCTATTAGTTTAATTAATCTAAAATTTAATTTAATTAATCTAAAAGATGACATTTACTATTAAATTCTCAAGAAACAACAGCTTCATATTATAATATTCCATTTAAAACTCAGAAGCTGGGGCTCCTGGGTGGCTCAGCCAGTGGAGCATCTGCCTTCAGCTTGGGTCACAGAGACCCCATGCCTGGGGCTCCTTGCGCAGCAGGGAGTCTGCTTCTCCTTCCCCTTCTGCCACTCTCTCCCTCTCTCTCAAATAATTAAATAAAATCTTTTTTAAAAAAATAAATAAAACTCAGAAGCCGATTAAATATACAGGTATATTTCTTTTTTTAAGATTTTTTTAAAAATTTATTTATTTGAGAGAGACAAAGAGAGAGTGAGCATGACTTGGGGGAGAGGGGAAGAGGCAGAGGGAGAGGGAAAAACAGACTCTCCACTGAGCTGGGAGCCCAACACGGGGCTTGATTCCAGGACCCTGAGATCACAACCTGAGCCAAAGGCAGATGTTTAACTGGCTAGGCCACCCAGGCGTCCCTAGATATATTTCTAAAATATGACAAAATTGAGGCTTTTCACCCAGGCATCCCTAGATATATTTCTAAAATATGACAAGGGGCGCATCCGGCTCTCTGCTCGGCAGGGAACCTGCTTCCCCCTCTCTCTCTGCCTGCCTCTCTGCCTACTTGTGATCTCTCTCTCTCTATCAAATAAATAAAATCTTAAAAAAATAAAATAAAATAAAATAAATTTGACAAAATTGAGGCTTTTCACAACCTGGCCCACACTTATCCTGCCAGCCTCCCTTCCCATCCTTCTGAATCCAAACCTGAATTCCAGCCACCAGGAGCTTTGTATAGCCTCAGGAACAAGGCCTACATTCTCATATCCCATGCTTTAAAAATAACCTCTTAGGATTCCTTAATTCCAATCTTTATCTGGCAAAAGAGTACTTATTTTTTAGGACCCATCTCAAATGCCTGAAATTTTGAAATTATGAAATTATTTGAAATTTCAAAATTGAAATTATGACCCCTACTATAAAATATTAAACTTATATATTCCTATATCTTTAAACTCTACAGATCTTGAGTTTCTTGCCTTCAAGGATCACGTTTTATTAACTATCATCAGCACTCACCATGGCTACTGAAAAATTCTTCAAAAAATAGTTGCTGAATGGATGAATTAATCAATCAATGTACAAAGTAAACAAATTCAATGTTAAGTGCCCAGATATTTATATAAATGTGTGTGTGTGCACAAGTATGTATATCTGTGTATGTGTGTATGTGTAGCTAAAATACTTACTTCTCAGCAGAAACTTTGGCTCCAACTGAATACAGCAGTTTAAGTTGGTCCTAAAATAACACAGAAACATATCAAATCAATAAGGAATGTAACAGACTAAATGCAAATTTTTATAGGCACACTTCAAACTTTAAGTGGACACTAAGTAATAGGAAAAAAAATCATTTCTTGATATATGTCGTTTTCTAAAAGTTAGCCTTTTTTAATCCAGCAGATAAATAATGCCACAATAATTTTTCTTCCTAGTTTTCAGAGATTTTCTTTACCCTCTTTTTCTCTCCATTAACTACAGAGAGGGACATACAAACATAGTGACATTTTTATAGTAACAAAATAGAAATAGAAAAACTGTTTAAGAAATAAACTATCCTTGTTCATATTTACCTTAAAGGGTAGATAATAAATATCTCTGGCCTGAAATCGAGAACGGAGAGGGGGGTCTAATGGATTCCCAGAGTACTTAGGCACTGGCAAGCCCAAAGCAATGACTCGGAAGTTTTCACTGACCCGAACAATCTTCCAAGCATCCAACTCTGTTTTGGTATGATCCTGAAAGAAGGAGATCAAAACTAACAATATAAATGATGCGGATTACAACTGCAAGAACTGCCAGGCTAAGGCAGTTAGGCGCTGATTGCTGAGTAAATTGTATTTGAGAATTGCCTCAAAACCAAACTGTCAAGGAAGGAAGAAAAGTAAAATCAGGATCAGGGTGCCAGGAAGGCTCACACCGTGAAGACGGGTGTTGGACAGAGAAGCAGCTAACGCGTCAAGGAACAAAGGCAATGGTGGTTGTCAGATCTCTAAGCTGTAGTCATTAACTCAGAGAAACTGAGTGAGAAGGGTAAGGAAAATATACTGATTCAGACCAGAGAACGTAAAAAGGTAGTCCTAAGAGGGACTGACCACTCACCGATAGAGCAGAGACTGCCCATGGGCCTCCAAGAGACAACTATGTTAACAGGTCTGTTTCTGCCAAGGCATATTAATAGTAACAACTACCATGTATTGAAAACTCACTACATGGTTAAGTACTTTCGATGAATTTTGCTCACTTAACTTTTACCAGAATGCAAATAAACATTTAATTCCTTTTTAAGGATGAACAAACTGATGTTCAAAGGAATTCTATAACTAGCCTGTGGTCCTGCAACTAGCATCTGGTGGAGTTGAGACTAGAAACAGTACAGGGTTTGGGGTTATAAAGCCTGGCTCTAGCACTTGGGGTAAACTCTCACGAAGTGACCAACAGCATGTTATTATGCCCTTTGACCCTCAGCTTTGTCATCGATAAAGTGGGAATAGCATCACCAACATTACTGTGCCTAACAGGAAAACTAAATACAACTGTGTATGTGAAGGCAACGGGTCCACAGTAGGCACCTGTTATCTCATTCCTTTTCCCTCTGCCTGGCCCTAACAATGGTTCTTCACTGTCCTTGGCTGTAGAGCTTACGAAGCTCATATGAATGTGCATGTCCTCAGCTTTCAGCATATCTGCAGGGAATGTGATCCATATAACAGTGTAGAAGCTCTTCACGCGACGCTCAAGGACTTTCCCAGCTAGAGTCATGTCTGATTCTCCCAGTCTCAGCAAGCACCGCACACCAGCCCTCAGCCCGCCTTCCCTGACCCTGTGTTCCAGCCACATCTCACAACCGTGGCTCTCCAGACACATCACGCTGCTTGACCAATGCTGCTCCACTTGCTTGAAACACCCCCTCCACTTTGCACAGCATAAACACAGGCGTCATTTCAAGCTTAGCACAAACGACATCACTTTCTATTCCCTCTCTCCCTCAGAACCAGTTTGGACTCTTCCACTGTATCCTATGCAAGGATGTTTAATGATAATATTATCATTAAACATGTGTGCCCTGGCTTCTGTTCATTACCACCTCGTGCTGGATCCAAGCTCTCGAGAGGACTTACTATCTCTTAAATATAATAGGACAAATGTCTGTTGACTGACTGCGTGAAATCATTTAAAAACATAATGAACAATTATTTCAAGCATAACCAAATTTCATTAACAGGACTACAGTGATGCTATGTCACCATGCACTGGAAAACAAGTCAGCATCTAGCCCTGCCTGAGAAACCAAGAGCATCATCTTCAGAGAGCTGAATATTTTTCTTTCTCACTTACCCAAAAATGATCATCATGATATAAATAAAATTTATACAAACTGATAGTATCTGTTTCCATAATTACAAAGTCCTGCTACGATCACCTATATGAAACCATTAAAATTTTGAGGTATTCAAATTTAATATATTGAATCTAGCTAGAAATAAGTAGGACTTAAATTATGGTGCTGAAATCCTTTTATCATAGAAATTGTCTTAAGTGGTGTTTTGTGAAGGGATCTTGCCTATATTTTCTGAGGTTCTTATGAGACTCCGTGAACACAGAAATGACATTTATCAATGAAAATTAAGCATGTATACTGAAAATTAAGCATGTATACTGATACTTACATTGGAAAAAAACAATGTAGTACATCCTTCTCAATAACAGACACTCCTGTATACTAAAACCCTCTTGACCCCATATTTCAAATTCTTAACCAAAGTAATACGTTCAATAACTTTGCATAAAATTCTAACACAAAGAATATATCAAACTTCTTGTTGTGAAGTAACCACTATGCTTAAAAAAAAAAAAAAAATCCCATACCTGAGTATTCTTTTCCAAATCATTTACTAAAAATGGCAAATAACTAAATAATTATATAGGAGCCAATAATAGTTCTTTTGTAATTAGAAAGTATCTGAAGAGAAAATGTTCTGCATAACATTGACCTACTTTAAAAATAATAAATATAAATTAATATTCTTATATTTAAATTCATATTATTTATAAAATATTAAAATTTAAAGTAAATTTAAATTTTATTAAATTAAAGTTACTTAAATTTAAGTAACTTAAATAAGTGAGTAATAACAAGACTTTCATTTCAGTAAATTAACTCTAACAATATGAATGAATGAATTTAACTTTTCTTACTGATTAAATCCTCAATTATCCTCTTCTAATTACATTAGTATGACATCATCTTCGGATAGATCCAAAACAAGACAACTATACCTCACAGTGAAAACACCATCTAGAGACTCCTATAAACAGTAAAGAAACAGACTGCTAAAAGGGTAGCAAGACAGGTTTCTGAGAAAACAGACTCACACAGCGGGAATCAGAAAGAGCTATTTCGGGTCCTACCAGCTATGGAGCATCAGTTCAATCAGACCGTCTGGTGTCAACATCTCTTATTTAGTGCCTAGTGTGTCCTGGGCTTGCATCAGCTATATCAAGAAGAAACTTAAGACACAGACTCTGCTCTTGAGCAATTTGTAACCAACTTGGGGCAGTAAAATTCACATACGTGTATCTCTACCGCATAAGTGTCAGAGAGACTCTGAACCCTAGAATGCAGAGGCAGAGCCATCAACCCTTGAGCTCTGGGTTAGCTGGACAGCTCCAGTATAGCACAGATGGCGCTGAATGGGCAAGGGTTGTCTCCTCGTGCTTTTGTGACATTACATGAACCCGTTCCCTAAAGCCTCCGAAGGGCGCCACACTCTCTTACTGTGGTCCTCTTTCTACCAACTTGCATCACAGCATTTAAAGATTTTATTGCACTGATTCATTCATTCAACAAATAGTTATCAAGCAGCCACCAAGTGCCGGACATTGCTCTAAGAGCTTGAGATAACACTGGCGACAAAATCCCTGGTAGTGAAAGTTGTAATCTAGTAGAGGGAGG